>CM055117.1:804132063-805332063 GCA_029206835.1 Rana muscosa | reverse complement strand
AAAGGTTTTAACACTTCTGCATCCATCATAGACCCCAAAAAGTATGCAGGAAACAAAGGTTGGAGAAGTGTCAGAATTCTGTATCTCTATACACCTGTTCCCAGTCAGAAAGAACAGAACCAGCATGAAAGCCAGGCAGCTAGCAATTTTCAGTTGAGTTGCATTACATTAAACATACAGTATCTCACAGGAGTGAGTACACCCTTCACATTTTTGTAAATATTTTATTATACCTTTATATGTGACAACACTGAAGAAATTACACTTTTCTACAATGTAAAGTAGTGAGTGTACAGCTTTTGTATAACAGTGCAAATTTTCTGTCCCCTCAAAATAACTCAACCCACGGCCATTAATGTCTAAATCGCTGGCAACAAAAGTGAGTACACCCCTAAGAGAAAATCTCCAAATTGGGCCCAAAGTGTCAATATTTTGTGTGGCCACCATTATTTTCCAGCACTGCCTTAACCCTCTTGGGCATGGAGTTCACCAGAGCTTCACAGGTTGCCACTGGAGTCCTCTTCCACTCCTCCATGACGACATCACGGAGCTGGTGGATGTTAGAGACCTTGTGCTCCTCAACCTTCCGTTTGAGGATGCCCCACAGATGGTCAATAGAGGTTAGGTCTGGAGACATGCTTGGCCATCACCTTTACCCTCAGCTTCTTTAGAAAGGCAGTGGTCGTCTTGGAGGTGTGTTTGCGGTCGTTATGTTGGAATACTGCCCTGCGGCCCAGTCTCAGTTTGCCACAGTACATATTGCCATTCCCTCAGTGAACTGTAGCTCCCCAGTGCCGGCAGCACTCATGCAGCCCCAGACAATGACACTCACACCACCATGCTTGACTGTAGGCAAGACACACTTGTCTTTTTACTCCTCACCTGGTTGCCACCACACACTCTTGACACATCTGAACCAAAAGTTTATCCTGGTCTCATCAGACCACAGGACATGGTTCCAGTAATCCATGTCCTTAGTCTGCTTGTCTTCAGCAAACTGTTTGCGGGCTTTCTTGTGCATCATCTTTAGAAAAGGCTTCCTTCTGGGACAACAGCCATGCAGACCGATTTGATGCAGTGTGTCAGCCTGTCAGAGCAAAAGGTCTTAGCACTGACAGGCTGACCCCCCCACCCTTCAACCTCTGCAGCAATGCTGGCAGCACTCTATTTCCCAAAGACAACCTCTGGATATGACGCTGAGCACATGCACTCAACTTCTTTGGTTGACCATGGCGAGGCCTTTTCTGAGTGGAATCTGTCCTGTTAAACTGTTTTATGGTCTTGGCAACCGTGCTGCAGCTCAGTTTCAGGGTCTTGGCAATCTTCTTATAGCCTGGGCCATCTTTATGTATAGCAGCAATTATTTTCTTCAGATCCTCAGAGAGTTCTTTGCAATAAGGTGCCATGTTCCAACTTCCAGTGACCAGTAAAACCAAATTTAACACAACTGCTCCCCATTCACACCCGAGACCTTGTAACACTAATGAGTCTCATGACACCGGGGAGGGAAAATTACTAATTGGGCCCAATTTGGACATTTTCACTTAGGGGTGTACTCACTTTTGTTGCCAGCGGTTTAGACATTAATGGCTGTGTCTCGAGTTATTTTGAGGGGACAGCAAATTTACACTGTTATACAAGCTGTACACTTACTACTTTACATTGTATCACAGTGTAATTTCTTCAGTGATGTCACATGAAAAGATATAATAAAATATTAACAAAAATGTAACGGGTGTACTCACTTTTGTGAGATACTGTACATATGACTGAGGCTGGGTTCACACTTGTGCAGTGCAAATTCCAGCTCTTTTTTCTCTGCAAAGATAAAACAGAGCTGTTCAGCGGTTCGTATGCGTTGTAGCTGCGGATTTGCTGACCTGGGAGAGGGGGGGGGGGAAGTGTAGTGAGCAGGGAGAAAATTCCTGTTCAGAAAGGAATACATTTGCGAATCAGATGCGTTACCATAGAAGATAATGTGCAGACAATTCGCACCGCAATGCTTAGAAAACGCACAAGTTTTTTGGGCAGTGCGAATGCATCGCACATATGTGAACCAGCCTCATTAAAATCAATGTATTTTAAAATGTTATGCGAATTGGATGCGGTGTACGCCGCAACCAATTCGCATAGGTGTGAACGGGGCCTTATACTTTTATTCACATACATGATTTGTCTTGGCTAATAATTAGCTCCCACCAGGCCTGTAGTGGAGCTGTTTTGTACAAATAAACAAAACCAAATCAAAGTAAATAGTGCTGCTCACCTATGGAATTGCTGATATCTTCAGTTCTTAAATATACTTAAGTAAACAACCTTTACAGTTCATCCTTGCTGTCTATATATTTACACCACAAATGTCATTTTATTATCATGTTCTGAAATAAATTATACTACTGAAAGCACTAATTTAAAACAGCAATTTGTAAGCTACAGTTTCCTAATGAATTGCCCTTTGTCAATACAGTATATACTGAGCATTTGTCATGATATGCCGTATTAGTGTTCATTAATACAGCTACTACGGTTTACATTCTTATTGAAATAATTGGTATTTTGTGTTGTGAACATCTTATTTTACAAAGTTTGGTGAAAAAAAAAAAAAAAAGGGCGATAACTTCAAACGTTTGTTAACCCGCCCCCACAAAAAAGAAAAGAAAACAGATCCTGTTCTCTAAAAGCATGTTATACAGCACAGTGCTGTGTCATTTGGCCCCCTGTATACCGAAAAAAAACTGTCTGATCCCGCCTGGCTATTCCCTCCCCTCTGCAAACTGACCCCGATAATCACCATGGTCAGTTTGCATGATTCCGTCATCCGCAGCCCTGCTCTCTGCAGCTCCCTCGTGTCTGTGTCTCTCCTGTCCTCCTCCCCTCCCTGCTTGTAGCAGTGACGCCCCCCCCCCCCCCGCTGCTCTCATATCTTCTAAAATATTGTCTTATCCCCTCTATACCATTATAACATGTGTCCCTGTGTCTGTGTAATGTAAAAAATCCACTGATCTGTACCTGTATAAACACGGCTCCAGGCGCTCAGCTGATTGTCGGCGCTCTCTCTCCCCCTCCTCCCCAGCTGACATCAGTGGGAACACTCGACTCTGCCCACTGCAGCTGTGAGCCGGAGAGAGAAAAAAGGAGCGGAATCAGCTGAGCGCCCGGAGCGGAGCTTATATCGTTACAGATCGGCGGATTTTTTTTCATTACACAGGCACAGGGACACATGTTATAATGGTATATAATGGGATAAGACAATTTATTAGAAGTGGGTTAACAACCACTTTAACATCAATCTATACATGCATGCGAATGAACATTTTAAAAACTGCTATATCCATACAAATTTTGCCATGGTTTCAAACATTTTTAATGGCTGGGGAATAAGCATGAGCTTGGGTTTGGTCTGAACTAGGAGGAAAGCTGTCACTTCTGTTCAATCAACTGGATCAAGGGCATTCCCCACCCAGCAGCTAAACGTACACAAAGGGGCGAGGATGCTTGTGACATTGTATGGCCACATTAGATCAATGAAGCTTGCAAACAGGTCAAGGTCAATGGAAGGAGTTGAAGTTCTCCAGGAGGAAAGAGCTTGGATATGGTTCAAAATTGTGTTAAAAGTGAACTCGGCAGGAAGTGGAAGCCAAGGCCTCAATCAGCTGTCAGAGCTCTCCTCCCTGAGCTCTGCAGAGTGTAAATTCAGCTCTCTGTCCATTTTTTCTGACCGCTCAGACAAACTTTATACATTCTGGGCTTTGAACAGCTGCAGAGAAAAGAAGACTGCAGAAAAACTAGTACAAGGATTTTGTGTAACCATTTCCTGCCCGGCCTATAGGGGTGCGGAATTTTATCGCGATTCGGGCGTCCCCGATGCAGCACTGATGCAGGGAAACGATAATAATAATAATCGATTATCCCCGATGTCTAGCCCCGCCCCTACCGGGAGAGCTGTTAACTCATTTGTTATTTTTTTTCTATGACGTGCTCATGTGACTGCCCGGCCCGCCTCTCTCCTCTCTGCTTTTACGTCTCACGTCTCTCCTGGCGTCAGGAGAGACGTGAAATCAGAGAGGAGAGAGGGCAGTCACATGAGCGCGGCATATACACACTGTTCCCCCGCCGGATTCCGTTTCCCCTGGCTCTCGGCTCCTATCAGAACTCCGCCCCCCCCCAGCCCTGTACATTGCTGCTCCCTCCTACTGTTCCTCACGAATGCAAATGCTCCTGATACCGCCCCACCTCTCCAGCCCTCTGCTTTGCCGCTCACGCCTACTGTTTTTTCACGAATGCTAATGAGCAGAGGGCTGGAGAGGCGGGCGGTATTAGGAGCATTTGCATTCGTGAGGAACAGTAGGAGGGAGCGGCAATGTACAGGGCTTGGGGGGCGGAGTTCCGATAGGAGCCGAGAGCTAGGGGGAACAGAAAGTAAAACAGATATTATACTTACCTGCTGATCTCCTGTAGCATGTCCGCAGTCACTGGCCATCTCCTGTAGCATGTCCGCAGTCACTGGCCATTTCCTGTAGCATGTTCGCAGTCACTGACCATCTCCAGTACCATGTCCGCAGTCTCTCTGACCATCTCCTGTAGCATGTCCGCAGTCACTGACCATCTCCAGTACCATGTCCGCAGTCTCTCTGACCATCTCCTGTAGCATGTCCGCAGTCACTGGCCATCTCCTGTAGCATGTCTGCAGTCACTGGCCATCTCCTGTAGCATGTCCGCAGTCACTGGCCATCTCCTGTAGCATGTCCGCAGTCACTGACCATCTCCTGTAGCATGTCCGCAGTCACTGACCATCTCCTGTAGCATGTCCGCAGTCACTGACCATCTCCTGTAGCATGTCCGCAGTCTCTCTGACCATCTCCTGTAGCATGTCCGCAGTCTCTCTGACCATCTCCTGTAGCATGTCCGCAGTCACTGACCATCTCCTGTAGCATGTCCGCAGTCACTGGCCATCTCCTGTAGCATGTCCGCAGTCACTGGCCATCTCCTGTAGCATGTCCGCAGTCACTGACCATCTCCTGTAGCACGTCCGCAGTCTCTCTGACCATCTCCTGAAGCATGTCCGCAGTCACTGACCATCTCCTGTAGCATGTCCGCAGTCACTGGCCATCTCCTGTAGCATGTCCGCAGTCACTGGCCATCTCCTGTAGCATGTCCGCAGTCACTGACCATCTCCTGTAGCATGTCCGCAGTCACTGACCATCTCCTGTAGCATGTCCGCAGTCTCTCTGACCATCTCCTGTAGCATGTCCGCAGTCACTGACCATCTCCTGTAGCATGTCCGCAGTCTCTCTGACCATCTCCTGTAGCATGTCCGCAGTCACTGACCATCTCCTGTAGCATGTCCGCAGTCACTGGCCATCTCATGTAGCATGTCCGCAGTCACTGACCATCTCCTGTAGCATGTCTGCAGTCTCTCTGACCATCTCCTGTAGCATGTCTGCAGTCTCTCTGACCATCTCCTGTAGCATGTCCACAGTCACTGATCATCTCCTGTAGCATTTCCGCAGTCTCTGATCATCTCCTGTACTAGGTCTGCACTCTCTGACCATCTTCTGTACTATGTCTGCAGCCTCTGACCATCTCCTGTACTATGTACAAGTTGTTGTCTGCTTTGTTTAGACAATGCTACATGCAGGGAGTGTTGTCTTTTTTTTTAAAATAACAGATATAATAAAAAAATGGAGTTCTCCTGACTGCTTGAATTTTTTTGATGAAAACCATGCGCACTTGCGCTGTAATCGTGATGCATCGCGGAATCGAATCGTTGACCTGATAATCGAATAAAAACATGAGGCCAGTGAAGATGTGCACCTCTACCGGCCTATAGCAGAATGACGGCTGGGCGGTGGTTCAGTTATCCTTACTGGGCGTCATATGACGTCCAGCAGGATAACAGCCGCCGCGCCTGTGGGGGCGTGCATTACGGTGATCGTTGTTGCGGCATGTTGTGTCAATTTGACACACCGCTACACCGATCTCGGTAAAGAGCCTCTTTACCACATGATCAGCTGTGTCCAATCACAGCTGATCACAATGAAAACAGGAAGGGGCCGTTGATCGGCTTTTTTCTCACTAGCGTCTGACAGCCACGAGTAGAGGAGAGCCGATCGGCTGCTCTCCTCACAGGAGGGGTCTGTGATGATTGTTTATCAGCGCAGCCCCCCTCGGATGGCCGCCCAGGACCACCAGGGATGGCCACCACACTGGACCACCAGATATGCCACCCTAGACCACCAGGCAGCTGCCAATCAGTGCCCAGGCAGCTGCCAATCAGTGCCCAGGCAGCTGCCAATCAGTGGCAAATAAAAATGCCTGCCAGTGCCACCAGTGATGCCTATTAGTGCCAGCCATCAGTGCCGCCTTTCAGTGTCCATCAGTGTCGCCTATCAGTGCCACCTATGAGTGCCCATCAGTGATGCCTATCAATGCCCATCAGTGCTGCATATCAGTGTCACCCATCAGTGCTGAATATCAGTGTCACCCATCAGTGTTGCATATCAGTGTCACCCATCAGTGCTGCATATCAGTGTCACCCATCAGTGCTGCATATCAGTGTCACCCATCAGTGCTGCCTATCGTCTATGCCCATCAGTGCCACCTCATTAGTGCCACCGCATCAGTGCTGCCTTATCAGTGCTCGTCAGTGCAGCTTATCAGTGAAGGAGGAAACTTACTTTTTTACAAAATTTTATAACAGAAACAAACAAACATTTTTTTCCCTAAATTTTCGGTCTTTTTTTATTTGTTTCGCAAAAAAACTGAGGTGAGGTGATCAAATACCACCAAAAAAAGCTCTATTTGTGGGAACAAAATTATAAAAATTTAGTTTGGGTACAGTGTAGCATGACTGCGCAATTGTCATTTAAAAAGTGACAGCGCTGAAAGCTGGCTTGGGCAAGAAGGGGGTGTAAGGGCCTGGTATTGAAGTGGTTAATCTCTGTGCATCACCTGAGGCCAGGCACTTCACTTCATATGTAAGGCCTGGTTCACACTGGGGCGACAAATGCTCCGACATTGGGAGCTCATGTCGCATGACGTGTGAAAATCAATGTTTCCCTATGGGAGCCGTCTTAACTGGTCCGACACATGTCGGCCCGACTTTGAGAATGCTCCCTGTACTACTTTGGTCCGACTTTGATCAGACTTCAGCCCATTGACTATCATTGAAGTCGGATCAAAGTCGGACCGCAGTCTTGCATGATCCGACTTTGGCATGCGACTTGTGCTGTACTGCTCTTGAGGGGGAACTCCAGGCCAAATTTTAAATAAAAAACTGGCATGGGTTCCCCCTCCAGGAGCATACCAGGCCCTTAGGTCTGGTCTGGATTTGAAGGGGCGCCCCTACGCCAAAAAAACGACGTGGGGGTCCCCCCCAAAATCCAAACCAGACCCTTATCCGAGCACACAACCTGGCCGGCCGCAGGGGAAGAGGGGGGGACGAGAGAGCGGCCCCCCCTCCCTCCTGAACCGTACCAGGCCGCATGCCCTCAACATGGGGGGTTTGGTGCTCTGGGGCAGGGGGGCGACCTGCGCCCCCCCCACCCCAGAGCACCCTGCCCCCATGTTGATGAGGACAGGGCCTCTTCGCGACAACCCTGGCCGTTGGTTGTCGGGGTCTGCGGGCGGGGGGCTTTAATAAAGGGGCCCCCGGATACCGGCCCCCCACTCTACGTACCCCTACCCATTCACCTGGTGGAAAAAAATTGCAATAAAAAAACCACACAGCTTTTTAAAGTATTTTATTGCACAGCTCCGGGGGTCTTCTTCTGACTTCGGGGGTCTCCGGTGTCGTCGCCGCGCTCTCCGGTTCTTTCTTCTGCCGGGCCTCCGCTAACTTCTTTTAGCTCTTTTGTTAGCGGAGGCCCGGTCTTCTCCGTCGCCTTCTTCTTCTCCCGCTCTCCGGTTCTTTCTTCCGCCGCGTCGCTTCCTCCGGCTGTAATACTGGCTCTCCGCTCCCTATTAATATAGGCTTCTCATGACGTCACAGTCACATGTTCCAGGGCACAAGGCCCCGGAGCATGTGACTGTGACGTCATGGGAACATGTGACTGTGACGTCATGAGAAGCCTATATTAATGCGGAGCGGAGAGCCAGTATTACAGCCGGAGGAAGCGACGCGTCAACATCGAGGAGGAGAAGAGGGAAGAAGACGCCGACGACGGGAAGACTGGCTCCTCCACTAGCAAAAGAGCTAAAGAAGTTAGTGGAGGGGCCGGCAGTAGGACAACGGAGAGCCGGACGAGACGACGGAGAAGACCGGGCCTCCGTTAGCAAAAGAGCTAAAAAGAAGTTAGCGGAGGCCCGGCGGAAGAAAGAACCGGAGAGCGGGAGAAGAACCGGAGAGCGGGAGAAGAAGAAGGCGACGGAGAAGACCGGGCCTCCGCTAGCAAAAGAGCTAAAAGAAGTTAGCGGAGGCCCGGCAGAAGAAAGAACCGGAGAGCGCGGCAACGACACCGGAGACCCCCGAAGTCGGAAGAAGACCTCCGGAGCAGTGCAATAAAATACTTTAAAAAGCTGTGTGGTTTTTTTATTGCAATTTTTTTCCACCAGGTGAATGGGTAGGGGTACGATGTACCCCATACTCAATCACATAGGGTGGGGGGCCCGGGATCCCCCTTATTGAAGGGGGCTCCCGGATTCCGATAAGCCCCCCGCCCGCAGACCCCGACAACCAACGGCCAGGGTTGTCGGGAAGAGGCCCTGTCCTCATCAACATGGGGGCAGGGTGCTCTGGGGTGGGGGGGCCGCAGGTCGCCCCCCCCTGCCCCAGAGCACCAAACCCCCCCATGTTGAGGGTATGCGGCCTGGTACGGTTCAGGAGGGAGGGGGGCCGCTCTCTCGTCCCCCCTCTTCCCCTGCGGCCGGCCAGGTTGTGTGCTCGGATAAGGGTCTGGTTTGGATTTTGGGGGGGACCCCCACGTCGTTTTTTCGGCGTAGGGGCGCCCCTTCAAATCCAGACCAGACCCAAGGGCCTGGTATGCCCCTGGAGGGGGAACCCATGCCGGTTTTTTATTTAAAATTTGGCCTGGAGTTCCCCCTCAAGATTCATACCAAACAGTGCCTGATATTGGCGGGGATCCAAGTCGGATCCCCGTTCATTGAAAGTCGGACATATGTCGGCTTCATGTCGCAGGGCAAAGTCGGATCCAAAGTAGGACAGATGTCGTGTCGCACTAGTGTGAACCCAGCCTAAAGGTTTACAACCATTTTAAATGATCACTCTACAAAAGGAATTCAAAACCAAATGTGTTTTGTGTCCAAAAACCATACATGCATGTTTTTGTGTACATGTTTCATGTGAATGCACTTCCTACTGATGCCTTGTGGAAGGGGACCCTGCATGGCCCTGGAACATTATAACCTTAACCTTAGTCTATTGACTCCTGAATAAGGTACTTTTGAGTGAAGAGTGATGGTGTACTAGGGACATATACTATCCCCTAAATTGCGTCATCCCTCCTCTCAATATAGCAGCCACACATTTATTATGGTCAGTTTATTGAAGAGTATGCAATTGGATTAATTATCACTGTTGATAAGCAGAGAGAAACAATAGAAAACAAAAAACCAAAAAAAAAACTATAAAGCTCGGAAAGCAAGCTCTCGTGGCCAACATATATATTCAGCAATACTGTGGCCCAAAGAAACAATGCTTTTTGTTTTGCACTTTGTTTGAGGAACTGTGTTTAATAATTTTAAGGAACACGTAGCAGGTATTCAGCTTTGCAATTCTTTTGTTTTACAAATAACACAATCAGTCATCTCTATTTATCAGTCAATGCACTTTGGACATGAAAAAATGCATCAGTATAATTATCTCTTAATAATAAAACAGTAATTGGTTTTCTGACAAGGCTGAAATGTAGTGGTTACTGATGGTCGTGTGTTAAGCTGCTACCAATAAAAGCACAATCAGAGAATGTTAAATGGAAAGGTTCTAATTAAAAATAGTCACTGCAGGTCCTTTAGAGGAAAGAAACAAAAAAAAAAACAAAAAAAAAAAAAAAGCATATTTCCAACACAGAATACAAAGACACTCAAGGCTTAATATATCCAGATATAAGTCTTAACACATATAAACAACTTGTTTTCTTTCTGTCTATAAATAAAACTGCACCACTGGTCATGATACATTATTCCTGGAAATATGCTTGTAAACCAAGCTATACATCAGAAAGACATTCCAAGGAGCTCAAAAAAGAGCAAAACGCCAAGACCTATTTAGCCATGTAAATCTTTCTGTCAGTCTGCAAATGAGTGCAATCTAACACAATCAACACATTTTTTAAAATGAAGACTTCAGTGCTAAGCTTTATAAACAAATGGCTGTGAATTGTTTTGATAAATACGCCTTCTTACACTGTACAAGTTGTCTGCCTCGAAGCAGCCTTGTCACTTCCGTTTTGTGTCACTTTCTGCACAGCTGCAAAGCCACAATCCACGAATGCCACTAGTCCAACCGAGTCCTCAAATTTGTTCTAACAGCCTGCCAAAGTCCAGCGTTAAGAACAAATGACTGATAACAAAACCTGTCTCCTTTCCCTTCTCATCCGACAGCAACAAAGCAGTTGCTGTCTATGTTGGCTGTCATTTGTCATAAATCAATAACAATTTTATCACTTTGAAAGAGATGACTATTCTATTCAGTCTATCTTTGCTTTTCTTTAACCACTTAAGGACCGGCCCATGTAGATATACGTTGGCAGAATGGCACGGACAGGCATATCAACGTACCTGTACGTTCCCTTTAAATGCCTGTCTGTGTGGTCGCGCTCACGACCCTGCCGCCATCCCCATGAGTCGGACCGTGGGTCCCGCGGACTCGATTGCCGCGGGGATCCCCGCGATCGTTTACGGAGGTATAGAGCGGGAGATGCTTGTGTAAACAAGCATCTCCCCGCTCTGACTAGTGACAATGACACTGATCTCGGCTCTGTACTCGGAGCATAGATCAGTGTCATGTGACACAGAGCCCATGCCCCCTACAGTAAGAAACACTATGCAGGGAACACTTAACCCCTACAGCGCCACCTAGTGGTTAACCCCTTCACTGCCAGTGTCATTTTCACAGTAATCAGTGCATTTTTATAGCTCTGATCAATGTAAAAATGACAATGGTCCCAAAAATGTGTCAAAAGTGTCAGCTGTGTCCGCCATGTCGCAGTCACGAAAAAAAATCACTGATCGCCACCATTACTAGTAAAAAAATAAAATAAAAATAAAAATGCCATAAAACTATCCCCTATTTTGTAAACGCTATAACTTTTGCGCAAACCAATCAAACGCTTATTGCGATTTTTTTTACCAAAAATATGTAGAATACGTATTGGCCTAAACTGAGGAAAAAAAAAAATTTATATATTTTTTGGGGATATTTATTATAGCAAAAATGAAAAAATATTGCATTTTTTTCAAAATTGTCGCTCTATTTTTGTTTATAGCGCAAAAAATAAAAACCGCAGAGGTGATCAAATACCACCAAAAGAAAGCTCTATTTGTGGGAAAAAAAGGACGTCAATTTTGTTTGGGAGCCATGTCACACGACTGCGCAATTGTCAGTTAAATCGACGCAGTGCCGAATCGCAAAAAGTGGCCTGGTCCTTTAGCTGCAAAATGGCCCGGGGCTTAAGTGGTTAATAATTTTAACAGCAGCCATTTCGTCAAGGTCAGTGTCAAAATACAATTTTTTATTTATAATGCTGCCTATTTATACCATTTGCATATATAACAATGTTGTCATGGTACCAAATGCAGCAAAAGGAAGAATGTATCATAATCTTTATAAACTCAACTGAGCTTTAGGTCTCCTGTGCAGAATAATAAATTTGAGTCTAACGCACAGTGCTACACTTCTCTAAGCATTTAGCTTGTATTTGCACTATGAGCTGAAAAGCAGTATTAATTACAATGTCCCTAAAATGAAGATTCTTAGATGATCTGGATTATTTAATTATTCTATTTATTACAGGTACTTATATAACACTATCAATTTACACAGCGATTTATATATACAGTGCCTTGAAAAAGTATTCATACCCCTTTAAAAAATCCACATTTTATCATGTTACAATGAAAAAAGGGATTTTTATAACAGCTTACCTGTAAAATCCTTTTCTTGGAGTACATCACGGGACACAGAGCGACTTAGTCATTACTAATGGGTTATATAGATTACCTTCAGGTGCTGGCACTGGCCACTTCCAAACCGGAAGTACCCTCCCCTATATAATCCCCTCCCATCCGGGAGCACCTCAGTTTTGTAGCAAAGCAATAAGTGTCCCAAAAAGAGGGGTGGGAGCTCTGTGTCCTGTGATGTACTCCAAGAAAAGGATTTTACAGGTAAGCTGTTATAAAAATCCCTTTTTCTTTTTCGTACACCACGGGACACAGAGCGACTTAGTCATTACTAATGGGACGTCCCAAAGCAATGCCAAATGAGGGGAGGGATACATAAGCTGGGCGCCATCAGGCATGAGGCTCTTTTGCGGCCTGCAACACACTGCGCCCAAAGGCGACATCCTCCTGACTTCTGACGTCTACCTGGTAGAACCTAGTAAACGTGTGTACTAAGGACCATGTTGTGGCCTGACAGATTTGAGCCAGGGAGGCTTGGTGATGCACTGCCCATGAAGTTCCAACTGCTCTTGTGGAGTGCGCCCTAACTTTGAACGGAGGCGGTCTCCTTTTCAAGCCATAGGCTTGTATTATGACCTGTCGAATACACTTGGCTAAAGTAGATTTTTGATGCTGCCTGACCCTTTCTGGGGCCTTCCGGCAGAACAAACAAAGTATCCGTTCTACGAATCTGAGTAGTGGCTTTAAGATAAGCTTTAACTGCTCTTACTACATCCAAAGAATGCAATAACTTTTCCTCTACCGAACTAGGTTTGGGGAAAAAGGAAGGAAGAACCACATCTTGGTTCAAATAGAACCTCGATACCACCTTAGGAAGAAGGCTGGATGAGGACGTAATACTACTCTGTCCTTATGGATAACCAGATATGGCTCCTTACAGGATAAGGCGGCTAATTCCGATACTCTTTTAGCCGAACAAATGGCTACTAAGAAAATCAATTTCCTGGTGAAAAGAACCAAGGAAACGTGCCGCAATGGTTCAAATTGTTGTTTCTGTAGAACCGACAGAACCAGGTTTAAGTCCCATGGACATATGGGAATACTAACCGGAGGGCTAATACGCATCACTCCTTGTATGAAAGCTTTGACTAATGAATGCAAAGCCAAGGGACTGAAAAAAATATTGACAAGGCCGTCTGACCCTTGATAGTACTCAAGGCAAGCTTCCTATGTACAGCCCACTGTAGGAAGTCCAGAATCCTACCTATTACGTACTTACGTGGATGCCATTTCCTGGCCTCACACCACGTGATGTACGCCTTCTAGATCCTATAATAGATCTGCCTGGATACCGGCTTCCTGGCATTGATCGTGGTAGATACCACAGGATTAGAGAGCCCTCTCTTTTTTAGAATGTGGGCTTCAATAGCCAGGCCGTCAAACCTAGGGCTGGTAAGGAAGGGTAGTATATCGGTCCTTGCGAAAGCAGGTCCGGACGATGTGGGAGGGTCCAAGGACTTCCCACTGACATTTTTACAATCTCCGCGTACCATGCCCTTCGGGGCCACGCTGGAGCCACCAGAATCACTGGTTTCTTTTCTACCCTGATTCTGCGGATTAATCGCGGTGGGAATGCATATATCAGCTTGAACTGATCCCAAGGGAACACTAGGGCATCCGAACCGCAAGCTAGGGGATCCTTTGTGCGAGACACAAATCTGTCCACCTTTGCGTTGAATCTGGATGCTAGCAGATCTACATCCGGTGTTCCCCACCGCTGGCATATTGCCTGGAAAACCTTGGGGTGAAGAGACCATTCCCCGGGCATAATTGCTGGCGACTTAAAGTCCGCTCTCCAATTTTCCACTCCTGGGATGAAAACCGCGGATATGGCTGTGACATACCTTTCTGCCCATTCCAGGATGCAATTCGCTTCCCTCTGGGCTGCACGACTCCTGGTGCCACCCTGGTGATTGATATATGCCACTGCTGTGGCATTGTCTGATTGAATTCTGACAGGTGACCCTTGGAGTTTGGATGTCCATGCTACTAGGGCATACCGGGCTGCTCGTATCTCTAAGAGATTGGTGGGCAGGGCCTTCTCTGCTTCTGACCACTTGCCCTGGAGAGACCATTGCTCCAGTACTGCCCCCCAGCCTATGAGGCTGGCAACTGTAGTGACCACCTTCCAAGAAACCGGACTGAAGGGTTTCCCTTTTTCCAGATTCTGGTACCAACCACCAATGGAGGCTCTTGCGAACGGAAGGGGACAGGGACATTGGTAAGTCTAAAGCCTGAACTTTTTTGTTCCAGGCTGACAGTATGGCCCTCTGCAAGTTCCTTGAATGGAATTGACCGTAGGGTACCGCTTCGAATGAAGCCACCATTTTTCCCAGCAGCCTTATACACAGGCGTATGGATGGTTTTTCTTTTTTGTACCCACTAAGTGGGTCAAATCTTTCAAAGACGACACCTTCTCTGGAGGTAAGAAAATCTTTCTCTGATTTGAATCCAGTCTTAGCCCCCAAGTATTCCAGGCTTTTGACTGGTTTTAGGGCTGACTTGTCTCGGTTGATAATGCAACCATGAGATTCCAGATACTTGATTGTCTTGTGAGCGACCACTTCTAGTTTTTTTCACTGAGTGGTCTATCAGCAACAAGTCGTCTAGATATGCCATTATCGTTACACCTTGTGTTCCTAGTTTGGCCAATCGTAGGGCCAGAATTTTTGTGAACACTCGTGGTGCCGTGGCCAGACCGAAAGGTAAGGCTCTGAACTGAAAATGGCGCCCTTCTACTGCAAGGCGTAGAAATTTCTGGTGGGCCGGACAGATGGGAATATGCAAATAAGCATCCCTTATGTCGATCGAGGCTAACCATTCCTGCCCTTGTAGGGCGGTGGCCACCGATCGGATCGACTCCATCCGAAAAAGTCCTGATATGTAGGAACTTGTTTAGCCCTTTTATATTTAATATGGGCCTCATGTCCCCATTTGGTTTGGGGACTGTGACAAGGTTCGAGTAAAACCCGAACCCGTTTTCTTCCAAGGGAACCTTCATGATTACCCTTGGGGCAATAGTTGCTCTAGTGCCAGAAGGAGGGATCCACTCTTCTGGGGATCGCTTGGCACGTTTGACCTTATAAAATGGGCAGGAGGAATGTCTTTTAACTCCAGCCTGTATCCCAGACTTACTGCGGAGATCACCCATCTCTGATGGTGTCCCGCCAGGTCTCTGTGAACAACTGAAGTCTTCCCCTCACCCGATTGAGTGGGGGCAACCCTTCATGACTTAGGGGGAGGTTTTGTACCTCTCTTGACCCAGGGTTTCTTGTTACCCTGTGATTGTCCCTGATTTCTGCCCCCTGGATTTGACCGCGGAGGCCGTCAGAACTGTTTCACAGCCGATGTGCCAGGGACTGGAGAAGTAGGCCTCCTAAAAGAAGGACTTCTACCCTTGTTCTTAACCGGCAAGAGTGTACTTTTACCGGCAGAAGTTTTCTGGATATATTTGTCCAGATCATCTCCAGATAAGCGTTCTCCATGAAATGGGAAGCTAATCAGCAATTTCTTACAGGGAGCTTCAGCAGACCAGTTTTTGAGCCATAGAAGCCTACGCATATGTCTACAGACAGCATAAAGCGGGATGCCTGTTGGATTGTATCCTTTATGGCGTCCACCGCAACACAAGGCTCTAGGTAGGTCAGCTAGGGCAAGAGCCTGCTGATCTGGTAAGTCCCTTAAGACTTGTTTCAACTGATCTTTCATTGCTTGGCAGACTCCAATCGCTGCTACTGCAGGTTGTGTCACCATGCTTGCTGTAGAGAAAGCAGATTTTAGTAAAGACTCCAATTTTTTATCTATTGGGTCCTTGAACATTGGAACATTATCTACTGGACATGTCAGTGATTTATTAACACAAGAGATGGCTGTGTCCACTGTAGGGACCCTCCATTTTTTTTTTTTATGAACTTATCCTCCATGGGATAGATCACTGGAAATCTCTTGGGGGGAGTAAATATTTTACAGGATGCTCCCAATCCTGGTAAATAAACCCTTCCAATAAAGGGTGGATTGGGAAGGAACAGACAGTCTGGGGAGCTTTCAGCGACCCCAGCGAGGAGACAGTAGTGGTTGATGGTTCCGCCAGAGGCATTTAAAATGCTGCTCGGACCATGTTAGTCAGAGACTGAACCCATACTCTTTCAGCCTGAGATGCTGAGAAAGGTTCTTCCACTGTTGATTCCTCTATAACTTTATCAACCTTACCTGATCCCCTTCAGGTAGGTCGATCTCTGGGACTGTTCCTCCACTAACAGGCACTCTGCAGGAGGAGACTGAGATCGGACGCGCTTTTCCTGTGACAGGGAAGCAGCGATCAATGCTGTTAATCTCTCTTCCAATCCTCCCAGAGTTGAGGATAAAACCTCCTCTGTTATATATACAGGAGCAGGTGGACTGGGGACAGCCGCAGTACCAGGTACTCCTGCGGGGTTCCTACGGCTACTGACCTCTGAAATTTCAGGGGAGATTGGCGCAGTACAGCATGCCCAAAATCCTCAGAGCCCGACGGAGACCCCTTTCGCTTCTTGGAAGATCTATTTCCAGAGCGACTGGACGACATATCCTATAAGCACAAAGCTGAGGTATTCCCGTCGTCATACACCAATTTTGCTGGTAATAGTCGAACACAGTTGCTGCTATATACCAGCTGGTGTCCACTAAAGTGCCTTTCTATGGGGATGCCTGCATCAACCGCCTCTGTGTGCCACTGTTTGTTGCTAGCTCTGTTTGCATCCAGCTGACACTTGTACTGTGTCTTTATACAAGCTGGGACGCCTGCACATGCGCAGAAGCGCCGTGGCGCGCATCGAGCGTCATCCACCCGCCCCGCCCCTTTTTTTTTCATAGGAGGCGCGTGCACGCGCCCGCGCGCGTGCCCGTGCGCCATTGGCACCCTTTTCGAAAATCAAACAGGGACTAGGAGCCAGGGCCCTTTTTGCCGGAGGGCCTGTGCGGTGGATGAGCGCAGCAACAGGGCAGAGGAAGTGGATTCCCACAGAGAAACTTACCAACTGCCTGGATCTTTTGACTTGAGAAAACCAAAGATCCACATGACAAGAAAAATGGACCACAGCGGCCTCTAGTGGTTTAACACAGGTACCGCGGTCCTTTTTTTTTTTTTTCTTGACTACTATTAAAATTTTACATTTTCAGTAGTTACAGGCATACACAGATACTAGCGGGAATACCGTTAGGTAACAGACAGAAAGACAAATTAGGCTTGGGGGTCCCCCAATAGAACCAAGTTCCTGGGGGCCCCCACTTACCTGATCCCCGCCGCAGGACTTTGTTTGGTCCACAGAAGCCCAAACTTCACCTATCACGGCAGGCATTGTAATTAAACCTTCAGGGACCGGGTTCCCAAGGATTCCACTCCCCTGGACCTGTATAGCACCCTGCACAGACAACATCTTGGTCGTGGGTATGACCAGAGCTCTGGATCCCAGGGTCCAGCCCTCCTAAGAGAGGCATTACAGGCAAAACCTTGCTCTTCTGCTGCAAGGCCCGGGTACCGACCATTTAGCTATGAAGCTTTTTTGGTGGGATCCGGAACAGCTTACTAAGGCCCAAAAGAACCTGTACGCAAGCCCAGTGAAAACACATGTTACTCTTTGGCCAACACCTTAGACACTGGCAAAAAACTGAGGTGCTCCCGGATGGGAGGGGCTTATATAGGGGAGGGTACTTCCGGTTTGGAAGTGGCCAGTGCCAGCACCTGAAGGTAATCTATATAACCCATTAGTAATGACTAAGTCGCTCTGTGTCCCGTGATGTACGAAAAAGAAAATGCAAATGTATTTTATTGGGATTTTATGTGATAGACCAACACAAAGTGGAAGGAACTTTTTTTTACAAATAAATATCTGAAAAGTGTAGCGTGCATTTGTATTCAGCCCCCTTTACGCTGATACCTCTAACTAACATCTAGTGCAGGGGTCTCAAACTGGCGGCCCTCCAGCTGTTGCGAAACTACAAGTCCCATGAGGCATTGCAAGGCTGACAGTTACAAGCGTGACTCCCACAGGCAGAAGCATGATGGACTTGTAGTTTTGCAACAGCTGGAGGGCTGCCAGTTTGAGACCCCTGATCTAGTGGAACCAATTGTTTTCAGAAGTCACCTAATTAGTAAATAGAGTCCACCTATGTGTAATTTAATCTCAGTATAAGTACAGCTGTTCTGTGAAGCCCTCAGAGGTTTTTTAGAGAACCTTAGTGAACAAACAGCATTATGAAGGCCAAGGAACACACCAGACAGGTCAGGGATAAAGTTGTGGAGAAGTTTAAAGCATGGTTAGGTTATAAAAAAATATCCCAAGCTTTAAACATCTCACAGAGCACTGTTCAATTCATTATCCAAAAATGGAAAGAGTACAGCACAACTGCAAACCTACCAAGACATGGTCGTCCACCTCAACCGACAGGCCGGGAAATGAGAGCATTAATCAGAGAAGCCGCCAAGAGGCCCATAGTAACTCTGGAGGAGCTGCAGAGATCCACAGCTCAGGTGGAAGAATCTGTAAACAGGACAACTATTATTCGTGCATTCCACAAATCTGGCTTTTATTGAAGAGTGGCAAGAAAAAAGCTATTGTTGAAAGAAAGCCATAAGAAGTCCCGTTTGCAGTTTGCGAGAAGCCATGTGGGGGACAGAACAAACATGTGGAAGAAGGTGCTCTAGTCAGATGAGGTCAAAATTGAACTTTTTGGCGTAAAAGCAAAATGCTATGTGTGGCGTAAAACTAACTCTGCACATCACCCTGAACACACTATCCCCACCATGAAACATGGTGGTGGCAGCATCATGTTGTGGAGATGCTTTTCTTCAGCAGGGGCAGGGAATCTCATTGCTCCCATTCACCTCTAAACCTCTAGAACGCTTAGTCTACAACCGTCTTAGCTCCTACCTCAGAGAAAATAACCTTCTTGAGCCCTTACAGTCTGGCTTTCGCTCACAGCACTCCACGGAAACTGCCTTACGAAAACTCACCAACAATTTACTCACTGCTAAAACCAACAGCCACTACTCCATACTCCTACTACTTAACCTCTCTGTGGCCTTTGATACTGTTGACCACCCGCTCCTTCTCAAACTCCAATCCCTCGACTTCCAAGATTCTGCTCTATCCTGGTTCTCTGCCTACCTATTACAGCGCTCCTTCAGTGTTACCTACAACTCTGTCTCCTCCTCTCCATTTGCCATTTTCTGTGGGGGTCCCCCAAGGCTCTGTTCTTGGACCCCTTCTCTATCTACACCTCCTCCCTTGGTCCCTTGATAACTGCCCACGGCTTCCAATACCACTTATACACTAATGACACCCAAATCATTCTGTCTACTCCTCACCTCACTCCTTCAGTCTCCTCTCGCATTACTAACAGACATATCAGCAAGGATGTCGCACCACTTCCTTAACCACTTGACCACTGGGCACTTAAACCCCCTTAATAACCAGACCAATTTTCAGCTTTCGGTGCTCTCACATTTTGAATGACAATTACTCAGTCATACAACACTTTGTCCTTTTTTTCACACAAATAGATCTTTCTTTTGGTGGTATTTAATCACTGTTGGGTTTTTTATTTTTTTGCGCTATAAGAGAAAAAAGACTGAAAATTCTGTAAAAAAAATTTTTTTTTTCGTTTCCGTTATAAAATTTAGCAAATTACTATTTTTTCTTCATAAATTTTGGCCAAAATTTATACTGCTACATATCTTTGGTAAAAATAAGTACAAATTGGTGCATATTATTTGGTCTTTGTGAAAGTTATAGAGTCCACAAGCTATGGTGCCAATATCTGAAAATTGATCACACCTGAAGTACTGACGGCCTATCTCATTTCTTGAGACCCCAACATGCCAGAAAAGTAAAAACACCCCCCAAATGACCCCTCTTTGGAAAGAAGACATTCCAAGGTATTCAGAAAGAGGCATTGTGAGTTTTTTGAAGTTGTCATTTTTTCCCACAATTCTTTGCAAAATCAAGATTTTTTTTTTCTCTTTTTTTTTTCACAAAATTTTCATATTAGCAGGTTATTTCTCACACACAGCATATGCATACCACAAATTACACCCCAAAACACATTCTGCTATTCCTCCCAAGTATGGCGATACCACATGTGTGAGACTTTTACACAGCGTGGCCACATACAGAGGCCCAACATGCAGGGAGCACCTTCAGGCGTTCTGGAGCACCCAGGCCAATTCTGACATTTCTCTCCTACATGTAAAAATCATCATTTGTTTGCTATAAAATTACATAGAACCCCAAAACATTATATATGTTTTTTTAGCAAAGACCTTAGAGAATATAATGGTGGTTGTTGCAACTTTTTATCTCGCACGATATTTGCGCAGCAATTTTTTTAACGCGTTTTTTACGGAAAAAAAATGTTTTGTGCTTAAAAAAAAAAAAAAACAGTAAAGTTAGCCCAATGTTTTTGCATAATGTGAAAGATGAAGTTACGCCGAGTAAATAGAAACCTAACATGTCACCCTTAAAAATTGCACACGCTTGTGGAATGGCGCCAAACTTCGCTACTTAAAAATCCCCATAGGCGACGCTTTAAATATTTTTACTGGTTACATGTTTTGAGTTACAGAGGAGGCCTAGGGCCAAAATGATTGCTCTCGCTCTAACGTTCGCAGAGATACCTCACATGTGTGGTTTTTGAAAACCGTTTTCATATGTGGGCGGGACTTACGTATGTGTTCGCTTCTGTATGCGAGCTCACGGGGACAAGGGCGCTTTAAAAAAAAATTTTTTTTTTTATTGTTCATTTTACTTTATTTATTTTAGTTTGACATGTTTTTCCGCCCCAAAATTTTTTTTGATCACTTTTATACCTATTACAAGGAACGTAAACATCCCTTGTAATAGGAATATGGCATGACAGGTCCTCTTTACAGTGAGATATGGGGTCAATAAGACCCCACATCTCACCTCTGGCTTTGATTGTAGCGGTGAGTCGGTAGAAGCACCGGAGGGCGGCGGGGGGGGGACATCCCCTCTCGCCTCCCGTAAGAATGATCAAGCGGCGGAACAGCCACTATGATTGTTGTTATGGTGTAGGGAATCGCCGGCTGAAAAAGCTAATATCTGAATGATGCCTGTAGCTGCAAGCATCATTCAGATATCCCCGCACAAAGTCAAGGACGTCATATGACGGCCGGCGGGCGGGAAGTGGTTATTGCGGAGTATGGCAGGGCATTGCGGAGTATGGCAGGGCATTGCGGAGTATGGCAGGGCATTGCGGAGTATGGCAGGGCATTGCGGAGTATGGCAGGGTATTGCATGGGGTATTGCACAGGGGGTATTGCACAGGAGGTATTGCACAGGGGGTATTGCAGAGTATTGCGCAGGGTGTATTGTGCAGGGTGTATTGTGCAGGGTATTGCAGAGTATTGCGCCGGGTATTGCAGAGTATTGCGCCGGGTATTGCAGAGTATTGCGCAGGGTATTGCAGAGTATTGCGCAGGGTATTGCAGAGTATTTTGCAGAGTATTGCGCAGGGTGATGCAGAGTATTGTGCAGGGTATTGCAGAGTATTGTGCAGGGTATTGCAGAGTATTTTGCAGGGTATTGCAGAGTATTGCGCAGGGTATTACATAGTATTTTGCAGAGTATTGCGCAGGGTATTGCAGAGTATTTTGCAGGGTATTGCAGAGTATTGCGCAGGGTATTGCAGAGTATTGTGCAGGGTATTGCAGAGTATTGCGCAGGGTATTGCAGAGTATTGCGCAGGGTATTGCAGAGTATTGCGCAGGGTATTGCAGAGTATTGCGCAGGGTATTGCAGAGTATTGCACCAGGGTATTGCAGAGTATTGCACCAGGGTATTGCAGGGTATTTTGCAGAGTACTGGCAGGGTATTTTGCAGAGTATTGGCACAGGGATGGCTGAGCAGGGATGGATGGATGGCTGGATCTGTGACTGCAATTGTCACAGATCCAGCCCACAGTGCTGCTGCTGCCATCCGCTCTCTCCCCCTCCCCTCTCACACTGTACCGATCGGTACACAGAGGGGAGAGAGGAACTGGCGTCACCACATGACGCCGGTCTGTTTACAAGTGATTGCTCCGTCATTTGACGGAGCGATCACGTGGTAAACGGGCGCTATCAGCGGCGATTTACTGCGATTCGTGATCCGCCGGGTCCACGGAGTTTCCCGTGTGCGCGCCCCAGGGGGCGCGCGGGAGCGCGATTCTGGGAGGACGTTATATAACGTCCTCCCAGAGTTAAGCAACCACCTTGTCGACGTTATTTGTCGGCAGGTGGTTGTTAACTGGTTAAACTAAATCTCTCTATAACCAAGCTTTAATATCCCCCCCGCCCATGACTTTTCCATCAAAATCAACAATGCAACCATCAGTCCCTCCCCTCAAGCCAGGGTACTAGGTGTAATCCTAGACTTTGACTTTTCCTTTCAGCCTCAAATCCAATTATTGTCAAAAGTTTGTATAATTCACCTCAGTAACATCTCTAAGATTCACCCCTTTTTAACAAATGAAACCACCAAGCTCCTCATGCACTCCCTTGTTATCTCTCACCTTGACTATTGCAACTCCTTTCTCATTGGCCTGCCTCTCCATAGGCTATCTCCTCGTCCGAGACGAAGCTACGCTAATCAAGTACAGCGAAACGCGTTGACGTCATCACAGTGCGGTCACGTGACTAAACCTAGCCGTGGAGTGAGTGAGGGGGACTGAAGCGCTCTGGCTTCTCTCAGCCCAGCAGTGACAGCGGTGCCCGCCGTAATCGACGGCTAAGTGCTCTCTATTTTTGGAACCCGGCTTGCTACCTTGCCCATCTGCAATTGATGGCCATCATTCCATTAACTAATGTGAAGATCGCCAGGCACCCGGTTCCCCTACAGCGCCAGATGTATGGGAAGCCCTGACTTAAATACATTTACACCAGAATCCCGGTCAGTACTGAAATTATCCTAAAGCGGACTGGTATATACAACAACTTGTTACCGTTTATGGCCTCCTACCTGGCACCTATTATTGAGCTGATATATGATTTACATGAGATCAATCTTAAAGGCACCAACCGCTATCTGTAACTAACCATCTGTCACTAGCCTTGATAAGCCAATACCATCCTGCATGTGCTATGCTACCTACATTGCTTGTTGATCAACAGAGATTAGGATA
The DNA here is from genome assembly GCA_029206835.1 of Rana muscosa. NCBI lineage: Eukaryota > Metazoa > Chordata > Amphibia > Anura > Ranidae > Rana > Rana muscosa. The sequence continues at coordinate 805,308,768 of CM055117.1, read as the reverse complement.
TACTCAAAGACAGACTTTAACCAATAGGGAGCTTTCAATAGCACCAACAACACCTGATATAACAGTGATTTATGTTTGAAGGCACGCTATTTAGATAACTCTTTTCGTGCATTCCCTGTACTCTATTTAACCAAGGACTATAGATACCAGCACTTCCGTTGGCAACTGTCCTATTGGGAATTCACCAGGACCTACTTCATCCCACTGAACTTATCAACTGCAGGACCCCCACCCTCCCTCTCCCTCCACGCCTGGACCAGCCCACTATAGACCACCCAATTATTGAATTCATAGGGAGCATTTGTCCCTCAACTTAATACCAATATTCCCATTGGAATGGTGTGTCTGTATGGGCTGATCCAGCATGTCCGGAAAAGCACAGTGTTTGTGTTGTGTTGTGTGCAATTTGTTTGTCCTGTCCTGGTCTTAATCTATGGCCAATTAAGTCTATTTATTGCCTGGCGCCTTTAATTGTTCAGTGTCTTTTACCTTATTGTTACTTATATGTTTGATCTTCAATAAACTTTGATACAGGAATAAATTCCTTTTGAACAATTCCAGCGTAATCGTTAATATCTGTTGCCAAAAGTGACCCCCTTTTCCAGCCTGCTCTTCAACAGGCAATCCCCCCACTTCCCTTATTTTTGACTATATCCCCTCTTCAGTCTATCATGAATGCTGCTGCCAGACTTATCCACCTTACCAACCGCTCAGTGTCTGCCAACCCTCTCCTCCAATCCCTACACTGGCTCCCAATCGTCCAGCGAATTAAGTTTGAAATACTAACCCCAACATACAAAGCCATTCACAGCTCTGCCCCGAGCTACATCACCAATCTTGTCTCCAAATATCACCCAAACCGTCCTCTCCACTCTCCTCAAGACCTCCTACTCTCAAGTAGGGCTGTGGAAAAAATCGATTTAAATCTTGAATCGAGTTGAGAGGTCAAATCGATTAAAAATTTTAGCAAATCGTTTTTTTAGATTTTTTTTTCCACCGGAACCGGCGCTGACACCGCGCCGGTCCCGAGGAGCTGCAGGCAGCAGTTTAGCCGAGGCCGCGGCTTTGGCCTAGTCCACGAGGCCGGACGCCACGGACTAGGCCGAAGCCGCGGCCTCGCCTAAAAACTCCTGCCCGCAGCTCCTCAGGACTGGCGCGGTGTCCATCAAAAAAAAAAAAAAACTTGATTCGAATCGAAAATCTCTCAGCTCTACTCTCAAGCACCCTCGTCTCCTCCTCCCATGCTCCTCTCCAGGATTTCTCCAGATCCTCTCCCATCCTCTGGAACTCGCTACCTCAACCTGTCTGGCAATCCCCTACTCTTGCTACCTTCAGGTGATCCCTGAAAACTCATCTCTTCAGGGAAGCCTATCACATCTCCAACTAATCTTTTACCACTTCCATCAGCTCATTCCCCACAGTTACAACCTTTTGTACCACCTGCCCCACCCTATTGTAAGCTCTTCTGAGCAGGGCCTTCTTAACCCTCTTATATTTTATTGTATTATAACTGTATTGTCTCCCTTTTATATTGTAAAGTGCTGCGTAAACTGTTAACGCTATATAAATCCTGAATAATAATAATAAAGTTGATGGAAAGATGGATGGAGCCAAATACTGGGCAATCTTAGAAGACAACTTGTTAGAGTCTGCAAAAGACTTGAGACTGGGGCGGAGGTTTACCTTCCATCAGGATAACGACCCTAAACATATCAAAGCATATTCATGTGTTAGAATGGCCCAGTCAAAGTCCAGACCTAAATCAAATTGAGATTCTGTGGCAAGACTTGAAAATTGCTTTTCACAGATGCTCTCCATCCAATCTGACAGAGCTTGAGCTATTTTGCAAAGAAGACTGGGCAAAAATGTCACTCTCCAAATGTGGAAGGAAAAAGGAGACAGAATGAGTAGGTTAGTGCTTAGTGTTATGAGGAAAAGTTACATAATAAGCTTATCAGTAGTCAAACCCAAGTTGCTCAGCTCCTTCCAGGAGATAGGTCGTCATAGTTTATACCTCATAAATTGGTCAAGGACGAGGCAGAGCCCTATGATCCAGTAGCCAGAATTGCCAGTGGCGATAGAATTTATCAAGTGTCAGCTGTGCCTTTGCAAAGACAAATTCCATTGTTAGGTGGTCGTTGAGGATATCAATTGTGTCTTGGAGAGTAGGTGAACAGACCTGTTTCCAGTGCCGGGCAATAGATAACCGGGCAGCAATAAGTGTGTGTGTAATAATGGGGTTAAATTTGGAGGACCAATCAGAGAGGCCTAGTCCGAAGAGAGACACTTGTGGGGTTAACTCAATGTTAATGTTAGTAACATCGTGTAGAAGTGTGGAGATGTCCGTCCAGAAAGCGCCAATAGACGGGCATGCCCACCATATTTGGAAAATATGTCCATCCATGTCAAAATTTCTCCAACATTTACTAGAGTGGGTTGGGAACAGTAGAGCCAATTTCACAGGGGTATAGTACCACTTGTACAAAATTTTCATTGAGGTTTCCCAGTGGGAAATGTTTTTAGAGTACAGCACATGGTACTGGAGCATAGTTCTCGGTACCAGATAGTGGGATGGATCTTGATTTGTAGTTTGGATTACCAGTATTTTATAGTTGGGGTGTGTTCCTCCATGTTTGTTTTTGTTAGTACGCTATAAAGATAGGATATTCCACAAGTTTTGTTGTTGGTTGAGGAAAGAAACTGTAGGATGCCCTTAGTCCAAGTGTTGCGTGAGGTTGAGATGGTGGTGAATATATAACAGAGCCTTAAGTAGATATAGAAGTCCTTATTGGAGATGGCAAAACGGTCTTTAATTTGGGGGAAGGATAGTAGTTGATCATATTGGAACAAGTCTCCAATCTTTCGAAGACCCTGTGAGGACCAATTCTGAAGTGGAAAGTCTGGTGATAAGAGCGATAGGGCTGATAATGGGAGTTGGTTAAGGGCTTCCACGTTTATTCCTCTTGCTGATTGTAGAACCGTTCTCCATGTGGATAATGTAACATTAACTGTTGGGAGGAAGGAGTGTGGAGGATGGTAACCCAGCCATATAGCCGCTAATAAAAGTGCAGGGTTTGGACAAAGGCATTTGCTTCGATAAGAGTCCAAGGTTGCGCTGAGGATATGTCCCATAGCTTTTTGGTTTGATCCAATATTATTGCTTCGTAGTACATACGGAGGTCAGGAACACCGAGGCCTGCATAGGCCTTGGTGTGTGTTGGGTAGAGAGGCTTTGATGCATGGCTTGCGTGCTGCCCATATGAAGCGATTGATGATCCGTTGAAGTATGGCTATGTCTGATTGTAGGATCGGTATTGGCCAAGTCCTAAAGAAATATAAAACATGTGGCAGAAGAAATATCTTGGACAGGGCTATTCGGCCTGCCCAGGAAGCGTTCGTAGAAAGAAGTGATTTAACAATATCTTGTAATTTCTGGCTCAGAAGAGAAATATTAGTACAGAGAAGTAGGGTAGAGGGGGAAGTCATGGAGGAGCTGGGGGCCCAGGAAAAGGGGGAAGAGGTAGTAATAGCTTCTTTAAGTTGTTGGGACAGGGAGACTCCTAGCATTGATGATTGAGAGTGATTAAATTTATACATGGACACCTTACTAAACTGTTGTAGGAGATCACACAGTGGGGGAAGGGAATGTAATGGGTTGGTGAGCCAGATGATTATACCATCGGCGTAGATGCCAATCTTGTGGTGGGTTTGGTCAATAGTCAGGCCTGCAATATTCGGATGTGCTGTAGAGTTGATCTTTTATTCTATTTAAAATGCATAGGTGTAAAAAAAAAAAAAATACATAACACAACATAAAAGTTGTACTAAAACATTAGAAAAAATGTTTTGACCGTTTATGTTCAACACCTATTCTTTGCAGCCCCTTTTTCACCAATAATGCTGCAGTTCAGGCTGACCTGGCTATGCATAAAAAAAACTTATTGTGAAACTCTGCATAGGGGAAGGGCTGAGTATTGTTTATAATGTCAATGAAGGGTTATGATATCTGCAGACTGATCTGTCCAATCAGCGCTACATTCCTGTAATGCAGTAGCGCCCGTACTATAAACAGAACATTTTTATTAGATAGCTTGACCACTTGCTGTTCAGGGCATGTTTTAAATCATTTACACACGTCAAATTAGCATTTTTGCTAGAAAATTTCTTAGAAACCCTAAACATTATATATCTTTTTGAAAGCAGAGCCTTGGGCAATTAAACTGTGCCTGTGTTTTTTTTTGTCACATGATTTTTAAAAAGTTGTTTAATAAAATGCAAATTTGAAATGAAAAAAATATTTCAGTGCAAACTTAATATGATACCCAATTTTTGGTAAAATATAAAAAGATATTGTGTCAAGGAAATGGATGCCAAAGATGTAAAAACTCAAAATTGCACACACCCACAAAATGGCAAAAAACAAAAAAAAATTCATAGATGACATTTTAAAAGTCTTTACAAGTTATCAGTTTAGAGTTAAATGTTTAGCTGCTTCCCTGGCTGTATCAGCCCTTCTACGTTCTATTAACATGATTGGATGGCTGTAGAGCCACCCAGATCACTTATACTGGAACAGCCAATTGCCAGCTGTAAAAAATGACACTAAACTCATGGCTGTTGCTGATATAACCATTTGCTGACAGGACATATATACATGTGTCCGGCGGTCACAAGTGGCTAGGAAGAAAATATCAAGCTGAAACACCTTAAAATTAAGGCAGGGCTACTTGCTATGGACCAAGCATCAGATATATTTTTTCATGTCAAGTAATGAGCAAGTTTAACATTTTCAGGCATGTATTACAGGTTCTCCTCTGACAATGCCTTCATCTACTTTTCTCTCCAGTTAGACAGTAACATTTTTTGGGCATCATCCAAGGTTAGCATTTACATCCTGGACTAAGATGCTGACAAAGATGACAAATTAAAGTAGACTGATTACAAAATTAATAAATTGTACTATTAAACCACTTGTCGACCACCCACAATGTACTGCGGGCGACCGTCAGCTGTATGCAAAGCAATGTACCTTTACCGTGATTGGACACAGCAGGAGCCTGTTTGAAAGTCACGGCCAATGATTAATGGCCAGAACCTGCTGATCGGCTGTGTGCAATCACATCCCAGAGCTCTGTGTTGCTAAGCAATACAGAGCTCTGTACGGAGGAAGCGATCGATCAGTTGCAGGGATGAGAAACAGAGATCATTAGTGAACACAGGACACATTACACATAGTTAGTCCTGGATCACATAGGTGCGATGTGGGAACCCCTTCCCAGCCAGTGTCGTTAGTACAGTGACAGTGTATAGTATTATCACTGTATTAATGTCACTGGTGAGGTCAGTGGCAGTTAGTCCGTTCCCCCCAGTGTCAGATTGACCACAGCAGCATTGCAATCCCATTATAAGTCGCTGATCGCAGCCATTAGTAGTATGATAAATAACCTTTACGCAAACCAAACACTAATTGGGATTTTTTTTTTCCTAAATACATGTAGCAGAATACATTTTGGCAAAAACGTATGAAGTGGTTATTATAGGAAGGACTCCCCATCTTTCTTTGGGTAAAGTTGCTTGACTGAAGCTTAACCACTTCCTGCTCGTAGGACGTCATATGACATCCTGGACTTTGAGTGAAGATATCTGAATGAATGGAGATTTTTAAGTAGCAAAGTTTGGCGCCATTCCACGAGTGTGCTCAATTTTAAACCGTGACATGTTCGGTATCTATTTACTCAGCCCAACATCATACAAAAAAATTAAGTAAATATTGTGTTTTTTTTTTATTCATGAAAGTGTTACTTTCCCCCCAAAGTTTTGTGAAATAAAAAACTGCAACAACATCAATTTATTCCCTAGGGTCTCTGCTTTTATATATATATATATATATATATATATATATATATATATATATATATATATATATATACGGTATATAATGATTATGAGTGCCAAGTAATCTTTTTTTTTTACAAAATTCTGTCTATTAAGAATTTCAACACAGATACAAAAAACACACAGTATAATGACAGCCTTAACACAGACCACATATTACACACAAACATAACAGTCCTCAGCACTAGGGATGAGCCGAACACCCCCCGGGTGTTCGCACCAGAACCTGCGAACGGACCGAAAGTTCGCGCAAACTATCGAACCCCGTTAAAGTCTATGGGACTCGAACGTTCGGAATCAAAAGTGCTAATTTTAAAGGCCAATATGCAAGTTATTGTCCTAAAAATGGTTTGGGGACCCGGGTCCTGCCCCAGGGGACATGTATCAATGCAAAAAAAAGTTTTAAAAACTGCAGTTTTTTCGGGAGCAGTGATTTTAATGATGATTAAAGTGAAAAAAAAAAAAGTTAAATATTCCTTTAAATATCGTACCTGGGGGGTGTCTATAGTATGCCTGTGAAGTGGCACGTGTTTCCTGTGTTTAGAACTGTCCCTGCACAAAATGACATTTCTAAAAGGAAAAAAAGTAATTTAAAACTGCTTGCGGCTTTAATGTAATGTCTGGTCCTGTTAATATGGATGAAAATCATTGAGAAAATCGGCCTGGGTACACCCCCCCCAGCCCATTTGGGTCTTGTATGGATATTAGGTGGAACCCCGCACCCAAATTAAAAAAAGGAAAGGCGTAGGGTCCTCAAGCCCTATATACTCTGTACAGCAGTATACAGGCGGCGCAAACAAGACAGGGACTGTAGGTTTGTTCTTAAGTAGAATCTGTTTGTAATTTAGAACTGGTACATTTTAAAAGTGTAGCTCCAGCCAAAAAATCTATTTTTAAGCTTTTTGGAAAACATAAGGACGGGTTATCACCCCTGTAACATTTGTTTTGCTGTCTGTGCACCTGTTCAGAAGATTTAACCTCACTTTCTGTCTCAATGACAATTGTTTTTTGAATATTTGGTTTTTTTAGTGAAACAAGGATTGGTGATAAAGCAAGCAGATTTCCCTTCCTAGGGGTAGATTTCCTCTCACTTCCTCTTGTCTCCCTCCGTTTGCAAGTAGGAGTCGTTTGTAAGTTGGATGTTTGAAAGTAGGGGCCTGCCCTATATACTCTGCAGAAATTTGGGCCTTAGGTGTTGGTGTTGCCACAACACTGTAAGGCCTCACAGTTACTCTTGGTGGGCGCAGGAACGGGCCCTGCTGTGAAATATTAGATCAAGAATTGTAATTACATGCCCCTGTTGAACAGGGGCAGAAAAATTGGGCCTTAGGCACAGGTGCTGGTGCCACAGATCTGCAACCCCTCACAGAAACTCTAGTTGGAGCGCATGAATGAGCCCTGCTGCAAATTATTGCATCAAAAATTGTAATTACACGCCCCTGTTAAACAGGGGCAGAAAAATTGGGCCTTAGGCACTGGTGGCGGTGCCCGGAACCAAAAATGTTCTTACAAGCCATCAGCATGAACATTGAGGAGAAAGAGGATAGTCACTCAGCATCAGCATAGGCAGTCTTGAAGGGATCTCCCATTCAAAAAAAAAAATATTCGGTTACATCAGCATCAGGTGCTTGGTAGCTAGTGATCCAAGACTGATTCATTTTTATGAAGGTCAGCCGATCGACCGATTCGGTGGACAGGCGCACCCTGTGATTGGTTACCTCCAGCAGCACTGAATGTGCATTCCGAAAGATCGCTGGATGCAGGACAGGCCAGTAGCTCAATTGCATACTGTGCAAGCTCTGGCCAGTGATCCATCCTCAAGACCCAGTAACCCAGAGGATTTTCGGTGAGAAACATGTCCAAGTCTGATCTTGCACCTAGGTATTCCTCCACCATGTAAAACAGACGCTGGCGATGGTTGCTGGAAGCGATCATACCTTGGGGCTGCGGACTAAAAAATTGTCTGAACGCATCGGTCAGACGGCCACCTTCTCCACCGCTCCTTCTTTGACTGACCGAAGCCTCAGCAACACGTTGTCCAGGACCAGGATTTTGTAACCTCCCAGTCTCTGGGAACGCGTTGCACAGACCTTTCTGCAAGGCCTCCCGAAGATGTTTCATCCTCTGCTCCCTCTGCGACGGCAAGATAAGGTCCGCAACCTTACCCTTGTAAGGTGGATCAAGGAGGGTTGCCAGCCAGTAATGATCCCTCTCCTTGATCACACAAATACGAGGATCCTTCTGCAGGCTTTACAGGATCAGGGAGGCCATGCAGCGTAGGTTTGCTGAGGCATTCGGTCTGGAGTCCTCTGGGTCACTCAGGACGACATGATCCGCAGCCACCTCCTCCCAGCCACGTACAAGTCCATGGGTTTCTTGGGACTGTAATTGATTCCTTGAAGACTGCTGCTAATGCTAAGTGCTAGGCTCCACCTCCATGCTGACACAATCCTCCTCCTCTACCTGTGTGATAGGCGGAACACTGTCTGGATAAGCCTTGAGAGGTAAGGAAGTCCTCCTCTTCCTGCCTCGAGTGCCCTGTCCATTATTCCATGCAGCGTGTGCTCCAAAAGGTGGACAAGAGGGACAGTGTCACTGATGCATGCACTGTCCACTGCTCACCATCCTCGTGGCCTCCTTAAATGGTGCCAGGACAGTGCATGCATTCCTGATCATGACCCACTGGCGTGGCAAAAAAAAACATGCTCCCCTGACCCTGTCCTGGTGCCATATTGGCACAGATACTCATTGATGGCCCTCTGCTGTGTGTGCAGCCGTTGCAGCATGGCCAACGTTGAGTTCCACCTGGTGGGCATGTCACAGATTAGGCGGTTCTAGGGCATGTTGTATTCCTTTTGGAGGTCAGCCAGCCGAGCACTGGCATTATATGACCGGCGGAAATACACACAGTTTCTTGGCCTGCCTCAGGACATCCTGTAAGCCCGGGTACCTGCCCAAGAACCGCTGCACCACCAAGTTAAGGACGTGAGCCAAACAGGGCACATGGGTCAGTTGTCCCTGTCGGAGGGCGGAGAGGTGGTTTGGTGCCATTGTCGCAAACCACCATTACTGGCTTAAGCTGGCGTGGCGTCAACACCTCTGAGCCTGCCCCTGCAGAGCTGACAGAATCTCTGCTCCAGTGTGGCTCCTGTCCCCCAAGCACACCAGCTCAAGCACTGCATGGCATCTTTTTGCCTGCGTACTTGCGTAGCCCCTTGAACGCCTACTGAGCACCGCTGGTTCCGAGGACAAAGCACAGGAAGAGGCCATGGAGGAAGAAGAAGAGGAGGGGGTGGAGGAGAGAGGTGTGTCAGAATCACCAGTAGTAGCATTTTGGAGGCATGCATCCTTCCCAGCTGCCAGCAGTCACCCAATGCGCCCTGAAAGATAGGTAATGTCCCTGTCCATGCCTGCTGGACCATGAGTCAGCGGTAATATGCACCTTACCACTGACCGCCCTGTCCAGCCTGGCCAAGAAATTGCCTTCCACATGCTGGTAGAGAGCTGGAATCGCCTTCCATGAGAAAAAGTGGCGTTTGGGAACCTGCCACTGAGGAACCGCACATTCCACAAACTCACGGAAGGGGGCAGAGTCTACCAACTGAAAAGGCAGCAGTTGAAGTGCTAGAAATTTAGCCAAGCTAGCATTCAACCGCTGGGCATGTGGATAGCTGGGAGCAAAATTCTTTCGGCGGTGCAGCAGCTGGGGCAGGGAAATTTGCCTGGTACAATCTGACGTTGGTGTACTGATAGCAGATTGCCCGCAAATACTTGGCTGTGACACACCTAATTCTACACCTTCATTCCTCTCAGTCCAGATTTCAGAGAGGACTTAAGGTATAGTGGGGTTGGAGATCCCAGCTGATGAGGAGCAAGGAGAGGTCCGCTTTGTTCTTTAGTGTGGGTCTTTTAGGTATGCTTGCCAACGAACTGCATGGCAGGTCGACATATGTCTGATCAAGCATGTGGTGCCCAAGCGGGTGATGTTTTGGCCATGCGAGATACCCCTGAGACATATGTTGCAAATAGCAGAGCTGCGATCTGATGCACTCGTCTCAAAAAAGGCCCACACCAAAGAACTTTTGGAATAACGCGCAAAGACAGCAGCGCCCTGCACATGCGGAGCTCTGCGGTGTGATGCTGTTGGTGTGTTGTCCTTAAGCTGGCCCCTGGAGGGCATCCTGCCTCGTTGGAGAGGTGCCTCCTCCTCCTCCTCTCAGGCACCCACGTAGAGTCCGTGACCTCATCATCCCCTCCCTCCTCATCACTGTAGCAAACCTGGCAGTATGCTGCAGCTGGGAGAACATGACTGCCAGATTGCTGTCCTTCTTGGGCACCCCCTCTCTCTGGGCTCACGTTGCTGCCTTCCTCTAGCTGGTTACCATCACCAGAGCCTTCAAAACACTGCGCATCCTCCTGCAGCATGTACCCAACACTGTGGTCAAATAGTTCGGGGGACTCCTCAGGAGGACATGGTGGGGCTATGGAAGGAGTGCCTGATGCCATTGAGCTGAGGGAAGAGGCCGCTTTGGCAGCTACTTTGCCAAAGTACCCTGAGCCTGGGTGAGAGAGGATGAGGAGGGCTTGGTCATCCACTCTACCAAGTCTTCGGCATGATGCGGCTCAACGCGTCCAGCTGCCGAAAATAAGGACAAGCGTGTCCCCCGCCACGTGCTGATGAGGATGCACCGTGTCCACGACCAGCACTGTTGCCTCTAGACACAGAGCCTGCTTGCCCTCTTTTATTGGCTCGTGACTGTCTGCCTCTCCTTGTTGTCCTTCCAGACATACTAATGGCCTGCAGTGAGATGTAGCTGCACAAAGCTGGGATGTATGTATATATATATATATATATATATATATATATATATATATATATATACTGATTATACTGCAGCTAGCAGAATCAACTGCCTGCCTGTAGTATTATTAGTAAGAGAACACCAGCAATTGTCTTCAGTTATCTTTAGCAGAGGACATAGTACACTAACTGAAAATACTTGCAGCTCCCTGCCTGTGGTATTAGTACGAGAACACCATCAATTGTATTCAGGTAGCTTTAGGTGCACACTGTGCAAAGGACACAGTACATTAAATGAAAATAGTTGAAGCTCCCTGCCTGTGGTATTAATATGAGAACACCAGCAATTGTATTCAGGTAGCTTTAGGTGCACACTGTGCAAAGGACACAGTACACTAACTGAAAATACTTGCAGCTCCCTCCCTGTGGTATTAATATGAGATGTCAGAATAGACGAAACCGGTAGAGCGGACAGGCAGAACGGTACAACACTTCCGGATCTGTCAGCATGATATGTTTGTTTGATTTGGCTCAAATGTGAGTACCCATTTTTATTTATAAATAAAGGCAAAATTTTAAACGGAATTACACTATTTGGGATTCCTTTCTCCTATCTATGAGTTAATACTGGAATTAGTGCAAGGAGACCAGGGAGACAAGACACCGTCAGAGTGCTGCACAGTGGCATACACTGTGATCGCTTTTCACCCCAAGAGGGGGGTGAACATCTGGTGAGTGCGGTCTTTATCAGAGCACGGTCTGCTGTGGTCACCATTCTGGAACTCAATAAATGGTCACATTACTAGGCACTGGGCACCTAGCACCTGAGACTACAAGATCAAATTTTACACATATGGACATTCATATTGTTTTTTTATCTTGCACACTTTCCCCATTTGCACTTTATTGAATACTTGCAGGAATTTTTGCATGCAGTGTTCTTCATTTCTTCACGTTTTTTCATTGCACTTTATTGAACACTGTGCAGGAATGCTGTAGGATTTCCTTTTGCATATAGTGTTCTCATCCTTTATCTATTTATTTATTTGCATTTATTAACTGTCACTATTGGTAATCAGCACATAACTTTATTCAGTACTGCACCTATTTGAAAAAGCACTATACAGTGGTATACGTTAAATATTTATTTATATATTTATTCACATCACCATTGCACCGTAAGACAGAGAAAGGTAAAGTCCATGAATTGTAATTAGCGCCAATCCTACACCTTTTTATCAATTTACTCATTTACTCCACCCAGGTGGATTAATTATGTAGAGGCAGCTTCTTATTTGTTCACCTCAGGACATCTGTTGCACCCTTGTCGTGCGTTTCCACTGGCATTTTAGGTTCATTGCGCGGATTCATACATTTATATCTCATTAATATGAGAACACCAGCAATTGTATTCAGGTAGCTTTAGGTGCACACCGTGCAAAGGACACAGTACACTAACTGAAAATACTACAGCTCCCTGTCTGTGGTATTAATATGAGAACACCAGCAATTATATTCAGGTAGCATTAGGTGCACACTGTGCAAAGGACACAGTACACTAACTGAAAATACTTGCAGCTCCCTGCCTGTGGTATTAGTATGAGAACACCAGCAATTGTATTCAGGTAGCTTTAGGTGCACACTGTGCAAAGGACACAGTACACTAACTGAAAATACTGCAGCTACCGCAATCACCTGCCTGCCTGTCAGTATATTATGAAGAGAATAACAGGAATGGATCTAGCTAAACTGAATACAGTGTATATATATACAGGTGGTGTGTACTAAACCCCCTGAGACATAATTGGCCAAAGCCACCCTGGCTTTGCCCAAATATGGCTCTCCGTTCTTACCGCGATGTGATTGGCCAAAGCATGCGGGTCATAGTGCATGCTTGGCCAATCATCAGCCAGCAATGCACTGCGATGCCGCAGTGAATTATGGGCCGTGACGCGCCACTCGAATTTGTTGCGAACGGCCCATAATGTTCGAAATTCAACGAACGGTCGAACATGAGTTCGACTCGAACTCAAAGCTCATCCCTACTCAGCAGTGGACTTACTGTATAACCCTAAGACTAAACATGTAAAAATATTCACAAGTGCAAGTGTATAACACATTAGTACATACGATGTCACCAAAGGTCATATATAGGCTCCACACAGCATAGAACCAACTCCTGTCATCAAATAAATCAACAGATCTCTGAAATGATATATATTTCAAAGTAACTCTAGTGCACCGACTCCCTCTCAACGAAAATCCGAGGAAAAGCTATCAAGCGAAATGCATCAGATTATGTCCTCTCATTTTTGTCCTAGGTGTCTATGACTGCACACATGTGATGTGACTATTGAGGACATTTTCCACCTTTATGAAGGGGTTGTCTGGGTGCAGTCAGAGTTTGCTGTTCTAAGTTTTGCACTTTATGTCTATTATGTTATAGACACGTTTTATGTATTTAATAAAATTTATATTTTATATATCACTTTGTCCAACATTTTTCCACAAGGAGGTTTCAGCACCTTTAAAGTCCCATATACCGAATTTCTCTTTATTCAAATGAAATATAGGCCCTTGCTCATCCCAAAGGAATCGATAAGCAATCCCCCACCATCCCCAGACATATTCCATACATGTTATGCATTGTATTACATATTCACCATAAATTACAATTTTAATCATACACCGGGGATGTACTGTTCAGCCAACCACCTTCTCAAACTTGTTTGGTATGCCTCTACTAGCATACGTAGCCTTGTATAAGGGAATGGCCTTGTTTATAATCGCCTTCCATGCCAGTATAGACAGAGGGGCAGACTTTTTTGCAGGAACGCACTGTCATCTTGCTAGCATAATAAAATAATAACTTCAAAAAGAGTACGTTTTACTCTTAGGAGTCAGGACTTAATTATGGGTTTTACATGTAGGAGAGGAATGCCAGAATTGGCCCGATATGGAAGTGGTTAAGGACAGCTGTTTTTTTTTATAAATCAAGTATTTTTTATTTATATTTTTCTTTTTGTTATTGCTTATTCCATACAAAAATTTCAAACAGAAAAGGTTAATCGTATGAAGAAAATACAATCATTTCATTTGGTTTCTAAGTATATACAAATTGTTAATAAGTAAATCATGCACTGTAAGATTTAAGTAATCTACATAAAACATTGAACAAGACATACAAAAGACAGACAAACATCTCTAATTTAGTCTTGGATTCCATTTATATTGCACCATTCTCCTCCTCTTGATTTGATCATACATTAAGTTACTGGTATTAAGCCAATAGAACCAAATTTTGTAAAATTTTTGGGAAGCTCCTCTGTGTTTATATGCCAATTTTTCTCTTTTTAATATATCATTTATTTTATTACCCCATTGTTTATGAGTTGGCGGGCTAGTATCAATCCACTTTTGAAAGATAAATTTGCGGGCTAAGTTGAGAGATCTGGTCCACATTGTATACATCTCAACAGGTAGAACTCCATCTGGAATTATACCCAGAATGGCTAATTTAGGGGTATTTGTTATTTCTGTCAAGCATATTGTATTCAAGGTCAAAAACACTTTCTCCCAGCATCTATGTAACTTGGGGCAATGACATAGCATATGAATAAGGGAGCCATTGGATACTGAGCATCGTGGGCATGAGGGCAAAATATATTTACCCCAGGCAAATAGTTTTTGAGGAGTATAATGGGTTCTATGTAAGATAAAGAGCTGGGTCAGTTGCTGAGATGGTGAGATAGATACCTCAGGTAGTATCTCCATAGCCCGTATCCATTCTTCTTCGTTAAGATCTTTTTGCCAGTGGTTAAAGCTATTTACCTGGGCATCTAACTTCTCTGCGTTTAATAAAATAAGATAAAATCCCCTATTAATCCTCGTTTAATAGTCCGTAGTGTGGTTGATTTCAACAAGATCCCTGATGGGTTGTATTGTAGTTGGAATGATACGTCCTGATATTGTAATGCGTGGCGTATTTGGAGATATTGATAAAAGTTGCTATTTGATAGTTGGAAGCGCTCTCTCAGCTTATTAAAGGGTAATAGAGTGTCCCCTTCAAATAACTGGTAAAGAAAAGTTAACCCAGCTTTTTTTCCATTCCCATAGTTCTGGTATTTTATTCAGCTCAGGTAGACAATAATTTTCCCATATTGGCATATGTCTTGTATAACCCTTGTGATGAGTAATAATATGTGTTGTTTCCCATGTTTATGGATTAAATGGGAAGTTGGAAACCTTCTCTTCTCATAAATTGGTGAGACACTATTTTCTGTAATAATGGAGATGATTTAAATTGGGTCATTATTAGATTCTGTATGGGGTCTTGATTGTCTAACTCCTCCCATCCACACCAATGTTGAAGTTGTGCTGCCATAAAATATAATCTTGAGTTGGGGACAGCTATCCCTCCTCTATCCTTTGCTTGTTGCAGGGTTTCAAGTTTTATTCTTGGTTTTCCATGTTTCCATATAAGGTCTCTAAAAGTCGCATCTATTGCCTTGAATAGTTTTAATGTCAACCAAACTGGACAATTATGCAGTAGATATAACAGCTGGGGTAGCCAAACCATTTTCAGGACAGCTTTTTAATATGGTAATAAGTATATTTTTAATGAATAAAAAAAAAAAATGTCAGGAATTCATTGACGTAGACTTGTACCTTTACTAAAAGGTCCACTACAAGTGTTGAGTATTACAAATGTGTGACAAATGTAAGACAGATTAGATGGGGCTTTCTTTATTGACTACTACTTACATTAAAGTCCAACTCTGGGCAAAATCAGCCAGTGTTCAAAACAAATAAAAAGCAGATCAGGTTGTCTATCTTCAATCTGGAGCTGTCCCCAACAGTACTTTATTTTCGTCACAGATTGTCCTTCGTCTTCCAGGTTGACTGACAACCAGTGTCATTCAGATTGGAAGACTAAGGCCCAATACTGTGAATGCAGAGCATCACAAGACTTCTCCCCTCAGCGGGCATCACCACTGCATACGAGGTGTCTAAAAAGTTTGGTGAATGGTCCAATATTACAACAGCAACATGGGCCAGGTGCGTGCGCATGCACATGTATATCCAGAGACACGTCAAGAAGCGCCATCTAGCGTGCAGTACATGTGACTGTCAGGGTAAAACCACTGTGGGCAGTCAAATTTAGTGAGTGTGAGAGGTAGGGTCACAGTGCAATGGGGCAACGAGTGAACATCATGTTGGTGCAAGTTTACGGGATGGAAGCCGTGAGCAGAAAATGTGTTTACGACTGGTTTAAGTGCTTTCGCAAATGGGAGGGGAATGATTGAGGATGAGCCACGTTTAGGTCTGCCATCGACAAGCAGAACCCCAGACATGATTGAGTGCGACAAATGCTGGCACGAGATTAATGACTAAGGCCAGGTTCACACTAGGTGTGCCTCGCAGCAGGGGGGTCCGGTGCATCCCCTTTCTCCATTTCAGGTACAAATTAGGTTTGAATTTTTGCCTTAATTCAGACCTGAAACAGAGCCATAGACGCACAGGACCCTTTTCCAGGGCGGCCCGTGGCCACGCTGGAGGTGTGTGAAACGGCTCGATTGAGAGCTTGTAATAGTCTCCTGTCATGCGAATTGGATGCAAGGAAGCCCACATCCAATTCACATAAGAGTGAAATCAGCCTGACTCTATGATTGATGGTGGAGGAATTGGGCATTAGAAGGACACGGTGCGCACCACTGTCCACAAAGATTTGGGTAAATGGAAGATCTCTTCCTGGTTTGTGCCGCACAAGCTGATAGAAGAACAGAAAGCAAAACGGATGGAAATCTCTGGAGATTTCATTACCATATGTGACCAGTATACATCCTTTCTGCGAACCATCACCACAGGAGATAAAGCCTGGTGCTACTAGTTCGATCCAGAATCCAAGCGGAAATCGATGGAATGGCATTCACCAACTTCCCCATGACCCAAAAATGTCCTGCCTGAAGAGCGTCATGAAAGGTGCACGTTTTGCGGATATGGCGATCAAATAATGTGAGACAGCGGTTCTGCAATCAGTTTCCTAAAGAGGCTTTTGCTTGTTTCCAGAAGCTTTATGAACGTTGCCAAAAGTGTGTTGTGAAGGATAGGGATTATTTTAAATGCCAATAAGGCCCCTTTCACACTGGGGCGGGCATATGTGGTGGCGGTATAGCGGCGCGATTTTCAGCGCCCTATACCGTCGTGTTTACCGCGATATTCGGGCCGCTAGCGGTGCGGTTTTAACCCCCGCTAGCAGCCGAAAAAGGGTTAATACCGCCCGCAAACCGCGGCTACAGCCGCGGTTTGCGGGCGGTATTACCGCAGTGTCCCATTGATTTCAATGGCAAGGAGCGGTATACACACCGCTCCTTCACTGCTCCAAAGATGCGGCTTGCAGGAGATTTTTTTGTCTCCTGCCAGCGCACCGCCTCAGTGTTAAAGCCCTCGGCCTTTCACATTGAGAATGCTGGGGCAGGAGTATTTCAGGCGTTATTTATGTGCTATTTTTAGCGCAAAAATGCCTGAAATACGCCTCAGTGTGAAAGGGGCCTAAAGGTCATTTATTTGTATCTTCTGTTTTGTTTGTTTTCTTTTAACATTTACCAAACTTCTTAGACACACCTCGTACTTCATTCACATTGAATTGATGCAAAGTTTGGCACTGGCTCTCTGCACCATTAGAGCATCTAAAAAGCCTGAAGACTTTGGAGTAAATAATAACATAATAATAAAAAAATAAACATTTTGGGCACTCAGAAAAGGGAGGTTAAAAGATGTGCAGTGTACAAGATAAAAATAAAGCTGTATGATCTGGTTCTAAGAACCGAAAAGAAAAGTTCTTTGCAAATTGGAGAACTTGCCTATTGTGGGCAAAATTGTATTCTCTGGAAAAATGAGAAAATAAATCTGATTTGTCACCTTAAGTATTTTGGAAAATATTTACTTGCTGTTGTTTTTAGAAATAAGCAATGCATTTTACTATGGAAGCACAAAGTCCCTTTTCTTTTCATTTAACTCATGTTACTTTTTATACCAATGGCACAACTTCGTGACATACAGATGCATCTCTAAATCGCAGTGTTTAAGCAGTGCGGAGTTTCATCTTTGATAAAGCTACACCTCATAATACTAGAACTGCAGTAATGGGTCAATTTATCACTGATGCCTCTAGAGGTGCAAACATATTATCTATTTGAAGAGATACTACTGTTGAGTTGACACAAGGAAGAGGTTTCCTTGGAAACAGAATTATTAGGGGCCCAAGGACAAATTGTATTTATTTATTTTTTATCTGTTTTTTAAACTAGGTGCTGTATTCGCAAACAGCCGACCATAAAAATATCAAGACAAAATATCACTGTTCAAATAGTCACAAGTCCTTAATCCATTTCTGTTAGTTTACATGTACAGCTGTTATAGCAGTAACACCAGTATATATACACATGCACATACACACTAATGGTCAAAAACATAACCTGAAATGGTACAAAAGGTAAGCGGTGAACTGCCAGAGGTACAAAAACAAAATAAAAACTTAAGGTTGACAAAAATTGAAAAATAATGTACATTTCAGAGTTATACAAAAAGTTATTTTTTCGGAGGAGAAGCAATGAGTTAACAACTCACAATTGTTTTGCAGCAATGTAAGTAAATTAATGCAGGCCATAGATGCTTCGAATTCTGGACAAATGTTCTTTCGAAAATCAGAAATTTTGTGTGTTTTGTAATCCGATGGGGCCACCATTGATTTTGAAATTCAACCAACCAAGCCTTCAATTTCACCTTATGTTGCTAAAGAAAATACATTTTGTGGCCAGGAATCTTCTTTTCATTTCCAGGTCACAGCTTAAGCGTGTTCCTTTTTTGATAAAATTTCTCGCACAATTATCCAATCATTGGTTAGAAATTTGTTTGTTTTCAAAATATTTCCAACATGCACTCAAATTTGAAGGCTGCACAAAAATTGGCCACTAATGGGTGTGAAATAAAAAAAAAAAAATTATTTACGCTTTTTAAAAGAATTTTTTTTCGGAATTTGACCCATGTATGGCCGGTTTAAGTCCTGAAAGATTATGCTAACAATTCCAAAAGGTGTCCCAACTTTTGTTGAATATTTACAAGCTCTCTGTGTGTATAAAAGCATTGTTAAAACATATTATGTTACTAAACCCCTTTAAGCAATATTTGGACAGTATTGGAAGTAGTATAATTATTTTATAATGGCGATAAAACAATTAATAAAGGAAGACAGACACACCATTATAAACCTTAAAAGTGTAGGTCTTTCCTTTAGGCTCCATTCACATCGAGGCATTGCTATTTTATAGGTGTTTTTCGGGCGTTTGCAGTATTTGTACAGGCGTTTTGAAGTTCAAAAGGTCACCAATGTAAAAGCAGTAAAATGCCTGTAATCTGCCAAAAAATAAGCTCATGTACTTTTTTGAGCGACGGGTGTTATGCTTTAGGCGACAGAATGCTCAGATATGAACAGGGGCTATTGTAAGGAATGGGATTTGTCTTGTTGGGCGTTTTTAGAGCTGATGCTTAGAACAGAAAAACGACCAAAAATTCCTAGATGTGAACGGACCCTTAGTGAAATTGCAGAGAAATTCATGGTGACAGTGTGTACAGTTTACTACACCATCAAAAGCCAATTAGAACTGGAGAAAACCCCAACAGGAAGTGGTCTGACAAAACCAAAAGTTACAATGAAATCAGAAGACAAATTTAAAGTCAGCAGCTGCAAAAACAAAGTCAGCAGCTACAAATACTGCAGCTGCTGACTTTTAATATATGAACACTTACCTGTCCAGGGAGCCCGCAATGTCGGCACCCCAGCCGATCTTCGGATCGGCTGTCTGGTGCAGCCGTCGCCATTCCTGGTAGGGGAACCCGGCAGTGAAGCCTTTCGGCTTTACAACCGCCTCTCTACTGCGCATGTGCGAAGCGCACTGCGCCTTTCTAAATGCTCCGGCAGCGGAGGGGGCACGGCCCGGTCTGCCAGAAGTGGGGAATGGTACCTGTCAAAAACAGGTCCCTTTCCCCCCCCTCCCCCCTGAAAGGTGCCAAATGTGGCACTGGAGGGGGGAGGAGACAGAAAAGCGGAAGTTCCACTTTTAAATGGAACTCAGCTTTAAGATTGAAGTAAGCAAGTCTCAGTTTCAAATGTGAAGAGAAGACTATGAGTTGCAGGTTTGACGGGTCGAGGAAATGAGGGGGGGGGGGAAAGAAAGAAGATGAAGAAGTTGTATGGAGAGATCTTTGGTTAATAATGTAGGGTTTTTGTATGCCGTGAAGTAGGTGAATGGATGGTTCCTTGCAAACATGGAGGAGAAAGCGTGATGGTCTGTTTTTTTTTTGCTGGACCCAGAGTTGGCGATATGCAGTGGCAGCCTGAACCAAAACTACTACCAAAGCATTTTGCAGCGCCATGCAATACCATAGTATGGACATTTTTTGTTTCGGCACCAAAAGTTGGTGTCTGGTTTTACAGCAGCCCTCCATTCACTGGCTGCCAAAAATGGCACTGGTGTATTATAAATAAAGAAAATTTACTGTTATTCATCAAGTATGCAAACTGAATAAAATAATTTAAACAAGGGCATCTGCACTTTAAAAATGTCCTCTTAAGAAAATTTAATCTCCATACCTGTCTAGCAAATGTTCCCTCCTACCAAATAATATTATATTATAAAATATGTGCAACTGCTAGTATTTTATTTTTATTTTTTTCAGTTAGCCTATAACACATTGCTTTAATTGATCCTTTTATTCTATTCCAATCCTGCAGATGCTTGGAATGATACATAAATAGCAGAAAAAATGTTCACGGTCCTTAAAATGCAGAACAGTTAATGTTAAATTTTAAGTTACATTTATTTTTTAGCTGTAAACATATGCATTGCCCTCTGTGGATTTAAAGGCTTTCTCTCAACTGGTTCCCCTATAATAATCTGTGACACTGCATAATTTGCAAGCTGCATACACAACTGAAAGACAGATGCTTTGCTCAAAGTTTGTCTCATTTATTGGTTTATTTAATTGCCATTCTAACATCAACTTTTCGTCACTCATTACAGAAATGTGTGGAGATGACAATTATTTAAATACTGCTGCGAATAGCTAAACAGTCAGTACTAACCTAATACGTTATATTGCCCAAGGCCATGTAAGTGCAGAGCCAAATTAAAATAAAAGACAAAGCTCATGAGGTCTGCACTTATACCCCTGGCACATCAATGCTGTATTTAAACTAAGATAAACAGTTGTTAAAATTTACACAGGATGAATCTCTGGGGAAATTGTGTCAGATTAATATCCATATCAACAGTTCACTTTCAACAGATTTTAAACAGCTTACGGCTTCCCCAAGTAACTGATCAACAGTTGTCAGAACTCAAGTCAAGCTGTGTTTGTGCAGATCTAGTGTCACTGTCAGACCTGTCGATTGCTCTTTTTTCCCCATTATTAACAGAGCAGCAGTTGAGATGCTTTAAGGGGGGTATTCCATACTGTTTGCCCAACAACCCTGGCATTTCTGCAACTGTGCTAGTTAAGGCAATGACAGAAGGAACAACAAATGGCTACAATTAGCATTCGCCCTGCTCCTTGAAACAGAATTTAGTTTCTATGGCAACCTAAGCTGTCCAGACGACACAAGGCTATGACAGACTAGTGAACTGCATTGTAGGAGTTTGTATGGAACAGCTGGCATACAGGCTAATACCTCATTCAATGCATTTTACTTTTTTATATTTTCTATTTAAAATTTGCAGAGAACCAAGCTCCTTTAATTATTTTTATCCATTTGAATGTGTGGAAGATTAAGTCTTGATGCAATTAAAAAAGCAAGTCAGACCATTTTTCACCAAGCAATAAATAACTTTGGCACCAAGCCAAGCTGCCAAATGCTAGACTTCTCTCCAACAATGTTAATTCCTTTGCAGGTGGCATGGCTATATTTTGGAACAAATAGCAAGGAAGAGAAAAAAAAAACCTCACAGACCTAAAAATTATAGCTTTGTGAGCAAAAACAGTCTGTGGTACTATGTACAGTAGAATGTGGGTGAAGAGACTGTCTGCATGGCACTGCAAGATAAGGGGAATGTAATTTAATTATACCAAACATCACATATGCTTTAGTTAGGCTATATTTAAATGGAGCAAACAATTTAGAAAATGATTTTCTATGAAAATGTCTGAAACCAAATTACACGAAGCAGCTCTATTAGCCTGCCTTTTGTTTCAGACCACAGCAGAGTGGTGCAGGATAAGCACAAGCTGTTTGTGCAGTGTTGTGATGTCTTATGCCACGTGGCAATTACTACAGTCACATATAAAACACAAGGTTCTAAAGCAAGGCTGACCATGTTACAGAACTACAAAGAACTTCTATTCTCAGGGCACATATACATATGTATGGGTTGAATAAAGGTATGGCAAAAGCATCACAGCATGGAAAAGCTGCCAAAAAAAAAAAGTGCCCATACATTACAATCTGTATAAATCATATACCTGACTGCATATGAAACACCATGTACATTTGTGCCCATAGGTTTACATACCTCTGGCAAAATTTGTAAAATGTTAGCCATTTTTGTTGCACCAACAACACAAAACATCTCACATACCATACACGAAAAGCATCTAGAGAAGTCTTAAAACATCTGGAAAAAAAAATTTGGAGTCATGAGACCAACTTTAAACATTTTGGTCTTAGACACAACTGCTATGTTTGGAGAGGAATCAAAAGAGAAGTACATCATCTCTACCATGTAGCAAGAAGATAGATCTCTGCTGTTCTGGGAGTGTGATCTACAGAGGCAAAGTAATTTAATCAAAATTGATGGCAAAATAAAGAAAAATACATTTTCAGATAATATTGGATGAAGACTTGCATTCATCAGCCCAGACACTGTGCATCACTGGTACAGAAAGTTGTTTAGGGTTCATATAATTCTTTTTGTTTTGGATAATAAATAACGAACAGCAGTTTAAGGCTTTATGCACTTGGCTGAACTATCTGCATTCGGAGCATATGCCCGTGCGTAAGTGGGTGCTTTACCCAATCTGTGCTAGGCGCATGAAACACAAAGTGCTTATTACTATTATTGTTCATAAAACCCTTTCCTAATAAACTAATAATTAGGTAGTTTGTTGCTGGGGCTTGAATTCAGTGATCTTGTAGATTAACTCTGGTCCAGAGACGAGCCCTAAAAAGCTGTCGTCTCACTATCCAGGGCGAGGATCTTAATGGCCAAAATAGCCACAAAATGGCTTTATTATGCTTTATACTTATGCACAAAGCGAGGCGACGGTGTACAAAATATATATATATATATATATATATACTGTATATAAAAAGAAGAAATCATTGAATAGGGCAGTATGTACAATACATCAGGTACAGCAACAGTGTGGATAAATCATGAAATACCTGAGGTTTAATCTAGTATGAAGCTCAAAGAAATTCAATGCCAATGACAATATCTACATAGTTAGGTATTTGACCCAAGAGAACCACAGTTTCTACGAACAATCAAACTTATCTATCATACCAGCTCGCAACGCTTAAAAAAATTCATATTCATAAGTTAATAGAAGTAACCAATTCGGACAGATTAGAGCAAAGTCCCAGTCCAGTGTCTGGTTAAGGTTCTGGATGCGAACAGTATATGGGCAACTATTAAGCGAAAATTAGGTGGAAAGTTTTAAATTTCTAAATTAAGCTGCAACAAGGATGGGGAAACAAGCACCATGGTGGGTACCCATCTAAAGGACCAGGGATTGCCCATGGAAAGATATGTAGGTAACTGAGATCAAGAGACTTCAGGTGCAGAGAATTAACGCTTCTGCGAGACCTTCAACCACGTGTGTGAGGAATTGGGTCTAGGCAGGGGATTTGACTTTGGTGTGTTGCTGGGAGGATGTTCCAACTCTTGAGCAGGTGTAGCCCTTCCTCCAGGGTATGGATGGTTTTATCACCAGGCTGGCCAGGTATTTCCATTTATAGGAATTTGTACAGTGAGCTGCTCGTGCAGGGCTCACTGTACAGTGGCAGACCGGCAGGAAAATAACTTTAATGAGAAATGACAAAGCACATGTCTTCTGCACTAAAATTCCTGCCTGTTTGCCCATTTTAAAAACTCAGGACTAAAGTTTCACTTTAAGCTTTGACAAGCTGCACCAGATTTTGCACTCTCCAGTTTTAGTAAATGAAAATAAATCAATGCCAAAGGATTACACAGAAATAAAGGTACCTATTTCGATTCATGCTGAATAAACAAAATTATTAATGTATCTTAAATAGAAAGTTATCGTTAGATAGATTTTTACTCCAAAAGCATTTTACTAAAATACATTTGAAAAAAAATAATAAAAAATATCAGATCAAAATAAAATCATTTTTTTTTTTTTTATAATTGATTTATAGCCACCCTGGGCACAGCTAAACACTGTACCTCTAAATCCACTCTGTCTTCCACAACAACATAGAGGCTTAGGTCCCCCCAATATTTTTGCCTATTAACATGCAGCTCACCTTGCACATTTACCTAAATACCATGCAGTAAAGGAAGTTCCGCTATGGGTAGCAATTCTGACTGTCGACTGTGACCCTGTCTCAGCAGCCAATATGTTATGGTTACGTCCAGTTGATCGTACCTCTATCCGCAACCCTATCACAAAACACTCTTTATCCATCTGGGATTGATTTAAAACCACTCTCGGTCTTCGATTGCCCCATATACCATGTCTTTCTTTTATTTAAAAAACCCTGCCTGGATTTCCCCTAATTCCTTTAATGTGTGGAGTGCAGCTAATCTATTTAGATTATATAAATTTGTATCTGCATCTTCTTTACACTCCTTTCCTACTCTATGTGAAACGTATGGATTTCCCAAATTGGAACTATTCCGTTATTTACAGATTACATTTGTTTTCTAACCATCCCTACAATCAGGCACTCTGTTTTCCCAGATGTCACGTTTTGAGCATATATGTAATTATCTCCCACATATCAGAGGATTTGTTTCAATTCTTTATAAACAAATTCTAGCTAGTTTTGATACTAGCCCCCCCCCCCCTTCTAAATAGGAACAAGATCTAAACTGCTCATTTAATCATATTGAATGGTCCAATATATGGTTAGCCACGAAATCGGTTTCCTCTAATGCTGTTTCTGTGGAAACAAATTATAAGGTGCTTTCTTGCTGGCATTTAGTTCCTGCTAGGATAGTGAAATATGCTCCCGATTACCCTGCAGCTTGTTTTCACAGCTGTTTATATCCTGGCACCCAACTCCATATATGGTGGGATTGTCTAATAGCCCAAACATTTTGGAAGGCAGTTTTTGATTTAGCTAATAAAGTGTTCGAAACTTCCATACAACCTAATCCTGCTATAGCTCTTTTGAATCTAAAACAGGATGGAATTACACAGATTCAATTTCACCTTCTTTTACAGCTCTTGACAGCCATAAAACAAACCATAGCTAGGGCATGGAAAACTCAACATCTGATTGTAGCCAAAACCATTCACAGAACCAACAGAGCCCTTGTTCATGCTAAAATGGAAGCAATTGAGAATGATCGGACACATTTTCTTTAACCACTTAACGACCGCCCACCGCCGATTTACGTCGGCAGAATGGCCCCGACAGGCAGAATCACGTAGATCTACGTGATCGCCTTTGTGCAGTTGGGGGGTCCATCCGGACCCCCCTTCACTGCAGTGAGCGGCCGTTAAGTGTTCGGGAGCGATCAGGCATGAGGGGGCGGCCGCTCGATTCCGCCCCCCCCCTCGCGATCGCTCCCGGCGAATGAAATTGCTTCCTCCTCCCTGAAATGTAAACACAGGCTGGAGGAAGTGATGTCATCTCCCTCGCCGCGGTCTTTTCGTTCCCGGCGCCGAGGAGAGAAGAAGCAGGTTAGTGCACCAACAGTCCACTGACACGTAGGTACACATAGGCACACAAATCACCCCCCAGTCACCCCCAGATCACCCCCCAGGTCACCCCAAAGCCCCCAATCACAGTGTCACTGATTGCAGTGATCATTTATTTTACTGATCACTGCATTTAGTGTCATCTGTGATTGTAAAAAGTTGCAGGGCAGTTAGGATTAGGCCCCTTTAGGTCCAGGGTAGCCCCCTAACCCCCCCCCTAATAAAGGTTTAACCCCTTGATCACCCCCCAGGTAACCCTTTCACCCCTAACTTCAGCGTCACTAAGCGATTGTTTTTCCGATCGCTGTATTCGTGTCGCTGGTGTTTTAGATAGGCAGTTATTTTTTTTTAGGTTCGCCGCAGGTTTTTATTAGTGTCAGGTACCCCCATATATTATTTTAACCCCCTGATTGCCCCTAGAGTTAACCCTTTCACCAGTGATCGCCGTATAAGCGTCACTGGTGTCACTGGTTAGCCAGTAAGTTATTTAGTTATTTAGGTTACCCGTCAGGTTTTTATATAGTGTCAGGTACCCCCATATTTAACCTAATAAAGGTTTTAACCCCCTGATTGCCCCTAGTTAACCCTTTCACCAGTGATCACCATATAAAGGTTACGGTGACGCTGGTTGATTAGTTTGCTTTTTATAGCATCAGGGCACCCGCCGTATATAACCCAATAAAGGTTTAACCCCCCTGATCGCCCGGCGGGTGAGATCAATTAGGTTTTAGCGCCAGAGAGGGTCTGCGTCGCCCCAGGCAGTGTTAGGTTAGTGCCAGTAACGCTAACACCCACGCGCAAAGCATACACCCCCCTTAGTGGTATAGTATCTGATCAGATCTATACTAGCATCCCCAGCGGTTTAGGGTTCCCAAAAACGCAGTGTTAGCGGGATCAGCCCAGATACCTGCTAGCGCCTGCGTTTAGCCCCTCCGCCCAGCCCAGCCCACCCAAGTGCAGTATCGATCGATCACTGTCACTTACCAAACACAACACATATAACTGCAGCGTTCGCAGAGACAGGCCTGATCCCTGCGATCGCTAACAGTTTTTTTGTAGCGTTTGATATATTTGCTGACGACAGTCAGGTGCTTTTTTTCCTGTGAATCTTACTAGTGTACCCCTAAATTTAGAGCCCAAAATGGCAAGACGAAGGTACACTAGTAAAGAGGCCTACGAGATTCTGAGCATGACAGATAGTGAAGAGGAGGTCACGTATCTGTCAGATTCAGGCTCAGAATATCTTCCCGTAGAAGACAGTGACGTCAGCGGCCCCACGTCAGATAGCTCTGACGACGAAGTTGAGGTCCCTGCTAAGGTCAGGTGTACCCGATCCCGATCTTCTGAGGTTGTTGAGGAGCAAGAACCGCAGGTCTCTCGTATCATGGAGCAGAGTAGTACTAGCGCCGCTATTCCTTCTGGTGAACTGGCAAGCACCAGCGGCCTAGTACAGCCTGGACGTACATCCAGCACTGCAGTAACACTTGGTGACGTGGCGAGTCCCATAAGTGCAGTTCAAGCTGGCGAGGTGGCAAGCACAAGTAGTGTCCCGCTGCCACCAAGAAGACAAAGGCAGGCCCGTCGTGCCCATACTGCCCTTCCTGCAGAATTCGCCTATCCTGATTGGGTCCCCACCACTTCTGCAGAACCCGTACTTCCCCCATTCACTGCCCAACCCGGTATTCAGGTGGAAACAGCTGATTTTATTCCAATTGATTTTTATTCGCTGTTTTTCACGGAAGATCTCTATAGATCTATTGTGGACCAGAGTAATTTATATGCTGGTCAATTTATCGCCGCTAACCCCCAGTTGCCTAAAATTGCCAGAAATTGGAAACCAATTACGGTTTCCGAATTTAAGACCTTTCTGGGCCTTTCCCTCAACATGGGCACACATAAATTTCCGTCATTGCGTGCTTATTGGTCCACGCACCCAATTGACCACATGCCCGTGTTCTCTGCCTCCATGTCCAGGGCACGATACGAGCAGATTTTGCGGTTCATGCACTTCAACGACAATGAACTTTGTCGTCCACGTGGGGACCCTGAATACGACCGGCTCTATAAAATTCGGCCCCTCATAAACCACTTCAACGAACGTTTTGCAGCCTTGTTTACTCCCGATCAAGTTGTCTGCGTTGATGAGTCCCTGATTAAATTTTCTGGCCGCTTGTCTTTCAAGCAGTACCTTCCCAGCAAGCGTGCCAGATACGGGGTCAAGCTCTACAAGTTCTGTGACAGGGCAACAGGCTATGTAGTGAACTTTACGGTTTATGAGGGAAAAGATAGTCAGATTGAGTCGGTCAACTGCCCGGATTACATAGGGAGCGCTAGCAAGATAGTGTGGAACTTGGTGTCACCCTTATTCCGAAAGGGGTACCACTTGTATGTGGACAATTATTACACGAGCGTGCCACTGTTTAGTCACTTGTTTGATCATCAGATTGGAGCATGTGGCACCGTGCGACCTAATCGCCGGGGCTTTCCCCAGCGGCTTGTAGATGCCCGTCTTAGGCTGGGGGAGAGAGCCTGCTTGAAGTGTAATAACTTGCTCGCTATGAAGTGGAGGGACAATAAGAATGTTTTCCTTCTTACCTCCCTTCATGCAGACACGACAGTCCAAATTCGTACGGCGACTGGTGTTGTGGAGAAACCCCTCTGTGTCCACGAATATAACCAAAATATGGGAGGGGTGGACCTCAACGATCAGTTGATGGCGCCGTATCTAATTGACCGTAAGGCGAGACGCTGGTACAAAAAAGTGTCTCTATCATTATTCCAATTGGCTTTGCTGAACGCTCATGTGCTATACAGAGCTTCAGGTGGGACGTTATCTCTTCTAAAATTCCAGAATGAGATAGTCACAGAACTCCTGTATCCAGGCGGTTCTGCACCTCACCATCCCCTACCAAATGCAGTAAGCCGGCTGCATGAGAGGCATTATTCGTATGTCCTCCCGAGTACCCCTACCCAAAGCCACCCCCAAAAAAGATGTCGTGTCTGTAGCAAGCGCGGATTTAGGCGTGACACCCGTAGTTTTTGTCCACTCTGTCCTGACAAGCCTGGTCTTTGCCAAGGTGAATGTTTTGAACGCTACCACTCAAAAGTGAAGTTTTAGCGTAGGGTACAGCATTTCACAGACAAGGACACACTTACACAGGGTCTCCCAAGATGCCATTACATTTTGAGAGACCCGAACCATTACAGTTGTAAAGTTACAAAAAAAAGTGTAAAAAAGAAAAAAATACGTAAAAAACAAAACACAAAAAAAATATAAAATAAAAAAAACAAAAATAGTTGTCGTTTTATTGTTCTCTCTCTCTCTATTTTCTCTCTATTGTTCTGCTCTTTTTTACTGTATTCTATTCTGCAATGTTTTATCATGCTTGCTTTTCAGGTATGTAATTTTTTGTTTTCAGGTGCGCCATTCAACTGCAGCGCGGAATTATTTATCTTGACAGCAACAGCGTTTGCTCCCACGATACATAAAGCCGTGACTCCAGTGCTGTAGGAGGTGATTTCACCACCACAGTTAAAAAAAAGAGCATATATGCCGAAGCATGGGGGCAGCAGGGGCGGAGGAGCGATTTTGCTCCTAATGCCGCGTACATACGGTCGAAATTCCGACGGAGGCCTGCCCGTGGAAAATTCCGACCGTGTGTACGCGGCATAACTTTTTTGCGGGAGGATGCCCCCATGCTTCGGCATATATATATTTTAGGCACAGGTTGCATTAAAACATTTTTTTATTTTTTACTAGGTTTTGTTTTGGTATTTGCTTTGCAGGTATGGCATGGTAAGGTCTTACTGTTGTACTGTAATGTTACTTTGTTTTAATGTTAACCACCATTTGCTTAGCAGGTACGCCATTCAGTTGCAGCGCGGATCTATTTATCTTGACAGCAACAGCGTTTGCTCCCACGATACATAAAGCCGTGACTCCAACGCTGTAGGAGGTGATTTCACCACCACAGTTAAAAAAAGAGCATATATGCCGAAGCATGGGGGCAGCAGGGGCGGAGGAGCGATTTTGCTCCTAATGCCGCGTATATACGGTCGAAATTCCAACGGAGGCTTGCCCGTGGAAAAGTCCGACCGTGTGTACGCGGCATAACCTTTTATGCCGCGTACATACGGTCGAAATTCCGACGAAGGCTTGACCGTGTGTACGCGGCATAACTTTTTTGCGGGAGGATGCCCCCATGCTTCGGCATATATGCCCATCATTAGAAGTGGGTGGATGAAGGGAGGTATTCTAATGGTGGGCATACCCACCAATCAATCTCTTTTTTTCGTTCAGCCAATAGGCTGTATGAAAAAAAAGATTACAATACATGTCCAACAAGGACCAGCAACGTACTGGTATGTTGCTGGACTTTGAATGTTTATACCAGAATGATGCCTGCGGGTTTAGGTATCATCTTGGTATCATTCTTTTCAGCCAGCAGCCAGCTTTCATGTAAAAGCAATTCTAGCAGATAATTAGCCTCTAGACTGCTTTTACAAGCAGTGGGAGGGAATGTCCCCCCCCCGGATATAAAAAGTGCCATTGGGAAATTGGGAAAGCATTTTATCACACCTATCTTGGTGTGGTCAGATGCTTTGAGGGCAGAGGAAAGATCTAGGGTCTAACCCCCCAATTTTTTTCAAAAAAAGAGTACCTGTCACTACTTATTGCTATCATAGGGGATATTTACATTCCCTGAGATAACGATAAAAATGGTAAAAAAATAAAATATGGAAGGCACAGTTTAAAAATATAATAAAAAAGCCAAATAAATAATAAAAATAAAAAAAAAAGCACCGCTGTCCCCCCCTGCTCTTGCGCAAAGGCGAACGCAAGCGTCGGTCTAGCGTCATATGTAAACAGCAATTGCATCATGCATGTGAGGTATCACCGCAAAGGTCAGATCGAGGGCAGTCATTTTAGCAGTAGACCTCCTCTGTAAATCTAACGTGGTAACCTGTAAAGGCTTTTAAATGCTTTTAAAAATGAATGTAGTTTGTCGCCGCTGCGCGTTTGTGCGCAATTTTAAAGCATGTCGTGTTTGGTATCCATGTACTCGGCCTATGATCATCTTTTTTATTTCATCAAACATTTGGGCAATATAGTGTTTTTTAGTGCATTAAAAATAAAAAAGTGTGTTTTTCCCCCAAAAAATGCGTTTGAAAAATCGCTGCGCAAATACTGTGTGGAAAAAAAAATGCAACACCCACTATTTTAATCTGTAGGGCCTTTGCTTTAAAAAAATATATAATGTTTGGGGGTTCAACATAATTTTCTTGCAAAAAAATTTTTTTTTTCATGTAAACAAAAAGTGTCAGAAAGGGCTTTGTCTTCAAGTGGTTAGAAGAGTGGATGATGTGTGACATAAGCTTCCTAATGTTGTGCATAAAATGCCAGGACAGTTCAAAACCCCCCCAAATGACCCCATTTTGTAAAGTAGACACCTCAAGCTATTTGCTGAGAGGCATGTTGAGCCCATTGAATATTTTTTTTTTTTGTCCCAAGTGATTAAATAATGACCAAAAAAAAAAATAAATGTACAAAAAGTTGTCACTAAATTCTATATTGCTCAAACATGCCATGGGCATATGTGGAATTACACCCCAAAATACATTCTGTTGCTTCTCCTGAGTACGGGGATACCACATGTGTGGGACTTTTTGGGAGCCTAGTCGCGTACGGGACCCCAAAAACCAAGCACCGCCTTCAGGATTTCTATGGGTGTAAATTTTTGATTTCACTCCTCACTGCCTATCACAGTTTCGGAGGCCATGGAATGCCCAGATGGCACAAAACCCCCCCAAATGACCCCATTTTGGAAAGTAGACACCCCAAGCTATTTGCTGAGAGGTATGTTGAGTATTTTGCAGATCTCGCTTTTTGTCACAAAGTTTTGAAAATGTAAAAAAAGAAAAAAAAAAAGAAAAAAAAATGACTTTCTTAATTTTCAAAAACAAATGAGAGCTGTAAAATACTCACCATGCCTCTCAGCAAATAGCTTGGGGTGTCTACTTTCCAAAATGGGGTCATTTGTGGGGGTTTTGGGCTATTTTGACATTTTATGGCCTTCAAAACTGTGATAGGTAGTGAGGAGTGAAATCAAAAATTTATGCCCTTAGAAACCTTGAAGGCGGTGCTTGGTTTTTGGGGTCCCGTACGCGGCTAGGCTCCCAAAAAGTCCCACACATGTGGTATCCCCGTACTCAGGAGAAGCAGCAGAATGTATTTTGGGGTGTAATTTCACATATAACCATGGCATGTGTGAGCAATATATCATTTAGTGACAACTTTTTGTACATTTTTTTTTCTTTTTGTCATTAGTTAATCATTTGGGACAAAAAAAAAATATTCAATGGGCTCAACATGCCTCTCAGCAAATAGCTTGGGGTGTCTACTTTCCAAAATGGGGTCATTTGGGGGGGGGGGGTTTTGTGCCATCTTGGCATTTTATGGCCTTCAAAACTGTGATAGGTAGTGAGGAGCGAAATCAAAAATTTATGCCCTTAGAAACCTTGAAGGCGGTGCTTGGTTTTTGGGGTCCCGTACGCGGCTAGGCTCCCAAAAAGTCCCACACATGTGGTATCCCCGTACTCAGGAGAAGCAGCAGAATGTATTTTGGGGTGTAATTTCACATATGCCCATGGCATGTGTGAGCAATATATCATTTAGTGACAACTTTGTGCAAAAAAAAAAGTTTGTCATATCCCCGCAACCTGTGGCAAAATATAAAATATTCCATGGACTCAACATGCCTCTCAGCAAATAGCTTGGGGTGTCTACTTTCCAAAATGGGGTAATTTGGGGGGGGTTTTGTGCTATTTTGGCATTTTATGGCCTTCGAAACTGTGATAGGTAGTGAGGAGTGAAATCAAAAATTTACGCCCTTAGAAATCCTGAAGGCGGTGCTTGGTTTTTGGGGCCCTGTACGCGGCTAGGCTCCCAAAAAGTCCCACACATGTGGTATCCCCGTACTCAGGAAAAGCAGCAGAATGTATTTTGGGGTGCAATTCCACATATAACCATGGCATGTGTGAGCAATATATCATTTAGTGACAACTTTTTTTTATTTATTTTTTTTATTTTTTTTTGTCATTATTCAATCACTTGGGACAAAAAAAAAATATTCAATGGGCTCAACATGCCTCTCAGCAATTTCCTTGGGGTGTCTACTTTCCAAAATGGGGTCATTTGGGGGGGTTTTGTACTGCCCTGCCATTTTAGCACCTCAAGAAATGAGATAGGCAGTCATAAATTTAAAGCTGTGTAAATTTCAGAAAATGTACCCTAGTTTGTAAACGCTATAACTTTTGCGCAAACCAATAAATATACGCTTATTGACATTTTTTTTACTAAAGACATGTGGCTGAATACATTTTGGCCTAAATGTATGACTAAAATTGAGTTTATTCGATTTTTCTTATAACAAAAAGTAGAAAATATCATTTTTTTCAAAATTTTCGGTCTTTTTCTGTTTATATCGCAAAAAATAAAAATCGCAGAGGCAATCAAATACCATTAAAAGAAAGCTCTATTTGTGGGAAGAAAAGGACGCAAATTTCATTTGGGTACAACATTGCATGTCCGCACAATTTACAGTTAAAGCAGCGCAGTGCCGAATCCCAAAAACAGGCCTGGTCCTAATGGCCCGAAATGGTCCGGGGCTTAAGTGGTTAATTCTTCTATCTTCTTACTCCTTTTTCATGACCCCTTCCTTTTTATCAGTTCTTATGTGGTACTCACAGGGTTGTTCTCCAGACCCATTGAAATGTACTTTTGCTTTACCGATTTGTTAATCACCTTGTTTTTAATGAGACTGACAGTCAACAATCTACCTTTCTCTTTCTTTTCAATTATATGACATTTGACTTTGGCGGTCTATTTGATGCTTATATAGTGCGATATTGCATTTGAATTAGTTTGTTACCCTTTTAATATGTACCACAATCTTTGTAAAATTCAGATTGTTCTCCCTTATTCTATTCAAGACAATAAACAAATTTGGCAAGGAAAAAATAAGACAAAATAGCCAATTTCTACTAGTCTGATGGACAAATTCTTAAATAACGCTGGCCATAGATGGTGCAAATTTCTTTCCTGCAGTTGCGGGTTGCAGGAAAGAAATTTACAGGATTTCACATTCCGCAAAGACAGTGCTGACAGGGGAATCCCTCCTGCTGAGCTGCTGTCCACTCTCGGAGTGTGGGGGGGGGGGGCGCTGGTTTTGTGGAAAATGTTATGAAGATGTATTTAATATGTATTGGCATAATGTCACCCAGTGTTAGTACTTCCGCAACCCGCTCTAAAGAGCTGACTGGGGCAGTCTGAGGCTGGTTGAGATAAACTTCCTGATTTGGAGAAGGGTGTTTGCGGAGTGAGGCCTCTCTGCAAACACATTATCGGTTTAGCAGATGTGTGCTCTTGTCATCTCTGTATGCCTGATCAGCATTTGAGGTGGTGGCGTGAGCACACACCTGCAGATAATCTCCCCTCATCGGGAACTGTGTTCATTGGTTATTGTATTATTATTGTATTGAATCCTTTAAGCTATATTTCTTGTGTTGTATTCTGAGTGGAGCTCCTGTGAGCTCACTTCCTGTGGAGGAGGTCACATGTTGTGACATCAATTCCGGCTGGCAGTTTAATAAAAGCCTTTTATGGGCGCTGGCATGGCAGTGAGGCTGTGATGACGAGATGAGAAGGACAGTCTGGTGATGCTTCTTGATTTGTATGAATGGGGTTCGAATGAAGGCGAGTGAATTTTAGTTTAAGAAGTATTATTGCAATAAGATGAAGTGTGTGCTTATTTAGCACAAGGCAAAGATGGCTGTGTGCTCTGCAAACAACCAATTTGACCAAGACAGAATGGCAACTCTGAAGGGACTAGATGGGGCCCCCTTTAGGCATCGGGTCGAGATGGGGGAGTATGGATGCACGATCCGATGCGTGGGGGCTCTGCTCTGTAAAAGAACCAATTTTTCGTCTTTTTGAAATAATGCATGAATTTTGTATGGTGTTTAACTGACTAGATTGAAGGTGTAGAGAAGCTTAAAATGGCTGCTCCCATGTGCTTGAATGGGGGAGGGGCGACCAGTATGGTGGATAGTTCTGTGTACCTGTTGACTTTCCAAGTTTCAGAACAAAATATGTGTAATATGTTCGTGATCTATATGAAAAATAGAAATGGATAAATTGTGATTTTTACCTTTTGTATGGGACCAAGACACATGTCCTCATAATTGTAAAAATATTTTAAGTAAAGGGTTTGGTTTTAAGTTGAAAATTCCTGCCGCATATTCAAGTGGCCATTGTTGGAAGCCAGACAATAGTAGCTGTTTGTTGAAAGGAATACGCCCTTTGAATTGTTGCAGGCTGTTTTGGATGCTAGCATTGAGGAGTTATATTTCTCAATGGCTTGTTATGGAAGCTGATGCCACAGTGTGTATATGAACTTTAGGTAGAGAAAAGTGTTGTTTTAATGTTTATGTAACTAACATTTATTGAATGTGCTGTTTATTGGCCAAAGGGTTTTAAAATGTTTGTAAGTGTACATGTGGTGTCTCAGGTGTGTGGTTTTGTGGAGATTGCATGAGCCTTGTGGAGTGTAGCTGACACAAATTTTTCAGTGGATTTTTATGATCATTTAGAAAAGTTTCAATGGTGTAGTCAGTCTTTGTGGAGAAAAACATTTTTGGTTTTCTAGTGAAGAGATCCTGGTTTTGGCGGGAAAAACTGCATGTGGCGGCCATCTTGTGGTCTGCCATGCTCGTCGGCGGCTATCTTGAGAGATGCAGTTTCTCCTTAGCCCGTGGGCCTTCCTATAAGGGGAACGCACAACCACCTTTCCTTTGGGTGTGATATCATGTGACCGTGCTGTGGCATTCGTCGGCTATTTTGCTGGTGGAATTTCTCAGCTTTTGGGGCAGATTTTGATGTTTGGTGCGAATTGAGTAGTGCGGTCTTTTCTGTGTTGGAATCTGGTGGAGACCATTTTTGTTTTCCCTTGTGTGGGGGAACCCATGTGGTCTTGTGTTTTATATTTAAGTGTTCATTTTGATGTCCCATATTTGTCAGTTTTTGGCTGGTAGGAAAGTTTGTGTGCGGTGGTCATCCACCATTTGGTTGTGGCCTGGCTTGTCAGCCATCTTGAGAGGCGTTTACAGTTTGGCTTGTTGGTCGTCCGAGAGTAGTGAGACACCAGGGTGACATACTGAGAGGCTGTTTTTGTTTAATGTTAAATTTGCCAGTTGAAATTGTTTTTGTAAGCATCACCTCGAGTTGAGTAGAGTGGTATCTTGATATAGCGTGGTCTTACCCCGAGGGGTCCCGACGCGCTTGCGGACACATGCTGGGGCTCATTTATGGATGGGATCTGGTTGACCTACCAGCATGTCTTTGGAGTGTGGAAGGAAGCCGACGCAGACACAGGGAGAACATGCAAACTCCATGCAGATGGTGTTAGGATGGGGATTTCTCTGTTTTCATGACTTTGCAGTATATGAGCCGCGGTTTTTGTATTGAATTTAGTTTTTAAGTGAAAACTCTACTTTACACTGAATTTTGATAGATTGTAAGACTAACTTTAACTGAGATTTTGTACACAGTGGTGTGTGTTGTTTTTATGTTTAAATATTTGGGAGTTTCCCAGAAGGCAATTCATTGTTTTTGAAGCTTGTATTGTATAGCCTGCAAAGGAGGAGTGGGGGTTTGGTCGAAACTCCTAGAGCTATCTTTTTGCAGTTTTGTATTTCAGTCTCGAAACGTGTGGTTTGCCCTCCAGGGGATGTGTGGGTCAGGGGGGATTCCCTCCCATTTGCAAAGGGGGGGGGGGTTTATTCCATTCTTTCCCTTGCCAAGTTTTTTAAATTGTTGAAATATATATGATGTTTAGCCATGGATTTTTTGGTGTCTTGATAAACAAGGCGATGGGGCTAGGCTCCCCCTTCCCCCTCCCTCTTCCTGTACGTTGATGTGTAAAAAAAACAGTTTGGGTTTTAAGTAGCTGAGCATGCAACAGGAAGTTCTTTTCAGCATTTATGTATCAGCAGGAAGTAGGTGGAAGGAAAATGGAAAGCATTTTGGCATTTAGAGAAAAAAGTGTTTCATATTTTGTTCCAGTTTTGTGAAGTTTTATACTGTAATACAGTTTTGGGTAGAGAGCAAACAGGGGGGCATCACCATTATTTTTGTAACACCTAGATGCAGGTAGAAAGAAGCCAAAACAATGTTTTGAATAGTGGAGGATTTCATGGTGCTTTGAAGGTTGTCTGACAAACACGTTTACAGGGCTGCCGATAATCGGTTGAAGAGCATGTAAACGTGAGGGGTAGTACGCTAACATACCGGGAGGCCGTGTAAAATAATTGGAATACGCCGGTGCCAGTACTGTAAAAATGGTCACTAAGCAGTACTGCTCCGAAAACTAGTGCAAGGGTGTCCTGGACGCGGGATACTTCATAAGAAATTCGAATCGTCATGGGTAATGTGCCGTCCTCGCGTTGGAGGGAAAAAATTAGGCTCCACACCAGTCAGACAGCTGCATCGCACATGAGGTCTGGGTTTGGGGCTCCGGACATGAGACCCCCTTAAAGGATGACATATCTGGTCAGAGGGTACAGTAAGGTGTACTCCTTTGGAAGGTACTTTTGCTGGAGGATGAGACCTCAGAATAAAGGTACCTTGGATGTAGTTCAGCTGTGGCTTCAGAAATCTGTAATGATGAGTGTTGATGGAGGTGTAGTAAACGGTTTTGTGTTTCTCAGAGGAGGAACGGTGGTTAAAATTCTCATGCCCGTTTGTTTGAACTTTGTATGGCTGGTCCATGCAAGGTTCTCGAGCTGCTCTCAGGTTTGTCCCCATTGTATTTTTTCTATTGTTGAAAGAGTGAAGTTAGAATTCTGGCTGTTTTGTTTTTTCATTTTTGGTTTTGGAAACTATGAAGTATCTCCCCCACATTTGTATCTGAATGTTTGTATGTAGTAACGTGAATATGTTCGAACTTACTGCGGCGATCCTCCGATGCGTCGCGGCTGTTGTATTTTTGTAGGAACGGAAAAAGTAAGGGTTACAGAGGGTTTTGTT
Organism: Rana muscosa; assembly: GCA_029206835.1. NCBI lineage: Eukaryota > Metazoa > Chordata > Amphibia > Anura > Ranidae > Rana > Rana muscosa. The sequence continues at coordinate 805,271,041 of CM055117.1, read as the reverse complement.
TGAATCGGTTTTGAAAGAATGTCATTGACAATTTACCAATGTACAGGAATGTCATTTTTGTTTACCATTCTTTGCAGGTTAAATATGAAGGATAGAGTAATGATTTTGCTTAGGAGTATTTTTCAGATCCAAAGGAGCTTCTAAAAGTGTATGTACAGAGAGCAGGTGTATGTAGACAGCTGTACATATGGATAAATACACAAGTCTAAGGAGGTAAAAGTATCATAGGCTATTTCATTGTTTCTTTTTTCCTGCACCACACATTTCTTCCTTCAGTTTCTAATGAGGAAGAAAATGGGGGGAGAAGTGATAAATGTAGGAATGACTGTTTTTTTCAAACTAATAACGTTAACCTCTGTAATTCTAACCAAGTTTGTGCCAAGACTGTGATTCTATGTTCGAACTTGAATCGGCAAGCAGCAGTCTGGTGAAGGAGGTTCCCATCCCAGATGCTAAGAACCTTTTGTCAATGGTTCCAGGTATTGTAAGCCACGCACAGGTTATGCAGTGACCACAGTGCCGATGTCTGGGTTATTGTCATATGAGGGTTGTTTGGAGGCCAATCAAAACCGGAGTCGTACTTTCCTCATTAGCTGTCACTTATATTCTCGGCTGATGGGGTGGGTGCGATCATTGTGACATGAACTTCAAAATGTCCACCACAGGGCTCAAAAGTCACTCCTGGACCCTGACACAATAACCAGTTTACATTCTTTCCAACCAGGTGACTGGGTCGTTGTAAAGAAGCTTGAGGGATGAGACCACGCCAGCCACTGCAAGAAGCAGCTCAACCACACCAAAGACTGAGTAGTATCTTCGTTTTTTTTTTTTTTTTTTTTGTTAAGTAAATTTTAGCAAGGTTAACGATGAAAAGCATCCCAAGTTATTATTTAAAGTGTATTTCCTGACTAGCTCAGAAAGCGAACAGGACCGATTGCTAGGTCTGTTCTAAGTCTCCACCGAGTTTTAGTACCCAGCGATGACAGCGGTACATGCCATTTATGATGTTATTATGGGTATGAGGAGTTTTGACAAACTGGTGAAGACTCCGAACAGACACTTGTCAATGGAATCTAACGATGCATTTTTAGAGGGTAAAATTGGTTAGTTTTAATAGCTCTGCCTCTTGTCTGTTTGGGTATCTAGGCAGCCCACAAGTGTGTTTAAACGTTAGTTTGGTGCTTATGTGGATCTGCAGCTTATAAGGTAATTCCCCCAAAGCAAGAGGTTCATGCGTGGTGGTGAAGCTGTCCCAGCATCTTATGTCACGGCCGATCGCAAGGATCTGATGGCGCGAGAAATTAAGAATGGCATGGACAGCTAGAAGGGAATTGTTCACCAACCCCGACCAGGTCTGGGCATGGTTTTCTGTATGTACAAGGTGGGGGGGGGGGGCTCGAGCTTAGGATACGATTGAACAATTCTCATCCATTAAGGATAGGATTCTTGATGTAACTGTTGAAGCCAGAGCTGTAGCTAGTGAAGGTTGGGAGCCCTTTTACGGGTCTGGGAATCTTTGGGGATCAAATTTTTATTTTACAGCGGATCGTGGTTAAAGGAAGTGGGAATATATATACTCATGTCGTTTTTATTTCTATTCTTTCTATGTCGTGACTCCTGTTGCCTGATTGGATGCGTAACCAGAGCTTCCTTGATGAGACGCCCCGAAGCCGGACCCACGTACAAGACACAGAGGATCACAGAGGGATCGGCGTGTCCTCCTTATAAGTCATGCTCCTGAAGAACAGAGTCTACCTTTTTATGGACTCGTATGGACTGTAAGGACTGATTAATTTCCAGGTGTAAGAAGGCATCGAAATACACGTGGGAGCATATGACAAAAAAGGGAGGACTGTTGTGGAAAATGTTATGAAGATGTATTTAATATGTATTGTCATAATGTCACCCAGTGTTAGTACTTCCGCAACCCGCTCTAAAGAGCTGACTGGGGCAGTCTGAGGCTGGATGAGATAAACTTCCTGATTTGGAGAAGGGTGTTTGCAGAGTGAGGCCTCTCTGCAAACACATTATCGGTTTAGCACATGTGTGCTCTTGTCATCTCTGTATGCCTGATCAACATTTGAGGTGGTGGCGTGAGCGCACACCTGCAGATAAGCTCCCCTCATCAGAAACTGTGTTCATTGGTTATTGTATTATTATTGTATTGAATCCTTTAAGCTATATTTCTTGTGTTGTATTCTGAGTGGAGCTCCTGTGCGCTCACTTCCTGTGGAGGTCAAATCTTGTGACATCACTTCTGGCTGGCAGTTTAATAAAAGCCTTTTATGGGCGTCAGCATGGCAGTGAGGCTGTGATGACGAGATGAGAACGACAGTCTGGTGTTGCTTCTTGATTTGTATGAATGGGGTTCGAATGAAGGTGAGTGAATTTTAGTTTAAGAAGTATTATTGCAATAAGATGAATTGTGTGCTTATTTAGCACAAGGCAAAGATGTCTGTGTGCTCTGCAAACAACCAATTTGGCCACAACACTGGAGAAGATGGAAAGCCGTCCCCGCCGGTAGAAGACTGATTGTCGCTAGCGGTTAGAGCAACCACATACGATAATCAGAAGTGAATCTGGCAGGCTGGTTGTACCCAAGTTGATGACTCCATCAACTTAGTACATTCAGCCTGCCCATTAATGGTTTAAATCTCAGCCTCTTCAGCAGGATTCGGACTGTGTATGGCCGGCCATAGTCTCACCAGAAGATAAAAAGACTGGTTAAACCCCCCAGGGGAACCAGTGCAATTCACTTTTGGTCCCTTTCAAATCGTGAAGCGACTGCTGCAACTCATCTGTTTGCAGGAGTTCTTTTTTGGGGAATGAGAAATGTGACCCAATTTCCACATAAAGAAACATGTAAGCACTCATATGAGCCTGATAATATCACCTTCACCTTAGTACTGCAGGAGGGTACTGGGATGCAAGTCCAAAGTGGTATATGTTACCTTGTGGAGTTACAACTTTTTCCTTTTATTAATTATATTTCTATTGAACGTCTCTTTCACTTGTTAAAAATGTAAATAGTAAATAAGAGAGATAAACCCATGAGGTGGCATATACCATGTTGGACCTAGACCTTTAAAAACAGCATTCATTTATAAGTCCTGTAATTCTTGTTCTGCTTTAACCCTGCCAGTTTACATGAAAGGGGGGGCTGGGGGAGTAGAGGTGGTGACTAAAAGATAAGGAAATTTGAAGATAGACACCAGGCAACAGAAGATTTGTCAAATCAGACATGTTTTTAACATTATCTTCATACCAAAAATCACCCTCACAATCCTTTGCCCTTTACTGGTGTGCAGTTTGTCTACAGTTTGCCAAATCTAGAAGATGGCAACAATACATCAATAAAAAGTGTTGGCACCATTAACTTTTGGACTGTATGCCCAAGAATTCACTTGGGCTACGTGATTGTGTTTGAACACATCACTTGGGTAAACAAATCATTGATCTTAGTCAAACCCTTGCCCCACTTTACAAGACCCATTAATGCATTTATTTCTGGTGTACAATAAAAGCAGTTGGTTAGGAGCATAGTTCTGTACCTTACTCAACAGACAGCTGAAATACCAGTCTTTAGATGTGCACTATGTAGAATTTTGAACCATTACCAAGTGGTTGTTTTCATAAGATGCAGCTTTACCTAAATAATTAACTATCTGCTAAAAGGCTTAAAATTGAAAATTACTGTATTCATTGTCGTATAACACTCACTTTTTTACCCTGAAAATACGGGGTAAACTGTCCCTGCGTGTTTTACGCAGGGGGCTATGGAAAGTTTTTTCCCTGAAACTTCCCTCTTAAAGTTAGGGTGCGTGTTATACGCCTGTGCGTGTTATACGCCGATAAATACGGTAAGTCTTGGGATGCATACAGTGAGCACAGCCTACCTATTCAGTGCATCAGACTTCCATTGAAGTGCTGCTCTATTGCACCAGTGTACCCCACTCCCACTTGTTAAAACAGAGATTCAAGAACACCCAGTGCATTTGGATCACTTTCCTATTATAAGATGAATGCTAACAAATGTTTTGTCTTACCTATGAATATCCCACCAGATCAAGTTGATAATCTAAAACAACAGTTGGGATAACCCTTCTATTACTTATCTGGGTATCCAACTTACCTACCCACCAAATTAATCAAGATATACAATTGATTTAAAAAACTCAGCTATCTTGGATCGGAAGGATAGCAGCATTTAAAATTAAGACATTGCCGAAGATCCTATACTATTTCCGATCCTTGCCAATCCCACTACCAACTAAGTTTATCACACAAATCAACTCGAAATTAAACAACTTGATTTGGTTGGGAAAAAAACAAGGCTCGCCTTGTCAATTATGTCAATGACTAAATCCAAAGGAGGCATTAACCTCCCTGATATACTACGCCTCACTCCTAGACCAAATGAGATTCTGGTTCAGACACTCTAATGATAAACTATGGTTGAACATTGAACGAGAAATAACTAGAGGAAATTATCTATTTTCGCTATCCATAGCTCATTATATTTTACCAAAAATAAACATACCCAACTTCCTGACAATTAAGTCTACCCTGACAGCCTGGAAGTTTGCTTTAACGAAATTACAACCAATAAACACCCCAGTCCTTATGCCAATACCGTTAAGAGTTATTGAAAATTGCAAAGTGCGTATTACTACATCATCCTGGTCCAAACAGGGAATCCACTTTTTTGACCATTTACCAGTTGAACATAAACGCAGAATAGCAACTAAGCTTAATGCCAAATCCTTTAATAAGAATTTTAACCCTGAAAAAAGCATAGAACTCCCTGGCGCACTATGGGATTTTTTCACTTACAAGAGTAGTAAGAAAAGGGGCATATCCCATTTATATAAACTCCTTTCATCCTTTCCACTCCAAACCAAAACTATAAACATGATTAAGTGGGAAAAAGATCTTTCTCAAACCTTCTCATGGGAGAAATGACAGAAAGCCATACATATTATTAGTACTTCAACATCATGTATTGAACATTGGGAAAACACCCAAAAAATACTGAACCGCTGGTATCTGACCCAATACAGACTCTCCAAAATATTTCCCACTTCATCCCCCACCTGCTGGAGATGTAATACCCATACAGGTAATTGAGTACATACATTATGGGGTTGTAAAGCTCTATCTAGTTTCTGGAAAACTGTCTCCTCCTTTATAGCGTCTCTCACAGGAAATTTAAAGACACTCACACCTGAAATGGCCTTATTAGGTTTAAACCTAGACATTTACCCTCCCCAACATAGAGTTTAAGTTGCGAATATCCTTATAGCAGCAAGACTCACCATAACTAAATTATGGAAATCTACCCTAGCACCTAACCTATCAGATGTTATCTTGAGACTTAATACTCAGGCTCACTATGAAATAATGCTAACACACAAAAAGGGTTCCACAGTTAAATTCCTTAAAAACTGGAATGAATGGATTTTACACCCTAGGGCCTCAAATTTTCTGAAAAACTGTAAGAACTATTAAATGTGCTCCTGAACGACCATTCTCTTAAAGTTAATTTGATGTATAAGATAACTTCCATCCATCCCCTTTCTTCTCTTCCTTCGTCTTCCCTTTATTTACTACATTAAGTCACATTCCCTTGTTTACAGTATGATCCCGTTGGGGTAAACAGGGATTTTATACTTGGTTAATCATTTGAACAGCATCTAGGTTTGACAAAATGTTCTATAGTATTCTATGTTAAGTAACTCTGTATGTTGGAAGCATATCCAGGCATTTTTTGTGATGACGATGTTCGACTAAGTAGCTGGACTATGCTTGCTTACTTTTGAAAAATTCAATAAAAATCTTAAAATTTAAAGAAAAAAAAAGAACACCCAGTGCAGGCTTCTTGCTGCCTTTCACACACAGAACACCTGAGGCAACAAACACAAGTGCAAGTAGTAACATGTTCCTCGCAAACACCAATCAGATTCATACTTGCTTTGGAAGTCTGAATGTAATTCATAATGCAGGAAGTAAAAAGGAGGAAGTTGAACAAGAGTGCTTCTATTGCTCTCCTACTGCATTTGTTGAATGGTTGTGAAATCCTGCTAGATGGAATTACAGAGAAACCTGAGTGAACTGATTTTATTAGGCCCCTTTCACACGAGCGATCTGATATGGTTCGCCTGGCTGTTTTTTTAGGCGGACCTGATCGGTCCACCCATAGTTCCCTATAGGGAGGCATATGTAAACAGACATTAACCTGTTTACACCTGCCTGCATCCAATCAGATAAAAACAGACAGGTGGGGATCTGTTCCCCATCCATCTAGAGGATCGATGACAGTCTGATGGAAACGGACAAGCAGTCTTTTTTCATCTGACCGTCCCATAAAGAACAGCAGGCTGTGTCCACTCTGCATGAGCGAGGAGGACATGGACCTGTCATCCGCCTGCTCAGTGGGGATCAGCGGACAGATCCCCTGCTGAGAAGGTGGATCGCTTTATGGAGTCTGCCCTGTGTGAAAGGAGCCTTAGCCCCCGTTTGACAGGTAAAATTGCATGTCAAATTGGAGCCTATTGCCAGCAATAAGAGCGTCCCAATAGGTGTGACTACTTTCCAAAAGTAGTTCCTGCAATACTTTTGGAGACTTCGGGGGGGGGGGGGGGGTATTTCAATAGACATTTGTGCATGAACCCCCCGAATTCCGGCTGAAATGCGGCTTTAAAATCGTGCGAGTACCGATGAACTTGCACGATTTCAATGCCGTGTCCATTGTAAACGAGGGTCTTGACGCGTACACACGGTCGGAATTTCCAATAACAAATGTTCGATGGGAGCTTTTTGTCGGAAATTCCGACCGTGTGTAGGCTCCATCGGACATTTGCTGTCGGAATTTCCGACAACAAAAATTTGAGAGCTGGTTCTCAAATTTTCCGACAACAAAATCCGTTCTCGTAATTTCCAATCGTGTGTGGACAATGCCGACGCACAAAATTCCACGCATGCTCTGAATCAAGTACTAGACATAAGCGATCGGTCTGGTAAAACTAGCGTTCGTAATGGAGATGGCACATTCGTCACGCTGTAACGGACTGAAAAGCACAAGGCTGAAAATCGCGAATCGTCTCTCACCAAACTTCTACTAACACGTCTGGTATTGAACTTCCCTTTAATAGTGCCGTTGTACGTCACCCCGTTCTTGGCATTCGGAATTTCCGACAACATTTGTGTGATTGTGTGTATGCAAGACAAGTTTGAGCCAACATCCTTTGGGGAAAAAACCCACGGTTTCGTTGTCGGAATTTCCGATCGTCTGTACACGGCATTAGAGTTAGTCTTTATTAAACAGTACTGATTTTACCTGCTGCCTAAAATTGTTCTTAAAGCAGCATTAAACACAAAAATTGTGTTAAATTGTTCATCTTAATGTTCTGACACTTTTGCTAGACTTAGTGGTCTGGTTTTGAAAGTAAAAAAAAAAAATGCTTACCCTGCTTGTCCAACTAGTGAAAATAAAGAGAAAAAAAAAAGAAAACAAATGCAGCCACCACATTTAGAATTGGTAGGCTGCAATATAAAGTATTTTTGTTTTTGGGTTTAATACAGTTTTAAGGCTTGAAACTCAGAACTGTACTTTGTTAACGCCATTGTGCTATTAAAATTGCATGCCATTGCCCATGACTAATTGCTAGAAATCGCTACACAGAGTTGAATGTAGTATCGATTTCTCACACAAATGTGCAGCATTGTGTAATCATTAATGATTAATCATCACCGCATGCTACACTTCATTGCACCCTATGTGTAGTGTTTAGTCATTAATCTCTAGGGAATAATTGTAGGAGTGCAAGAGCAATATTAGCGGCACAAACGCTGTAACAAAAATCGCTTGTGTGCGCCCAACCTTATGTGTTAGTACAGCTAAAAACTCAAGAGTTGTACAGCAGGACTGCATTTGTCTGACGCAGAAACTAGAGAAGAATTTACAAGTCTTTTATACTACATACTATCATGATAATACAGTATAAAAACAGTAGTGATGCACCGGTAACACTTTGAAAATCACTTGTAAGCTTACAGTCCTAAATCTGTACAGACATAATCAGTGGCTCCTAATATGACAAAAAACTTGTATACTTTTGTAAGGGAGCTGCAAAAAAGCGTATTTTCATCCAAGGAAAATGCAGCTATTGCTAGAAGCACTATCAGAGACCACAGTGTTTACTACAGTAGGACAAGAGACAACAGCTATTTTCCAGACAGGCTTGATGAAAGTAGAGTGGATGATCGACCCAGGAGCCCAGACAGTGTTAGGTAATTAATGCTGTATATCTCGTGTAGATGATGCCACTGTGCATACTTTATATATGTACGTATTCAGCTTCTGGAATTAAGCAATGACAGCACAAGTAAAATATCTATTGATCTGTAAGCTGAGCTTTCCTCTCTCCTTAGAGATGCAAGAGCTAATCTTTGATTAGGTAAAACCCCTAAGTTTCCTTTCTCCCTCTGAGTCAGAACAATGACATTTCCGATTTCAGATCTCTCTACACAGCAACTTTTCAATGGCGTGATTTTATGACAACTGCTGTTAGGTGGATAAACAGAAACTGGGTTAACTCAGTGGAGAGTAATTGGCTGTGTCCTGTTTTCAGTCACTAAACAGAGAAAGAACAGACTTGATGCAAGCCCAGAGACTGATTAGTTAGGAAGCTATTGCTAAAGGCTGCAAAAGCAAGAGGTATCCCAAGAGTCCAGCTTCAAGCGGTTTCCACTACCCTGTGAGACTCAACTGGAAATCCCTTAATGCACTATACCCTTCATTTATTTTTGCTACTGGACATTTGAGAGCATTTAAGAACGATACAATTTTTGGAGTAGTTGTACTGTGATGGATTGCTGCAAGCTACAGAATTCAGAGCTATTTGCAAGTGTAGGGGAAGACTACCATCTACAGTACATTCAGGAAACTAGGCATTTCAACCCTGGCTAATGATCTAAGTCTACACACGAGTGCATTCACACAATAACACAGCGTACGGATACTTCTGATGTGAATGCCAAGTTAGATGCTGTATTTACTTACTAAGCAGCCATTCAGAGCGATAGTGTTAGCACACAGATTAAACAGTTACACGTTTACAAAGTTATCGGTCTATAATGAAAACAAACACCTGAAAAGCATTGCAATTCATCTTATAAATACTAATGCATTCACTAAAATATGTGTAGCAAATGATGTACAGTATATGACCACAAAAACAGCAAACAATGTATGCAGCAAAAAAAAAAAAAATAAAGGTTATATGGTTAACACAAAAGAGGTGTTATGCTCTGCAAAAATGGAAACCTAAAAAAATAAAAAATAAATAATAAAAAAAGATGCCACCCACTATAGCCATACAAATTTCATTTTGTAACTGCCACCAGAAAACAGTCATCCTGAGATAAATCGTTTTTTTTACAGGTAAAAGGCGAACATGTAGAGGTAATTTTAAGAATCTTAAAGTGGTTCTAAACCTCAAAAATTTAATATGAACAATGCATATTCTCCTCTAGTGTGTACCTGTCTCAATTAAGAGCACCAAGGGGGTTATTTACTAGGCAAGTCCACTTTGCACTGAAAGTGCACTTAAAAGTAAAGTCGCTGTAGATCCGAGGGGGACATGCAAGGAAAATAAAAAACAGCATTTTAGCTTGCATATGATTGGATGATAAAATCAGCAGAGCTTTCCCTCATTTCAGATCAATCCCTTAGATTTAAAGCGACTGCACTTCCAAGTGTACTTTCAGTCCAAAGTGGATTTGCCTTTCGTAAATAACCCCATAAGTGTAATTTCTGTCTTCTGCCTTATTCCTCTTCTATCTGTACGAGTCGCTTCTGCCAAGTTTTCCTGACACCAAGAAAAAAAAGACGACATGGGAGGGAGCTCCGGCACATAGTCTGTGATTGACAGCTTCAGCTCTGTTCCTGTGAGGTGTGTCCCTTTCCTCCAATCAGTTCGAATGCCTCGTACACACGATCAGTTTTTCTGACAGGAGAGAGGCGGTGAAGCACCAAGAAAATGATAGGAGGTATAATTTCTGAAGAAAAGCAGCACAAACACAGTGTGTACAGGACAGTAGGGTAACCATTATATTTAGTGATAGCTGCTTTAATAGGCATTTAGAGGGCTTCAAAAACATGGGTCAAATAACACATTTTGAAGCAAGTGTAAATGTGGTCTTGAGGTTTATTTATAAAAAAAAAAAATGCTCTGCTAATATGTTATCATTTACCCAAAAGCTGCAAAAAAATACCCTTGCAAATACTTAAAAAAAATAAAAAATGTTATTTTCTGATTTATTAGGTTGTCTTTCACAGGGTGAATGTAACAATCAGTTGGTTAATCTGGTTGGTTTAATTGCTGTCAAATTTAATGTTATTAGAGAGTGTTAACTATTATACATGTTACTATGGTTTTTCTGGTGTATAAAAGCAGTACTGGATGCAATGTATTTTGGAGCCTAAGAGAAAATACCCAAAGGACATTCAACCATGACCCAAATCTTGATGGACCCAAATTTCCCTCCTGGTATAGATGATAAAACATTTTAAAGCGGAGCTCCACCCTATTTTATAACATTACATTAATCATACCGCAGCAATGAACGGAAGTTTTTTTTTTTTTCTCTACGGTACCTTTGTTATCTTGATTTTCCTCTCTGTTTCCTGTCTCTCTTTACTGCGGATATAGGCGGGCCTGATGCGGCTATTTTGTCATCTCCTTCTGCCGCACTGATTCCTGGGAGACTTTGCGTAATTTCTCCCAGGAGTCATTGCGGAGGCCTGCTGCGAGATATCGCGTGATTCAGAGACCGATAGCAACCCCAGAGGTTGTCAACGCTGCGGTGAGGTGCGGAAAGCGCATGCGTGAGAATGGGGCGTGACGGGACGGTGCATGATGGTCATACATCATCACCGTATCCAGGAAGTAAGTGCTTGTGGGCTTCACCATGCCCACAAGCAAAATGAGAACCGCAGAGAGCAGTTTTATAAAGTGTCTTTCTAAGATTACTCGGGAGATTGGCGGCGGATTTAAACACAGTAGGTGAACTTACATATACAATGTGATTGCCTCATGAAATATATTTATGGTTAAAATTGTTAAATGTAGTGGGAGCTCCGCTTTAAGTGTTTTATACACACAGGCAAATGTGTCTATACCAGACACATTGGGGGTGATTTGCTGAAGACAAATAAAATTGCACTTTTTTTTTTTTTTTTTTTTTTAGAGCTTAGTAAATGTGGTGAAACTTCAGTTTGCAAAGATTACCCAATTGCGTATACGGAAAAAAAAAAGAAGGATTTCTGCTTGCACATGATTGGATGATGTTAGTCAGCAGTGCTTCAACTCATTCACTAAGCTCTAGGGAAAATTCTCTTGCAGAGTGCAACTGCATCTGCAAAGTAAACAATCTATTTGTCTTTAGTTCATCAACCCTATTTCTTAAATTTCTTTAGAATTGCCTCCCTAGTCTGGCTGCTATGGATGGAATTTCAAACATCTTGCCTATTGGCTATGCCAATTGAATGGTATCTTGACAAAGGTATAAACCATTCCAAACAATCTGCCCTTTGGAAACAGACAATACTTTATCCCTCTCTTTCTGGATTGGCAAACTTAATAAAATTAGGAAAATGGAAGATCTGACTGCATCCCACTATAACAGAGAGGAGAGATTCAGACAAACCCGGTTTAAGGATCAACTTCATCTCCCTCCTGCCGATCCCCACTCTAGCTTACCCTTTCACCAATCAAGAACAACAATTAATGTCTTTGGAGGTTTTATTTCATTTTAGGTTATGCATAGATATATTAAAGTGAGGTTCTCAGCACTTTACCATTATCTTCATGAATGCAGCATAGCATTAATTATTCAATCACATTATCTTAAGATGTGGGCAACCTATATAAAAGCATAGGGAGTAAAATAAAGGGTTACATTTTTACATAGAGATTACGTGGGAGTTAACACAGTTATTCTTTTATTTGACGGTTTCCAAATGCTGCAGTTGGCAATGCCACATAATAAAGTGCAGTTTCTCTGTAACATTCTTCTGTGAGCTCTGGGCAGGTAGCAGAGCCTTGGTGTCCTAATTTATTCAACCTAAAAGTGGAGCAGTGCCACATCACAGGATTGAAGATTTGTGAAGGAAAGCACTGGTGACAGGTATGGTAAAGCAGCTGGAGCTGCTATTTTTTTTTTTTTAATGACTTGCTAGGGTGTTCACATATTTGCCGAAGTTGGAGTTGAGTTTTAAATGTGAAGTCACATAAAAAGTGACTGGTCAGGTAAAATTTATACAAACTCAAATGTGTACACCAATGCTACACTATAGCTTTACATACAGGCAACTAATCAACTAAATCTTTTATCTGAAGGATCTGTATGGTCAATTCTTGGGTCAAGATCAAGCATGAAGAATCAGTAGTATTTGTAAGATGGCCATATGCACCAATAGATGCTGTCGCCAAGAAGCTAGGTTTTTCATTAAACTGATCAGATATTATTCAGGAGGAGTTTTTTCTCCCTACATGGGGTCATTCATTCATTGTACCTAAGATTTTCTGCACATTTATATAAATGGATTGCATCTGAAGAAAATAAAGCGCCCATGTCCATAAGTGTTCAAAGTTGTGCCCATCTGCTTTGGCTCTCTCCTCTCGCTTCCCATTCTCACAGGCTTTGCTGAGGCGGCGTGAAGCATTGGCTCCTGTGACAAGGCAGAGGGGACGGACTGTGCTGTCTGTGTCTATGGATACAAGCAGTGCAGCTCGGGATGGAGTCCACAGTTGTGCCGCAATAGGAAGCTTCCTTTGGTGGCACACTGAGAAAAGGAGGAGCCAGGAGTGTTGGCAGGGGACCCAAAAAACGATGCTCATTGTCACTTTGTTCAATTTAATTGCATAGGGCAGGTAAGAATAACATGTTTTGTTTTTTTTGTAACAAACATTTTGCATTTACAATAACTTTAAACTGACTTATCTGCATAGTAAAAGTCCTGTGTATAAGGATAATAATAATTAAGTGAACATGAAAAAACATGTCTTTATTTTATTAGCATGTCAAAAGAAGATAAAATGTTAAAAGCATGATAACATAGAAAAAAATGAAGTAAGTATTTGTATCACTGATGGTATTGCCAGGTGGCAGATCGTGTATTATTAATAAAGCTCAAGGATTCTACCCAAAACATCTTGAGCCAGAAATCAATTATCTCGGATCCCAAGGCAGAATTTCTACGGCTAAGGTTAGTACTGGCAGAAGTCTACTGAAACTTTACCTGTCTGAAACAAATGTCACATTCAAAGGATGGAGAGAAAATGATCCAATAACGCAATTAAGGGATTTTTGATAAAAGCAGGTAAATGCGAAACAACAACTGAAATATATATATATATATATATATACATATAAATAAAAAACTGTTGGTTGATTTACAACCACAACAACTGTAGTTCAGTTTGATAGAGTTAAATTTGCTGCCATTGTTTAACTTATTCCTAATAAGGATATTTTACAACGCATTCTGTCAGCTAACATAAAACAGCCAAAAGGGCAAAGAATAAACTGCTAACAGCTCAGTACAATAGTACATATGCCCCTGATTAAAATTCACGTGGGACACAACTGTATATATCGAAGTGACAGAGCATGGCTTCTGTGAGTATAAAGAAAATGAACTCAGTAAACTTTCTTCTTCGATTCCCACCTACTGCATTATCATTATTAAAGCTATTGAAATGTAAAACATCTTCCTTTATGCAAAAGCTTTCTGAATTAAAATCTACTATATTTTCCAAAAGCAATTATATGAAAATACTCAACAAATTATGTGTTTTGATAGCAGATAATATATTTAAGAACAGGAGTACACCCAGAAAAGGATACATGTCTGTTTGGGGAAAATAATATTTACAAAATGTTCTCTTTTTTTATTACATTCACCATTTCAAAGCTGCCTTAAAGCAAATGCAGAAACTGCTGAATTCTTCTATCTACTGGGTGTTATTTTGTGATTCATCACTTCATACTGAATATATACTTTATTCAGATACTTTTATTTACTGTGAGAGCCGGTTCACACAGGGGCGGCACGACTTTGGGGGCAACTCGGCAAGGCGATCTCAAGACGACTTGAGAGGCGACTTGCAAAATGACTTCTGTATTGAAGTCAATGCAAGTCACCCCCAAAGTCGTACAAGAACCTTTTTCTAAGTCGGAGCGACTTGCGTCGCTCCTATTAGAATGGTTCTATTGAATAGAGCGGACCAAGGCTTTTCAGGCGGCTGAGTCGCCTGACGAGTCGCCCCTGTGTGAACCGGCTCCGAGTCACACTTGCTGTGTTTAGCCACATTTATAGGCCAAATGTCAGAGCAAAGTGCCTGGAAGAAGGGCACTCTAACAAGTTGGTCTCTGTTAGCATGATAATGTAATAACGTACTCTCTGGGAGCAAGGCAATCTAACAGGGGAGTCTCTGGGTGAATGACAGTCTTTCTGGCAGTCTTCTAATATATGCAAGATGTTATACCATAGCATTTGTACTGCAATCTGACAAAGTGATACTATACACACACTGTTCAATTTACATTATCCCTTCTCTTTCTGTATATGGATGATGGCACTGTAATTATTTGAATAAAAAAAAAATATCCAAGTACCTTTTTTCCTAATCAATACTGAACTGTGACATGACTAGGGCTGAAACAACTAATCAATTAGTCAATTATGAAAATAGTCGTCAACTATTTTCAAAATCGATTAGTTGTTCTGCATACAGAATGCATTATTTGTTTACATATAAGAAAATACAGTGTAGCACACATACATACATGTCAGTTAAAGTCTGAGAATGTGTGAATGTGCGAGAAGCAATGCCTCATGGGACATGTAGTCATGAGAGAGAAGTGAGTGGCTCTAAATGCAGAAGTGTTTTTTTTTGTACCTTGCTATTGGGGCACTCTGAAGGTAGGAAGAGCCAGAAGTGCCAATGGGGGACCCCAGAAGAGTAGAATCGGGTCTGCTCTGTGCAAAACTATTACACAGAGCAGGTAAGTATAACATGTTTGTTTAAAAAAAAAATCACTTTAACCACTTCCCGCCCAGTCAATAGCATATTGACGTCCGGGAAGTGGTTCTGTTATCCACACTGGACGTCATATGATGTCCTGCAGGATAACAGCAGCTGCGAGCCCGGGGGGGCGCGCATCGTGGCGATCGGTGGAGCGGTGTGTCAGTCTGACACACCGCTACACTGATCTCGGTAAAGAGCCTCCGGTGGAGGCTTTTTACCACGTGATCAGCCGTGTCCAATCACGGCTGATCACGATGTAAACAGGAAGAGCCGTTGATCGGCTCTTCCTCACTTGCGTCTGCTAGACGCGAGTAGAGGAGAGCCGATCGGCGGCTCTCCTGACAGGGGGGGTTCGCGCTGATTGTTTATCAGCGCAGCCCCCCCCTCGGATACCCAACCTAGACCACCAGGATGCCGCCCAGGACCACCAGGGAAGCCCCAAGCATGTGGATGGCCCCCATGGCCATCCACATGTAGTAAAACATAAAAAAAAATATGCCAATCAGTGCCCACAAATGGGCACTGACTGGCACCATCATGGCACGACCACAATGTGTGGTGGCTGACATTGCTGGGCATCAGTGCCACCTATCAGTGCCCATCTGTGCCCATAAGTGCCCACCTATCAGTGCCACCCATAAGTGCCCATCAGTGCCGCCTATGAGTGCCCATCAGCGCCGCCTATGAGTGCCCATCAGTGCCACCTATGAGTGCCCATCAGTGCCACCTATGAGTGCCAATCAGTGCCACCTATGAGTGCCAATCAGTGCCACATACCAGTGCCACATATCAGTGTCCATCAGTGCCGCCTATCAGTGCCACCTCATCGGTGCCCATCAGTGTCGCCTTATCAGTGCCCTTCAGTGCCGCCTTATCAGTGCCCGTCATTGAAGTAGAAAAGGTACTTATTTACAAAAAATTAACAGAAACAAAGAAAAACATAGTTTTTTTTCAAAATTTTCGCTCTTTTTTTATTTGTTGTGCAAAAAATAAAAATCGCAGAGGCGATCAAATACCACCGAAAGAAAGCTCAATTTGTGGGAACAACATGATAAAAAATTTGTTTGGGTACAGTGTAGCATGACCGCGCAATTGTCATTCAAATTGCGACAGTGCTGAAAGCTCAAAATTGGCTTGGGCAGGAAGGTGTATAAGTGCATGGTATTGAAGTGGTTAAAGACTCTGCAGGGAAGATCAGCATCTGAACCCAGGGAAGGTGGGGGTTGATAGACTGGAGGTAATAGAAGGCATTACAATTACATTTAAAGTAAACATTTACCAGTATTGTGCATTATATTTAAAATGATAATATCCATATAAAAAGAAAAAAAAGCCTCAGCTTTTAGTACTACTTTAATATAAAAGATTTATATCTCCCTTCCAGCCTTCATGTCTGACTCCTAGTTAAAATGTCCATCTATACTACTTCTGGGTGTAATTATTGTTAAATACAGTATATGATACAAGTCATATATATTATTACTTTCACTTTTTCACAGTAGAAATGAATCCCTTATAGTAGCGATTATCAGCTCTTTTTATACTATAAAGGGCTAATTTTCCTTTTTTTTAACCCATTATGACAGGCGATACAAATAAAAGCATGCGTTTGCGGTTAAAATAGCGCTAACGCCTATGTGTTTTACCGCGTTTTTACCGCGTTATTCATTTCAATGGAGATAGGCGTTTTTACAGCGCTATTTTTAGCGCCCTAAAGATGCTCCAAAAAAGCTGTTTGCAGGATTTTTTCCAACGCACAGCCAGCAAAACGCCTCAGGGCTTTCACATTGAGAATGATGGGGCAGGATTATTTCAGACATTTTAACAGCGCTATTTTTAACGCGAAAACGCGGTAAAAACGCCTCAGTGTGAAAGGGGCCTTAGGCCTGGATCACACCTATGCATTTTTTGGTGCTTTTTGCAGAAACGCACTACAGTTCATTTAACATAGTTTCCTATGGGACACATTCACATCTATGCTTTTTTTCAGCCGCTGCGTATTTGGAAAGGGTCAAGGACTTATTTCAATGCAAAACTTTGCTTTTTTGGTTTAATAAACTTCAATGGAGAAGCTGCAGAAAAGAATGTAGTGCATTTTTGCCACAATTTGCATTTTTTATCCTGCCCAACAACAAATTGGCAAAAAAAAAAAATGTAAAACGCAAATCGCAGCAAAATCGCTTGTGCAAGAAGCACTGCAGAAACGGATCAAAAGCAAACTGAATAGGTGTGAACTGAGCCTTATGCTGGCCATACACATACTGTTTTTTGGATGAGAATATTCATACAAAAAATCTTTGTAATTTAGTTTGAAAATTTCACTTGCTTTTAACATTCAATTTCAAAATTAATGTAATTTCTGAACGAAAACCACATACACTGAAAATTCCTTTGACCAAGAAGTTTTCTATTCTGCTGCTTTGAATTTTCCCGTCACTGTGGTCGAAACCGAACGTCGATTTGACCCCACTAACAATTATAAAATCAAACGTTTTGAAGGAAGACATTGTTTTTGTATGGGCAGCATAAGTGAGAACATGCGCAGAAAGCTTATATCAAACACCTGCCTATGACAAGGGAGTCTGTCATACAGCATATAATACAGTTCTGTCTGAAAATCCACAAAACAGTCTTTAATTATTACTATTATTATTTTTTTTTATAAAAAAAAATGATCTCTGAGTCTGATATTTACCAGACTCAATCTCTAATAGTATATACAGTATATCTCTTCTGTCTGTTCTTCTCACATAGGATTAAAGATGTTCCTCCCTAACCATATAGTTGGTTATTTATATTTACCACTGCATATAGATATTTAAGAATACATTTTTAATTTAAACTTTACATATTAACTAAATTATACACCACACTCTTTTTAAGGTTATTATCAAATTAATCAAAACAATAATCGGTCAACTGATTATGAAAATAATCGTTAGTTGCTGCCCTACACATGACCCAGCTATTTCCCAGCCGATGTGCAAGGAAACATAAGCAGGAGGAGTTTCTAGTCCTCTGCTGCTGGTCACATGTTCAAAAAAATAAAAAAAATTCAAATAAAGAGTAAAATATAAAAAAAAATATATTAATATCAATAAACTGTTTTAAATCATCATACAAATATATATGGTAGTCGAAATAAAATCTTTATTAGCAACATGGTGTTAAGTCACAGGCTGTGTCTCACCCCTCCAGCCTATGTCTTAGAATAACAGGGAGGAGAAGCCTCCATAAATCAAGATGTAATATCCCACCCCGATTGTGTTTAGCTGGTTTGTGGTCATGGAGGAGGTAGGGAGTGGGTTGTCAATTACCATTGTGTATACACCTACATGTGTGGCTCTATCGTTACATGGGGTGCTCACCATAGAAAGTAACTTAAAACTGAGCATGTGCAGAGCTTCCACCACTGACACTCTCTGTTCTAGGGTGACATTTCTGGATTCACAGGTATACAAAAAGGACAAAAACAAACAAACCTAATAATATAAAACTAAAGCAGCCGCCACAACTAAGGATTGATAAGCTACAATGTATTCTATTTTTGTCCTAAGATTTAGATACACTTTAGGGATTCACAACAGAAGCCTTTCAAGTTCCAGGTCACCCTTGTGACCAGAACATATCTGGATGTTTTATTATGTACTAGTG
Organism: Rana muscosa; assembly: GCA_029206835.1. Classification (NCBI taxonomy): domain Eukaryota; kingdom Metazoa; phylum Chordata; class Amphibia; order Anura; family Ranidae; genus Rana; species Rana muscosa. The sequence goes on along the minus strand of CM055117.1, from coordinate 805,252,292 downwards.
TACTTGTAACTGCTTTGAACGGCAAAACTATTTTTACACCATTGTGGTCTTTATTTTCCAATTAGCTTACTAGAATATTGACAGTGTACTTTTTATAACAAGCAAAATGGCCACAAAAATGAAAAAAAAAATGCAGTTTTACTTTGTTTAAAGATTAATTCCATTTTTCCTGTTATTTAAAAAAGTTTGTTTGGGCCAAACATACTTTTTTTAACAACTGTGTGCATTGTATTAGACTAATAGAATAAAATATATACAGTACTGTATGTGCAGCAACACCGGCTACTAATCGCATGCTGCTGAAACAAAATGGAGTCAGTCTAAGCTACTTCAACGCAACTTCAAAACTGACTATCAGTGCAATTTCATGCGTGGCTTGCTGATATCTGTGCAACTTAACAGATGTCAATGCAAGTCACACTGAAATGGCACAGAAATAGTGCACTAACCTTTTTCATATCACAATTTCAACAGTTCCATTGTCGCAAATGGGGTGCGACATGTCATGCAAGTTTGAACTGCCAAGTCGTACTTGTTGTGTTACACTATGTGATTATTCTTGCTCTGTGTCTTTAAGATCTGTCCCCTTCTTTCTAGCTGAACTCTCTCTCTCACCGTAGTTCTTTATATATCTCCTCCACTTCCTGATTCTGGTCATTACTCCTGTATATCTTCCATGCTAAACATCTTACATGTGGCTTACAACTGCAACGTTTTTCTACCTATGAATATCCATCATTAAACGGAACATTCGAAAGGATTCATCGTCTGTCGTCCTAACTGTGAGTTTATTCATTGAGTTAAACTGCCTGTATCGATGCAAGGGATGAATATCAAACCAGCTTGAGTAAGGCCTACTTAAACCTGGAGATGAACTTTATCGCTTTGTAGTTGAGACAGAACAGTAGAAAAACGGAGTTTCACAGCCTAATTACAAGATTTCTGCATGTCAGTACTGATACAGACAAGATTTACTGCCCTCATAGCAAGACAGAAGGGACAGAGCAGCACATGGCAGCCTTATAGCCTGAGACAATCTGCACAGTGTCATATTTCAGCACACAGATCCTGCCTGCTTTCACAGTCAGTCTGCTATCATGAGTGACCAAGCTTCTGCATGTGAACTCACATCTACCTCCTCACAAGTTCCTGAAGAAACTGAGTTACCCAAACGCTCAGTTAAACCCACTTGGAAAGTAATGGAGAATTATGAAGCTTCAAGGACTGAATTGTCAAATAGCTTGGAATTAGTCTGGGAGAAAATCCTTGCTGAAGCCAATACAGTGTCTGTTGAACGTGAACTACTGACACTAGAGGGCGCCATTAAACAACTTTCTGCCTCATATGAGCTTTATCAGCTTACCAGCATCAAATTCACTAATGTCTTACAAAACATGAAGTCAGAAAATGCGATGATGCAATTAAAGCGCGTCAATGCTCTCAATATTGAAAGAGACAGTTTTATCCAGCAAACCAGATTAAAGGCAGAAGCAAAAATAAAGCTATTACAGGACACTGCATCTCACAGATCTGTTTCCACCAGACGTTCTAAAAACTCGTCAAGATCCCATAGTTCAAGATACTCAACACTCAGTGAGCGACTTATTAATGCCCGCGCTGAAGTGGAAGCCAGCAAAGTGCAGGTAGCATATGCAGAAAAAAGAGCAGAGTTGGAAGCGCAGTTAGCACGTCAAAGAGCAACAATGGAAACCTTAAATGAACAGTGTAAACATGACGCAGCTATGGCAAAGCTAAGGGTCCTACAGCAAGCTATCAGTGCAGACGAAGGTGCAAGTGAGAAAGACAGCATTAACATAAACATAGCAGATATGGAAGACCCCCTCAAAACGCACTAAAGACTATGTCCTAATCCACTGCAGTGCACACTCCATTGTCTCCAATGCTCCCGACTACATAGAGACTCCATCACAGCTTCAAGTTAAAGAGGTTCCAGCAACTTCCTGCACTCAAAATCACTCCACTGCATTTCCTACCTGTCTACCTTGCCTGCCTTCATACGTCACAGAGCATCAGCGCAAGCTTCAGGCAAGTCATCAATCTCCAGTCATCGGTACAGCCTTGAATCAACGTACCATTGGAACAACTGACTTCAAGCAAGCAACTCACCTGGATGCATCTGCTGCACCATATTTCCCTGTGTCCTTTAACAACAATGTCAAAGATAACGCAATCAGCACCATACAGCCAACAGCATCTCACATAAAGGCGGAGACAACTGAGACAGAAGAGTTTGTGAGGTACATGCTTCGCAGAGAGCTCACAAAGACTGGTCTTACAAGTTTTGATGACCAACCTGAGAACTACAGAAGTTGGAAATGTGCCTTCAGAACTACAATCAGCAATATTGGCATTACAGCTGATCAAGAATTGAATCTGCTGATCAAATGGCTTGGTCCTCTATCTGCTGCACGTGTTAAGCCATTAAGATCGGTTTTCATGGACAATCCTACTGCAGGCCTCACAGCTGCATGGGAGCGACTAGAGCAAAGTTATGGCAGTCCAGAAGCTATAGAAAATGCTTTGTTCATGCGTCTGGAAACTTTCCCAAAGATATCCGGTAAGGACAACAAGGAGTTCCAGAGACTGAGTGACCTTCTCCTTGAGCTTCAGCTAGCCAAGACAGACCCAAAACTACCTGGACTCAGTTACCTTGACACTCCAAGAGGGGTAAACCCAATTGTCTCCAAGCTCCCGTATGGTTTGCAAGAGAAATGGACTGCACTAGGGTCATCATACAAAAGAGAGAACAAGGTTTCCTTCCCTCCATTCTCTTTTTTTTTGTGAATTCATCAGGAAAATTGCAGAGACCAAGAACGATCCAAGTTTTTCCTACGGTGAGTACAGCCTCTTCTCACCCTTTCCTAAGAGTACCAGTCTTCAGGGCAACTATAGAAACCATAGAGGCCCAGTGTCCGTGAAAAAGACTGACATCCTTCCCACTCCTACCACAGTTCTGGCCACGAACAAACAGAGTAGGAAGATTGAAAACCCTAACAGAGAGTGTCCCATACACAAGAAGCCACACCCCCTCAATAAATGTATCGGCTTTAGAAAAAAGCCTCTGGAAGAGCGCAAGGAGCTTTTAAAGACATTTTGGGTATGTTTCAGGTGCTGTGCTTCTACAGAACATTTTGCAAGGGACTGTAATGTGTCCATCAAGTGCATAGAGTGTGGCTCTGAAGAACATGTGCAAGCCCTCCATCCTCTTGAGCCCAGCTCTGCACAACCAGCCAACACTCCTCCCAGGTTAACGCATGGCGGGGAGAATACAGACCAAGTGCCTAATTCTACCATAATTTCTTCATCCTGCACTGAAGTTTGTGGAGAAGACCGCTGTGGTAAGTCCTGTGCTAAGATATGCTTGGTGAACATATACCACAAGGATCAACCAGAAAAGTCTCTAAAGGCATATGCTATCTTAGACGATCAGAGCAATCGATCACTTGCAAAATCGGAATTGTTCAATCTATTTGAAATAAAAGGCGAAGCTCATCCTTACACCTTGGGTACCTGTAGTGGAACTATAGAGGTTTCTGGAAGAAGGGCTCATGGACTCATGGTATCTTCTCTCAAAGGTAACTTGCAATTACCCTTACCTACACTTGTTGAGTGCAATCAGATACCTGGTAACAGGGAAGAAATCCCTACTCCAGCTGCTGCTTTCCATCACCCTCATCTCAAGGTAATAACAAATGAGATACTGCCACTTGACAAAGATGCTCAGATCCTTCTTCTGTTAGGAAGAGACATTCTAAGAGTTTACAAGGTACACAGACAAGTCAGTGGACCCCCAGATACCCCATTTGCCCAGCGCACAGATTTAGGGTGGGTCATCATAGGCAATGTCTGCATAGGCAAAATGAAAAGACCTACCAACATTTCGTCATTCAAGACAAATGTTCTGCCAAATGGCCGAAACACTTACTTTGAGCCATGCCCACATCACTACTGGGTGAAAGAGAAGATAGCCAGCCACGAATGGCAACATGGTATCTCAGGTGACACAAGCCCTTTCTCCTGCCATGATGGCGACTTCGGCTCTACAGTGTTTAATGCAACCAGTGAAGATGACATAATGGCTCCTTCAATGGAAGACAAAGAATTCATCAAGGTAATGGACAATGAGTTCTTTCAAGATGACTCCAATAACTGGGTAGCACCCCTACCCTTTCGTCTCCCAAGAGAGAGATTGCCCAACAACTTACAGCAGGCCATCAGTAGATTCTCCTCCTTAAAGCGAAACTTAAGCAGGAAACCAGAGATGCAAAAGCACTTTGTGGACTTTATGCAAAATGTATTTGACAGAGATCATGCAGAGCCTGCTCCCCCACTAAAGGAGGGAGAAGAATGCTGGTACCTTCCATCCTTTGGCGTGTATCACCCACACAAACCAGACCAAATCAGAGTTGTCTTTGATTCCAGTGCTCAGCACGAAGGTGTTTCTCTTAACAACATGCTCATTACTGGACCCAACTTGAACAACAGTCTAATAGGAGTCTTGATTCATTTCAGACAAGAGCCTGTAGCAGTGATGGCCGACATTCAACAGATGTTTCACTGCTTCATCGTCAGAGAAGACAACAGAAACTACCTCAGGTTTCTATGGCACAAGGACAATGACCTCAACAAGGAAGTTATAGATTATCGCATGAAGGTACATGTCTTCGGTAACAGTCCTTCCCCAGCAGTGGCAACTTATGGGCTAAGGAAAACAGCTCAGACTGGAGAAGTTGAATATGGATCTGATGCCCGTCAATTTGTTGAAAGAAACTTCTACGTTGACGACGCACTTAAGTCCTTTCCAACTGCTAAAGAAGCAATTGATCTTCTCACCAGAACAAAGGAGATGCTGTCTGTAGCAAACCTTAGACTGCACAAGATTATATCCAACAGCCAGGAACTTATGAATGCCTTTCACTCTGAGGACTATGCCACTAGTCTAAAAAACCTTGACTTAGGTACAGATGTGCCTTCTGTACAGCGAAGTCTGGGTTTGTTGTGGAACATCAAGCAAGACAAATTCACCTTCCAAGTGTCAACTTGTGACAAACCCTTCACTAAGAGAGGAGTCCTGTCCGTGGTTAATAGCATCTATGACCCACTGGGTTTCCTTGCTCCAGTTACCATTTAAGGTAAGATTTTACTAAGACAGTTGTCTACTGAAAACATAGACTGGGATACTCCCTTGCCTAGTGAGAATCAACACAAGTGGGAAAGGTGGAGATATTCTTTGAAGTCACTAGAAAAACTTCAGATTCCCCGTTGCTATGTTCCGGGTTCCATTTCAACTGCTAACCGGAGAGAGATTCATATTTTCTCTGATGCATCAGTTGAAGCTATTGCTGCAGTAGCCTATTTGAAGATCTCTGAACTGAATGGAGAATCACATTGTAGTTTTTTCCTAGGCAAGGCAAAACTCACTCCCAAGCCTGCACATACCATACCAAGACTTGAACTTTGTGCAGCCGTGCTAGCAGTAGAAATTGCTGAGGTCATACGAAGTGAAATGGACACTAGAATTGATTCTTTCACTTTCTATACAGACAGTAAGGTAGTACTTGGTTACATAAACAACCAAACAAACAAAACAATTTTATGTGTACGTCAGCAACAGGGTTGAACGTATCAAGAGATTCTCTCTACCAAGTCAATGGCATCACGTTCCCACTGAACTCAACCCAGCTGACTGTGGGACCAGAGCCGTGTCACCTGCCGCTCTTCAGGACAGCTTATGGCTGTCACCTCCAAGGTTTCTGCGTGATGACTCTTACATACTCCCTATTGACACCACCTATGGGCTAGTAAACCCTGAAGATGATAAGAAAATAAGAACTGTGAACACCTCACTCCACACTTCTGTAAGTACAAAACAGAAGCTGCGGTCACACCGTTACAGGCATCAATGGAAGCAGGTGCAGCATCTAGCCAATGTGTTCTGGCATCGCTGGAAGAAAAAGTATCTTCACCACCTTCAAGGTTGTAACAAATGGCAAGCATCTAAGCCGAATCTTAAGGTTGGAGACCTCATCCTTCTAAAAGACAAGGAAGTTTGTCGAAATGAGTGGCCTATGGGTCTTATTACTAAAGTTATGCCCAGCGACGATAACAAAGTCCGGAAGGTAGAAGTCAAGGTAACCAAGGGAGGATCGACACAAACCTTTAGTCGACCAATTACAGAGTTAGTACTCCTTTTGCCAGGTGAGTGACTTGTGCAAGGACTAGTCATGCTGTTTGCACGGCGGGGAGTACATTGCTGCCATCTACAGGTTTTACTCAGAACTTTGGAATTATTTGAAGACATCATACTGTGACTTTATGTTCTTCATCCTGTTGAACTTACGTTTATTATTTGCTTGTTGCATGTTTTTCATTACAGGTTCCAGGACATTCGTCAGTATTGGACTTTTTGAAATTATATATATTAGTTTAAGGTTATGAAATCTAAAGATTTCAGACGGGGAGTGTTGTGTTACACTATGTGATTATTCTTGCTCTGTGTCTTTAAGATCTGTCCCCTTCTTTCTAGCTGAACGCTCTCTCTCACCGTAGTTCTTTATATATCTCCTCCACTTCCTGATTCTGGTCATTACTCCTGTATATCTTCCATGCTAAACATCTTACATGTGGCTTACAACTGCAACGTTTTTCTACCTATGAATATCCATCATTAAACGGAACATTCGAAAGGATTCATCGTCTGTCGTCCTAACTGTGAGTTTATTCATTGAGTTAAACTGCCTGTATCGATGCAAGGGATGAATATCAAACCAGATTGAGTAAGGCCTACTTAAACCTGGAGATGAACTTTATCGCTTTGTAGTTGAGACAGAACAGTACTGGTGCGAACCAGGACTAAATGCTCCTTAGCCATTCACTGACCAACTTTTACTTTCTATTCCTCTGTGATTATATTTGTAATGTATTTATTCAAGTGTAATCTCTTCTTATGCTGCCCTTGCTCATTCCAGGTCCCATAAAAAAAATTAAAATTATTTTAAATGTCAACCTTTTTGTGCATTTTAAAATATGCACACAGGATGATGCTAAGATATGGCAGTTGCTCCGTCTGAACATTTCTGTTAAGCAGTCTGCATCAAAATCCCATGCTCTACTTAGTTGGGAGCATGCACACATTTCTATCCCGGCTAATATAAAAGGTTTCCGGCGTGACGCTTCCTCATGTCCACTCCCCCCGATGACCTCCGTGATAAACTAAAAGCATCGGGTTGGGCGAAAGAGAGTGGACGGGCAACACGAGAAAAGAATCTGGACGCTTGTGTATTTATATCTACCATACCGCTCGTTTACTATAATGGCCTTGTGAGTAGTTTTAATCTTTTATATTAAAATGGTTTTACTAAATACTATACCATGAGAGCTGTTTTATATTTTTCATGACCTGGATGGATTCCTTTTGAGAGAAATGAGAGCTGTTTTCTGGAGGTCTGATGATCCCCTTGCCACATGAAGCTTGTTTGGGAATCCGTTATAGGTGGTTAAACGTTATGGTAACATGCATCTATTTACTAAAGCGCTTGCAGCGGAGGTTCTTTATATTACCATGTTGTTTGTTTGTTTGAAAATAATTTGTTTTAGAAGATTCATCGCTAATCTGTTGGGAATTTCCTAATAGGATTTCCATTTGTGTGGATTCATCATATATAAGAAATTATATTTTTCCACGTTGTTTTTCACGTCTGTAGAGGTTTAACTCATCTCTGGATGGACATATTTTTTCACTTTTCATTCACTTGCTTTTGTTTACATAACTTGTTTATTTTTTGTTCCTTGAGCGATGCACTAATCTATGAAGGTTTGTTTTATGATTTTGTATCAAGATCTATAAGTGCTGGCAGCTATCTTTTTCACTACAATTATTTTTGAGCAGAGTTTTCTCTTTTAAAAACTTTGTATAATGAATACTCTCCTAAATATATTCCCTAAATTTTTATTTTTTTAATTCGTACATGGACCCCAAATATTAATTGAATACATACATTAGCGCACTGCTTGGTGAATAATCAAATGTGTATTTTTTTTAAATTTCTAGACATTAGTAATAATGTACTGCAGAGCCATTGAAAATGTATTAACTAAAAAAAAATTAGACTGTCTGAACTTAAAAAATATTCATTATTTTAGGGTAAAATCTGCATTTTTATTCAAAACAGCGAAAAAAGTTACAGCCCACCAATTCAGAGTTAAGCTTATAAAATAAGTGTTCTACCTCTGGTGTGTGTGTGTGGGGATGTGGAATGCATAAGTGTTTATGTACATCCCGACTGTGCATGTGCGTGCGTGCATGGGGAAAAAGGATTTATTTTTATTTTTTGTATGTATATTTTATTAAACATAACTATTAAGGAACTAAGTACTGATATCACCTCGGGGCTAAAATGCCACTCTTAACCCATTTTTCATCCCGATGGCCTCAGTCCTGAACTCACAATGGGGCAAGGTATGTCTGGGGTCGGCAAGAACGTGCAGGGGTGGGGGTTGTCCCGTCTGCATGCACAAAAAAGTGATCACTTCTACATTAACACCAAGAAGCAGCAGCAGAAAAACAGACCTGCGGAAGCTAGAGCAGCAGCCAGCTGGAAATGCAAGACTTTAATTAATGCCCTCTCAACATGGGGTATAAACTAGGGGACATTAATTTACAGTTGGGGCGGTTGGATGGAGTTTACATTTATTCTGTTCATGTCCTCCTACAAACAGCTGCAGAACATTCCAATGACCTTCCAATTCCAATGACCTTCCCAAGATAAGATTTGCTATATGTAAAACCAGCAGCTCCTTGCTATGGCAAGCATTGTGTTGGATTTTCACGATCACAATAAATAAAGCTATAGACCCATTTAGCACCATATTAACTGTCAGCCTGAAACTAAAGAGAGTTTTAAGAGTCATGAAAAAACGAACCACTTAAATGTGACGTATACCCGCTGATAGTAGCAATGCTTCATCTGAACTTGCTTTAACCTGGATTACAATTTTTGGCAGAATAACGGTTTTCATTTTGTTAAAGCTCCTCACCCACTCACTGCTATGACATCTACTTAAAGTAAGCATTAATACATAAAGAGGTTATAAGTCAAATTATCTTTTCCATTATACTCAAAATATTCAGGAGGAACTCAGATCATATGACATGTTAGAATAATTTAATTAGAAGTCAGAACTTATCAGAAAATGCATATCACTGTGCTGTAGGGTTAGGTAATATGTAATTAAAATAAAATATTAGAAAATGTGAGAAACTGAAATATATGTAAAAAATAGGTTTTCTGAGAATGTTTTTTTTAAAACGGTACTATTCATAGTAATGTCATTTAAGTAATTTAATGAAGCCATTTCATGGGTAACATAGAAATCACACAGATCGTGTTACTAAGGTTGTATTATATCTGAAAGGGCAGTGTGTACAGTTTTCCTTCTACATGCTAAAGTACGCAAATAGTGTTTGACTTCAGCTGAAGGTCATTTTGCAACTGGAAGTCCTGGTCACATAAGATCAATTGTAGTGTGATTGGTGGTTTAACATATAAATGCACACAAAAAATACATCATATAAATCTCTTTTTGCTAAAATAGGGACTGCAGTCTACTGGTAAAAATAAAACAACCTATTTTAAATAAACAGCTGTTGAAATTACTCAATTCACAAGGTGAATATATTCATCTATTTTCGCTACAATGGAATCATGCACTTGGACTGTAAGAGGCTCAAATGAGCCCTAGATAAAAATCCCAATGGTTTTCTGTGCACATGGAGTCACAGCTAATGCATACTGGACATGGAGTCACAGCTAATGCATACTGCAGGTGGTGCATACAGCCAGCCATGGAAGTGAACGACTGTATACGCTTGTACTCTGATAAACATCAATGCTTTCTTACAGTACATCTGTGTTTACATGCACATATCATATTATTCCGAATGCTCAATTTTTATGTTCAGGAAATTTTGTACATCATACGCATGTGAACACAGATGTAAGAAAGCATTGATGTTTATCAGAGTACAAGCGTATACAGCCGTTCACTTCCATGGCTGACTGTATGCACCACCTGCAGCTCAGCAGGCACGGAATATTGCTGTAATTTTTACATTAGAGCTCATTTGCTCATTACCATCCGTGTGAATGATACCTTACATTCTGAATCTGTCTATCTTTAGAGCCCTTTCACAATGACAGTGTTAGCGGTAAAGCGCCGTTAGTTTTAGCAGTGCTTTACCCGCTAGTGGGGCACTTTTACCTCCCGCTAGCAGCAGAATAAAGGGTTAAAAGTTCCCACAAAGAGCCGCTGCTAAAGCACCCCAAAGATGCTGCTTGCAGGACTTTTTTTAACGTCCTGCCAGAGCAGCACCCCAGTGTGAAAGCACTCTGGCTTTCACACTGGGACTGCGGATGCGACGTAACATGGATTTTATATAAACAATGTGGTCCAGCTTGCCTCTAAAGTCCGACTTTAGAAAGTGGCTTCCAGCATAAAAAAACATATGATTAGTACTTAAGCTATTTTTATTTTGATGTTCAAAAAGGTGGTCAAGTGTATACAAACACACATAATTCATTATAATACTTATAATAGGTATGTGGAAGCTTACCTCGAACAGGGGTGTCCAAACTTTTTTCAAAGAGGGCCAGATTTCATGAAGTAAACATGCGTGAGGGCCGACCGTTTTGCCTGACTTTCTTTGAACCATTAAAATGAAATGCAAATTAAATATTTTATGCAAAGTTTATTGCACACGGCATACTTTTCATTTCGGAACATGGATGACAAATCTAAACAGGTGTTATAAATCACTCTGCCTTTCATATCTGAAGGCCAGATGAAAAAAAATCCAGGAAGCTGAAAAATATGTCAGGAACATATAATAAAGGTTGTCTATCAACTTTTAAGCTCAAAAAATATGAACAGGAGCAGAACACCAAGTTGTCCAAATATATTCATAACTGATTTAGACCAACTGACGTTAACTGAGATTTTACAATATATTCATCTCAATTGAAAAAAAAAAAAAAACTTGCCTGCTATGTGAAGGATGAAAGTGAGATCTGGACTGTAGCACATCGGCTAGGTCTGGGTTAAAGGAAGTGGTTTTGATGCGCAAAATGTCACGCAGGTGAGAGTCACTTAGTCTTGTCCTTACGCGGTTCTTGTTAAAGTTCATAGCAGAGAAGGTCTTCTTACACATATATGTTGAGCCAAACAAGCTCAGCATTTTCTTAGCCAATGTTCGAATCTCTTGAAACCGGCTCTTATCCAGTTGGCGGTAAAAGTTCACAAGAGAGAGCTGTTGGTGACGACTGCGTAACTGGCTGTCACAATGCAGCTAAATGAGCTCGCGCTGCAGCTGATCTGGAGCATCATCGGGGTCAATAGAGAATGGAGAGGAGTAAAGGCTGATCTCCTTTTCAATAGCTGCAAAATCCTGAAAGTGCTGTTTAAACTCCCCAGCCAGAAATGTGATGCCTGCTGCATACCTTCTCATTTGCGCACCGATATTGTTCTGTGGAAAACTGTTTATTTCCTGCAACGCTGAAAAATTTATGAGATTGGGCTAGGTTTGTGACAACTGCCTTATGAAAAGTTGCAGCTTTGTTCCAAAGGCTTTGAGGTGTGAATAAAGCTGGTTCGCCGCTGCATCTTTCCCCTGAAGACTCGTGTTTAGTACATTCAGATGCTTTGTTATGTCAACTAGAAACCCCAAATCAGATCAGATAGTTCTCGCATCGGTTGTCCCTTTGTTTCCAAGAAGTCTCCAATTTCCTTTCTGAGATAGTCGAAACGCTGCAGTGCAGACCCCCGACTGAGCCATCTTACATCGTTGTGATATAAAACACCTTAATATTCAGCCTGGATGTCCAGTAGAAACTGTTTAAACTGGCGGTGGCACAGGGCTTTAGAGCTAATAAAATTAATAGTCTTTACCACTGGTTTCATAACATGGTCATATTTGAGATGCTTAGCACAGAGAACTTGTTGATGAATGATACAATGGAGTTTAATTGCTTTGCCTCCTCCTTCGATCACCTTGTTACAGATTAGGGTTGCTAATCCACTTCGTTCACCAGCCTTGGCAGGTGCCCCATCAGTAATAATCCCAGTAACTTTGTTTCAAGGCAGTTTCATGTCATCTATGGCGGAACTAAGAGAAACAAATAAATATTTTCCTCTTGTTTGGTCCGTAAGGCTCAGGAGGTCAAGCAGCTCTTCAGTCACATTAATTTCATCGTCCACCCCTCTCATAAAAATCAGCAACTGAGCTGTGTCAGATAGGTCCGTGCTTTCATCACAGGCTATTGAAAAGAAGTCAAAATCCACTCCTTTGGATGTCAACGGTCTCCAATAGCTGATGAAATCTCTTCAATTCTCCGTGCTACAATGTTACGAGCCAGACAAATGTTGGCAAACTCTTGCTTCTTCTCGGGACAGATATTCTCAACCATTTTCATAACGCATTCTTCGATAAAGTCACCCTCAGCAAAAGATTTGCAATTTTTAGCAATTAACGTTGCAACCTCATAGCTCGTCTTGCTGGCAATTTCATTTGACTCACGGGCTCTTGTGGAAAATCGCTGTTGTGACATTAAAACAGCTTCAAGTTGCTTCAACTTTTCACTGCGGTTGCACCCTGTTAGCTTGTTGTATGTGCTATGTCGCGACTGGTAGTGTCTCTTGACATTAAATTCCTTATAAACAGCCACAGTCTCTTGGCATATCAGACAAACACAGTGATCCCGTATTTCAGTGAATAAATATTCCACTTTCCACCTGTCCTGGAAGCGGCGGCCTTCACTGTCAACTTTCCTTCTCTTATTTACAGTTGCCATTTTAGAAATTGACCAGAAGGGGAAGGGATCATCTGAACGCTGTGCCAGAGGTTTTGGTTTAAGCTTGTTCGTCGGATACACTACCCAACAAGAATTCTCCTACCTTTGTGGCTGTGTGTGGTGAAGAGTCTAATGCCGCGTACACACGATCATTATTCACGGCGGTTAAAAAACCTCCGTGAATAATGACATTTTAAACGAGGGAACAGCTTGTTCCCCACACATGGTCATTTTTCTCGTCATTTTTTAAAATGACGAGAAAAACGATTGTCTATGGGCTCCACGGCAGTGTTTCCCTATGGGAAACACTGCCACGGAAGAAATGTCAGGAAAAACGACGAGAAAAATTAGAACATGTTCTAATTTTTCTCGTCGTTTTTAATGCCGTTTTTCACGTCGTGAAAAATGACAAAAAGACCACACACGGTCGTTTTTCTTGTTGAAAACAAAAAATTTCATTTTTCACGATGTGAAAAATTATCGTGTGTACGCGGCATAAGAATGAGCTTGGGTGTGTTATTTGGATAGATATATATCTTCTCTTCTCCGCTGAGGGTAACGATTAGCTCAGGCGTGTTATGTTTAAAAAAATAATAATATATACATATATATATATATATACATACATATATATATATATATATATATATGTATATCTTCTTTAGCCTCTGACCAATCCCCAAGTGCCTCTTGGGGTAAGGGTGAGCTTGAGTGTTTTATGTTCTTTTTAAAATAATATAAATAATCTCTTCTCTAGCCTTACAAATCAACCAGCGCCTCTTTCTGTAAGGATGAGCGTGGGCGTTTTAGGTTATTTTTAAATATTAATAATCTTTTCTTTAGCCAGCCAAATCCAGCAGCGCCTCTCACTGAATGTAAGGATAAGCTCAGGCGTTTTAAGTTATTTTTTTAAATAATAATCTTTTCTTTAGCCAGCCAAATCCAACAGCACCTCTCACTGCAAGGATGAGCTCGGGAGTTTTCTGTTATTTTTTTAAATAATAATCTTTCATCAGCCAGCCAAATCTACCAGTGCCTCTTACTGACTGAAAGGATAAGCTCGGGCATGTTCACAAGTCGATGTGCCCGAGCCCGCAAGGAAACAGAGCGCGCAGCGCCACCGCCAATCACAGGCAATGTGACATTTCCCCGATCTCTGCATCTACAGTCCGCAGATGCAGAGATCGGGAAATGTCACAGTGCCTGTGATTGGCTCTGCGCGCTGTCAGCTTCATAGCGGCTCTGGCACATCGACTTGTGAACACGCCCAGCAACATGCCCAAGCTCATCCTAACAATGAGCGCGGCGCTCTGGGATTTCTCAGGCTAAAGAAGAGATATATATACAGCAAAAAAAAACATAACACGCCCGAGCTTGGGGGCCACAGATAGATGTACTTGTGGGGCCACAGAAGAATATATATGCAAATTCCAAGTGGGGCCACATCCAGCCCGGAACGCTGGCCGGAGATGGCCCGCAGGCCGGACTTGGGACATGCCTGCTTTAGAACTACTGTATGAACATGAACTACTGTATATACTGCCATAAAATACATGTACCTTTATAACTGCATAGCACCATGTTCAGCCATCAGCAATGGAAACTTCTGGCAGCTAATGGAATTGCTCAACCCTCCTCATGATTTCCACATGTTCAAAAGCTTTAGAGCACAGGGGAAGCTTTTCAATCACAAGACAATGATAGCATAAGCTGCAGAGTAACACCATGAGTTGAATGGTGTCCCTGGGAAATGGTCAGTAGCTTCTAATGCTGATTGCTGGACAGATGTCAAACATGGTGATAAACCTTTAGCAAAAGTACATGTGTTGTATGGCTGTTTAATGTTCAGAGTCATTCAAAAATTTTGTGAATATTCAGTATCTAAGACAGCAGCTACACAACAGGATACAGTCCCAGACTCTGGACATGATACAATAGATAGTGAGAGACAGTGGATATGGTACAGGAGATTGTCAGATACTACAGACATGCTACAAGAGGTGGTCAGAGACTGTGGATATAACATAAGAGATGGTCAGAGACTGCAGATGTGCTGCAAGAGACTGTCAGAGGCTGTGAATTTGATACAGGCATTGTTGGAGACTGGGGACATGCTTCAGGAGAGAGTCATAGACTGCAGACATATTGCCGAGACTGCTAGAGATCACTGCTATAACAAGGCAATAGGGACACACAGATTAGTGTTTGCAAGAGACTGAGGGCCACACAAAAAGTGACAAAGTCCAGCAGGTTGGGAACTAGGGGTATAAGGCACAGACAGCTCCTCCAAAAGGGAAACATTTGTTTAAGAATATATAGATTCGGAAATTCACTTATAACCTCTGTCACTTTATTTGTTTGTTTCTACTGTCTTTGCCTTGTGGAGATTTCCCTTCACTGCTTCTGGTGACATGTAGGCAGTGAGTGGAAATCTTTATCGGTAATTTACCTCATTTTCTATCCTGGTGAAAATCAGGCAAGGAAGTGACCACAAGAAACCCCAAAATTGAATTCAAATTTTGTACACTCTATCCAAAACAAAAATACATTCCCAGAAGTAAATATTCAGATGAAACCTGTTCACAATGCTCCTTCAGTTCTTTTGAGAATAGCATAATGTTAGTCTTTTAGCAGGACTTTATTTTACATTCTGAAGTGAATCATAATACATCTAAAATGCATGCTGAAATGCATGGCTATCTTATTACTCAATAAACAGTATCTTGCCAAAAGTAGAGAAAACTGGAATTACCTAGGAGTAGACTAGGACATAACTCAACATCTTAAGCTCCGTCAGAAATTCCCTTGCATGTCATGACGTAAACTAGCAAATCCCAATTGTAACTTAGAGTTTTCACATATTAATGAAAACACATGCAAAAATCTATCTGAGGTGGTGCTGTGTAAATATTCATATGAAGCCTTTTTTTTTTTAGATGTAATAGTTAGTGACATTTTTATACCAAGACTGCATCTGGACATGTCTGACTTTCAGCTTTTTCTTCAAAGATACACATACATATGTATGGAAATCTCCTGGAATCTCCAACAAAATCTGTACTATGCCACTATCTTTCACATCCTGGCCAGTAGAATTCTTCATCATATAAGGTACATTCCGTTAATATAAATTTGAGAATTTTGAAAGCTATCACCATAGACAGCTTGATTCATTTATTCACTACTGGCCTCACCTAGTCTAATGCGTTAAATGAATTATTCATATCAGAACATAACATTCTGATCTCAGGAATATTCTTCTACTCAGCCAAGAGAAGTTTCAAACAAGCACTCTCTTAATAGAAATAAGAATTGCAGAACAATCTAAGCTTTGGAATATGTTCAAAGATTTCTACTTATATTTCAACATCTCTTGACAGCACTGAACAATAGGTGGGTGAGTTAAAAAAGCTAATAAGCCATCTATCCTGTGAAATGTTTTCTACACAGTGATTGCTAATGTGTATTTTTGTACAGGTATGTAAAAACATAGCAAACATCGATGGACAGAGGGTCCATTCTAAAGGTAAACTTTCTTCAACAAGAAAGTGCATCAACCATGAGATTCAGGACACAAGACTTACTTAGTAAATCTCTTTGTGCATGAATAGATAACAGCCTTGTGCTGCTGGAGCATGTGGGAATAACAGGTTGCAAAATGAGCACCGCTGCAGGCTATTGCTTTTGGTGCCTTTTTTAACTTAATAAAAACAGTTGAAAATAAACATACTGTCAATGTGCTTTTTATATCTTATCATTCTAAAGCTCCATCACTATGCATTGCATTAAAAGTCAAATTACACTGCAAAATGTTCAGATCATCAAACTGCAAAAGACAGCTTTAGATGAGTATTTAAAGGAAATCTATAGCTATAAACTCAGCCTGCTCATTACTTTCCTGTAGAAGCATGACTTGTGTACTTAAATCACACTCCCATGGGTGATGCACCCCACTATACTATTATCTAAAGCATGTTTTTCACACAAAAGGGAAGAGAGAATCAGCAGAGTTAACAACTCTGGCGTTATGATAAAACACTGTCTGCAAATAAAATACTATTTTAAATGAATAGAGCTACAGTACATAAGATTTGCTATTGTTATGAGCTGCTGTCTGGTCTATACATGGTCTGAATTTAAAGTACATTTATTCTGGAGCAGCTATCTTTAGGTACTAAAAGTGGCCAAAGCTCTCTTCTTGGTTTTAATTTACCCCTGCTGACTTTGAAATCCCAAATGTGCTACTGGTATAAACAAAGGTATGAATAAACAACTCCCTCTTCCCCAATGTGCCTGGCCTTTGGATAGGTTCCTCAGGCACAAACATTGTATTTGGGGTGCGGACATGCCTAATATTCACTACACAGAAGAAGAAAATATAAAGCAGAGTTCCACCCAAAAGTGGAACTTAGGCTTATTCGTCTCCACCCCTCACCGGTGCCACATTTGGCACCTTTCAGGGGGGAGTGAGGGACCCGTTTTTGACAGGTCCCCTTTCCTACATCCGGGAGACCGGGCCGCAGCAAAGGACGTCAGCAGCTCGGCCCCCTTCCTCCTTCCAGGCCAGCGAGAGCACGCAGTGCACTTTGAGCATGTGCAGTAGGGACCTGGCCATGGAGCCGAAAGAGTTTAAGAGCAGCAGCGTTTAGAGACAGTAATTTTTCCTCTTCAGAACGTAGAAGAAACATGTTCAGGAGAAGAGATATTTTTGGGCAGAAAAACTCTTGACGCTGCAAAAATGCAACCAAACATAGTGCACGTTTAGCAATTGAGCATCAAATTTATTTCAATGGGAAGAATAATTATTCTGGCCAGTGAAATAAATGAATGCCCAAGTGCTTGACGCTGCTAAACGTGGTTGTGATGGATCTAGGATACCTCGGCTGGGCACGTCCGCCAGACCTGTGTCTCCTGTCCTCCAAATGCTCCGGCAACCAGCAGATCCGCCATAACCAGCCCTTAACCCCCCAATCACGAGGTAAACCACACAGGTGTTGAGCGTTAAACATGCAGAGCATAAAACTGTTTATTAGGTACAGAATAGACACTTTTAAACACAGTTAGGGACACTCCCCATAGCCTTGTCATAGAGGGGGTAGGGGACAAGGAAGAACCAATGGGAACTCAACACTTTGAAACAGAAACTGCAGTTGAAACACAAAGAGATTATGATAAGCAGGCAGCCCCTCCTTACACATCCCCTGCTGTGATCTGTCTACACACCTTTTGTCTACGTGCCATGACCTAACATAATTAAACACAATAACAAGAGGGGGATGGGGGAGAAGGGATGCAACGTATATGGAGACATTACATTATCCTGCCATTTACACCCATATTAACGCCATTTTGTCCCCAAGTCTCTCGTCCTCTGCTGGGCCATAGTCTTTGGCTAATAGGCCAGCCCACAGCCCCCTCCAAAAGACACAGTGACAGTGGGTTCTATCACAGTGGTTAAAGGTGGCTAAAGGCGGTACATGCAATTACCAGCATCCAGCCTTTTTATGCTGCCAGGAGAAGGGTGTCTAGGGAGCTTCCATTGTGCATGAACCCTTGGGGTTTACACACACTTTATTAGCGATTTGTGAATTATTCACTCAGAAACCTCATTTGAAACAATTAACTGAGCTGAATACAGGGCTTTTTATACAATCTTTAAGAAAGACAAAAAAGGTCTCAAAACATCTACTGTAAACAATGTTAGATCTTACAAATGCAGTGCTAAAGATATACACGACTGCCAACATTCATGGAATAGGAAAGTAATTCAACGGTAGTCGGAGCAAAAATAGTACGCCAAAGAACTATGTGGTAACATAACTTTATGGTGTAAGCATTCATAATAAAAAGGATATGAGCAAAGAAAGG
The DNA here is from genome assembly GCA_029206835.1 of Rana muscosa. Taxonomy (NCBI): domain Eukaryota; kingdom Metazoa; phylum Chordata; class Amphibia; order Anura; family Ranidae; genus Rana; species Rana muscosa. Next base: position 805,233,558 of record CM055117.1, on the reverse strand, counting down.
GGACGTGGAAGGTGAGTAGGAAAGTAATTGTTTATATTCATCTATGAAGGAGACATGCAACAAGTAGAACCATGTAAACCAGAATTAGGAGATGGTCCCCTTAATCGAGCTAGTGAGGTCTTCCATAGGTTAGATATCTGTGATGCAACAGAGCCATTGCTGAATGGTGGATGACGAGGGAGATTTCAAGAGGGTTGAAATACAGGAGCAGACCGTGTTGACCAAATTAATTATAATTGGATTTTTCCAGGTCTTGAATGGGAAATTGATATGATGTAGGATTAAAACGCCTGAGTTCCTAGGTATGTGGCAATCTGTAAAATTTGTGGGTCAAAGCATTAGATGCCTATAGTGTTAATAAAATATGGTATTGCTATAAAGTAACTATAGCTAAGCAGCCTTAAATGGGACTGTCTATACCAAAAACATGCATGGGCTGCTTTACAATTTTGAATTTGACAAACAGATTAACATAGAGACTGATCAGAGTGTAACCTTTGGAAAGCATGACAGAAATTGCTTGATCTTTTCACATAGCATGGCGGTAAGCACAAAAAAATACACAAAGCAGTACTGGTCCTTAACTTGGTATAACAAAACACTTGATGTGTGCCAGTAAACAGGGCACATTTTCAAGCTAGAAGGATTTACTGGAACACTGAAAATACTCAATGTAGACGCAAACTAGTATATAAAATTAAAAATGTAACCAGCTAGGCCTAGAAAAAACAAAATTGAAAAATTGGGGATTTTTTTTTTCAAAGCTGGTTTTTGCTTTTACGGAAAAATTGGAGAAAAAAAGTGTGACAAGAGACACTTTGGGGTGGGGGGCTTGTGGAACCCAGCTTGCCTTGGAGAGCACTGGAAGCTCCTTGTCCAGCTCCACCGGCCCCTCCTATAAGTAAGTCATATGTGTTTATTAGGGGCACAGGGTGACCGATAACCCCAGTCTGACTCAGTACAACCACACTGGAATGTAGCATATAAATATTGAATATTGTCTCATACTGTTGGGGACTCTTTGCTGGGTCGTTTGGGGAGTGATGTATTACATTGTTCTATTGTGTCTGTCTGAATTGGGTATTATGGGATGTGTATTTGATGTGAGGAGGGAGGGGGAATTCCTCCAACAGCTCTCCCTGCCGATTGGACAGTCTACCCTGTCGTGAATGCAGGGGGGGGGGATTGTCCCAAGTGTTACCTCTTTATACCTGTGTTTCAATAAAGAGTTCATGGTCAGCAGCCAAAACGAGTACTGCCTAGTTTGTGGTTCCAAGCGGTTGGAAGATCTGATATCTATATTCAGACTGGAAGGAAGCGGTGTATGACGAAAGCACTCAAGCAGAGCGTGGGACGTTTCGTTACATTAAGAAAGAAGTGTGGAATATGTTCTTTGACAAACTATATAACATGAAGGCCCTATTAAAATATTTCTGAGACTTTATGAAAAATGCTAAAATATTGCATGTTCTCTCAGCTGAAGACAAGTAAATCCTGGAATTCAATTCAAGTAACACTGTACTTCTCAATGCAGTTCTCAAATGAAAAAAAAATCTGCCACGGGGGGGGGGGGGGGGGGGGCACTACAGAGGAAAGGCTCCAGTTTAGTTTGCTTGTGGGCTTCATCTTGTACCTCTTACAGTTGGGTGATTGTTGGGATGGATATTTTCTGTCCTCTCAGGCCTTAATGGACAGGTAAGAGGTTAAAATTGGTTGACAAATTAATCTTTATAACCTTTAAATGGTTCCTAATAATGTTCTCCACCATCACAGCATAGTGTTTATCTATAGTCTGCTTAGTAAATTATATTTTTATTTTCCTCCTCTCACTAAAATGGTGAGACCAACATCTAGAGTTTGGAAACTTTTCCACAATACAATTTCTCCTGAGAGCAAAGTTGCATAATGCAAATATTGTAAGAAGAAATATTATTTTCTAAATGTCACAAAGGTGACAAAACACATCCTGGCATGCCAGAGGTGCCACAAAGATATTAAAAAAAATACTTTATGGAATGAAATGATGAGGACCATGATGAAAGTGCAAGATCCACAGGAGAAGTACAGCCAAAAAATCTTTGGCTATACTTCTCCTTTAAAATCATTATGGGAAGAAAAGAAAACAAAAAAAAATACTAACTGGGAGAATCAGAGTACATTAAAACATGTGTAATGCTTTTTAGTTCTTTAGTTAGTTTTTTAGTTCAACCACTTGGCTGAATAAAAAAAAAATACCAATTTTCCCCATCCACACATTCCAGGTGGATTGGGTAATTACTCCAGCTGAGCTATTGTGTTCTGATGGCACACATTGATCAGTGCTGGCTGCTATAGCGGCGCTGACCATGCAGAAAATTTTCAACAGGCTGGTTGTACAAAAGTTGATCAGTAGATTTACAACCAGTCTAATTTTGATCCCCGTAGGGCCGGATTCTGTACTACTGATAGCTACCTTGGTTCTTGCCTCTGACCTGGGAGTGAGAAAGCACCTGAGGCTCGACAGTTGATGTCTTGTCATCTGCCTGACCTTATGCTGTCAATAGAATCAATTAGCTTCAACTTGCCAGTAAACATGCAAAACTGTTGTAGTGTAGGTGGACTTTATGGATAGACAAACCAAAACCTAAAAAGGACAAGTTCACCTTTTAAAAAAATAAATGCACATTTTTGCATTTACTATATTTGAGCTTTTAATTTTTTTAGGAGCCTGGAAAGCATTGCACCAGCTATTAGTAGGTCACTGGTGCCATGCAGGACTCCTGCGGACTGTCAGTGTAAGATGTCTGCCTATACATCATACGGGCAGGCAGTTTTACACTGACAGGAAGAATCAATTAACTACCAGAGCGCTCAATAGTGCCGTGGTAGTTCCCCAAGAACTACAAGCCAACATCCATAAAATATGTCGGTACTTGTAGTTGATCTATTTAAATATGTTCATGGGAGAGAAATAGCTGCAATCAAAATGCGTTAGTTTTCCAGAGAGCTTTGGGTAAAGACAATGGAGGTCGAGCCTGCAACCAGGTCAGACACACTATGGAGCAAATATTAAATTCGGGACCCTAGAGCAGTGGCTTGGGAGTCGCTGACATAAGGATCTATTCTAGAGAGGGACCCACGAGATTTGGAGAAATAGAAAAATTGTTTGTCAGTAGGTAACATTAAGCGCCACACATCAACCCATCCCACTTCCGATAGCAATCTGCTAAGGACTGTGGTCTTCCACCAGGTGGTGAAAGAGTAGGGAGATGTCTGTCTAACCATGGACTTAAAGTGATTGTAAAGGTTCTTTTTAATAAAAAACTTGTCAGACATATCTGCTCTGTGCAAGGGTTTTGCATAGAGCGGCCCGATCCTCTTTTTCTGGGGTCCCCCAGAGGCACTCCTGACTCCTCCTCTTGATTGAGTGCCCCCACGGAGAGCCGCTTACCATGGGGCACCTCGTGCGGGCACACTCCTGAGTCATGCTGCTGCGTCCATTGACACAGACAGCAGGACTTGTGTCACTGGATTTGATTGACAGCAGCGGGAGCCAATGGCTATCAATATATCCAATGAGAACCAGAGACAGTAGCTGGAGCTGCTGAGCACATCCTCGGTGCTGGAACGATCGGGTTTAGGTAAGAAAAAGGGGGGCTGATGCAGCACAGAAGGGTTTTCACCTTAATGCATAGAATGCATTAAGGTGAAAAACCTTGAGACTTTACAACTCCTTTAAGTAACAATTTAAGTCACTCATAAGCAATAAAGGGACATCAGGTGTGTCAGCCAAGTACAACAATAATAACTTGATTACTTCCCTAGAGAATGAAGGAAGTGTGTACACAAAGGCTAAAATCAAAATTAAAAATAATAAATGCACTTTTTTTTTTTTTTTGCAAGTAAAAAATGTTTATGTATTGTTTTTTTTTGTTTCAGGAGCCTGTAAAGCATTGCACCAGGGATCAGCAGATCCCTGGTGCCATGCAGGTCTCCTGCAGATCTGTCAGTCTGTGTGCCTGTACATCCCGTATATGCATGCAGATACAATCTAAGAGGAAGAGAGCATGAACTACCACGGCGCTCTACTAGTTCATTAAAAACTACAAGCCCACAGCCAAACCTTGTAGTTTTCGATTCACAGAGCACTGTGAATGAGTGACATGGCCAGGCAGAAGGTCCCCGCTAGCTGTCAGATCGGGAAATCAGGGGGGTGCAGGCCAGTCCGTTTGTAACATGTTACACCCTTCATATGGATGTAACATGTTACAAAAGTTGAACTTATCCTTTAAAGTAAATAACTTCCAGTAAATTAAGAAAAAACGCCCATGTAAGTCCAATTTAGAGTACAGTTCCTGAAAGGTCAATGCTCTGTGCACCAGAACACTCATCTCATGAGAATACGTTGTGTGGGTAGAGTGATAGGCCTTACCAAGCCAGAAGTATTGAAGGGAGGAAGCAGATTCTTGGGTAAGGCGAGTCTCCTGGAGACCTACAATTGCAGATTGAAATCTATGTAGACAGGAAGTGATCATAGTGTGTTTCAGGGGGTTGTGAACTCCACAGATGTACGATGACACCAGAGTTATGTCAGTCATGGCGAGGTATCCAGACCATCTTAAGTAGGATTAGAAAAGTGTGTGCATCAGTCCCATCATCAAGAGCCAGAAGGCAAGGAGGCACAGGAGCCAGAATAAACCCAGTTTCCTGAGAGAGCATGTAGGAAAAGGTACATGGCAAAGTGATCCAGGTGAGTGGCTGAAATGTGCTATATAGGAAAGACCAGCAGAAGGTAGGATTTGACAAAGATGAAAAAAGATGCACGACTGCGCTATAATATCTTTGTCCGTGAATATTATTAAGGGGGGAACCGTGACGGAGCGCCCAGTAGGATCCAGGAACAAATTGCCCGTGTACATTTACGAAGGCTACACCCCAATAACCTATAAACTAACAGACATTTAATAGCAATGCTAGTGGTAAAGAACACTGGAATTGCTCGCTCAGAGATGTGCCATATAAACAGCCCTTAGGGACATGAAAGGGTAGATGGTACATATTTGTAACGGCTTGCAGCTCACAGCCAAATAAAAGGTGTGTTAACCTTCCTCCCCTAAAAAATGGGTGAACACGTAACATGTTCCCAAAGGTGAACTCATCCTTTAAACTTCTTTTTTTTTGGGCTCAACTGTTAATACTCATTTATGAAGTAATTATTACAGGCAGGAAGAAATGAATTAGTCTCTTGACAGAATGTTTGATACACTGTCAAAATGAGATTGGAATAACTCTGTCAACAGTAGAATTTTTTTCCTTAAGTACATTTGGGATTTTGCTTAAACCTCAAAGATCCCCTATGCCCAAAAGAAACAAAATATGTGTAAAAGATAAGATATTCAAGTGGAATTAGATGCTATCAGCATGAACACTCACAGGAAAAATTGATTAATTATTTTGAAACAGCTTATTCTTTACTGAACGTGCACAACAAATGGTTTAAGAACAGATTAAGACAACACAATCAAAAAGAAAAGCAGTAATGTTTTTGTTCACAATATAATCTTTTAAAAAAATAAGAGAAAACAGCAAGTAATGAGGACTACCACTGCAAAGTTATAGCTAAACAGTGTTAAAATAAATATCAAAGACTGTTTTTGTACATCCAAGTATAAACACAACCCATGCTTTAGAGGCAGCAAGACAAATTCAACCTCATTTACATTAGTTTGAGACTTCACTGGAACTTGTTCCTCTTCCTGTGTCAAAAACTGGGACAATACGCCTGTCCTGTCAAGTAGTACATATTGAGATTATAATTGTGAGCAGAGGCCAGACAGCAACTGCCTTTCAAAGTAAATGTATGCTTTGTAGAACAACACGGTAAAGTCAAAGCAAGAAAGAGAAAAAAGGATTGTCAGAAGTGCTGCTTTTTATCAATTTAAAACGTCACTATCACACAAAGACACCAATCAAATGGAAAAAACTGCAATTTAAGTTTGCATTTTTAACACATCATTTAAATGTGAAATTTCAGTGTGATAGTGAAGGTCATTATAGGATGCAGCCTTACCACTGTTCGTTCAAAGCCTTCTTATAAGTAATTAAACAATAATAAATCATGTGGACAAAATGATTAAAGCTCAATCCTCAGGTGCAAGTGAGTAAATATCATATGTGCAATGGAGCGCCATAAAATAAAGCTGTCATATTACTGCTCTCCATTTTTATTTTTTTTTATTCTTTGATTTTTTTTTTTAATAGGTAAATACCTCATGGTTGTTACTAAGAGGTCCATTAAAAATGTTTTCACATAACTTTCTCCCAGGATTCTCATATTTTTATTAGAAAAAGGTGAAACAATGCGTGATTATTGTGATAAAGCTGTGGGGATTTTAAGTGAAATCATTGATGATTGGGTGAATTATAGCTATAGCGAGATACGTGTTATGTCCAACCATTTATGAATATAGTGCCACAGCTGCAAACAATGAAATGTTTATCCTCCATTTAGGAACAATGGGTATAACCAGACACATCACCTTTAAAATACACATGTGCTGACAGAAACATGTAGGCTGCCATTGTTGATCTCCTAAAATGTTAGTTGCTATTTTTGGCTTCTGGCAAGTGTTTCTAACACTTCATTTGCTCCCATTGTCTTTAATAGGCATGTTGATTCATAAGAAAAACAGATTTAAACTCTTTCAGCTAATGCATGTTTTACATATGTGGATTTAAAACAATAGTGAACCTGTGCAAATGAAATAAATTGACATACACAGTATCATAGGCATGAATGGGCCCCGTGATTTTGTGATGAAAATTATGATACGTAAATACAGTATTTTAGTTGATGGGTTATTTTTCTTGTTTTTGTTTAATATACATAAGGATTTAGGTCTGTACAAAATATTTAAGAACTGCATAACATAATTTGTCCATCGGACAAAAGTCCGATGGTTTTCTGTACACACGGTCGGACTTTGCTCCATCGGACTTTTGTTGGGCAAAAGTTTGTCCATTTGCAGACCCAACATTTGTCCGATGAAAACAAAAAAAAAAAGTTTGTTCGATGGAGCGTACACACGGTCGGATTGTTGGTCCAACTTGCTCAAAATGAAGTTTGTTGGCCAAAAGTCCGACCGTGTGTACGGGGCTTTAGATTCTCTGCCAAGTTTTGGCTGCAGGCTGTCTCTGCTTTAGAGAATGACCCCTATTTGTCCTGATAAGCATGGTTACTGAGACAGAAAAAATGGAAATTCTATGCAGGATGTTGCTGACAGAGAGGTCCTGCGTAAAAAAATGGTCCATAGTGCATCTCAACTCATGCAAGCTGACATGCATTTGTCTGTATGTGTTGAGATGCATACAGGCAACTTATGTATGTTTGCATAATCTTATTTATGCTCTTATTTTGTTGTATTTTTGTGATCACTTCACTTTTTTACCTTATTTATTTTTTCCTTTTCTTGGTGATGTTTTGTATAAACATTAATAAACAAATTTGACAAGAGCTGTGTACAGGCTCTTAAATTTGTTTCTATCTTCCCCTGGCCAACCAGAATTAAGCATTCACTAGGCAGCAGCGGTGGCACAGGTGCAAAAGGACTTTGGCCTTCAGTCATTCTAAATAACTGTACAATAACACTGTTACGTATTAGTACTCAATAGCACTTGTAAAATCCTTGCAAGAGTTATTCTACAAAGGAGTAGCTGCATTATGACAGCCGCTCCTGCCATGTAATATATAGCAAATCCTGGCTGTCATTTTAACAGCTGGTAATTGTAGTGGGGAAGTGACAACGGGGGGATGGGAAGTAAAAGAAGGAGATACATCCTAGGAACGTTGTTGAAATTTCTTAGAGCATATCTCCTATGTTTAAAATCCTCAAGTGGTTAAAACAGCAATCCGTGCTATTTTAATGAGTATCAATAACGCACAGAGGTATTAACCCACTTAAAATGCTTTAACAAATATGAGGCATTTGCATTTCTGCAGTAATTATAACCCTTTAATATGTAGAACACAAAGAACAGATGATATCCAAGCCATGATACTGTAGCAGCAATAACTATTACCAGTTACAATATGTCCCTAAAACTTGCCATTATATTTATAGCATATGGTTAGCAAGCTAAAACATTGTGACTGAACCCTTTGCATACTGCCTTTCGAGCAAACTTTGCATAAACCTGCCAACTGCATCAAACGTTAGCAAGCTAAGCACCCTATCAGACAATAAAACTTACTAAAGTAAACCACACCGGAAACATGCCCTTTTTTACATATAGACAATGCAGGAGTGCACTTGTCCATCTCTGTGCCTTTGGTCTAATAAAGCCCCATACACACGGGCAAAATGTCAGAAGACATTTGCCAGTTAAAAAAATACTGTCCAACTCTCTACCTGTGTGTATGTTGGTCTGTCTGACAGAAGCCGGGGGTCGGACGTGCATGCTGAACTACCAGCAGCTGACCGACTCCTGATCAGTGACCAATGACAAAAAAAGCCAAGACTTATGAGTGTTTCACAGTCACCAGTCAGGCTCAAACCTACTTTTGAAAGTTCAAATGTGACTGTGAGCCGGGAGGAGGGAAGCTTCGGAAAAAACACCCCTACTGAACCTCTATTGAGCTGCTGGGTTATTCAGGTGATTAAACAGAATGACCTGACATAAGCATAGTTGCTGTATATATTGACTGAATAATATTAACACTAGGGCTGCAACTAACGATTATTTTAATAATCGATTACTTGGCAGATTATTTTTTCGATTAATCGGATAAAATCATTAAAAAAAAACGTAATGTGCAATTTATTCGTTTTTTTAAAAGTAATAATGAAAAAACTAAGCGTTACACTCAAACTGCAGAATAAAAAATGTTTAACATTACACAACTTTGCAGCAGTACAAAAACATTCTGAAAAGAGGTGAACTATAACTGTTCAAAAAACTTTGCATTTGAATGTAAAAAAGTTAACATGCTCGGGGCTAAGGCTGGCTCTCTTTTTACAAACGATGTTGCCTACAGCAGAAAAGAGGCGCTCCGATAGAGTGGAGGTGCCTGGGATGCACAAGAAGGATTTCGCAAGTTTTGCCAAAGTAGGATATTTATCTTGGTTACCCTTCCACCAATTCAAAGGGTTTCCCTCCTTCGGAAGTGGCTTCTCAGCAAAATAAGCCTGAACTTCATTTCGGACTTGTGTGTGAATATCCACCTCAAGTTGCACTTGCCCCTCTTCCTCTTCACTGCTGCCCCCAGACTCAAGGAGTATGTCAAGTAGAGAATGAGATGCTGTAGATGTTGAAGGCTCAGCATCTCTAGTTACAGGCGACGTGGTGGTCATTGGCTGCTGCACCAGCATCTCCCTTCTTAAAGCAAGTGCCTCTGTCTGTACTTTTGCCGGTGTTTGGGACGTGTTCAAGGATCCCCTTCCATCTGCTTTGAAGTTGGTCTGTTGCAGTAGCTTGGAAGCTCTTTAGCGGAGATGACTCAAAAGAAGCACCTTCATTGGACCGCAACAGCCCCTTTACCAGTGTCGGCACAGATGATAGGGTAACATATTCTTGGCCACTCATGAATACAGTGCAGCATTCAAAGGGCTAAGGAGCAGTGGAAATTTCTTCAAGAATACTCCACTGGTCTGGTTTTAAGTCCCGATAATGTTTGCCTCTTTGTGTAACTGATGGATCAGACAGAGTTGCAGTTACCTGCCACCTTTGTTCAATGAGTCGTTCAACCATATAGTAAGTGCTATTCCATCTTGTGCTTACGTCTTGAAGAAGCTTGTGCTCAGGTGTACCCATTTGCTTTTGTTTCTCCTTCAATTTGCTGCTGGCTAGCTCACTTTTTTTAAAATGTTCAACTAGTCCTCTTGCAGCACTAACGGCTCTTTCAATTCCAGAATTATTTAACGCAGCACTGATCACCAGCTGCAAGGTGTGGCCAGTGCAGCGGATACTGGCCCAGCCATGCGTGTCCGCCAGGATTTTCGCAGCAGCCACAATATTTGCTCCATTGTCATGCACAATGGCAATTATTTTCTGAGCCGGAATTTCAAATTTTTCAGTGACCTCCTCCAACCATTCTGCAATATTTGCTGCTGTATGTCTGTCTTCCAGAGGCATGGTAGTGAGGCAGATAGAAATCATCTTCCAATCCTCCGCTATGTAGTGGCATGTAATGCCAAGGAAAGCCTTGATCGCTATACTTGTCCATATGTCTGCAGTAAAGGCAATTCTGCTTTCATTAGCCCAGATGGCATGCTTCACATTCTGAAATGCCTCCTGGTACTTTCTCTCCACTAATTTGGTAAAATGGGTTCTTGATGGTAAAGTATATCCAGGGTTCAGTACACTGATCATGCTTTTAAATCCTCGGTCTTCAACCATGGACAGTGGCCGCATGTCGGTGACTAGCATTTTCATGACAGAATCTGTTATAACTGCTGATTGTTGGGGAGTGCACGGACGATTTTGCTGCACAAACTCTGTCATGGTGCGCGGTTTCTTTCTGCAATGAAAAAGATAATATGTATGATTAGTATGCAGGAAAAGCTATTTCTGTGTAACTCTATATATAATTTCGGGTTTAACTTACCGTCCTGATGTTTCGCCTTCCACTGTGAACCCCACATGTTTCCGTTTCATGTGCTTATTCATTGTTGTTGTGCTTCCGTGCCATGCAAGTTCCGTTTTACAAAGTTTGCAGGTGACCACCTTCTTTGCAGCATTTAAATAAAAATTCTCCCAAGCCTTAGAAGATTTGGGTCGCACACCCTTTTCTGCGTCAGCAGCACCCTCTGCCATTTTTATAATTTTTTTTTGCAGCTAGAAGTTAAAAAAAAAAAGTGCGGAGACGCAGTGTAATAAATAATATTATGTAGTATTGTACAGTAAAGTTTGTTTTATAAAAATAAATGATTCTTCAATATTTATATTTATATGCACTGCTATTCCTCCCAGGAACACCAATGATGGGGTGTTATTCCTCCCGGGGACACCAATGATAGGGCGTTATTCCTCCCGGGGACACCAATGACGGGGCGTTATTCCTCCCGGGGACACCAATGGCGGGGCGTTATTCCTCCCGGGGACACCAATGACGGGGCGTTATTCCTCCCGGGGACACCAATGACGGGGCGTTATTCCTCCCGGGGACACCAATGACGGGGCGTTATTCCTCCCGGGGACACCAATGACGGGGCGCTATTCCTCCCGGGGACACCAATGACGGGGCGCTATTCCTCCCGGGGACACCAATGACGGGGCGCTATTCCTCCCGGGGACACCAATGACGGGGCTTTATTCCTCCCGGGGACACCAATGGCGGGGCGTTATTCCTCCCATGGACACCAATGACGGGGCGTTATTCCTCCCGGGGACATCAATGGCGGGGCGTTATTCCTCCCGTGGACACCAATGACGGGGCGTTATTCCTCCCGGGGACACCAATGACGGGGCGTTATTCCTCCCGTGGACACCAATGACGGGGCGTTATTCCTCCCGTGGACACCAATGACGGGGCGTTATTCCTCCCGTGGACACCAATGACGGGGCGTTATTCCTCCCGTGGACACCAATGACGGGGCGTTATTCCTCCCGGGGACACCAATGACGGGGCGTTATTCCTCCCGGGGACACCAATGACGGGGCGTTATTCCTCCCGGGGACACCAATGACGGGGCGTTATTCCTCCCGGGGACACCAATGACGGGGCGTTATTCCTCCCGGGGACACCAATGACGGGGCGTTATTCCTCCCTGGGGACACCAATGACGGGGCGTTATTCCTCCCCGGGGACACCAATGACGGGGCGTTATTCCTCCCGGGGACACCAATGACGGGGCGTTATTCCTCCCGGGGACAACAATGACGGGGCGTTATTCCTCCCGGGGACACCAATGACGGGGCGTTATTCCTCCCGGGGACACCAATGACGGGGCGTTATTCCTCCCGGGGACACCAATGACGGGGCGTTATTCCTCCCGGGGACACCAATGACGGGGCGTTATTCCTCCCCGGGGACACCAATGACGGGGCGTTATTCCTCCCGGGGACACCAATGACGGGGCGTTATTCCTCCCGGGGACACCAATGACGGGGCGTTATTCCTCCCGGGGACACCAATGGCGGGGCGTTATTCCTCCCGGGGGGCACCAATGACGGGGCGTTATTCCTCCCGGGGGGCACCAATGACGGGGCGTTATTCCTCCCGGGGGGCACCAATGACGGGGCGTTATTCCTCCCGGGGACACCAATGACGGGGCATTATCCCCCCCCAGAAACACCAATGGGGCACTATCCCTCCCCCCCAGAAACACCAATGGGGCACTATTCCCCCCGGAAACACCAATGGGGCTATGACTATTCTCCCCCCTCCCTCCCAGGAAAACCAATGATGGGGCACTCCCCCCCCCAGGAATACATAAGGGCCACTGAATGTGTACTGTATGTGTGTGACTGTGCTACCTTTTTTCACACTGACTGCACAGTCTCACTCTCTTCACAGCTTCTTGCCCTCGCCTCTCTGTTCCATCGAGGCAGCAGCAGGCGGGGCTGAGAAGATCTGTGGGAATGACGTCAGGAGAGGCGCGCCGCGGACGTGCAGCGGCGAGAACGTGCCTGGTCACAGCGGCGAGGACGTGCCTGGTCACAGCGCCGAGGACGTGCCTGGTCACAGCGCCGAGGACGTGCCTGGTCACAGCGCCGAGGACGTGCCTGGTCACAGCGGCGCAGAGGACACAGGAAGGAGACAGGAAAGATTACACATGACATGAGGGAAGGATTTTTTCCAACGGACGGACAGGCGCAAGGTGCGGGACCAACTAATCGATAATGAAAATCGTTGACAACGATTTTCATTATCGATTATTATCGATAATATCAATTAATCGTTGCAGCCCTAATTAACACCTCACTAAATCCTTTCATTTGTTGCCTGTAACAGTTTTTTAGGATTGCATATTTTAATGATAATATCTTGACATAAATACAGCATCTAATTTACTTGCCATAGTGTCAGGAAGGAAAGATCTAATGAGAAAATAATATTCAGCAAGCCTGGATATATCAGTACCAAAAATACAGCTGTCAGTCAGACATACGAGCCACTTGACAATTTAAAGCATCAATCTATTGTCTTTGAGTTGGAACCTGGAGAAATGGTCTAAAAAATGTATGAATATATAATGTAATAAAAATATAAGAAGAGTGATTATGGCCACCAAACTCTACTATGTCCATAAATAAATAGATGTGCTAAAATGCCCAGTCAAATGTAAACCATCAGTAGTAATGCATAAATATGACCAACAGTGTAAATAATAATGACTAGAAACTTCAAATACAAGTTATCAATGTCCAATATGAAGTTCTAAGACTGGCCAATGACAAAGCCCTGAAGTCATATTATAATTCCTAATGATCTGCCAAGTGAAAATGATCAGATTAGTATTATATGAAATAGAACATATTTCAGAAAGAGTTAAAGCAGTATTTAACCCAAAAGCAAATATATTGCAGCTTACCAATTCTTAGATGTGATGGGTGTATTCATTTTCTTTTCTAGGCTTTCTTTCTTCTATTTTCATTTGGTGATCCAGCCAGCAAGTCAGTTGTTGTTCAAAAGCACAAGCTCTCTGGTAGAATGCATCAGTTTACATGGATACATGGAGACAAACCACTTAAGCAGGGGTGATTAAAATAATCAGCTTTTATTTATTCATGCAAAACCTTTATCCCAAAAGGGGGAAAAAAAACGGTTTGCTGTAACTGATTATAAAGTGCGAGCTGGAGTTTGGTTTTAATTTGCTAGTGTATCTAAATCTGCTAATACATATAACACTATCCTCCCCAAGACTGGCAATGCTGCTGTGCCCCCTGTGCTAGTTCATCCAGGGTTGTGCCTCACTAATACAGGTGGTGTGTTACTGGCCAGATCACCATGTGAAAACAGATGGGAAAAGCCAAAGAAAACAAATGCAGCCACCACATCTAATGATTGGTAAGCTGCAATATAATACATTTTGTGTTTAATACCGCATTATTAGTTATAAGACCTTTGATATTAAACAACATCTATTAAAACATCATTCAAAATGTGGCAAGCTGTGTCAACACCAAAAAGAATGTTGAATAATATTATTATTATTAACAACAACATCATCATCAATATATATTAATACAAAATTTAAATGCACAATGAATAAATATATATAAAAACAAAGTTTATGCCCTTTACAATGTCCAGAACTATTCCATAGCAATGGAAGTGATATAATTGAGAAGATCTTGTAATTCTAACGAGAAAACAATACCAAAAATGAATGTATTTGCTAGTAGTAGTAGTGTGATGTGGTGTGGTGTAAGATCTCAGTAACTAAAGTGTAGAACCCATTCCTACTTTGGAGGATGCACTTGGTGAAAGCTGCACCAAATTGCATCAAGCTGAATTTTTTTTTTAATGCAACACATTTATGCTCACATATAAACATGTATTAAAATGCATGAAAAAGCTTAAAAAATGGATGTGCATTGCCTTTCGTGGACATGAATTTTTTTCCATTGACACGTTTTAACTTGCGCTGACGTGCATTGACATGCATTTTCATGGCCGTTAAATTGGGTCCTTGTAAGGGACAAAATAATAAAAAGCTTTTTTTTAAAATAGGTTTGAATTGTGTTTACGTACTGTTTTAATACAATGCACCAAACTGTACATCACCAGCATTGTGGTATGAGCAGGATACATAAAGAAACAATTGTTTCTATATGTCCTTGTGGTGACTTGTGTTCTTCCACTGCAGTAAAATGCAGATCACTGCAATATGTGTGAACAGGAGCTTATACAAGGACATGCGAAATATGCTTAATGCTTATGTACATGTAACAATTCATAATAATGTCTTCCTTATGCAGCCAAATAATATATTTACTACATTTTAATTTATATGTATGAATAAAGGCTAAATTACTGGTGAACCTGCCAGTATCTTTGCATCTCCAGTGCTTCCTGTTTCATGCTGACAAGGAGCTGCAAATCTTGTGGTAGTATTGTCAGCCCGAGTGCTCACTCCCACATTGGGACCACAGGATGTCATGCCAATGCATGGAATGCCTGCAGTTTCTGTGTCAGCCTGTGACATCATAGGCCGACCTGCCGCCAAGAGTGTGGTCATGTGACTACTGCTAAATGGACTGAATTAAGGTATTTAAGAGACTTTTGGGCTATAACAACAGTGTTTAGTATGCCATTTAATCCTGCTTTTATGCTTGCCTTATTATCTGGTTATGTCTTCACATCCAGTAGGAAAACCATCTATACTAATTGCAAGAATGGTCTGCCTAAAGCCCCATTCACACTACTTCTGGGGGCGACCTCGGCTGCGCGATCTCAAGACGACTTGAGACGCCCGCCGAGGCGATTTGCATAAAGACTTCTTTATAGAAGTCTATGCAGGTCGCCTTGGGTCGCCCCCAAAAGTAGTACAGGAACCTTTTTCTAAGTCGGAGCGATTCAGGTCGCTCCTATTAGAACGGTTCCATAGGAAAGACTGGGACGCGACCTGGACGCGACTCCATTTGGTGTTTACTACTCTCGACAAACTAGCCAGAACAAACACGTATAATACATTTAACAAAATGGCTAAGATGGTAAAGGACAAGTTAAATATTCACCTTTCATAATCTTTCCATATATGGATAACGGCACAGAATATCCACATTTTACAGATAAGTGGCTTTAAAAATAGTAGATTAAGACCATTTCAAATTTCAGCGTGTGATACAGAACAACAAATTGTAGAGACTGTTCGAGTAACAAGGAAAACAATAAAATGTTGCCAATGTCCTCACTCTTTCTCATTTATATTGTGTTTTCACATGTCACTGAAAATCCTAATAAAATCTGGGCTATGAGTTGCCCTTTCATTTTTTATTTTTTTTGTAACTCTCCAGAAGTGATATTTCTATCTTCATCCTCTCCAAGCATAAAGCTCACCAACCTCTCAAAATAGATTCCATGGTGTCAAATAGTATGTGCCATAAATCTGAAGAAAGTAAGTCATTTACATGCACATACATTAAATATTTTATTACAGTACAGGAGAGTGATAAGAAGATGTGATACATGTTTTTTTTTTAAGATCACTACCAATCAATAGGACTGGTAAAAAATAAAACCTATATAGTTAAAACTAAATTGTCTTGTTTTTTGTTGTTTTTACTTTACTTGCTAACCTGCAAAATAAATCAATGTGACAAGGATTTAAAGAAACCTCTCATGAGAAATATACAAAGGCTGCTTTTGCATTCTGAAATGCCAACTGCCTGGCTGACATGTACTATCTACTACTTTCTTTATCACTGGCCTAGAACTAATAGGCAGATTGTGAATTCTAAGTAGAAAGTTAAAAGGAGGTCACCATGGAATCTAAGTATGTTTTTGTTTTCTTTTTTACACTGGGTATAAAAAAGAAAGATGAAAGTAAAATTGAATTATTTGGCCTCAACACCAAACAATATGTCCGGTGCAAATCCAATACAGCTCACCATCCAAATAACACCATTCCTACGGTAAAGTATAGTAGTGATAACATCCTATTATGCCAAGACTTAAACCCCATTGAAAATCTGTGGAATGACTTGAAGACTGCAGTCCACAAACCGTCACCATCAAATTTAATTGAACTTAAGCAATTCTGCAAAGAAGAGTGGGCAAATATTGCAAAATCTAGATGTGTAAAATTAGTAGAGACATTTCCAACAGACTAAAGGCTGTAATTAAAGCAAAAGGTGGTTCAACAAAATACTGACATAAGGGGGTGATCCTTTTTCCAACTCAGTGATTATGTTTTTTGTGGTTTTTTGTTTTTACTGACATGTTGGCGTTATACCTTTCACTTGGATGCGATAGGTTGCACTAGCAAATACAGCTGGATCAAAACAAAAACTGTGTCTGTCTTAATTTCAGGCTGCAAAGCAACAACATGTTATTATTTTAAAGGAAGGGGGGTTCTTTTCTATAACCACTGTAAATGAAAGAATGTGAGCTCAGATTTTAGTGCAGCATCTTAAAACCAGACGACTCATTTAAGACTGGTACAAAGGTATGAACATGCTCATTTAACTCTATTAGGTAAAAAAAAAAAAACAGTGAGGTTGATTTATTAAAGGTATAGAGGTGGTTCACTCAGTAAAGTAAATATTAAAATATTTAAAAAACATATACTGGAGATAATTGAGGACAAGACTAAAAAAGTCCTGTTCAAGTCTTCTAGTCACTCACCTTTTACTTACCTGCATGTAATCAGTTTTGAAGAATGCAAATAATAGGCACAATAATATTTATTTTCTGTTTGACATAGAATAAATATTTGTCCAATGCAATTAAACTTTTAATAAAGTATATGTATGGCCAAAACATTTTTTTTTTTTAGGTTTGGATACAGTATTGAAGTTTACCTTTCGGTTAATTTTTTTGCTGTCTGTGCTCCTTTGGGAAGCTTTTCCTGCACTTCCTGTCGTGCAGAAACAACTGGAATGAGAGGAAGTCCCTATGACACCAGAAAAGGAAACCCCATTGGGAGATTTATATTTGCCTCTTTTTCTGCTGACAACAGTAACATTTTGTCTTCCCCTCCACTGGAGGGTGAAACTATCTAGCAGGGACACAGCGAGCAATAAAAACTTGGCAGGAGTTCTACTGTTTCCTTGCAAAGTAATATATATTTTTTTCCTCCAGTCCATTGAGTGTGACACAGGAATTCTGAAACAGTCAAGGTATACTGCGGCTATAGGCGGTTGCCATATCCAGACAAGATCTGCAGACAATATGACTCACCAAAGAGCTCTTTCGGAAAGGATTCTCTTCAGGAAGGGTCCTCCGAGCATTTAACAATGAAAATGCCCAGAAAAATCACTAGGGGGGACATAAGGAGCAGTACTGTCAAAAGAGGAGTAGGGGTAAGGAGTATCAAGTGCCACAAAAAGGAAAACCACATTGAGAGTAAAGAACTCCCCCACAGGGAGGAGAGCAGGGGGGATACCACTCCCAAGGATATGTTTCCACCAGAGTAGGGTGCATAGGTTTCAGGGTGCGGGGAATATACACAATTAAATGATTATCAGAAGGCTGAAGAGGGGCAGCATAAGGAAATTTCTGACTCAATGGTTTAGGCTGAAGGCTACATCCAAATACCAAGGAAGTAAACTACCCAAGGACCAAGTTAGAAGACTAAACAGCCTCTCACCTGTGAAAGTGGGGGCACATCTTCATGCCAATGGCTGAACAGAGGGAGGAAATGACCTCTGGTTTTGAGCCCTACAGCCTGAGTGACAAGTAGGCTCTGAATGACTACATGCCACTACAGCAGTAGTATATGAAGGGGAAGTATGGGGTTTATCTGCCCCTTCCACAGACCTCCCGTGTAAGAGCATGGTCCCACCACTAGTGGTGTTGCTGATGATGTCAAAAGCAGATCCAAAGAGACAGCATCACTTGAAGAGTGACCAAGTCAGATGTTCCTTGGCATGTAACCAGAGTGCCCTACACATGTGTACAGACATCAGTTTCAGCCAGACATGAGCCTGGATGCTCTTAACAAGCCATCAGAACTAAAGCACAGAACTTCAGCCATTTTCTTCAACAACTTTATGAAATATAGACCTACTCTAGTAACGGAAGTATCCCATTTTAAGAATTTAACTTATTCTGACATGTTTTGCCATACTAAAGACACCGCCAACAGAGGATGGAGAGTCACTCTATTTACATCAAACTAGGTTTTAAAGTGGGAAATAAACTGTCTGTCAGTGAGAACACCTTCCAGCTATTTGGTGGTATGATTGTTAACGAAGCTCCCTGAAGCACCTATGGTAGGGATAATAAATTCCCTCCCAAAGATAAAAAGCTCTGGCACTCTTAAGAAGGGGCCAGGATCCTAAAGGATGTTTTTAATCCTTGTAGCGGAAGGACTTGGATAGCAGGTAGGTCTATTACAGCTGTGAGCGCTCTAAAGATCCCAGTTGACACAGGGGAGAAGACACTGTAACATTTAGGTTAGAAACAACCACTTGTAAATCTGGACCATCAGCAAGTGGCTCAAAAACATTCAAGAGTAGACTTTTGGAACTGTGAGTGAAAGATAACAGGGGCCTATTGCACATTTTCATTTGAGGAGCTCAGAAATGTCAGAGATCAACTATTGTGGAGATGGTCCTGGAGCCTACATTAGAACCTCTACAAGCAAAGTGTCAAAGTAGTTGGGCATTTAAAGTTCAAAATCAATACAGAGGTCCTTGTGGACACAAGAGAGGACTTTGAACCATCTGATGGAGCTGAGACTTCTTTAAGGGGGGTGACACTATACTAAGGGTCCCAGGTTCTAGATTGCATGCATCAATTCCTCCCGAAGATGTCAGGTAAACAACTCCAGAACCGCTAGACGAGTATGGGCTGAGGTAACCCATAAGAGGGCAGTACACTGTCTGTCTTTGAGGAGACATGTTGTGCCGCATAGTGGAATGCAACTAGGCCCAATCTGAGGCCAGGAATATAGTACTCACAAACCAAGGCAGCCAATGCTGATAAGGGTATCAGGTCACTGGGGGTGACTATGTCACTGTAAGTGGACAATGAAACAAGACCAAAATCTGAAGATCCAGATGGTGCCTTAGGAGCAGGAAAAGCAGCAGAAAGAGATAAGGAGTGTGCGCACACAGTGCTCCTCCTAGCAAGTGATAGCATTGCTCTGTCTCTCAACCTTTACCACAGTACAACTAGTATTGACTGGCCTACTAACTAAATGAGTCTTCAGAGACAGGGTCATACCAGAGGCTGTGCCAGGGTTCTAGGTCTAATATGGGCCACAATGAGGAGCCCGATACCAAAAGGACACATTCCAGAGATGTGGGAATCTTGGTTGAGTCATCAAAGAAGGACATATCAGCTGTGTATCAAAACATTTTGACTGAAGGGAAAATGCCACAGAGATAGAAGGCTAGCACAAAAGAACTGAAGAAAAGGCACCCAAACTCCTTGGACACTTGCAAAAAAAAAAACCATGCATGGTAGAGGAGAAAATATACAGAGGCCAGACTAAAAAAAAAAATTGTATGCTAGTGTCCCAACCTCCTACAGGCTGCAATATAACCCATTTGTTGCTGAATCAAGTGTTTTTCAATGGATGGAGGAAAAAAGGTTTTGGGTATACATACATATTATTATTTCCTTAGACTAAACCTATGGACACCTCACTAGATATAAAGAACAGCTGTAGGTTTCAGAAAAGAATAAGCTGTCAGCTCATACTTTTTTTTTATAGAGATACTGCTTTCCAGCACTGCCTGGGGGATCATTTTTAGATCTTTCCATTTCCCATAATGATATAAATGCACATCTTCTGTCCCATCCCAAAATGCAGTGCATTGGGCCTAAATGATTAATTAGCATGCCTGAGCACTGTCACATGTGAGGGTGTCTATGAAAATGGGTGTGCATGAATTCCTGTAGATTTTAGTTTATATCCTGTCAGATACCCACAGTTATCATTTAAGTTATCATTTAAAGAAATGTAAGTTAGCCTGTTAAAATCATGCCTGAAAGAAACAGCAAAGCAGCATGCAGAACATATTGAAAAAGCCAGCGCTGTCAGCAATAGTCAGGCTAGAAATAAGTGGTTAGTGTCACGTCTTGTGGAGTAAAGCCAAAATCATAGATCAGCAGAATAAAGATAGACACAAGGCTGTAATGTATAAGCATGTTTCATTACCATGGTTACAGGCCTTTAGAACAGACCTCTCTGACGGTGGACTGAAATTGTCCCGTATATCTGCAAAAACCATAAAGAGATTTTGTTGAATCTCTGACTTAATACTTTTGATGGCATTGGAATGCAAGAAACCTGATGCATTTAATCTTAATTATGCAATAAAATGACAGGTTCTTGTATTGAATATCTGACATAATAAAAAAAAATATCATGATCGTACATCCCTTTTAATCGCATTAGCATATACCCTAGAGAGATAAAGTACATATGGTTTTGATGATGAGCCTTGTCATAATCAGCAGCTTATGTTAAGTTCAGTGCATTGGTGTGCAAAGTGGTACTGACATCAGCCAGCTGGAATTAACATCTTTCCTGACATTTGTCAATGCGTAGAAAAGGATTATACTTGCTGCTGGCACTTTAAGCACTTCTTTTTGGTAGCCTTGTATTTGTAATAAATGTGTAAGAAGCACGTGCAAAAAAAGAAGCTTAGAATGGAAGAAAGGTATTCTAGTCACCTTTAGGCCTCGGAGTCCGTTTTCGTCGGTCTCGGAAAGCAGCTCCGGATTGCAGGGCCTCTAGCAGGCTATCCATCACTCCCGTCTCTTCGCCTTCTGTAAAGAGAGATTGAGGGAATTCCATCAGCCCTCTAGGTTACCATAGTAATGTCAAAGACATACAGACAGATAAAAAAGATCACTCTGTTATGACTAAAACCAGCAATTTTAAAACTAGACAAGCTTTTAACTGACTCATATATCATCCTTTTCTTAATAAAATCAGTCTCATTTCGTTTTTGTGTTGCTATCTAGTAAAGTGGACGAAAGTTCAATTGATTTACTTCAGGCCCTAGGCTTTATAGCCAGCGACAGTAATCTCAAAAGGAATATGGCTTCTGTCTTATCTTTTTTTTCTTCCTGAACCATGTGCGTTAAGGTCACCAATAAATCATGTGTCCCTTGTGAAAAACTATAACTTTATCACTCCCTAAAAAGGATTCAGCTGTAGTTATATCTGACTTAAAAAGACCCAAAGGCGTTCAATGTAACAGCAACTCCCGTTGCACACCTTTATCTTCATTAAGTTTGCCCTAATGCATTTAGAAAATCACATTTAATTATTAAAAGCATGTATTGGAAGAATACAAGGCTAGAATAAATGTTTATACCGAGTAAGTCAAACATATGCCTCTGGTCAAGTTCTACTTCTTTAGGAGGATCCTGTGTTATGAATAGTTTATACACAGAACAAACCAGATTAATAGGCCTCCGTAAACTTAAATGCACGCATGTTTAGTCGTAGCAATTATTTATTCATCTCTCATTAGAAGCCATTCATGGGATGGATACTGCTGAAGCACACTATTTGTGTTAGGCCAGAACTGTTTCACTAACTCTTCATCAACACATGATTTGCTTGATTACAGCTCAACTATGCATCCAAAAATCCTAGACAATATAATGAGTGTGCCATTTGCATTTCAATGAATAGGAAAGCTGATGACCCAACTGATAAGATGGCCACTAGAGCATGAAGACTGAACATCTAGGGAATCTCCTGATCAGGCAGTGCACTGTGTAAATAGAAGCAACATGAATAATATGGCAAAGAGTGACTGCAAAGGGACACGATAAACATGAATGTTAGTATACTTTGTTACTGAAGAAAGACAAAATATAAAGAAGTATTAACTGTTGAGATGAGGAAATCATCAATAAAAATGATGGAGATAAACTTCAGGCTCATAGTTTGCAATTGCAGTGAAGAACAGAATACAAAATGTTTTGGGGTTTTGCTTTTTGTCGGGAAAGCAAAAAACTCCTCTGCAGTGCTAGCAGCTTATTCGCCATTGCAATCGACTAATTTATATGTAGATAAATGCTAATTTAATGCTGTACAAAGAATTGTATTTCGGAATTCAGCACAATTGAAAATGCAACCCAAGGATGGAGATCAGGGGGCAGGTAAGTTACCATATAACCCCTGACAGATACATCAGATTCAGAAGGCGGCGGCAGAGAAATGAAATGGGAAGCAGCGCAGTTAAGCCAGACAATGTGCATCACCTGCGTAGCATTGCAGGGTGGCAAAAATGTTTAAACCACAAGATTTTTGGTTCTTCACCTTATATCTATTACTTAGCCTACACTGAGATATTATGCATATTTTTTTTAGGCCAGATAGTGTTTTAATTTAGTAGCCGATTTTAATGCGTTTTTTATATTTTCTTTTTTTTTTATTAGGACAAAAAAAAATAGGGAAGTTTTCCTGTAATCTTTCACAACACAACTTGTAAACTCTTTATGTGTCTATTTATAAAAGACAGACAAGTTGTGATCCTGATGATCGAGACTTATCTCTCATGTATACTAGTTTATGTAGCTGAAATGAGGGGCAGAAAACATGTTCTCCACTTCTCATCACAGAACAAAACGGTTCTGTCAATCACCTTTACACAGACGGCCAGTTTATGAAGGTGAGATCTGGTACCAGCTTCTCCAGCCCTGTGGTCGAGAATCTGCTGCGATGTGGGGAAGACCACCTACTTCTTCCTATATATATCAGCACCAGTGGGTTAAACATAAATGATAACTATACATATGCACATGATGGGGCCCCATTGTCACCCCAAATGCAGATAGCGGACATGTGACAAATGCGCTACAAACATGCCAAAGTGTGCTTTGAAAAAACGCACTAAGCTCAATGCCCAAAAAACTTCAATTTCACATTTTGTTACCTTTTAGCCTGGGTTCACACTATTGTAAACACAGACATCACATGTGATTTGCACCGCATTGCTGTGCCGATTATTTGCAATGTCTGTGCAATGTGAATTTAGCCATACAGTTGTATGGCTGAACTCGCATTGAATTCGCATGAAAAAGGTGCAGGAACCTCCCCCCACTGGAATCAGATCGCATGTGTGAGCTGTTTGCGAGGGAGATGCAATGCAGGAACTGGCACTGAAATCGCGCTGGTTCCCGCATCGCAATAGTGTGAACCCAAGCTAAATGCAAATTTTGGTGCAGTTTTTTAACAAACATTTTGCCACCTTTTTACACCACAAATTTTGTCATTTTTTTAAACATGACTTTTAGAATTTTTTTATGTGCATTTTGCCACTTTTTTGAACACACGTTTACACCCATTCATAGGTGTACATTCCAGGAATCATCTGAAACATGCATTTTTGTTCACATTCCGGAAATGCATGAAAAAACATGTGTGCTTGCAGTGCTGTTAACAATTTTCCAAAATATGCATAAAAAAGTGCCAAAATGTGCGTCAAAAAAACATCAAAAAGACATGTTAAAATAAGCACCAAACTGTTTTAAAAACCACAGCACAATGTGCGTTTTAAAAAGCACCAAAATGTGCATAGAAATATGGGCCAAAATGCATGTTAAAAGAGGGCCAAAATAGACCTAAAAAGTGCCAAAATGCATGTTAAAAAAAGCTCCAATCTGAACGCCCAATATTTTAATTTAACATTGGCTAAGTGGTTAGCACTTCCGTTCAGCAACACTTGGGTCGCCGGTTCGAATCCCAACTACGACACTACCTGCCTGGAGTTTGCATGTTCTCTTTGTGCCTGCGTGGGTTTGCTATGGGAACTGCAGTTTCCAAAGACATGTTGGTAGGTTAATTGGCTCCTATCTAAATTGGCCCTACTATGTGTAAGTATGAATGTGAGTTAGGGACCTTAGATTGTAAGCTGTGTGATGTGAGTGTACAATACATATACATATATATATATATATATATATATATACACACACACACACGTGTAGCGCTACCCCCAGTTAAGAGAGCCGCTGAGTTTTGTTTCGGGCCCTGTATACAACACCGCCAACCCCCGGCAATCTACTCAACCCACACTGGCACAGTTAGTCTAGGGATTGTTACCTCGTAACGGTCTATACCTGATTATACACAACCTGGCAGTATTGATAGATAACCACTATCTGCAAAGATGACACTAATACCAATGTGATAAAATATAACTGGATTTATATTTTGGTATAAGGATTCAAAGTTAAACACATCACACAGTATACATGCAGAGCCCTGCAGCAATAAACATATTATTCAGTGATAGTGCAGAGTGATCACCCGCCATGTGCAACTATCTTCTTTCCCTATGCGCAATATGGCGCAGCAACAAAGTTTTAACCCCCACCCTGGTCAGGCCTGACCCAGATTAAAACTCAGTCCCTTATGAGAACACTTCTTCGCATGCAACTTGAACGGTGGTGCACTTTCAGGAAACAATATTTGTAATCCAAGGGGTAGTAAATAACAGGGTGGGCCAAGGCAGTCACTAGGCGCAACAAAGTAAGAGGGTAATGAAGTGAGCAAGTGCTCGCTCACCACTCCGGACGCAATCTCAGACCGGGCTTCCACCACTGTGTATCCACACACAGTGTCTCCAACGGCCGGGTCTCCGGTCCAGCTGACGTCAGCAAACTCGAGCAGGAACAGGTGCCACCCAGGCTCCGCAGTGGGGTGGAAGGCTCTTTGGTCGGTATGCAAGGCCCAGGCTTCAGGTCTTAGACAGCAGCAGATCCGCACAGGAGTCCTGTTGCTTGCAGCGCGGTGTCCAAAGAGGCCAAGCCTAGCCTCGCCCTCTTCTTATATAGCCCCACCCATATATATATATATATATATATATATATATATATATATATATATATATATATATATATATATATATATATACACAGTGGAACCTCGGATTACGAGCATAATACGTTCCAGGAGAATGCTCGTAATCCAAAGTACTCGCATATCAAAGCGTGTTTTCCCCATTAAAGTCAATGGAAACAAAAATAATTTGTTTCGCATTGACTTCAATGGCATGCAATACCGCATGCGACCAGAGGCGCCGGAGAGCCTCGGAAACAGGCAGAAAGGCCTGAAGAAAGCTTGGCAAACCTCGGGAACGTAGTATTTCCGAGTCTTTCCGATTGGCTACGATCGGCGCTATTTGGCTCCGGCGCCACCCCACCTTAGGCCAAACGC
Organism: Rana muscosa; assembly: GCA_029206835.1. Classification (NCBI taxonomy): domain Eukaryota; kingdom Metazoa; phylum Chordata; class Amphibia; order Anura; family Ranidae; genus Rana; species Rana muscosa. Next base: position 805,207,780 of record CM055117.1, on the reverse strand, counting down.
TGTACTGCACACCGCTTTGGCCTGAATCCTGCTCGTTTTGCAAGACAACACTCGCAAACCGAGTTAGGCCCTTTTCACACTACTGCGACTTCAAAGTCGCGCGACTTTACCGCGATTTCGCGGCCGTGATTTTGCAGCGATTTCAGGGAATGTCTGTGTAAGTGGCCTCAAAATCGGACCAAAGTAGTGCAGGGACTACTTTGAAGTCGGAACGACTTGAAGTCGTACTAATATGAATGTCTGTCATTGGAAATCATGGGACACGACTTGTCATGCTACTTTGCCATCACAAATCGTGGTACAAGTGTACAAGTGTGAAAGGGGCCTCAGGATTTTTTTTTAAATACAGTGCTCGTATTGCGAAATGCTTGTTAACGCGTTACTCGCAATTCAAGGTTCCACTGTGTATATATGTAAAGCGTTGCATAAGGAGATGGCGCTAAGTACCTGTAATAAATAATTTTGTGTTCTTTTTAACTTTTGTTTCACGATTTAACTTCTTGAGACCCGGGCCATTAACAAATGACGGCCACAAGGTGGCTCTACAGGTCCGGGAGGCAGTTTTTTTTACGGCCTCGGCTTCTCCGGTCACTGGGGGGCGCGTGACCGCTGGCGCACCACTGAGATGCCGATGCGCGTGCCTGGCGGCCGCAATGTCCTTCAGGTACCCGCAACGCCCGTTACACAGCCAAGGACGTGGATCTCTGTGCGTAAACACAGAGATCCACGTCCTGTCAGGGTGAGGAGACCGATGGTGTGTCCCTTGTACATAGGGACACAGATCGGTCACCTCCACCAGTCAGTCCCCTCCCCCCACAATAAGAATCACTCCCAGGGAACATATTTAACCCCTTCTTCGCCCCCTAGCGTTAACCCCTTCCCTGCCAGTCACATTTATACAGTAATCAGTGCATATTTATAGCACTGTTCGCTGTATAAATGTGAATGGTCCCAAAAATGTGTCAAAAGTGTCCGATGTGTCCGCCATAATATCGCAGTCCTGACAAAAATCGCAGATAACCGCCATTACTAAAAAATAATTTAAAAAATTGTCATAATTCTATCCCCTATTTTGTAGCTGCTATAACTTTTGCGCAAACCAATCAATATACGCTTATTGCGTATTTTTTTTTACCAAAAATATGTAGAAGAATACGTATCGGCCAAAAATTAGAAAAAAAAAAATAGTTTTTTCTTTAAAAAATTGGGATATTTACTATAGCAAAATTGACGCTATTTTTTTGTTTATAGCGCAAAAAATAAAAACCGCCGAGGTGATCAAATACCGCCAAAAGAAAGCTCTATTTGTGGGAAAAAAAGGACGTAAATTTTGTTTGGGAGCCAGGTTGCATGACCGCGCAATTTTCATTCAAAGCGTGACAGTGCCGAAAGCTGAAATTTCGCCTTGGCAGGAAGGGTGTATATGTGCCCAGTAAGCAAGTGGTCAAACTAGGCTGCACTGTAGTCTCTCAAGCTCTTATGAGATCACAGGCTCTTAAATCTCCTCTTTTCCATCTGAGAACAGATGTACTCGGCTTCAGGAAAAGGGTGTCAGATGAGATGTTTTTCCTCTGAGAACGGTCAAGAACTGATCTGAGGTAAATTAGCTCCGCTTCATAAACATACACCATAATTTGCACAGTATTACCTCAAAATATAACCAAAAAAAGTTGTCTGATTAAATAAGTGTTGTTTTTATGGAATGCAGCAAAATGGTATATCTTTTTTCTTGTGTCAGTGTCGCTTAACCCAAAACGTATTTAAATGTTTTTACATGTAATTATATTATACTGTATATGCTTCAATAAATGTTCACAGGGGACAGCCTGACTGTCACCACTCAACATGGTGTAATCAGAAGTGCCAATTTTAACCACTTAAGCCCCGGACCATTTGGCTGGCCAAAGACCAGAGCACTTTTTGCGATTCGGCACTGCATCGCTTTAACTGACAATTGTGCGACGTGGCTCCCAAACAAATTTGACGTCCATTTTTTCCCACAAATAGAGCTTTCTTTTGGCGGTATTTGATCACCTCAGCAGTTTTTATTTTTTGCGCTATAATCAATTTTGAAAAAAAAAGCAATATTTTGGACTTTTTGCTATAATAAATATCCCCATTTTTTTTTTTTTTAGAAAAGCAATTTTTTTCTCAGTTTAGGCCGATATGTATTCTTCTATATATTTTTGGTAAAAAAAAAATCAAAAAAAAAATCGCAATAAGCGTATATTGATTGGTTTGCGCAAAAGTTATAGTGTCTACAAAATAGGGGATAGATTTATGGCATTTTTTGTATTATTATTTTTTTTACTAGTAATGGCGGTGATATGTGATTTTTATCGTGACTGCGACTTTATGGCGGACACATCGGACACTTTTGACACATTTTTGGGACCATTGTCATTTTTACAGCAAATAGTGCTATAAAAATGCACTGATTACTGTGAAAATGACACTGGCAGTGAAGAGGTTAACCACTAGGTGGCACTAAAGGGGTTAAGTGTGTCCTAGGGAGTGATTCTAACTGTTAGGGGGAGGAGCTACCAGTGACACGTCACTGATCACTGTTCCCGATCACAGGGAACAGTAGATCACTGGCGTGTCACTAGGCAGAACAGGGGAATGCCTTGTTTACAAAGGCATCCCTCTGTTCTGCCTTTGCCGATCGCAATCGCGGGCTGCCTGGGAACATCGAGTTCCCGGGACCCACCGGCGCACTCACGAGGCACGCGGCGCGCGCTGGGCGGCAAATTTAAAGGGACGTACAGGTATGCCCATTTGCCTGCCCGTGCCATTGTGTCGACGTACATCGTCGTGCGGCGGTCGGCAAGTGGTTAATTACCAATTTTAGACATATCTTCCTCCAGGGGAATGACTGTGCTAACCAGCTTACCTGTTTAAACGCTAGTTACCAGCCAGCCTTTTTCTCAATACTAATCCAGTCTCTAATCTACAAATGTGGGGCCTGTGAAACATTCTGTATACCCACTGTTAAAAATTGTTTTACATTTTTTTTTCATGTTGCCTGAGGGACCTGTTCATTGCAAGTGGCCAATTAAGTTGTTGGACATCAATGTTGAGACAGTTATTAGTGGCAACTGTTACAGCAGTAGTTATTGCTGGAAAAATAGGATCATGTGATTAATCTACAGAAGACTCATTTATAGTGGCCTAATTGAGAGAATGATTTTGCTGTATTGACAAGTTCTACATATATATTGAACTAAATACCAACACCCTAACCTATAATAAGGGTGCACAAAATTCTCAAAAGGTGTGCCTAATTGAAGATATCCAAGTCTATGCATTTAATATCTGGGCCTGATTGAGCAGTGTAAATATTACATGAAACCTAGCAAATGGATATAAGCATGATAAAAAAAATAATCTAAGAATCCTGCACTATTCAGACTGAGGAGACAGATTAAACAACTGCACATGCCATAGGGTGATCACATCTGCATTGTTAATGGTATTTCCGGCCGATATCAGGTTTTAAATGGTATGAATTATATTAGCTATAAAAAGTTTTATTTTATAGCTTTTGCTATACTTCTGATGCTGTGACAAAGATGGCTGCAGCTCTTGCACACAGAAACCGTACTGTCATTGCCTGCATTCTTTTCCCCTTGTTCTCTCAAAGAACTTTTTTCTTGTCCTGAGCTAGCCATTGCAAATATGCATGTGTCAACAACCTTTGGATGTCTTCCACAGTGAACAACAACAGTCTTCCAACTTACACATAGTAAGAATAAGGCCTCATGCCCACGGACGTTTTTACAGCCGCGTTTTTGAGCGTTTTTTTACAGCTTAAAAACGCCTGTCCATGTTAGTCTATAGCTTCATGCCCACCTAGACGTTTTTGAGCTGCAAATAGCATAGACGTTTTTAAGCTGTAAAAAAAAGCCAGGACCAGTGCGTTCCTCAGCGTCAGAATTAGGCAGAAAAAAACGCGAGCGTCAAAAAACGCGCAAAAACGCGCACTAACGCGCGGTCGCGTTTTTAGCTTCGACGTTTTTATTTATTTATTTTTTTCAAAAAAATAAAAATATTTACAATAACATGGACAGGCGTTTTTAAGCTGCAAAAAACGCAGCTGTAAAAACGCCAGTGGGCATGAGGCCTAAAGGAGGGAATGTAGATTTATTTTTAGGTCTATAACTTACTGTGTAATAAAAGTATATAAAGATAGACCAGGAGTTTAAATCCTCAAACACAAGTCAGCAATGGTAGCTCCCATGTTTTTTTCCACAAAAGTCACTTCTACCAGAAACTTGATAAAATACAAATTCCTCCCTCTATGCTACCAAAACAAGCCTACTTTGTCATTCACAGTAATACTCTGTCATCCAGTCCTTATCGTCTCTTCTCTACTTTTAACTCTCTACTTTCTCCATCCAGTAACTCACTCACTGCTCACGAGATTGCCAATCATTTCAAAAACAAGACTGATGCAATTCATGGGGGCATCTCCACTGCACAGATATCTATCCCACTTACCATACCCTGTACAAAACCATCCTCAACACTTTTCTCTTTTGACCTTGCTACTACTGAATAGGTCACTTAAGTTTTCCCAGAAGCCCGACTTATGACCTGTCCGCTGGACCCTGTTCCCTCACAACTACTACAGTCACCCTCTTCTTCTATCCAATGCACCCTCACTCACATCTTCAATCTCTCCCTCTCTGCTGGCACCTTCCCCTACCCTCTATAGCATGCACTGATCACCTCCATATTTTACATACAGTAGTTGCATACATCTCACGCTCGCTGCAATAGGAAAAACACATTACAGCGAGCGCGAGAAAGAAGCGACGGGGATCCGGGATAAGGGTCTGGTATGGATTTTGGGGGGACCCCCACACCGTTTTTTTGGCATAGGGGGTTCCCCTTAAAATACATACCAGATCTAAGGGCCTGGTATGCTCCTGGAGGGGAACCCATGCCGTTTTTTTATTTAAAATTTGGCGTGGAGTTACCCCTCATGATTCATACCAAACACATTGCTTGGTAATGGCAGGGATCCAAGTCGGATCCCCGTTCATTGAAAGTCGGACATATGTCGGCTTCAACACATTTTTCCTTTCCCGGCGAGCCAGCTCGGCGCTGGCTCCCGCGACAGGGCTCGTAGGTGGTCAAGCTTGCCGATAAAAACAGCGAGATTGACACAATATCGCGGTCACCTACTGTAGTTAGTCAGGTTGAAAAAAAATACACAAGTCCATCTAACTCAACCAATACAAACTAGCTGACATATCAGCATGGATGTCGCAAAACGTCCTCAAACTTAATCTTTCTAAAACTAAGCTCATAATATTCCCTCCTGTCCATGCCCCCTCCCCTGACTTCTTCATCAAAAGCAATAATACAACCATTAGTCCCTACCCTCATGTCAGGGTGCCAAGTGTAACCTTGGACTCTGACCTGTCCTTTCAGCCCCAAATCCAATCGCTGTCCAAATCTTGAAGACTTTGCCTCCCTAACATTTACAAAATACGCCCCTTTAAACCGCTAAGCAATTTATTCACTCCCTTGTTATCTCTCGCCTCGACTATTAAGTAACTCCCTCCTCCTCAGCCTACATCTTCGCAGGCTATCCCCTCTTCAGTCTATCATTAATGCTGCTGCCAGACTCGTTCACCTTACTAACCATTCAGTGCCTGCCACACCTCTCTACCAATCCCTTCACTGGCTTCTCATTGTCCAACAAATAAAATGCAAAACACGAACAATAACATACAAAGCCATTTATACCTCTGTCCTGGGCTACATCACCAATTTGGTCTCTAAATATCACCCAAACCATCCTCTCTGCTCCTCCCAAGACCTCCTGCTCTCTAAATTCCTTGTCTCTTTCTCCCATGCTCATCTCCAGAGCCTATCCCATCCTCTAAACATCACTACCCCAATCTGCCTGGCTATGTCCTACTCTGTCCACTTTAGGCGATTCCTGAAATGAATTTCTTCAGGGAAGCCTGTCCTGCCTTCAGCTAATAACGTAATCTTTTATTTTTCCCATCAGTTCATCCCTTACAGTTAGTACCCTTTGTTCCACCAGTCCCTCCCTATTAGATTGTAAGCTCGCAGGAGCAGGGCTCCTCCTAACCCTCTTTTATTGAGTTGCTGTAATGTCTCCTTTTATATTGTAAAGTGCTGCGCAAACTGGTTGTGTGATATAAACCCTATACAGTATAATAATAATAAAATAAAATAAAACAAGTATTAAAGCCTAGGGCCAGGCAAAACTGGATTTTTGAACTTAGTATCAAATTGGTTTCTTTGAGATCATTAAGGGACACAGAATTCAAATATTCTGAGATGATTGTGGTATACCGATAGACAGGAGGATTTGGACACTGGCAAACAAATAAGCTGTTGGCAAGCAAGGTATAACCCCCTCCCATTCCAATCATGCTTCTGTTTTGAACAAGTAGTAGGGGGTGGAACTTGTAGTGTTCTGTTTTGAACAGAGGGGTGGAAATTGTGTCCTTCAATGATCTCAACATAATGGATTTAACATTGAGCACAAAATCCTGTTTTCTTTATCATCCATTCAGGATCACAGGATTCAGCTCTTCTGAGATGATTGGGAGGTCTAAAAGCAGTCAGAGTAAAGGGTGGGCAACAGTAACAAAACAATAGGAGGAACACATAAGAAAAAACAATTACTGTACGCCAGAAGCTGGCATCAAACTAGATTTGAACATGCACCTGATAAAACAGAGAATGCATGGATAGAGAACAAGTGGTTGTCTTGCAAATCTGGGAAACAGTTACCTGATGCCTAAAATCTCAAGAAGTACGCTCAAATATTTAGTAGCGTGCACCATTACAGGAAACGGTGGAACCTTATTCTTAAAGAGGAGGTCTATCCACCCCTGCAAAAATGAAAAGCCAGCAGCTAAAAATGCTGTAGCTGCTGACTTCTAATAATAGGACACTTACCTGTCCTGTAGTCCAGCGATGTCGACACCACAGCTGATGTTTCCATCAGCTGTCGGGTGCTGCCGCTGCGATTGCCGGTAAGGGAAACCAGTAGTGAAGCATTACGGATTCACGCCGGGTCCCTACTGTTCATGCGTGAGGCACCGCTGTGCTCCTCTACTGGCGGGGGGAAGGAGGGAGCCGAGCTGCTGAAGTGATGCCTCGGTCATCCGAAAGTGGGGATAGGGTACCTGTAAAAGACAGGTAACTGCTCCCCCCCCTGAAAGGTGCTAAATGTGGCACCGGAGGGGGGGGGGAGGCGACAAATGAGCGGAAGTTTCACTTTTGGGTGGAACTCTGATTTAAAGCCATAGCTTGAACAATAATTTGTCATTGGGAAATGGTGCAATGAGAAGCTGGTTTCCTTTTATAGTGGACTTAAATAAATCGATTCCCCATCCACACATTCAGGGTGGATAGGGGAATCCTTTCTGTGGTGTCATTGTATTCTGACAGCGGGACTTGCCCACTGTCTGAATACACTGATCAACTTCTCATGAACAGGAACAGCTATAGATGGATCAAAATCCGGCCAGATCAGCAGGAACTGACCTAATTTTGATCCATGTATTGCTTCTCTAATAAAGCACACTCAACTGTAGCACAATGATGTGAGCCAGTAACACTAGAAAGAACAGGGAAACAAACATGCTACTCCTAATATTTCTAAATTTTTGATTGCAAAAATCTAAGTTCAGTGAAATGTTTGCTAAAGCCTGGTACACACTTTTAAAAGAAAAAAATCGTTCAACCAAGCGGGCTGAATGAAAAAAAAAGAAAAAAAAGCCTGAGTAGCTCGCTGTACTAACTATGCAATGTTAGTACATCACTCTCCCTGCTGAGCTATTGTGTTCTGGACACGGCGAACGCAAGCACTGATTGGATGCAGATTGGCTGCTGATTTCCCAACATACCTGTTTGACAGGCTGATGGACACATGGGCCAAACGTCAGCCAGTTTCTGTTCAACCGGCCGATATTCAGCCCTAGTGTACCAGGCTTTAAAGTATATGTAAACCCCATGTTGTAAAACAACCCATTCAGTTTAAAATAGAAATGAAAGGCAAAACATTGGTGCACAAATATATATATATATATATATATAAAATTATAAACACCTTTTTTCTCTTTTATATAAGTGATCACATTCCCTCTGTTCTCAGCTGCCTAAGAGCTGGGGGAGGAGAAACAGCCACGCACTAAACTTCCAAGTGAAAGCCTGTGCAGGGGAGTGTGTAAGCAGACATCTGATCATAGAAGAAGAGCACACTGAGTTCCCAGCACATCTAGAGAACTGACCATGTCCTGTTGCTTAGTGTGCTCAGTTTTTAATAAGGTAAATATGGGAGGTAAGGGGACGGGGAAGGGAAGTAAGGGAATCAAGGGGAGAAAGGTGAAAAAACAATCACTAGTTAGGACCTTATTGGTAATGTGGGGTGCTGCCCATCACAAAACGGTACATCTGAGATCAGGTTCACGTACCATGAACTAGTAAAGAAATGTCAATAAGTACAGTTGAGTTGAACAGAGTCTCGTGCTAGATAGTACAATAAGATAAAGTTGCAGCACTTGCAACGCACTTAGAATTCCATGTCAATGCTCCCAAGTGCATAAGAATATACATTCTTATGCATTGATGCATGCTGACATGCCTTTTTAATGTACACGTTACAGCATTGACAAGTTGTGTTGCACTTACATTAATTTAAATAGAAAACATATCTATAACAATATAGACAAGTGTTAAGCCGGACATATGTTTGCATGATGGGGTGCAGAGCAAACCAATGGTACCCCAATGCACATCCTCAATGAACCACAACAGACTTTTATCTTAGCGCACCACAATGCACTTGTTGTGATGTTCTGTAAAAAAAAAAAAAAAAGTGCATTCAAAAGTTTATTGCACTGCGGTGGAGCATGTACCTGTACTGTAAATAATGCATAAATACACAGATGTGCATTATCACCTGAAAAAAAAAAAAAAGATGATACAATGCCGCTATGTATGATACAATAGATGGATGCGTTTCCTTTCTCTGTTTGGATGGATGTCGGTAATGGCTGTCCCCAAATGCACACCAGAAAAGCATATTAAAAGCACGGTAATTAAAAAAAAAACAAAGCTGTTTTTATGGAAAAATTTGTCTAGAGAAAATTGCATGCTTTTATCAGTAGTCCCGATTCCTAAATCCTCATTTGGTCTTTTATATCTGCAGCTGGTAGGTAAAACTGTCCAAAGTAGTTGATTATCTGATATGGATGTTTGCCTTTTGTTCCCAGTATACATTTGATTTGCTGGCCCTATATGCTGACCTATTATAAAAAATAATAACGACACAAGGAACTTTCACAAGTACAGTCGATAAACTGTGCATTTTATTAAACCATCTGTGCTTGACTAGGATTAGATGTATGCATAGGATTAGATCAATGCTGACGTTATTATTCTGGTAAATACACAGGCATGAAGTGTTTGATATGCATGAAATAAATTAGCCATCCGATGGTTCAAATATGACTTTTTGGACATCAAGCATGCTTGAGACTTAATGCAGAGGCAAAAAAAATAGGGCTGTTACTGATTAAAATTTTCGTGTTCGATTAATCAATTTTTTTAATCGATTAATCAGCTAATTTCGATGAATTATGTTATGATTGGCTGTCTGCAGGGGTGGGGAATGTCTCCGCTACTTATGATTGGCTTTCTGCAGTGACTGTTTCCTGGTGGGATAGCCCAAACTCATGTCTGAACCCTCCTGTTAGGGTGAATTCAAACTGAACAGAGCCTCACATCCTCAGTGTGGCGATAAAAACTTGCCAGGGGCTCTAACCCTCTATAACACTCTCTCCGATAAATTGCTAGCTTTACCCTTTATATACATTTTCTAAAATGTGGAGCAGAGCTAGAACTGTCACCGGCACCATCCAGAGTCCTCTGTGGACCTGTTGTCCATAGCAACTGCACTCACTGATTAGGACTAAAACAAACATGTTTCAGCTTACCACAACAACCAATCAGATCATTGTGGGGGCGGATTCCTAAAAACTGCAGGTGCTAACAGCAACCAATCAGGTTCCAGCAGACCAATCTGCACCACCCTGGGCAGAGGAAGTGTAATTGCCTGTGGCAACCGGCTTCCTTGAGGCCTAGAGGAAAAGTGGAGCCAGTCCTTCAGGGAAGGGATTGGTGGCTACGAGCTTTGTCCGGGGAAGGTGGTGTGATGCCGTACAACACACAGGCACTGTACCCATGCGACGCCTTCCCCGCTCCCCCCGGGCTCTTCAGCGGAACCCTCCCACCCAGCATTTACCGTCCCCGCTTCTGTCCGCTCCTCCTCTCGCCCTTTACACCCGGAACTCTCCTTGCCCTGCTTTAACACACCGGAAGTCGCCCTGAGCAGTTTCCGGGCTCCCTGCTTGTACGTCTGTCAGTGGCTGGAAAGAATGTGCATGACGTCACCGGATCTCCGACGGAACTCCCTGAAGACACGGAAGGTGGTGGAGAGGTGAGTACCGATCAAAAAATTTTACGATTAATCGAGGAATTAATCGTTAATTTCCGCAGCCCTAAAAAAAAACCACAATCAGTCCTTCTTTGTGCAGTGACGGGTCACTGTGTGCCAAAAAATATAAAAAACACAAAAACAATTGTAGGTGAGCGGAATCTCACCTACAATTGTTTTCGTGTTTTAAATTTTTGGCACACAGTGTTGCGTCACTGCCAATTTTAATTCAATTCATAATTATACACCATTCACACTGCCCATTCCCTCACATTCAGCTCACCAAGCACAAGTTTTGTCTAACAAACCTTCCTTTTCATCATAAAACAATTGTCATATTAATTCCATTTACTGTAAGATACCATTTTCCCACACAATTCGCTCGTATATTGATAATAATATTTATAGTGGGTGCACATTGTGATATGAACATAAGTCAGACAGTCATAGTATCAAGAGTTCAATTACTTTTGATCTCCTCTTGACACATTGTTAAATATTCATTAATTTGCTACAGGTGCCGTCCTTTCCTTCCTCCCCTCGGGGAGTGTTTCACTGTGGGGTTTCTTGTAAGCCTCTTTGGGCCAAATTCCTCTCTTGCAGAGGCAAAGACAGCCATGGAGTCCACTGGATCATCCAACGGATTTTAAAATTTCTGGTTGTGAGATCATCCATCTCATCCTTCAGCGGTAAATATAACAGTATCGTGCTCGTAAAAATTAGTGCATAATGTAAAATATCTTCGTAAAACTAAGATGTTTAATATATTTATTTAGGAGCCAACTATCCCCCAGAAGAAGACCATGATATAATAGGTCGAAACGTGTCGGGGTCTCTATACAGTATCATGAAATATGTATTGTATCCCTACAACCAGAGTCTACTTCAATATATACATGTATTTGTCATTTATTTTAATAAAGACTTTTAAATAAATTTTGATACTTTGATTAATATATCTTGCTGCATTAAACACCCCCCTGGGGAACCTTTCCATAGTATCCAAATGCTATAATAAGGGTTTTCTTTCTAGCCAAGTTGCTCTGACTAAGAGTTTTTCATTAGTTAACCTACTGTAAGTTACAAAACAAAATTCACCTCAGTCCTTAGTGACAAAGATATAGGAGATCCTGTGGTTCAAAGTTACAATTCTGAAGATGCACCTTTATACTGGGTGGGTTTTTTCCAGAATGAGGAAAACACATACTTTTTTTGGATACATGGCCTAAAACATCTGTGGAAAAGTGCTTCACTTTTGTGGAAATTAAGACAGAAACTGTGATATGAGAATTCCAATTTTCCACTCATAGAAATATGCAATTACTGTCCTGGGACATAGGCTATAAAATTACTATAATACATCTAAACAAGCTAGTATGACACAGGACCCATTATATATATATATATATATATATATATATATATATATATATATATATACACACACACACAAACACACAGTATCTCACAAAAGTGAGTACACCCCTCACATTTTTGTAAATATTTTATTATACCCTTTCATGTGACAACACTGAAGAAATTTATACTTTGCTACAATGTAAAGTAGTGAGTGTACAGCTTGTATAACAGTGTAAATTTGATGTCCCTCTAAATAACTCAACACAACCATTCATGCCTAAACCGCTGGCAACAAAAGTGAGTACACTCCTACGTGACAATGTCCAAATTGGACCCAATTAGCCATTTTCCCTACCCGGTGTCATGTGACTCGTTAGTGTTACAAGATCTCAGGTGTGAATGCAGGTGTGTTAAATTTGGTGTTATTGCTCTCACTCTCTCATACTGGTCACTGGAAGTTCAACATGGCAACTCATGGCAAAGATCTCTCTGAGGATCTTAAAAAAAAAAAAAAAAAGAATTGTTGCTCTACATAACAATGGTTTAGACCAGGGGTAGGCAACCTCAGCCCTCCAGCTGTGGTGAAACTACAAGTCCCATGAGACATTGAAAGACCCTGACAATCACAGGTATGACTCCTAGAGGCAGAGGCATGATGGGATTTGTTTTGTTTTTTAATCAAATCATCTTTTTATTTCTTTTATATACAAACAAAAACACCAAATACAACCCAAGCCCGCATTGAGAGGAAAAAAATAATAAATCCCAACCCTCTCACCACTGGCCCCCATGATCTCCCCCCCCCCCTGTGACAGGAGTGAATTTGGGTCGGGGGTTTGTGCGGCTCAGCTTGCCCTGGAGAGTTCTGGAGGCTCCTTGTCCAGCTTCCCCGATGCCTCTTATGTGTAAATCACCCTGTGTCTCCAATAGGGGCACAGGGTGAATGAGAACCCCACTATGATCTGTGCTAGTCAGTTTCAATGCTGTATATATTGTGTGTTGGCTGTTGTGTACGATTTTCTGTGATGGTTTGGGGTGTGACTATTCTATTGTCTATTGTGGCCGCTCAACTATTATGGGATGTGCAAATGTGTTTGCTGTGACGAAAAAGGGAGGGGGGATTCCTCCAACCCCCCTGCTGATAAGACTGTGTACTGAGAAGTTAAACACACCTGACCTGTATCACCATTGTCATTGGACAGTTTAACCCGCCCTGTTTCCAAAGGGTAGGAGGGAAGTGATTTGAAGAGAGATATCTGTTAACATGTGCTTGAATAAAGCAGTTTGTGGTTTTACCCTACACTGAGGTGTTGTGTCTGTGGACTGAGGGGCTAAAGAACCTTGGAGGGTGCTGGTTCTGGACAGAGGAAGCATTGGCGGCGAACCTGGATCTGTTTGAGGACAGAGGGTTTGTCACAACTGGTTGGCAGCAGCGGGATCGTGCTTCCTGGCGGTGAAGACCCCCACCTGGATCCAAGATCGAATAGCAGCCTTCAGTCACCCCAGCGGAGATATGGATCTGGCATCAGAATTCCCGAGGCTGCTGCAGATCGTACTTTCAGCATACACCAGGTCTGTGTCTGTGGATGAATACCTGGAGGACAGGCAGCAGATTTGGGTAAGACCATGGATTAGATGCCTCCAAGTTGCTGGTATGCAACAAGGCAAGTGCTTTCCAACCCCAGAGCAGCAGGCCAGTGAACAAAGGGAGTTACGGATGCAATTCCTGGGAGAGCGGCCCAAGGAGCAATGGGTGACTGAGTTGGACAGGCTGGTCCAGCAGGAGATAGAGCTGGACAATCGGTATCGTGCTCTGCAATAGCACGCGGAGGAGGAATATTTAGGAGAGACAACAGAATGCTCTCCGGAGGGATATGACTTTGGTGGCCCTGTATTGCTGTGGGAGAGCCTTAAAGATTGTTTTGTGTTTGGCGATGAAGGGGAACCTACCCTTGAGGACCTGTGAGAACACAGAGAGGCTATGCTTGGTTTTGCAGGGGTCTCAGAGCTTAAACCTGATCTAGACTATTTGCTAAGGAAGGAACAGCATCTGGAAAGGGCATACAGGAAACTGCTAGAATGCGTTCAGCAGCATGCCAGAGAATCGGCAGTGGAAACTCCGGAGATTGCGGTCTCCAAAGCTGAAGTGCTGACAACAGTGCAGAGCCCTGCTAACCTCTGCCCAACAGCAGCTTCAGCCGCCCTGAGAGAAGAGGTAGTCGTCGGCCTTTCTCCCACAATACTGACAGAGACATGGGATTGTCTGCCAGAAGCATCTGTGGAGTTACGAGAGACTCCTCCAGCTGAAGCGCTGGCAACCGAACAGAAGATCCAAGACCTCTGTCCCACACTTTTAGGAATTCCAGAGACTGGGGATGTAATAGACGTTTCTGTAGAGGAGGAACCACCTAGCAAACCCCCAGCAGAAGTGCTGGCAGCAGGACAGAGTACTGCAGACACCTGCTCCACACCTGTGGCAGTTTCGGAGACCAGAGGTGAGGAGGTGGCGTTTCTTTTCCCCCAGTGGATTGCAGAGATGCAGGGAGAGGAAGCTGCCATTCCCCCTCCCCAACAAGGATTTTTGAACCTGGGAGACAATAACAGAGACAGGGAGTTTCAGCAGCAGACGGCACCCCAAAATTATGACACCAACCCAGCTGAAGTGCTGGCAACCGGACAGAGGGTCCAAGACCTCTGCCCTACACCTGAAGAAATTCTGGAGGCCCAGGGTGAGGAGGTGGCAGTCTGTCCCAAGCTGCAAATCAGTATTAAAAGGAGAGAATGCAGTCGTCACCTCACAACTGCAGCTTGAACTGGTGTCGGTGGATGGGCCTGTGGTCTCCACTAACAGAAAACCAGCACAAGTGCTGGCAACAGAGCAGAGTGCTACCAACCTCTGCCCAGCGCCAGCAACAACTGTAGAGTTCCAGGGAGCTGGGGCAGTTGGCCTCTCTCCCCAACAGTTAGCTGGATCAGATAATGTAGGGAAGCTCCTATGCCCAGCTGAACTGATGGCCTCTGCCCTTCACTAACAAATGATGGATTTCCTGTAAAGGTGGGTGGGGCTTCAGTCCCCACTTGTATACCCCAGGGATGCTGGGCAGTCAGCCCAGATCCCCAACAGCATGACGGAGTGAGCCCAGTCACCCTGCCTTCTCTCCAGCGGCTGAAAGGACTACAGGGAGAAGGGGCAGTCCAGGCCTCTCCCTAGCGGCGGGTATGTTCTCTGAGAGAGGCAGAGGTTGGCTGGGTAAGTAATGCTCGGCTTGGGACAATTTATTTGGGGTACTGTGTGGATACCGGCATTGGGGGACTGGAACTACTGTCTAACTTTGGAGTCAACCCGTCTGGGGTCTCCTCCTGCGTTAGTCTCCTGCCGAAAGGGGAGATGTGTGACAGGAGTGACTTTGGGTTGGGGGTTTGTGTGGCTCAGCTTGCCCTGGAGAGTTCTGGAGGCTCCTTGTCCAGCTTCCTCGACGCCTCTTATGTGTAAATCACCCTGTGTCTCTAATAGGGGCACAGGGTGAATGAGAACCCCACTATGATCTGTGCTAGTCAGTTTCAATGCTGTATTCATTGTATATATTGTGCATTGTGTGTGTTGGCTGTTGTGTACTATTTGCTGTGATGGTTTGGGGTGTGACTATTCTATTGTCTATTGTGGCTGCCCAACTATTGTGGGATGTGCAAGTGTGTTTGCTGTGAGGAAAAAGGGAGGGGGGATTCCTCCAACCCCCTGCTGATAAGACTGTGTACTGAGAAGTTAAACACACCTGACCTGTATCACCATTGTCATTGGACAGTTTAACCCGCCCTGTTTCCCCAGGGTGGGAGGGAAGTGATTTGAAGTGAGATATCTGTTAACATGTGCTTGAATAAAGCAGTTTGTGGTTTTACCCTACACTGAGGTGTTGTGTCTGTGGACTGAGGGGCTAAAGAAGCTTGGAGGGTGCTGGTTCTGGACAGAGGAAGCATTGACGGCGAACCTGGATCTGTTTGAGGACAGAGGGTTTGTCACACCCCTTCTCCCCTCATTGCTGACACGTTTATCCTCTCCTCTCTCGTCATACCTCCAAAATATCAAACCACCTTCTCCATATTTTTTCAAATTTCCCTAAATAACCTCTGTGTAAGAAAGTATACTTTTCCTTAATTAAAGTTTCCCTTACTTTCCATTCTGCTACAGTGGGTGGATATGGTGATAACCACTTTTGTGCAATGAGCTTACGAGCCTGTAAGAGACTTCTATTTATTGAAACAATATAATCCCCTGTTGCTCGAGCACATATGGATCTCTGTCAAGAATAGACTTGGCCCTGGGGAATGACAATCTTTTGCCTCTGGTATTGCCAATCCAATATGGCCCTAGGGGCCTTTCAGACCATTCCCCACTCATACTGAATATACAACCTGAGGGACAGACATCATCTCCTTTTTGTAAAATCAATCCACAATGGCTATTACTGACGGTGGAAGATAAGATAGAGTTACAGTTGATTGAATTTTTTAAGGAAAATAAAAACAACATCTTTATTAGTAGTTTGGGACACTATGAAGGCATATATGCGTGGAATAATGATTAAAACAATCTATAAAATTAAGAGTTCATGTAGGAGGCGAGAGGAGGAAGTAATGAAAAAGGTGACTCAAACAGAGCAGGATTACATTATGGATCCCATAGAAGAATAGCATTTAGCATAGCAGGAGGCTCAGTAAATATATAAAACTTTAGCTTTACCTAAAGCAGAAAATAGTCGATTTTTTCAAAAACATTATGAGATGGGGGGAACAGGTGGGACGTATGCTGGCAGTTATAGCTCAGGCACAAGAGGGCCCGATAACTATCACAGCAGTTAAAAACCTTGAAGGTGAAGTGAAGTATGATACAAGTAGTATTCAGAAAATCTTCGTTGACTTCTACACCTCACTCTATGAGTCTAAGGTGCCGAAGTCAACGAACCAAGCTAAACAATTTTTGGATAAACTGGTTCTTCCAAAACTTAAATCAGAGGATAGAGAAGCACTCGGTAGTCCCATATCCCTGGAAGAATTAAGTCAAGCAGTTTCACAAACTCATAATAATAAAGCACCAGTTATGGACGGACTACCGACAGAGATATATAATTTTTTTTATAAAATTTTACTACCAGAACTTCTAGAGGTACTAAATGAGGCGTATGAAAAACAAACACTTCCAGTATCGATGCAGGAAACAATAGTAATAATGATTCCAAAACACGGTAAGGACCCAATGTTGACTGAGTTTTATCACCCTATATCTCTCCTTACCTCAGATGTTAAGATTTTGGCCAGGGTTCTTGCAAATAGGTTATCAAATTACATTAGTAGTTTGATACATGAGGATCAAATGGGTTTTTATTCCAAAGAGAACAGCCGCAACAAACATTTGCAGGGTATTTTTGAATTTGCAATTGCCTATGGAAAATATGGGATCTAGAGCAATATTATGCTTAGACGCCCAAAACGCCTGTGAGATGGTGGAGTGGGAATATTTATGAACTGTATTGGAGGCTTTCGGAATAGGATCCGGATTTTTAAAATGGGGGAGCATATTATACAGGGACCCTAAAGCAAGGGTAAGAATTAATAATACACTATCCAGCCCATTTACCTTATCTAGAGGGACAAGGCAGGGTTGCCCCCTATCGCCATTGCTGTTCGCTATAGCAGTAGAGCCCCTTGCCCTTTCCATTAGACAATCAACAAAAATAGTCGAGTTTTGTCGGGCAGGAAAAGAGGATAAAGTGGCCCTTTATGCAGATGACGCTCTTATTTTTCTGGGGGATACCTCAAACTCATTATCGGAACAAGTCCCCGATAATTTTTCTTATCTCCATACTTGGGCTATTTTCGGGGCTTCCAGATTACCTGGGATAAATCCATACTACTACCATTAGATGAGTTAAAAACCCCATTATTAAATCAAGCCTCTAAAATCCAAATTAAGGATACAGTGAAAAATCTGAGGATAGAGATCTCTCGGGATGTAAAAGACTATATTAACTTGAATTTGAAACCACTATTAGCAAAATTTAAAGACAAATCTTCCTACCACCATCAAAATGATTTGGGCTCCGCAATTACCTTATGTGTTTAATAATTCACCCATATGGATCACAGCATTTTGGTTTAGAAAATTAGAATCTCTCTTCAGAGAGTTAATTTGGAGGAAAAAACAACCACGTATAAAGTTAACAACATTAATGTTAACCAAAGAAGAGGGAGGTCTTGCAATCCCCCATCCCAATAATATTTTTTTAGCCTCACAATTACAACATTTCAGTGAATGAACAATAGTATCACACTCTGATCCTATACAGGATCTGCTACTATCAGTTTACAAAGTCTATCCAATGATTTCTTTATTAGAATCGAGAAATCAATTGTGCGATAAAGGATTCCATACGGGTAAATTATTCGACATGATATGGCAGGAAATGAGGAGAATTTCTGAAGTAAAGGGATTTACTTCATACACTCCAATCTGGAATAATAGTAGTTATGTGGAACTGGGTAAATTGGAAGGGTTTGAGATTTGGAGGCAGAAAGGAAAAGGTATATGACACAGCCATTTCAGGAAGACATGATGAAAACCTTTAGTGAATTAAGAAAAGAATATAAAATTCCAAATCAAAGATTTTTTTCAATTTCTTCAGCTCAGGCACGCATTAAAAACACAGGGTCGTTCGCAGGAATTGAAGTTTAATAAGTCAGTGGTAATAGCCTTGTTAGGTAAGATAGTGAAAAAAAGGGTCTGATATCACAATTATATGATATATTATTTGATAAATTTAAAAAACTGTGGATATACCAGCAAGATTAGCCTGGTCGGGTGATATAGGGCCAATTTCAGATGAAC
The DNA here is from genome assembly GCA_029206835.1 of Rana muscosa. Taxonomy (NCBI): domain Eukaryota; kingdom Metazoa; phylum Chordata; class Amphibia; order Anura; family Ranidae; genus Rana; species Rana muscosa. The sequence continues at coordinate 805,189,049 of CM055117.1, read as the reverse complement.
AGTGGGCACAGGCACTATCAGTAATACCTCAGGCCTCTCCATCTCCAACATAAAATTTAACACAATTATTTATCCTACATAGGGCACATTATACACCAGAGAAATTATTCAAATGGAAATGCAGAGATACAGACCAATGTCCTAGATGTAAAGGGAGAGTAGCCAATCTAATACACATGTTATGGAGATGCCCTAAACTCCATCATTATTGGTCTGGGGTGGTATCTATGACCAACAGTGTATTTGAGAGCGGGATGCTCATGATGGGATTTGTAGTTTCAAAACAGCTGAAGTGCCAAGGTTGCCTACCCCTGGCCTAGGCTATAAGAAGATTGCCAAGACCTTGAAACTGAGCTGCAGCACAGTGGCCAAGACAATACAGCGGTTTAACAGGACAGGTTCCACTCAGAACAGGCCTCGACATGGTCGACCAAAGAAGTTGAGTGCACGTGTTTAGTGTCATATCCAGAGGTTGTCTTTGGGAAATAGATGTACGAGTGGTGCCAGCATTGCTCCAGAGGTTAAAAGCATCAAATTGGTCTGTATGGCTGTCGTCCCATAAGGAAGCCTCTTCTAAAGATTATTCACAAGAAAGCCTGCAAACAGTTCGCTAAAGACAAGCAGATTAAGGACATGGATTACTGGAACCATGTCCTGTGGTCTGATGAGACCAAGATAAACTTATTTGGTTCAGATGGTGTCAAGCGTGTGTGGCAGCAACCAGGTGAGGAGTTCAAAGACAAGTATGTCTTGCCTACAATCAAGCATGGTGGTGGGAGTGTCATGGTCTGGGGCTGCATGAGTGCTGCCGGCACTGGGGAGCTACAGTTCATTGAGGGAACCATGAATGCCAACATGTGCGCTGTGACATACCGGAAAAGAGCATGATCCCCTCCCTTCGGAGACTGGTCTGCAGGGCAGTATTCCAACATGATAACGACCCCAAAAACACCTCCAAGACGACCACTTGAAGAAGCTAAAGAAGCTGAGGGTAAAGGTGATGGACTGGCCAAGCATGTATCCAGACCTAAACCCTATTGAGCATCTGTGGGGCATCCTCAAATGGAAGGTTGAGGAGTGCAAGGTCTCTAACATCCACCAGCTCTATGATGTCGTCATGGAGGAGTGGAAGAGCACTTCAGTGGCAACCTGTGAAGCTCTGGTGAACTCCATGCCGAAGAGGGTTAAGGCAGTGCTGAAAAATAATGGTGGCCACACAAACTATTGGCACTTTGGGCCCAATTTGGACATTTTCACTTAGGGGTGTACGCACTTTTGTTGCCAGTGGTTTAGACATTAATGGCTGTGTGTTGAGTTATTTTGAGGGGACAGCAAATTTACACTGTTATACAAGCTGTACACTCACTACTTTACATTGTAGAAAAGTGTAATTTCTTCAGTGTTGTCACTTTTGTGAGATACTGTATATAAAATGTAATATGTATGGTATATTTTGGGAGAAATTTTTTGAATAAACATGTCTATAAGAAAAAAAATATGAATAAAAACAAATATATAAGTCTAAATTTGATTGCAGCGTTTTTGCAGATGCCCATTATTCCTCTTCTGGACTGAGTGTTCCCACAGTGCTGTACCCTGCCATGATGTAGAAATATATATTTTTTGTTTTTTTTTAATTACCCAGGGTTCAAGGCAGATTGAGGGGCTCCAGTGTGCATGCGAAACCAAGGGGACACTGATTTCTTAGTTTCCTCAAAAGGTTGATAAAACATGGTTTGGGACCAGGAGTCTGGAGATTTTGTAGAGATTTGGTAGATATAGTTTTCAATCCTGGGTCCTGGTTTTGGGAACAATCAGCATACTAACTAGGCAGGTGTGTGCAGCGCTTTTATGGACAATGGTTCAGGGTTCTATACTGGCAGACAGAGAAGGTGTCTGCCCAGGAGTCAGAAGGGCTCCATATAGGAGACAGGTGGGAGCCAGTACAAGTTTGTTAGAAGACTGTCTGGAGGGGACAGACAAGGGTTTGAGGTTTAAGGCCAGGGCAGGAATACTGAAAATATAAGCCCGGAGGCTAATGTATGTTAAATTTTGTGCCAGAGAGATGGAGGAAAGCACTTACTAAGGAAAACCATGTGCATTATCTTGAATTTATTTTCCTTAAAAGTGGGCAAAACCCTCACATATACCCAGTGAAGTGAACAGCCTCAGATGATACACAGAGATGAAACAAATCTTCCTACGTAAGTTTTACATGTATATCTGCTGTCTTCATCTTTATATACTGTTTAGAAAGTGCATATCATGTTAGGAGATTTTCTCTTCCTGGTTAGCACTGCAGTGAAGCCTGGACATGCAGATAAGACAGCTGATTGGAGGTAAGGCACACACCCCCACTCCTCATAGGTAGAGACTTTCACCCTCCCCAACACAAAACTCAGGCTGCATATGCGAAAGAGAATTTGTCAGGAGTCATCAGGCTGATAACAGAAGAATGAAGCAGGAGACAGCTATGGGACACAGAGCTTTGAAGATAGATAACAAAACACTACAGATTTATGTGCCCAGCTCAAATTTCATAAATCAGGTTTAAATCCACTTTGTCCCATATGCGCTACAAAAAAAAAAAAGGCATACAGGTGTTCTAAACGGTTTCCACTAAATACAAAACACATTTTTTTCTGCAGTTACAATTCAATTGATTAAAATAATCACTGAATTGGGAAAAAGAAAAAAAAAACAATACAGACTTTGTAGGTAAATCCAAATATGATTATAACCGGTTTTCAAAACATGTAAAAAAACAAAGGACACATGTTACCTTGGTGAAACACAAGGTGTCCTGAATCATGATCAATGAAAAACTGGCCAGTATAAGACAAGATAGGCAAGCTAGGTTTGAGAGGGTCTGGAAACCCTGGATTGCTTATCTCCAAGCACCCTGAGAGCTGGGTTGTTTGTGCTGAGATGCCGGTGATCTGCCGACAAACGTCCCCCCGGCGGATTCTGCCCCCAACTGTACTGCGCAGGTGCGGCGCTTGCGCAGTACGAACGTCAATGAGCTTCCGAAAATAGCCGAACGTGTAGAGCTGAGAGTCAGCTCTACACGGCGCCTGCGTGGACCTAGATGTAAGTGGCCAGTCGGCCTCACGTACTCGCTTCGCTCGGACGGCTCGCTACGCTTGCTCGGCCTCCTGGCTCTTTTTTTAACATCCTCCATGTCCACGGGGATGGTAAAGAAAGAGCCTGGATGTCAGCAGTGTAGCACAATTTGGTGTGCGCAGGCGCCATGTAGAGCTGACTCTCAGCTCTACATGTTCGGCTATTTTCGGAAAAAGCGCCGCGCTTGCGCAGTACAGAACGGGCAGAATCCGCTGGGGGACAATGCTCGGCAGTACATCGGGACCCGGGGGACCACCCCACTCTGTTCTACTCTAGCCAATTCCTCACTTCTCCCCCCCTTTTTTTTATTTCTCTCTTGGTCTTATTTTGGGTTTTGGTATTGTTTATGTTTATGGTCTCTCCACTCCATCAGTTTTTATATGATGGTTTGGCTACACCATAATGATGGAGAGAGGGGAGACTATTTTGTTTGAAGGATGCTACCAGGAGACAAAGAAGCCTCTCTGGCCATAATATAACCTTTCTTAATAGGTTTTGTTATTAAGTATGTGATAAGAGCCACGGAGCACAATATATTGCATCCCTGTTTTAACAATCTCATGATGAATGTTTGAGCATAATGTACTGTATGCTATTTTGGAAAATAATAAAAATGATTGGAACAAAAAACAAAAAAAAACAAAGGACACACAAATGTGCCATTTCAGTATGTATGTGGATTTGCACTGCATAAATACAGAAAAATGCAAGAAAATACATGTGGTATGAACAAACCCTAATTTGAACAAAAACATTTGTGTTGCTTTCCCATGTACTACAATTAAATTACTTGGCCATGTTTTTGTAATTAGAGATAAGAATGTCTAAATTGTTCAGCAGTGACCAGTCATGGCTTAAGCCCCGTACACACGGTCAGACTTTTGGCCAACAAACTTCATTTTGAGCAAGTTGGACCAACAATCCGACCGTGTGTACGCTCCATCGGACAAACTTTTTTCGCTTTTTTCTTGTTTTCATCTTACAAAAGTTGGGTCTGCAAACGGTCAAACTTTTGCCCAACAAAAGTCCGATGGAGCAAAGTCCGACCGTGTGTACAGAAAACCATTGGACTTTTGTCCGATGGACAAAACTACTAATGTTAAAATCAACCAACAATAGCAGAAGTTGACCAAAGGGTGGCGGTAAAGAGCAGAAAAGAGCAGAAAAACCATGTGATGTTGCAAAAAGTTTTGGGAAAGTTTGCAGAAAAGTCAGAGCGTGTGTATGCTATTGGTGTTCCCGACCAACTCCGTTCGGACAAAAAAACATGGAAAAGTCAGATGGAAGTCCGACCGTGTGTATGGGGCTTTAGACATCATAGCCTGGTGTTCTGTTCATTGACTTAAACACAGAGCTTAATATCACACAATTTCTAATAGGTAGGGTTAGGATGATATACTGTAAATTGTACAGAGCCAGTAAAAGCAACTCTAAGCACATTTTGTAATTGCACAGGCTACTGGTACCATTTACAGTGTAAGAAAAGTGAAAACTTGCACTTCTGCTTTAAACAATATGAAACAGCTCAGGGATCCCAAGATTCATTGTAATTTACATTTATATGAAGCCGATCATTAAATAAAAATCCCATGGCTCAATTCAACTTTAAATTAACACATATATTCAGTCAGCATGAATTATACTTTGGAGGAATGCAAACATCCTTGTGCAGGGTGTAATTCTGCTAGTGTGGTTTGACAGGTTTGAAAGATGATTACAGAGGAGGAGCTGATCTGTTCTTCTTCTAGAAAAACGGCATAAAAAAAAGTATGCCTGAAAGACCACATGCACGACCAACGTCGCTAATCGATTTTAAGGCAAACAGTGATGTCTAAACAACACTCTCAAAGGGTATTTCCATCTTTACAGCCAAATTAGCATACCTACATTATTTTTATTACATGTCCCATTCACATACCACAGCTTAAAAAAAAGATTAAAAAATTGCAGCTTAGCAGATGCTCTTTTTTACAGCATACAGCAAGGACAATTTCTGGTTAGTTTGCTATGTTATGGATGGGGGCTGGGAGTCTGTATTTGCCATAATTAACCCAGTCTTTACTGTACAGGCAGAAGATATCTCCTGTGCTGGCAGATGATATCTAACGAGTTGTACTAGGATTTGATTACTGCAAAATATTTAGGAACTAGGCTTCTCCAGCTGGCCTCAGCCAGTCCCCAGCCCAGCTACTGGGCCAGATCATGCTGAACTACTTGAGAAATGGTTGCCATGAGAAATTTAAGAAAATATAAAAAATTTTTTTTTAGGTATGCTGTGTGAATAGAACACATAAACATATAGTTGGGTTTTCTCAAATTGACTGCAAAAGTGAAAATACACTTAAAGGCAGGTCCACACTGGCCCGACAAGAGCTCAGACTTCGAGAGCAGAAGTTGCATGACATGTCAAAATCAATGGTTCCCTATGAGAACCGGTCCTACTTGTGTCGGTCCGACTTTGAAAAAAGGTTCCTGCACTACTTTGGCACAATTTCAGCCCATAGATTTGAATGGAAGTCACATTAAAGTCGGATCACCATCTTAACTGATCTGACTTATGGCACGCGGCTTGTGCTCTGAGATCAAGTGTATGCAATGTTAGCAATGTAAAATCCCCCCCCCAAAAACTCCATGGGGTACCCCTCCAAATCCATACCAAGCCCTTTGGGTCTAGTATGGATCTTGAGGAGGAACCCCACACCCGGGAATTACCCTTTGGTCGGGTATGGATTAGGAGGGAAAACCGCACGCCAAAATAAAAAAAATGTGCCCCCCTGAATATCCATACCAGACCCTAGTCCGGCGCATGCAGCCTGGTAGGTCAAAAAAAAGGAGGGGTGAGCATACCCTCCCCCAGAACCATGCCAGGCCACATATGCCCTCAACATATGGGGGGGTTTAGTGCTTTGGGGCAGGGGGTACGCTGCCTCCCCTCGCTCCAAAACACCTTGTACCCATGTTGATGAAAATATGTCAGGTACTCAGATCAGTTCAAACATTAGAAAAGACTCACACAAGTGTTATTTCTATACTTGGGAGCAGCAGAATGTGTTTTCAGGTGTATTTTTAACCCCTTCATGCCTAAGCCTTTTACTGCCACTTGTTGCTTACAAGCTAAAATCAGTTACAGGTGCATTACATAAAATTAGAATATAATCAAAAAGTTAATTTATGTCAGTAAATCAATTCAAAAAGTGAAACTCATATATATTATATAGATGCGTTACACACAGGGTGATATATTTCAAGCATGTCATTCTTTTATTTTGATGATTATGACTTACAGCTATTGAAAACCCCACATTCAGCATCTCAGAAAATTAGAATATTACATAAGACCAATAAAAAAATTATAATTTTTTAATACAGAAATGTTGGCTTACTAAAAAGTATTTATATGTACAGTATAGTAGGCACTCAATACTTGGTCGGGGTCATTTTGCATGAATTACTGCATCAATGCGACGTGGCATGGAGGCGATCAGCCTGTGGCACTGCTGAGGTGTTATGGAAGCCCAGGTTGCTTTAATAGGGGCCTTCAGCTCCTCTGCATTGCTGGGTCTGGTGTCTCTCATCTTCCTCTTGACAATACCCCACGGATTCTCTATGGGGTTTAGGTCAGGTGAGTTTGCTGGTCAATAAGGCACAGTGATACTATGATCATTAACCACTTAAGGACCGCCGCACGACGATGTACGTCGACAGAATGGCTTGGACAGGCACAAGGGCGTACAGGTACATCCCCTTTAAGAACCTGTCCGTGGGTCACGCGCGCCGCCGGCGGGGCGCTCGCGACCCGGTCCGAAGCTCCATGACCGCGCCCGCGGGATTCGCGGACCCGATCACCACCGGTGTCCCGCGATCGGCTCACAGAGCTGAAGAACAGGGAGAGGTAAGTGTAAACAAACCTTTCCCCGTTCTTCCTAGTGGCATGTCAGTGATCGTCTGTTCCCTGTCATAGGGAACGACGATCAGTGACGTCACACGCCAAGCCATGCCCCCCTACAGCAAGAATCACTCATTAGGTCACACTTAACCCCTACAGCGCCACCTAGAGGTTAAACCCTTCACTGCCAGTGCCATTTTCACAGTAATCAGTGCATTTTTATAGCACTGATCGCTGTAAATATGACAATGGTCCCAAAAATGTGTCAAAAGTGTCCGATGTGTCAGACATAATGTCGCAGTCACGTTAAAAATCGCTGATCACCGCCATTACTAGTAAAAAAATAAATAAATAAATAAAAATGCCATAAAACTACCCCCCATTTTGTAGACCCAATAACTTTTGCGTAAACCAATCAATAAATGCTTATTGCGATTTTTTTTTACCAAAAATATGTAGAATACGTATCGGTCTAAACGAATAAATGAATATATTTTTTGGGGATATTTATTATAGCAAAAAGTAAAAAAATATGTAATTTTTTTCAAAATTGTCATTCTATTTTTGTTTATAGTGCAAAAAATATAAACTGCAGAGGTGATCAAATACCACCAAAAGAAAGCTCTATTGTGGGAAATAAAGGACGCACGACCGCGCAATTGTCAGTTAAAGTGACGCAGTGCCGAATCGCAAAAAGGGGCCTGGTCTTTAACCAGCCAAAATAGTCCGGGCTGAAGTGGTTAAACCAGGTATTGGTACTTTTGGTAGTGTGGGCAGGTGCCAAGTCCTGCTGAAAAATTTAATCAGCATCTCCAAGTTGGTCAGAGGGAAGCATAAGGTGCGCTAGAATTTCCTGGTAGAGGGCTGTGCTGACTTTGGACTTAATAAAACACAGTGGACCAACACCAGCAGATGACAAATCATTACCGACTATGGAAACTTCAAACTGGACCTCATGCAACTTGGATTCTGTGCCTCTCCGCTCTCCCACCAGACTCTGGGACCTTTATTTCCAAATGAAATGCAAAATTTTAGTGGTGCGCCGAAACATATCTTCAGAAAGAAAAAAAAGTGCCGATAATGGAACCGAAAAAAGGGCAGGCCATCCCGCCAGGGTGCAGCACATGTATCATCCCGGAGCCCCTGTCAGAGTCTCCCCTCCCTCCTGCTCTTCTCATTAGTGTCATGAGATACAGCCTCCCCAGTGCCTGGTAGCGCGATCTCACGCTGTGTCAGAGACCTGAATCACTGTGCAGCCAATGTAACAATGTCCCGCCTCCTAGACCACCTCTTGTGATAGATGTCACACTGATCCAATGCTAGGAATCATTGTGCCGTGTGTCATAGGAGGAGGGGACATCGTTACATCGGCTGCACGGCGATTCAGATCTCTGACACACATCGTGAGATCGCGCTACCAGGCACTGGGATCTCCTTGTCACTGGTAGGCTGTACATGATGGGCACTGGCAGGCTGCATGGCGTTAGCACTGGCGGGTTGCTGCATCTGATGGGCACAGACACTGGTGAGGCTGCATGAAGGGCACAGGCAGGCTGCTGCATCTGATAGGCACAGGCAGGCTGCTGCATCTGACTGGTAGGCTGCATCTGACAGGTACTGTTGAAGCTGCATTGATCTTTTGTATCATGTCTGCAGTCTCTGACAGTCTCCTGTATCATGTCTGCTAGAGGTGCACCAAATGACAATTTTGCTAATACTATTAGCAGTGTGTTTAAGATTAAGTAAGAGATTGCAGACATGATACAAGAGATTGTTAGAGACTGAGGACATGATACAAGAAATGGTTAGAGGCTGTGGACATGGTAAAAGAGATGGTCAGAGACGGCAGACTGCATTTTTCTTGAATTTTCTTGCACTAAAGGTGCCAATAATGGCCAACAATAAATTCATATTAGTTAAAATTGATGATATTAAGGAAAAAGTCAAATACAATACAATTGTATATAAAAATATAAATATTATTAAAAAACTTTAATTTTCGGTATCGTTTTTTGGCCTAGTGCATCCTTCATTTTCGGTACCAAAATTTCCATTCAGTGCACCCCTACAACATTTTCCACAGTCTGGGATGATTTGGGGAGCCATGTCATCTGCTAGTGTTGGTCCACTGTGTTTTATCAAGTCCAAAGTCAGTGCAGCCCTCTACCAGAAAATTATAGAGCACTTCATGCTTCCCTCTGCTGAACAGCTTTATGGAGATGCTGATTTAACTTTCCAGCAGGAAAAGTACCAATACCTGTTTTAATGATCATGCTATCGCTGTGCTTGATTGGCCAGCAAACTCGCCTGACCTAAACCCCATGGAGAATCTGTGGGGTATTGTCAAGAGGAAGACGAGAATCACCAGACCCAACAATGCAAATGAGCTGAAGGCCGCCATTAAAGCCACAGGCTGATCGCCTCCATGCCACGCTGCATTGATGCTGTAATTAATGCAAAAGGAGCCCCTACCAAGTATTGAGTGGATACTATACATTACATGGGCATACTTTTCAGTAAGCCAACATTTCTGTATAAAAATACTTTTATTCAATATTGGTCTTATTGCATTTTGGGTTGTGATCACGATATAGACAGGACCCAATCACAGCCCATCTGTACCATGTAAAAAGCTGTGGCCAATCACAGCTAATCACAATAATATAGACACTAAATTAGATTCATTCAGTGGTTGATGAACTTTTGGTACAAGCAATCATAATTTGTACTATGGTAAAACTGTATTGCTCTTGTCAGTGTGTAAAAAAAAAAAAAATATATATATATATATATATATATTAAAAAATAAAAAACAATACTGAAAAAATGTATTCTTATATTTTTATATACTGTCACCGGTTAGTGTCCCTGATCACTCCCGTTTTTAGGTCACATGATATTTGCACAACTGTTTATTAAATGCAAATTTTCAGGAAAAAATATAATAACATTTATTTTAGCGCAAAAACACAAAATATAAAACCCATTTTTGGTTAAAATATAAAAGATAAGGTTGCATTGAGTAAGTAGTCAAAATATGTAAAAATATATATTTATTATAGAAAGACAACACAGTTGCATTGAGTAAATAGATACCAAACACTCCATGTCTTAAAATTGTGTGTGCCTGCGATATTGCTAAAAACGATGGTACCCAAAGATCTCCATAGGTGACACTTTAAAAGCCTTCAGAGCTTATCAGTTTAGAGTTAACTAGGACCCATTTCGCTAGAATTATTGGTAGAAATAAGGGGATAATGGCGCTACATTCCACTAGTGTGACCTAAGGTCTGGGTGGTTAAAGACCAAGACCAAATAAAAATAAAAATAAGTGATTAAAACTAAATCAAAGAAGGAGAATTACTAAATAAACTAAGAAATGGACTTTGAACGGCACATGGATAAATAACGTAAAAATCTAAGGGTTTTATTATTGTAGAAAGATAATAAAAAGTAGATCAATACATTAAGAATTTATCAAGATGATAATAATCAATACATGGATAGAGCCTTCCTGTGTGCTCTATCCAGGCCCGCTATCAAAAATACGAAAAACAGAAGTTGCCGCTCAGGCAGATGAAATAAAAAAAGTACTTCCCTCAGGGACCAAGGGTGCCGGCAATGCACGTAGCAAATGAAGAAAATTTGTGAGGACAGCCGCACTCCAATCCAACGTATATTTATTCAGGCAAAACAGGCACTACAAAATCCAGCAAAACTCAGGACAGCTGTCCTGAGTTTTGCTGTTTTTTTTCGTGCCTGTTTTGCCTGAATAAATATACGTTGGATTGGAGTGCGGCTGTCCTCACTAATTTTCTTCACAGGCCCGCTATCACACGCAGTGCCCAGGCTCCCAGCTTGGCCACACTTCTTCTTTTTTGGAGGCTATACTGTGGACAGAGTATTTCTGCCCAGCCCATGCACTAGATTCCCAGTGGTGTATATCTTTTTGGCGTTTCTAGCTTCAGAGTCCTGGAGGACACCTTCTCTTGCTGCTTACCAGCAGCCTGTGTTCAGTTCATTATCTTGCTGTCATTTATAATGATTTCTACATTTTAAATTGGCAATATATCTAGAATGAGTGGGCAATTTACGAATACCCAGATTTGTGTTACATCTTGCAATATGACTTATTTATCATCACGCTCCTGAAAAAACGGTACAACATGCGAAACATGTAGAGCAATTGAAGACTACATTTCTATTCATTGGACCCACGGCTAATGCCACTCGCTTCATATGTACACTGTCCTACCATTTTCTGTTTGTTGGATATGTATCTCTTTTACTATTGAGTTCCACTATGATACTGTAGTTTTTCACGAAATTAAAAATGCCATTTTTTAAATTGGGCATTAAAAACGATCGTGTGTAGGGTCCAGAGCATTTTTAACGAGGTGAAAAATGGCCTAAAAAAAATGAGAACCTGCTCTATTAAAAACGGTAGTGTGTATGCTTTTACGAGGGGAAAAAAAAAGCGCATGCTCAGAATCAAGTATGAAACGGGAGCGCTCGTTCTGGTAAAACTAGCGTTCATAATGGAGATAGCACATTCGTCACACTGTAACAGACTGAAAAGCACAAGGCTGAAAAGCGCAAATCGCCGCTCAACAAACTTTACTAACATGAAGGGTGGCGCCATTAGAATGGAACTTCCCCTTTATAGTGCCGTCGTACGTGTTGTACGTCACTGCCCTTTGCTCAAGCGTTTTTTTTAATGAACGTGTGTATGCAAGACAGGCTTGAGAGGAAACAAGAAAAATCACGTCGAGAAAAACGTCGTTTTTGAAAATGACATAAAAAACGATTGTGTGTACGCGGCATTAGATTTTTACATTATTTATCCATGTGCCGTTCAAATTCCATTTCTTAGGTTATTTAGTAATTCTCCAGTTATATCGGGACGTTGGCACATTTGTACTAGTGCATCCACAGTGTCACCCTGTGAGGATGCACATTTAAGCAATTCCTTCTAAATCAAAGGACTGAGAACGCCTCTGACATGCGCGCAATCACTTAGTGACAGGCGAGATATAAGGCGTCTTGTGATGGACCCTGTAAATACTAGGTGAGTAAACCTAATGTTAATACCAAATAAACACTAACTATAGTATAAATCAACAGTGTCCCAAACCAATAGTGCAATATACCACAACCAATACTTGAATAAATGTGACAATACAGTATAAGTGTTTGTGTGCTAGGGCAATCCCACACACAGAAATGACAGTGAAGTAACCACAAAATAAATTGTGCTCTGAATGCTTAGCAGTCACACACACACACATATAGAGGATGTGGCTTGCAACTGTCCTTGATTAAAGTTATATATAGGAGAGAGTTGGCGCTTGTACCAAAGGCGATGTAGGAACTGGTACGGGTAGAAGGGGAGATTAAAACGAAGGAACTGATAAAAAACAAAACAATGATTGTAAAAACACATAAGACTTTAAAAAGTCCTTTTAGTCCATCATAAAGCACTATAAAGGCAGCCCAGTGTGGATGTGAAGCAAATCCTGGGTAGGCTGGGGTGAAAGCACAGAAGCGCATGCTCCGAAAGCGCGTTAACCTATTGTCTCTCCAGCCACTCGGAAGTAACGGATAGCAATACGGATAGTAACACGGCTTATCGCCCGCCAAGGATCTTCACGTCCCTGCCTCTCTGTGCATTTATTCAAGTATTGGTTGTGGTATATTGAACTATTGGTTTGTGACACTGTTGATTTACACTATAGTTAGTGTTATTTGGTATCAACATTAGGTTTACTCACCTAGTATTTACAGGGTCCGTCACAAGACGCCTTATATCTCACCTGTTACCAAGTGATTGCGCGCCTGCCAGAGGCATTCTCAGTCCTTCTTTGATTTAGTTTCAATCACTTATTTTTATTTGGTCTTAATCTTTAACCACCCAGACCTTAGGTCACACTAGTGGAAGGTAGCGCCATTACCCCCTTCATTCTACCTCTATTTCCAATCCTCCTTAGGGAGTTTTTTTTTGGGGGGGGGGGGGGCTGCAACCTGTTTGTAACCTACCTTAGCGTGGAGTCCCACTTTTACTAATCGCTAGAATTATTGTTCTCACTCTGACGTTCGCAGTGATATGTCACACATGTGATGCAACCACGGTTTACGTGCACACCCTGGGCTTGTATTTGTGTTTTCACAGGCGTACAGGGCAACGGGGGTTACAACAATTTGAAAAAAAAATTGTAATATATGTTATTATAATTGTATTAAAATTAAATGTTTTTCTTTTATTTATTTTTTCTTTTTACTTGATTGCTAATCACAAGTGGTTAATAAACCCCATTGTGATAGCATTGGGCAGATGACAGGTACTTTTTATGGAGACATTAGGGGTCTAATAGACTCCAATGTCTCCCCTGCCCTTCACACGATCTAACCAAGCACAGATTTGGCTTGGTTAGAGGTGTCCCCTGGCTGTACTGATCGAGGCATGGATTTGCCTTGGTCTCACAGCGCTCTCCCTCCCCTAGCAAGCAGTTGTGTTCCCTGGCTCCGGTAAAAGCAGGAGAGCCCAGGAACCACGGGAGGAGGGGGGTTCACCAGTGGGAGGCACTGCAGGCTCTGTGAAAGTGATTGGCAGCTATCGAGCTGCTGTATCACATTCACTTTGAAGCTGATAGAGCAGGGGTGTCAAACTCAATTTCATCGTGGGCCGCATCAGCATTATGATTGCCCTCAAAAGGGTCGGTTGTATCTGTAATATTAGATGTCCAGCGCATCCCCTCCCCTTACATTAGATGTCAAGAGCCACCCCACCGTCAGAAGTTGAGTCCCCCACCCTCCCTTACATCACAGTGCACACCCCTTACCTTATGCTGCTGCTGGGAAGATGGATGCATGGCTTGAAAGCAGAAAGTACAGGGTCTGGAGGAGGACCAGAGGAGGGCTGGAGCTCTCCTGCAGCTGCAAGAGAGGTGCGAGGGCCACATGAAATGGCCTGGAGGGCCGGATTCGGAAAGCGGGCCTTGTGTTAGCCACTTGTGTGATAGAGGTTCACTCTTTGGATGTACGCAGTGTGTCTAAATATCGGAACTGGATAACAGAAACAAAGAAAAATGTTTCTTTGCTTTCAACATTTTTCTTTTTTTTATAGTCTATTTAGCAAAAAATGTAAAACCCAGTGGTGAATTAATACCACCAAAGAAAAGCTATATTTGAGTGTAAAAAATATAAAAAATGTCATATGGGTACAATGTTGCATGACCATGCAATTGTTATTCAAAATGCAACAGCGCTGAAAACTGGAAATTTGCTTGGGCAGGAAGGGGGTGAAAATGCCCTGTATTGAAGTGGTTAATGTGTGCTGGTGGTAACGTGCATGTAGATGTATGAATGCAACCTAACATTGAAATGTTTGTGCAGTTTATTCACCATTTCATGGCAATCTGAGCATTTCACACCAGACATTTCTCTCTTGAGGCAGAGAGAAAATAAAAACGAGAAAAAAAAAAGGTTCTGCATTGCTGGGTTTGTCTGCAACAGTAAGAGGACAGACTATAGTGCTTTATGTTTTAAGAAGGATATCTGCTGGGCATATTTATAAAGCAGTGAATGTCATTTTCAACACAACATCCACTAAAATAGTAGCTAGTTGCTGTGATAGTGTTCATCTAAACACCTTTATTGATTTTTATTTAAATAATAAAAAAATATGTTAATGTGGGTTTTCCACAAAAACAGAAGCACCTGCAAAAAAAGCTTAAAACCCGAAAGTAGAGAAATTAAGAAATCGGAAAAAAAAATTCACACCAGGAACTTAATTGAAGGGGCAAAGCGTTTTGTTCTAAACTTTTTTTTTCCCAGCTTGAAAACTAGAATTCACAAGTTATGCTGCACAGACTATACTAAACAAGCTGACAGTTTTTCTAGAACACGCGTCATTTACATTTATTATTCAAATAAATAAAATAGTTACGGTAGATTCTTTTTATTTATTCTTTTCAAAACACAACATAACTTTTCTGTATTTGCCATGATGGAAAACACAACATAACTACATTTATGACTAATGAGACAGTGAGATAAAGGCAGTTTCTATGTGAAAACACTTTCTGATCCTGCAATTTTTATACTGCTATTCAGTCAGATGTAGGCCTGTATTCCTTTCATTTCCCCCTTTTTGATATGCTACAAGAATAATTATGCGATTTTCTGCAGAAATGCAGCTTCAGTATTATCAACAGCCACCTCTGCTCATTAACCACCATCCGTACCATGACAACATCTGACATTTCTCCAGCATACCTTCTATTTTAAAGCAGAAACATGCCTTACATACTGTATGTATATCACTAGCAACAAAACTGTACTATTTGGAAAACTACCCTCTAAAAACAATCTATAAAATGAGATACCCATACAGTAGCATCTTTCAGGCAAAAACGGTTCCTCTTAAAATACAACAAAAACATTGGCATGGCTATTAGAGTGATAATGATTCTAAGTTGCTTCAGAAATACATTTGAGGCAGAAAAAAAAAGGAAAGGATAAGGCCAGTCTTTCATGAGCAACTAAAGAAACGTGGATATCTGAAGCCAACTAAAGACATAGAAATAGTGTTGGAACATAATATTATTCTCTCATAAATTGTATAACTAGGAATAGAGGAGACACACAGTATCACATCAAAGTTATCAAACCCAACATCATCCACCATAAACAAATTCTTCCGCAGTTTTGGAGTATGTAAACACATTATGTGTATCTAATTGATGGAGGGCAACAGCATGAGGAAAATGTGCCCATTAATATGAGACGGTGGTACTGGAAATGGTCTAAAGTACAAACAATGTCATCAGAATATGACATCGGAATATTTCTCCTTGTGTCAAACACACTATTATGTAGCCTTTCATTACAAGTGCATGCAAGGAAGCGTACTCTGCAGACGGCAAGGAAGCGTACTCTGCAGACGGCAAGGAAGCGTACTCTGCAGACGGCAAGGAAGCGTACTCTGCAGACGGCAAGGAAGCGTACTCTGCAGACGGCAAGGAAGCGTACTCTGCAGACGGCAAGGAAGCGTACTCTGCAGACGGCAAGGAAGCGTACTCTGCAGACGGCAAGGAAGCGTACTCTGCAGACGGCAAGGAAGCGTACTCTGCAGACGGCAAGGAAGCGTACTCTGCAGACGGCAAGGAAGCGTACTCTGCAGACGGCAAGGATGCGTACTCTGCAGACGGCAAGGATGCGTACTCTGCAGACGGCAAGGATGCGTACTCTGCAGACGGCAAGGATGCGTACTCTGCAGACGGCAAGGATGCGTACTCTGCAGACGGCAAGGATGCGTACTCTGCAGACGGCAAGGATGCGTACTCTGCAGACGGCAAGGATGCGTACTCTGCAGACGGCAAGGATGCGTACTCTGCAGACGGCAAGGATGCGTACTCTGCAGACGGCAAGGATGCGTACTCTGCAGACGGCAAGGATGCGTACTCTGCAGACGGCAAGGATGCGTACTCTGCAGACGGCAAGGATGCGTACTCTGCAGACGGCAAGGATGCGTACTCTGCAGACGGCAAGGATGCGTACTCTGCAGACGGCAAGGATGCGTACTCTGCAGACGGCAAGGATGCGTACTCTGCAGACGGCAAGGATGCGTACTCTGCAGACGGCAAGGATGCGTACTCTGCAGACGGCAAGGATGCGTACTCTGCAGACGGCAAGGATGCGTACTCTGCAGACGGCAAGGATGCGTACTCTGCAGACGGCAAGGATGCGTACTCTGCAGACGGCAAGGATGCGTACTCTGCAGACGGCAAGGATGCGTACTCTGCAGACGGCAAGGATGCGTACTCTGCAGACGGCAAGGATGCGTACTCTGCAGACGGCAAGGATGCGTACTCTGCAGACGGCAAGGATGCGTACTCTGCAGACGGCAAGGATGCGTACTCTGCAGACGGCAAGGATGCGTACTCTGCAGACGGCAAGGATGCGTACTCTGCAGACGGCAAGGATGCGTACTCTGCAGACGGCAAGGATGCGTACTCTGCAGACGACAAGGATGCGTACTCTGCAGACAACCAACTTCATATAAGGGCAACAATAGCTATCAGCTAGGAAAGGCAGACCAGATCATTATTCTTGTGCCAGCTCTGAGATCTATCAGAGGGGAGACATTAAAACGAGAAAGGTCACCAGTACACCAGGATCTCAAGAACGGGTACAGTGCTTTATTCAGTGATCATATCAGTTACAGAAGTGTCGTTTTGGAGTCTCGCAAGACCCCTTCATCAGGATATTTTTGTAGAAGCCACGTGACGAAACATGTCAAGGAAGTGACAACACTGATAAGAACCGGAAGTACAGTAACCGCCATCTTTGTTACTCTGATTCTTTTTATTTTAGTTAATACTGCACTATGAGCTTTTTGCTTTATTGTATCTTTTCTGAGTACAACTAGCAGCTTTAAGAAATTGCCTGTCTTAAAAGAGGATTGTAAATAGCGTATTAGTGTATTATTCAGCTATGGGGTAGAAGGGCAGTATGTTTGGTAAGAGGACATCTGCATGTGGTGTGTGACACAAAGGAAGATTTGCAAGATGACTTGTATGCTTTTATAATTGCACTTTATGATCACGGATTAATGTGAGCACAATTGTATTGATGCATGATTTTATTTTATTTTTATACTACACTATACAGTTTCGTTTGTGTCCCTGGGCTGGGGAAAAATGTGGTTAAAACCCTTACATATACCGAAGTGAACTGAAGTGACCAGTCTCGGGTGATAAGCAGAGATGAAACAGATCCTTCTACATAGGTTGTACCTGTTTATCTGCAGCCATATTACCTCTACAGCTTTCTAAAACACACAGATAAAAGGGTTTTTCTCAGCTCAAGCAGGCAGAGTGGGTATCTGACATTACACACTGTACAGCATAGAAAGGACAGCGGAGTATAAACTGAAATCTGTGTCAAGGGAAGGAACATCGCCCCCTTTACACCATCTCATAGGGAAACACACACTGCTGAGGCTATCAATCACCTTCTGTGTGCTGGAGGGAGGGCAAAGACTGTTGCTCTGTTCATTTTTATTTTCAGAGATTTACAGCTATTATAAAGCAACAGCGAAGACAGGTTTGCAGGTATATGTGCACATTTACACTAATCAGCATTAACATCAGGAAGACCAGTAAGGATGTCCATGCTGTCCTGTGTCCACAGACAAGTGTTCACAATTGGAATGTGAACATTAAAGAGGAGGTCCAGCCTGGGTGAAAAAAAGTCAGCAGCTTCAAATACTGCAGTTGCTGACTTTTAATATTAGGGCACTTAACTGTCCAGTGAGCCTGCAATGTCGGCACCCCAGCCGATCTTCGGATCGACTCCCAGGTGCTGCCGCCACCATTCCTGGTAAGGGAACCCGGTAGTGAAGCCTTTGAGCTTCACATCGGCTTTGCTTACTGTGCATGCGCGCTGCACTTTCTAATTGGCCCGGCAGCAGGGGAAGGAGGAGAGGGGTGAACTTCCGGGAGATCGGGCCGTCACCGGAAGTGGGGAAGGGGACCTGTCAAAAACAGGTCCCCTGTTCCCCCCCTTAAGGGGGCCAAATGTGGCACCGGAGGAAGCGTATAAGTGAGAGTTCCACTTTTGGGTGGAACTGCTTTAAAACTCGACTGTAGAGCAATGGAAGAAGGTGTTTTGGAGGTTTTGACTTGGTCTCCAAATTCTTCAGATCTCTATCCAATCGAGCATCTGTGGGATGTGCTGCAAAACAAATTTGATCCAGGACTTGAAGGATTTGCTACTGATGGCTTGGTACCAGAAACCACAGCATACCTTCAGAGGTCTAGTGGAGTTCATTTCTCGACAGGTTAGGGCTGTTTTGCCAGCAAAAGGAGGACATACTCAGTATTAGGTGAGTGGACAGTATAATACTGTAGTATTATTTGTAGTAAAAACAAAAAAAAAGGTGAACCATTAGTGGCTGCCCACCATCTTGCCTAGTCCTTCACAGCCCTTTTGACTTCTGCTAGCAGAAAGGATTGAATAAATGAGTAGATGTAGAGGGAGACTTGCAGAATCTACTGTATATTAATCAATGCACTGCCTCTTATACAGGGAGCAGAGTGTCATTATGAACACAGAGGGAGGCAAAGAAAAGTCCATGATTTCCTAGCTAGGACACAGCAGAGCAGATATTCCTAGGTAACTCTTCTGCAATGTCATACCACCTGGGGTACATAATCACACAACCACTGGGAGCGAATATTTGCAACTGTGCATTAATGCATTTTTTTGTCCCTTGCAATAGTGCAGTCAAATGTATGAATAAATGGTGGGACAACAGTTCCGCTTTAAGATGGCATCATCACTTTTGAAGGAGCTGAGATAATATTAAGATGACCATATGGTTACCCAATACTAGATATTGACCACTCTTATTCGCCAAAAGACACTTATGTTAGGTTGCCAATATCATGGTGGGGTTATAGTCTTACCCCATACATCTCAGAGACCTTAAAAAGGGGCATTATAGTGAAATGGTAAGTGGTCCTTTGTATACCCTTTCTACCAGTTTGTTTTGCATAACACAAAGTGATTATTTGTCTGAAGGAAAAAAAAAAAAGGGACATTTTTGTACTTGCTGCAAAATACTGCAAGTTACTCACTGGAGGGCAGTCAGTTTTAGAATGATGGCTGACACTTCTAGGTAGAAAAGGGCACAACCCCATCTCACGGCTTTACCCTTGCATGTACATGTACTAATAACCTCAGAAGTAGCAAGTTGTGTGCAAACGCCAGTAATAGAAAATAAACTTACAAAGAAAACATCTTAACTAAGGCAATAGGTCTCCAAGCAAAAAAACAGCCACATGAGGTAAGGAATTTGTGCCCCATGTTTAACTACTGGGAAGAATAATTTTATAATGAGTTAAAAATAAAAATTCTCTAAGTGTTGGGTGGGGGACACAGTCAATCTTGTATTGGAAGGGAGTGGGATAAAGCTAAAGGTGTTATGTCAACCCTTAAGTATAAAAGCATGACTGATGTAAAAGCAGTATTTGGAGGAACACCCAAAGATTATTATAAATAAATAATGTAAAACAATAAAATTATGCACAATAAAAAATTGTAGACAATTAATACCGTAAAACACTAAAATATATATAAAAACTCAGTAAATGTCCATAAATATTGTAGCAGCGCTTCTTGTCATGAATAACAAGCTTCTTTATGTGTTGCCTACACAAAAGGAACTGATGAGCAGAGGGAAAGTGTGATTGATATCTCAAAGTGGTTGATATAGTTCAAAAAGTTCATCCGTCATGTATTGTATATACAGTAGAGAAGTCCCCTTTTGGGGATACACTCACCAAAAGGTAGATATGAATGAGCCTTATCAATGTCACCAGGATCACTTCTTTCCTTTCTTTCACTCCTTCCACCGATATCCAACTTTGTTTGTATGCTCAGGTGTTCAGGTATTCATATGAAAAAAGAATAGTCACATAGCCTGATATTGCTTTAAGCATTTATTTCCCATGAACAACCCCCTTACAAGTGGATACGTACAAAATTGCAGTTAAAAAACGGGCATAGAAAATGTTAGTTGCTCAGTACACATAAGGCGCCAGTAGATGGAGGCTCACGCTGTGTTAAACAGCGTGTGTGATGTTACCACTTCCTGGTTCCTGGATGCGTTGGAGCGCAAACGTCACTTCCGGTTTACGGCGAGACCACGACCCTGACGCGTTTCGTCACTTCCGGACTTCGTCTGAGGGCGCCCTCAGACGAAGTCCGGAAGTGACGAAACGCGTCAGGGTCGTGGTCTCGCCGTAAACCGGAAGTGACGTTTGCGCTCCAACGCATCCAGGAACCAGGAAGTGGTAACATCACACACGCTGTTTAACACAGCGTGAGCCTCCATCTACTGGCGCCTTATGTGTACTGAGCAACTAACATTTTCTATGCCCGTTTTTTAACTGCAATTTTGTACGTATCCACTTGTAAGGGGGTTGTTCATGGGAAATAAATGCTTAAAGCAATATCACGCTATGTGACTATTCTTTTTTCATATGAATACCTGAACACCTGAGCATACAAACAAAGTTGGATATCGGTGGAAGGAGTGAAAGAAAGGAAAGAAGTGATCCTGGTGACATTGATAAGGCTCATTCATATCTACCTTTTGGTGAGTGTATCCCCAAAAGGGGACTTCTCTACTGTATATACAATACATGACGGATGAACTTTTTGAACTATATCAACCACTTTGAGATATCAATCACACTTTCCCTCTGCTCATCAGTTCCTTTTGTGTAGGCAACACATAAAGAAGCTTGTTATTCATGACAAGAAGCGCTGCTACAATATTTATGGACATTTACTGAGTTTTTATATATATTTTAGTGTTTTACGGTATTAATTGTCTACAATTTTTTATTGTGCATAATTTTATTGTTTTACATTATTTATTTATAATAATCTTTGGGTGTTCCTCCAAATACTGCTTTTACATCATTCACACACTTCCAGCAGCTGCTCGTTGTGATTGGGATCCCCATTTCCAATCAGATAGACATTCAGCCCTATATTACTCTAGTCATACCATCAATTGTGTTTATCCCAGGCGCTGAGCGGTGCTCATGCAGGAAGGGCCACTTTAAGCATCTTCATATTTACATAAAAGCATGACTAAACACACATTTGGAGGACCTTCCTCCGAAAGCTGGCATCTACTGATGTCATCACCAAAAATATAAGAAGTGGCCTTAAATGCCTGGATCCAAAAGACCCATAATGCACTCACTTGTCCTGGTAGTGCATACAGTAACAGGAAATGAAGATTCACATCCCTTCAGAGAATATGAAAGGAAAGAAAAAGCCAGCATGCAGATTACCAAATTGCAGAGTTTACTAAAGTTGTATGTCATAAGGCAAGATAATGATAAAGTGCAGATCCACTTTCTCAAGGTACCAGACATGATAGGTTACTCTTTTTGCTTTTGAGGTTAATTATGGTACCACTGTAGGCTGTGCCCTACACATATTTAGAGAAGGTTATGTGTGTAGGATGGATTTATTTAAACTTTCAGGGAATATGCTTGCAAATCTATCTAGAAATGGTTGGACTGCATGCAAACAATCTCTTTTGTGGGCCATTTAACTACAAAAATCCATCTTCCAATGGAAAGCCTTGACTGTCTGATAAGTCCTTAACCACTTCAGCCCCAGAAGAATTGGCTGCTCAATGTGTGTTCTAACTGTGGGGGGGGGGGTGGGACTGACTAGGAGAAGAGAGAGATCGGTGTTCATACTCAGTATGAACACACAATCTGTTTCCTCTCACAAATCCCAATTCTCGCTCTGTCACGAGCGATCGCGGGTGCCCGGCGGTCATCACGCCCTCCGGGCACTTGCATAAGCTCCGGTGGTGAGCCGCGGGCACGCGCACCCCCTAGTGGCCAACAGGCGAAGCAACGTAATGTAACGTTGTTTCACCCACCCATGCCATTCTGCTGCAGTTAAACTGTAGTGGCTGGTCGGGAAGTGGTAAATACCTTACTATGTCCAGCTTGTACAAATAAATCTTCTTAAAATGCAAAGGTGACAAAGGAAGAGAAACAATGCCCACATTAGGTGAAAATAGGGAATAACCTTATCTACTTAAGGACAGAGCCTCGTTTTGAGATTTGGTGTTTATTGGTTTGAAACAAGTTTTTTTGCTAGAAAATTACTTCGAACCCCCAAACATTAACCCCTGTACACACGATCGTATTTCCTATGGTTTTTAAACCGATGGATTTTTCCATCGGAAAACCGATGAAGCTGACTTCCATCAGTCTTGCCTACACACCATCAGTCAAAAAACTGACCGTTCCAAACGTGGTGACGTAAAACACTCCGATGAGCCGAAAAAAATTAAGTTCAATGCTTCTGAGCATGCGTGTTTTTTTTAACCAATGGACTTGCCCATAGACGATCGGAATTTGCTATCGGTTTTTTATCCATCGGAAAAATTTAAAACATGTTCTATTTTTTGACACCGATGGAAAAAAGACTGATGGGGCCCATACACGATCGGTTTGTCCGATGAAAAAAATCCATCGGACTGTTTTCATCGGTAAAACCGATCGTGTGTACGCGGCTTTATATATTTTTTTTTTATAGCACCCTCGAGAAAGAAATGGCGGTTGTTGCAATACTTTCTGTCACACCGTATTTGCGCAGCGGTCTTACAAGCACACTTTTTGAAAAAAAAAAAACTTTTTTTTATTAAAAAATAAGTAACAGTAAAGTTAGCCTAATTTTTTTTATACTGTGAAAGGTGATGTTACGCCAAGTAAATTGATACCCAACATGTCACGCTTCAAAAGTGAGCCTGCTCATAGAGTGACGACACACTTTTACCCTTAAAAATCTCCATAGGCGCTGTTTAAAAAATTCTACAGGTTGCATGTTTTGAGTTCCAGAAAAGGTCTAAAAAGGTCTAAAGCGAGAATTATTGCTCTCGCTGTAACGATCGCTGCGATACCTCACACGTTTTCATATTCGGGGGCTGCCCATGTATGCGTTCGTTTCTGCAAACTGTGTTTTTTTTTTTAAGAAAAAAAAACATGACAGAACCTCTTAAATATGAGATCTGGGGTCAAAAAGATGTCAGATCTCATATTTACACAAAAATGGAATAAAAAAATGTCCCTTTAAGAGCTATGGGCAAAAGTGACGTTTTGATGTTGCTTCCGCTCTGCAATGGCATGGATCGGGGTGGGGACCATCTTCCCCTTACTCAGCTCCATACCACACAGGGAAAAGGATCAGTTCACCTCTGCCGCTTCTGGCGGCTCCAGTAAACGACGGAGGACAGCAGAGCACGGCGGGAGCTCTCTCCCACAACGGATAAAAGTGATCTTGCTCCTGAGACCACTTTTATCTGAAAGCCAACCGCCCACTGAAGAACTGAAGAAGTGGATAACAGGAGTATGGCAGCTACCTGCTGCAATAACCACAATATTCCACTTTAAACAGCCAACGTATAACGATGGCGGATGGGAGGTCGGCAAGTGGTTATGCAGAAAAGAGGGTCAAGGTCTAAAAAAAGAAAAAAAAAGATCTTATCCTTATAAAGGCCTAGACAAGGATGTCAGGTCTAAAACCTTCTAAACCAAAGTGATGACAACATTAGAAGTCACCTTCTGGGAGAAGTCATGAGCAGCCTCCTGAACCCTGTAGTGCAGAAGATTCTAACAGGGAAGGCGATGTGAGTAACATCCTGCAAAAAAGAACAAACTCTTTAGGCTTCATGTACACTTGAACTACTTTTACCACTGGCCGTGGGAAAACGCAAAATACTGCAGAATCGCACCATGATTTTACACCATGATTTTGCAGCGTTCAAAACGTTCCTATCCTGAACACGATTCTTCCGCGTTCAGGAGAGGTAGGTTAGTTTAGGCATCTTGGCAAAATAAATGCCAAAAGCTCCTAAACTCAAGTTTAGGAGCTGTTAGTGTACATGTAGCCTTATAGTGCTGAGCATCTAAAAAAAAAAAAGGATCTTGGATACTGGAAAGGTCCTGGGGTTAAAGTGGTTGTAAACTTTGGACATGAAATATGAAAAAAAGTACATCCTTCTATAGTATGTGCTTGGCATTCTACAAAACTTTGTGTGTCATTTCTCTCTGCTGCCTGGTTCCTCTGTTATCAGCATGAGTCAGTTCGGGCAGCTTTGCCCAACACCAGGAATTAAAAGGGTGACAGGAGAAGGAGCTGCAGCACTCAGCCTGTGACTATTATCCACAGCTGGGCTTATTCTCTGTATTGTGTGAGGGAAGTGTGACTCTTCCCTCCAATCAAGGCTCAGAGCTGTCAGTTGAATGAAGACTTCAGATCCCCACTCCCTGCTCCTAGAGCGAAAGAGATGCATTCTTCTGTGTATTTTCAGAACGATAGGCAGAAAAATGATTGGAGATACACTTCACTGGACACACGCAGAGTTTACAACTACTTTATTCCTTGGAGTCTTGCACTATTTAAAAAAGCTTTGCAAGTGTGGCTGTGCTAAAAGCTCTACACCGTATGGCAGTAACAGGCTTAGTTAGACCACACACTGTCTAAACCTGGACTTCAAAAGCCATGCCAATAAAGGCAGACTCTAGGAAAAAAAAATACTTCAGATTGGTCCAGCTTTATTTACCTCCAAAGCTGTAGATACTTCATTCAGAAGGCTACCGGGAATACTAACAATCTTAGTTGTCTTTGTGACAAATTTACTGTCAGCTTTAATCTTCCAGGCTCAACTGCTGTGACTTTGTCTTGCACAGCAAGTGTAACGGTTGCACGCTCTTCCCCTTCTTCCCCCCACACCTAGTGATAAAAACGTCTTGTAGTCTATTTACAGAATAGAATGCAAGGCATTATGTAATTGGACAGGGAGAAAAGAAGGGAGGATGAACTACAGGACAACACCTTGTCTAAAGACTCCATCCTGTGGATACTGCTTCTCTGAACCAGGCACCAGAAAACATGGCGTACATCACATTCTTTCACAGGAGGAGACTGGCCTGAGAGTAAAACAAGTGGACGAAACACTTAGTCTAAAATTATTAAAACATTTTTTTTAAATAAACTTTATTACATTGTCCAACATTAGGGAGGATACAGAGTTAACAATAGTAACAGAAAATACCATGTCATCATAAAGTATAATGTATAATACACAATAATGTGGAAGGCGACATGTCAATGCCTCCGGCACCTCTGTATTTATTCTGGCTAATTGCTCAGATTAGTTGAGGTGGCAAATAAGGGGGGGGGGACAGGGAGTACCCCATGGTGCTTTAGAACAAAATGTCTAGGCCAACAGCTATGTGGAGCATGGTACTGGATACCCTGTAATTGGGAAACATGGAAGCCCTGCAGAGGGGAAGCACCCCCTCTCACTCAGAAGAGCCATGGGGGGTACACCCAAGCTAAATCTACCATCTGGTGCTCCGTAACCTGGGTGGGATGATCCAGCTTCCCTAGGCTACATGGGAACACCATCCGGCAGAGCAGTATAATATAAACCAGAAAATAAGATAACATTACAACACAGGATAGTAGGTGAGGGGGTGACACAGAGTAGGGCAATGTGGGGGGGGGAAAGGGGGGGCAAGACTAATCGTGTAGAAGAAGCAGCCTTCAGGTTGATCAAGCAGTAGGACACATACATTTCAACGTGCAGGTAGAATCAATGTTATTGAAGCGGGAAATCAAAAAGGTCAGGTGAGGTCTCAGTCTGGATCTGACTTTGTCCAGACCAAGAGGTGGATGCCTTTGAGGTCATCAAAGATGTTAACCTGTTTGCTAGGAAACTTATGTTTAAGATCATTTTTGATAGGGATCAAAAAATTCCTCCCAAGGGATCACCTTCTGAGGATATTTGGAAGAATCAAACTATAAATTAAATAAAAGCTCTGAATGATTTAATGGAACTATGGGGTTGATTTACTAAAGGCAAATCCACTTTGCACTACAAGTGCACTTGGAAGTACAGTCACTGTAGATCTGAAGGGGGCATGCAAGGAAAATAAAAACAGCATTTTTGCTCGATCATGATTGGATAATATAAATCAGCAGAGCTTTCCCTCAGATCTACAGTGACTGCACTTCCAAGTACACTTGCAGTGCACGTGTAGTGCAAAGTGGATTTGCCTTTAGTAAATCAATCCCTATGGGAAGAAAGCAATCCCTTTGATGACCCTCTAAGACAGTGGATCTCAACCTTTCTAGTGCCGTGACCCCTTGCTAAAATTTCTCAAGTTGTGGGGACCCCTAACAGTAGAATTTTCGTAGCCTGGGTTGTCGACGCCCAAGGCAAGACAAGTAATTTGTGCCCCTAACCCACGGACATTTAGGGCTCATTGAGTCCCTTCCACTCGTATAGTATTAAAACCCCTTATGGTACATTTAAGGATGTACCACTCTCTATGTTCTCCTTTCTTTTCTTTTTATCTCTCTATCTTAATTTCTTGGTTTTTTTCCCCCTATCCCTCACTCTAGTCGTCTTTCCTGTTCTTTCTCTTCCTTTTTTTTCTTTGTTCCTCCCCCTCTTTTCCTCTCCCTTCCATGTATTCTCTATTTTTATTCCTTCTCTTACTCCTGGGGGGAGTTGGGATAAGTGGCGGTGCTGGCGGGGAGTTCTGATCAGCCAACTTAGGTGCTCTTGATCAAGGTCATCTGCTGATCTGAGAACTGTAGTGGGAACTTTAAATGGCAACTCTAATCACAGGTAGTGTTACTCAATGTGTCTCCAGCTCTGTGGTGTATAGCAGCATTGACACCTATGCTGAAATCAGGAGATGGGGTCTCCTCCAGCCCCTCACACTTCACATTTCTCACCAGTCAGCTGACCTCTAGTCTCTGCCCCCACAGCCATGCCGTGAATTTAATGGGCGGCCATGGGCTCCAGGGACTGCCCCTGGTGGGTGGCTTGCGAAAAAGACTGTAAAATTGCTGCGGGCTTCAGGAACAGCCCAGGATTCGGTGACCCCTGGCAAATCGTCATTTGACCCCCAAGGGGGTCCCGACCCAGGTTGAGAACCACTGCTCTAAGAGGATCCAACTTGGAGTCATTCTCCAGCTTCAGTTTCCCCAATCGAAGGATGTTTTCCTCCACCACATTTTTATAAACCAAAATCACGATCATTTCCCATTCTTCAGGGAAATCCAAATATTTGGGCAACAGATCATCCAATAAAAAACCTAGCGCAACAGAAAGCTCTAACCTCTCTTAAAAATAACCATCAATTAATTATAAAAACCGCTGACAAAGGGGGCAATATTGTGTTTATGGATTTAGAAAAATACAAAGCAATGGTTTTGGATCTTCTGCTGAACCGCCAATGGTATATGCCTATATCTTTAGCCCAGGTAAATTATGCCCAAACCAAATATGAAATCTTGATCTCTTGAGCATTTGTCGAGGGTCTGATTGATATAAAAAAAAAATTGTGAATTTTTGACAGTAAAAACCCCCAGATTGCCTACTTTATATGCTTTACAAAAGATACATAAAAATGCTGAATTCCCTCCTGGACGTCCAATTATATCTGGAAAAGTCAGCTAGCAGATTATACACAGCCTCATGTTAAGGCCCTGAGTTCATATATTCAGGATACAGTGAACCTCTTAAGATCCCTGGATGAAGTCTGTGTTCCGGAAGGAGCATGGTTGCTGGCCATTGATGTCGAGGCCCTCTACAACTCGATTCCTCATGATTTGGGGGTTTGAGTTGTGGAGTGTTTTATCTCCGAACGAGTCCCTAGGGCCAGTGCATATAATAACTTTGTTCTGGAGATGCTGCATTTCGTCTTGACAAACAATATTTTTGTATTTGATCGCTCCCACTACCTCTAGGTGCAGGGTGTTACGAAGGGAACCAACTGTGCCCCATCATATGCCAATCTGTACCTGGGGGGTGGGAGCGTGAAATTTTCTCCTCTGAAGAATTTCAGGGGCTCTTTGAGAAGGTGATATAGTGCAGATTTATAGACAATATTTTTATCGTCTGGACAGGAACAAAAGATTAACTCCTCTCCTTCTTGGATAGGTTGAAGATAAACCATTATAATCTAAAGTTTACCATGACCTTTGACCAAAGAATTATACATTTTTTGGATATTACTATCTATGTTAACCCTGATGGAACCATTGGTTCCTCTCTGTACAGAAAACCATCAGCTGAAAACACATCCAATCTCATCCAAAACCTCTAGTCCAGAGTTTACCGTATAGTCAATACATTAGACTAAAAATAAATTGTAGTTGCAATGAGGATTTTGAGCATGAAGCAAGGGCTCTACAGTCTCATCTTATTGACAGAGGCTATAGTCGATCCTGTTTGAAAAAAGCTTACCATAGAGCTAAACTAAATGACAGAGAGAATCAAATGCATTCAAAGAAATCCAAAAAACAGGACCAAAAGGTTTGGCTAATAACACAATATGTGGGGGGAACCTAAAAAAAAAAGTTTGCCAAATTATCCAAAACTATTGGCACCTTCTGGCTACTGATGAGGTGATATTAAAATACGTGAGCCCATACCCTAAGATTACTTATAGGAAGTATAAGGTGTACAATATCAATACTTTCATAACCTGTACGTCTAAAAATGTGCTTTATTTATTGATTTGTCCATGCAGTCTACAATATGTAGGCAGCACTATGCGAGCCATGAACCTTAGGATTAAGGAACATCTGGCAAATATCAAGAAAGGGTTCCCCAAACACACTGTTTCCCGTCACTACTTAGAATGTCATATTAAAAATCCAGTAGGAACTACGTTCATAGCTATAGATCGATTTATACCTAATTGGCAAAGGAGTATGACAAAGAGAGAGATCTCGCTGTTGGAAACTCGCTGGATCTATGACCTCAAATGTTATACTCCCTTTAGGTTAAATGTTGACTGGGATGTGAACAGTTTTATTAATAATTATTGATCCAGTCAACATAATAGTAATATTCCTATTTTTCTTACCAGATTTATCTTGGTTTATCTGTAACAGCAGTTTCTCTGGTCTGCCACTAGATGGGCCTCTTACTAGTATAACATCATTTTAACCACTTAAGCCCCGGACCATTTCGGGCCATTAGGACCAGGCCTGTTTTTGGGATTCGGCACTGCGCTGCTTTAACTGTAAATTGTGCGGACATGCAATGTTGTACCCAAATGAAATTTGCGTCCTTTTCTTCCCACAAATAGAGCTTTCTTTTAATGGTATTTAATTGCCTCTGCGATTTTTATTTTTTGCGATATAAACAGAAAAAGACCGAAAATTTTGAAAAAAAATGATATTTTCTAAGTTTTGTTATAAGAAAAATCGAATAAACTCAATTTTAGTCATACATTTAGGCCAAAATGTATTCAGCCACATGTCTTTAGTAAAAAAAATGTCAATAAGCGTATATTTATTGGTTTGCGCAAAAGTCATAGCGTTTACAAACTAGGGTACATTTTCTGAAATTTACACAGCTTTAAATTTATGACTGCCTATCTAATTTCTTGAGGTGCTAAAATGGCAGGGCAGTACAAAACCCCCCCAAATGACCCCATTTTGGAAAGTAGACACCCGAAGGAAATTGCTGAGAGGCATGTTGAGCCCATTGAATATTTTTTTTTTTGTCCCAAGTGATTGAATAATGACAAAAAAAAATTACAAAAAGTTGTCACTAAATGATATATTGCTCACACATGCCATGGTTATATGTGGAATTGCACCCCAAAATACATTCTGCTGCTTCTCCTGAGTACGGGGATACCACATGTGTGGGACTTTTTAGGAGCCTAGCCACGTACGGGACCCCGGAAACCAAGCACCGCCTTCAGGATTTCTAAGGGCGCAAATTTTTGATTTCACTCCTCACTACCTATCACAGTTTCGAAGGCCATAAAATGCCAAAATAGCACAAAACCCCCCCAAATGACCCCATTTTGGAAAGTAGACACCCCAAGCTATTTGCTGAGAGGCATGTTGAGTCCATGGAATATTTTATATTTTGTCACAGGTTGCGGGAATATGACAAACTTTTTTTTTTTTGCACAAAGTTGTCACTAAATGATATATTGCTCACACATGCCATGGGCATATGTGAAATTACACCCCAAAATACATTCTGCTGCTTCTCCTGAGTACGGGGATACCACATGTGTGGGACTTTTTGGGAGCCTAGCCGCGTACGGGACCCCAAAAACCAAGCACCGCCTTCAAGGTTTCTAAGGGCATAAATTTTTGATTTCGCTCCTCACTACCTATCACAGTTTTGAAGGCCATAAAATGCCAAGTTGGCACAAAATCCCCCCAAATGACCCCATTTTGGAAAGTAGACACCCCAAGCTATTTGCTGAGAGGCATGTTGAGCCCATTGAATATTTTTTTTTTGTCCCAAATGATTGAATAATGACAAAAAGAAAAAAAAAAAATGTACAAAAAGTTGTCACTAAATGATATATTGCTCACACATGCCATGGTTATATGTGAAATTACACCCCAAAATACATTCTGCTGCTTCTCCTGAGTACGGGGATACCACATGTGTGGGACTTTTTGGGAGCCTAGCCGCGTACGGGACCCCAAAAACCAAGCACCGCCTTCAAGGTTTCTAAGGGCATAAATTTTTGATTTCACTCCTCACTACCTATCACAGTTTTGAAGGCCATAAAATGTCAAAATAGCCCAAAACCCCCACAAATGACCCCATTTTGGAAAGTAGACACCCCAAGCTATTTGCTGAGAGGCATGGTGAGTATTTTACAGCTCTCATTTGTTTTTGAAAATTAAGAAAGACATTTTTTTTTTCTTTTTTTACATTTTCAAAACTTTGTGACAAAAAGCGAGATCTGCAAAATACTCAACATACCTCTCAGCAAATAGCTTGGGGTGTCTACTTTCCAAAATGGGGTCATTTGGGGGGGGTTTTGTGCCATCTGGGCATTCCATGGCCTCCGAAACTGTGATAGGCAGTGAGGAGTGAAATCAAAAATTTACACCCATAGAAATCCTGAAGGCGGTGCTTGGTTTTTGGGGTCCCGTACGCGACTAGGCTCCCAAAAAGTCCCACACATGTGGTATCCCCGTACTCAGGAGAAGCAACAGAATGTATTTTGGGGTGTAATTCCACATATGCCCATGGCATGTTTGAGCAATATATAATTTAGTGACAACTTTTTGTACATTTTTTTTTTTTTTTTGGTCATTATTCAATCACTTGGGACAAAAAAAAAATATTCAATGGGCTCAACATGCCTCTCAGCAAATAGCTTGAGGTGTCTACTTTACAAAATGGGGTCATTTGGGGGGGGGGTTTTGAACTGTCCTGGCATTTTATGCACAACATTAGGAAGCTTATGTCACACATCATCCACTCTTCTAACCACTTGAAGACAAAGCCCTTTCTGACACTTTTTGTTTACATGAAAAAAAAATTTTTTTTGCAAGAAAATTATGTTGAACCCCCAAACATTATATATTTTTTTAAAGCAAAGGCCCTACAGATTAAAATAGTGGGTGTTGCATTTTTTTTTTCCACACAGTATTTGCACAGCGATTTTTCAAACACATTTTTTGGGGGAAAAACACACTTTTTTTATTTTTAATGCACTAAAAAACACTATATTGCCCAAATGTTTGATGAAATAAAAAAGATGATCATAGGCCGAGTACATGGATACCAAACACGACATGCTTTAAAATTGCGCACAAACGCGCAGCGGCGACAAACTACATTCATTTTTAAAAGCATTTAAAAGCCTTTACAGGTTACCACGTTAGATTTACAGAGGAGGTCTACTGCTAAAATGACTGCCCTCGATCTGACCTTCGCGGTGATACCTCACATGCATGATGCAATTGCTGTTTACATATGACGCTAGACCGACGCTTGCGTTCGCCTTTGCGCAAGAGCAGGGGGGGACAGCGGTGCTTTTTTTTTTTTATTATTTATTTGGCTTTTTTATTTTATTTTTAAACTGTGCCTTCCATATTTTATTTTTTTACCATTTTTATCGTTATCTCAGGGAATGTAAATATCCCCTATGATAGCAATAAGTAGTGACAGGTACTCTTTTTTTGAAAAAAATTGGGGGGTTAGACCCTAGATCTTTCCTCTGCCCTCAAAGCATCTGACCACACCAAGATCGGTGTGATAAAATGCTTTCCCAATTTCCCAATGGCGCTTTTTATATCCGGGGGGGGGGGACATTCCCTCCCACTGCTTGTAAAAGCAGTCTAGAGGCTAATTATCTGCTAGAATTGCTTTTACATGAAAGCCGGCTGCTGGCTGAAAAGAATGATACCAAGATGATACCTAAACCCGCAGGCATCATTCTGGTATAAACATTCAAAGTCCAGCAACATACCAGTACGTTGCTGGTCCTTGTTGGACATGTATTGTAATCTTTTTTTTCATACAGCCTATTGGCTGAACGAAAAAAAGAGATTGATTGGTGGGTATGCCCACCATTAGAATACCTCCCTTCATCCACCCACTTCTAATGATGGGCATATATGCCGAAGCATGGGGGCATCCTCCCGCAAAAAAGTTATGCCGCGTACACACGGTCAAGCCTTCGTCGGAATTTCGACCGTATGTACGCGGCATAAAAGGTTATGCCGCGTACACACGGTCTGACTTTTCCACGGGCAAGCCTCCGTTGGAATTTCGACCGTATATACGCGGCATTAGGAGCAAAATCGCTCCTATGCCCCTGCTGCCCCCATGCTTCGGCATATATGCTCTTTTTTTTAACTGTGGTGGTGAAATCACCTCCTACAGCGTTGGAGTCACGGCTGTCAAGATAAATAGATCCGCGCTGCAACTGAATGGCGTACCTGCTAAGCAAATGGTGGTTAACATTAAAACAAAGTAACATTACAGTACAACAGTAAGACCTTACCATGCCATACCTGCAAAGCAAATACCAAAACAAAACCTAGTAAAAAATAAAAAAATGTTTTAACGCAACCTGTGCCTAAAATATATATATGCCGAAGCATGGGGGCATCCTCCCGCAAAAAAGTTATGCCGCGTACACACGGTCGGAATTTTCCACGGGCAGGCCTCCGTCGGAATTTCGACCGTATGTACGCGGCATTAGGAGCAAAATCGCTCCTCCGCCCCT
Organism: Rana muscosa; assembly: GCA_029206835.1. Lineage (NCBI taxonomy): Eukaryota > Metazoa > Chordata > Amphibia > Anura > Ranidae > Rana > Rana muscosa. The sequence goes on along the minus strand of CM055117.1, from coordinate 805,155,404 downwards.
GCTGCCCCCATGCTTCGGCATATATGCTCTTTTTTTTAACTGTGGTGTCACGGCTTTATGTATCGTGGGAGCAAACGCTGTTGCTGTCAAGATAAATAATTCCGCGCTGCAGTTGAATGGCGCACCTGAAAACAAAAAATTACATACCTGAAAAGCAAGCATGATAAAACATTGCAGAATAGAATACAGTAAAAAAGAGCAGAACAATAGAGAGAAAATAGAGAGAGAGAGAACAATAAAACGACAACTATTTTTGGTTTTTTTCTTTTATATTTTTTTTGTGTTTTGTTTTTTACGTTTTTTTTTTCTTTTTTACACTTTTTTTGTAACTTTACAACTGTAATGGTTCGGGTCTCTCAAAATGTAATGGCATCTTGGGAGACCCTGTGTAAGTGTGTCCTTGTCTGTGAAATGCTGTACCCTACGCTAAAACTTCACTTTTGAGTGGTAGCGTTCAAAACATTCACCTTGGACTGGTTGATATTGATGGTTGCTATGGACGGTTGCTATGGACAGTTGCTATGGACGGTTGCTACGGATTGGTTGTTATGGACGGTTGCTATGGATTGGTTGCCATGGACAGTTGCTATGGACTGGATGCTATGGATAGTTGCTATGGATAGTTGCTATGGACGGTTGCTATGGACTGGTTGCAATGGATGGTTGCTATGGACAGTTGCTATAGACTGGTTGCTATGGACGGTTGCTATGGACTGGTTGCTATGGACGTTTGCTATGGACTGGTTGATATGGATCAGGCCTGTCTCTGCGAACGCTGCAGTTATGTGTGTTGTGTTTGGTAAGTGACAGTGATCGATCGATACTGCACTTGGGTGGGCTGGGCTGGGCTGGGCGGAGGGGCTAAACGCAGGCGCTAGCAGGTATCTGGGCTGATCCCGCTAACACTGCGTTTTTGGGAACCCTAAACCGCTGGGGATGCTAGTATAGATCTGATCAGATACTATACCACTAAGGGGGGTGTATGCTTTGCGCGTGGGTGTTAGCGTTACTGGCACTAACCTAACACTGCCTGGGGCGACGCAGACCCTCTCTGGCACTAAAACCTAATTGATCTCACCCGCCGGGCGATCAGGGGGGTTAAACCTTTATTGGGTTATATACGGCGGGTGCCCTGATGCTATAAAAAGCAAACTAATCAACCAGCGTCACCCGTAACCTTTATATGGTGATCACTGGTGAAAGGGTTAACTAGGGGCAATCAGGGGGTTAAAACCTTTATTAGGTTAAATATGGGGGTACCTGACGCTATATAAAAACCTGACGGGTAACCTAAATAACTAAATAACTTACTGGCTAACCAGTGACGCTTATACGGCGATCACTGGTGAAAGGGTTAACTCTAGGGGCAATCAGGGGGTTAAAATAATATATGGGGGTACCTGACACTAATAAAAACCTGCGGCGAACCTAAAAAAAAATAACTAATAATCTAAAACACCAGCGACACAAATACAGCGATCGGAAAAACAATCGCTTAGTGACGCTGAAGTTAGGGGGTGAAAGGGTTACCTGGGGGGTGATCAAGGGGTTAAACCTTTATTAGGGGGGGGTTAGGGGGCTACCCTGGACCTAAAGGGGCCTAATCCTAACTGCCCTGCAACTTTTTACAATCACAGATGACACTAAATGCAGTGATCAGTAAAATAAATGATCACTGCAATCAGTGACACTGTGATTGGGGGCTTTGGGGTGACCTGGGGGGTGATCTGGGGGTGACTGGGGGGTGATTTGTGTGCCTATGTGTACCTACGTGTCAGTGGACTGTTGGTGCACTAACCTGCTTCCTCTCTGCTCGGCGCCGGGAACGAAAAGACCGCAGCGAGGGAGATGACATCACTTCCTCCAGCCTTGTTTACATCACATGGCGGAGGAAGCATTTTCATTGGCCGGGAGCGATCGCGAGGGGGGGGGCGGAATCGAGCGGCCGCCCCCTCATGCCTGATCGCTCCCGAACACTTAACGGCCGCTCACTGCAGTGAAGGGGGGTCCGGATGGACCCCCCAACTGCACAAAGGCGATCACGTAGATCTACGTGATTCTGCCTGTCCGTGCCATTCTGCCGACCTAAATCGGCGGTGGGCGGTCGTTAAGTGGTTAAATATACATTTATCGATTGTCCCCTATGTAGCCTCCTTTAATGTTATATTATCTCCCTTTAAGGATACAATGAAGTTATTTTTATGTTTAATCAATGCCTGTATTTTATTCAGGGTTTTTTAATGTTTGCTAACATATATGACCCTCACTCAGCGCCGTCCGGTCACTTGCCACGTCCGATCTGTGCTTTTCTGGAGTGATGTCATCCATATGAGACTGGGGCACGTGTTGCGCTCCACTGACTTCACCTCTGGCTGATGCATCACCCCGGGGGTTTGTTCTTACGAGATGGGCGTCATTTGCTATTCAGATAAAAGGGGGTGCTCGGCGGTGAAGCGCAAGTGCAGTGTGTGCTGCACTCCACTGACCTCACTTCCGGCTGACACGTCTTCCGAGGGGTTCGTTCTTCCTGGATGGGTGTCATTTGTTATTTCGGTAAAAAGGCATGCTAGTGTCATATAGCCACGCCTCTGGCGAAATCCTGTTGGATGAAACAGGTCAGGCGGGCTGACACTGGCACGCCGAGAGCCGCGGCCATTTGAACATCCTGTATTAAAAACTGTAAATTACTACGAATACAATTTTTATATTACTTTATGGGCTTCACTATTGGCTGCATTATCTTTTCATTGGGTACCGCTGGTTGCCTGGGTGAATGTTATTATATGCCATATTAGAGCTCAAAGAAGTTTTGCTGTATAAGAATGTCTGACGATTAGCTGTAATCCTGGCTCGGATTCTACATACCCACTACTTATAGCTGGAGAACGGAGCTACGGTCTTGGTCTGTTTATTACATGCCTGCTTTTTTTCAGCTGTCTGTTAAGAAGATTGGATTTCCATGTGGTGCGGTGTGCTTTCTTATACACATTGAAGCTGGTGATGGGTTTATCAATTCTCCCTTCTTGGATTTACTTCTCATTTAGCGCTGCATGTGGACTTTTAGTTACTTATAGGAAGTCCAAATCCCTGAAGGACCAATAGGTTCATAGCCATTTGACCCCTAAGGTAGCAGGACAATCTTGCCGGGGTAAAGCTTCTTGCTGGAGATGCAATTTCTGCACATTTATGAACTCTGAAGGTAGCTCTCCCAAATGGCAATGTATATAAACCAAATTTCTATGCAAACTGTCAGTCTATAGGAGTGGTCTACTACATGGAGTGCGATTGCAGGGCATTCTATTTGGGAAAGACCAAAAGATCCTTCGGTCATTGAATCGGGGACTATGTGTCGCTTGTATTGAAGAAGAAAATAGAGACACCAATCAGTAGGCATATGGGACTCTACCACTCTTTTCAAGTATGAAAGATGAAATTCTTTGTTCCCGAGTATGTGCCCACACATGAAAGAGGGGGAGATGTGGATAAAATTAGGATGAAGAGGGTGAGATGTGGACTAAATAGATTCATTCCCTGGCTGCCACCATCCATCCGGGTCTGAATGAATCCATCAGCTTCAAGCCTTTTCTGTAGGATAAACGTGGCCATTATTCATGAGATTAATTTTCTGCAGTCTAAGGCGTCATTCTGTTGCCATCCGTTCTTTTGGGCTCCACTAGGTGGCGCCACTTGTCAGTTGTGTATGCCTTGATCCCCAATGAGAAATCCGTGGCCTTTACCACTCCAGGCATGGTTTCTGGCAGGCATAGGGTTAAAGTTTTAACCGTGCCTCCCTTTGGACATTGTTGTCTTCATGACACCGGCACCAGCATCATCACGTGGGACGTTTGACGTCACATCCGGCACGGCCAGGACATGTGCATTGGCTTCAAATGGCATCCATGCCTCTATACGGCACCATTGGAAGTGGAGGGGGGTATATGAGGATATTTTTCTACTTTTGTTGTTGTGTCTTTGCACCTTTAAAATCCAAACTCTTTGATCTTTGATGTGCAATGCTTATACAAGGGATGTGGTGCTAAATGACTTTCAGATGCCCATCAAAAAATCTTTCTCCAAAGGTCAGTCAGGTGATGCTTTATTGTGGAGGGGGGGCTTGTCCCAGTCGATGAAAGATAGGCAAACAGCTTGGCCACTGGCAGGCCCATGAAATGGACTGTTTAGTCCCTAAAGGATGCAGAGTCCACTAAACGAATCACCAGTGCTTTAAGTCAAGATACAGGTGAGTTTACTGATTGCTCTACAATCTACTTCCTTACGGATTCCATGAGGAAGAGATAGAAGATGTAGGTACGTACGTCAAAGTGGACAAGGAAGCTACTCCACTTTTATCAAACTGCGCTTGTGAAGTATATAGCATTTTATACATTTTATTTGTAATCTTATCTGTTACAGATGACTTTTATAGAGTATAATATATTTATGGTATAAGCACCATTGACTTTTCATTTTTTTGTACAGTGGGTATGTAGGTTGTCCTGAGATGCATTTTTCCATTAGTTTTCATGTAAGCTTTAGGTAAAACTACAGAAAGATATATGCCTTAAAAGGAGAATTCCAGCCTTGGCTGGGATCTCCTATGGGTCACAGGAGTACATATCGTTTTGCACTCCTGTGACCCGTTTTCAGCAGAGAGCGGTCTGAGGTCCGCTCCCTGCTGACGTCACAAAGATCAGTCCAGGCACCTCGTCTGGGGTCTGGATCCGCCAGGTGCCTGGACTGATAGCCGCTTCAGCGAGCCGCTGAGATGGCCGCTCCCCACCCCTCCACAGGCCAGCACTCCACTGAGCGTGGAGGAGCAGAGCAGGATAGCTACTGATTGACAGGCAGCAGCTCTCTGCTCTGAGAGGTTGTCAGTGCAGAGACGCCGGGGGATAGATGCAGCATTGGTCTGATGCTGCATCCACCTAGGTAAGTATGATTATGGGAAGAAAATGATTCCCATACTTCTATTTTAAAGGACACCAGGGAGTTGTGCTCTAACACATAACCAACAAATGACAACTATAGAAGTACAAACTTCAGTGACTACCGGGTTTCCCTGAAAATAAGCCCAGGTCTTATATTAATTTTGCCAACAAAAGACCAAGTAGGGCTTATTTTCGGGGTAGGTCTTACCATAGAACGTGCGGTCTTCTCTCCCTCTCTGCTTGTCAGGAATCCCCAGTTTGAACAAAGTTAAAATGCTTGTAAAATGCCAAAATCCACTCTGTTACAGCAGTACACAATGTACAATGTGTGTGCCCCTGCAAACCAACAGCGCCAAATACCTCAGCTGCTCTCCTCCACCTCTCCCAGCCGTCAGAGGGAGATCCCGCCCCCCCCCCCCTCCAGCAGTTCTCAGAGCGGGGAAGAGAGCACACCGGCATATGGAGAAAAAAGACCTGAACCTTTTTTAGTGCTTCAATTGTATACATCGTGTGAAGATTGATTTTAAGCACCTTGTGGAGACAGGAGTATTGGTATTCATACAGTATGACATGTTGATTGGTGCTATATAAATCGTATAAAATAATAGTAATAATGTTCTAAGAAAAATGATTGCAGAGGCTCTGCACTGAGACTACCGCACCTTCTGTGACCCGCCTAAGCTCTACAGAGGGAGGGGGGCCGAGATCCCCCGGCAACAGCTAGGAGAAGAGGAGACCAGCGGGGAGATCAGCTGAGCGCCGCTTTGTACCAAAGGTACCCGACATCACCAGACCACAGAGACAGAGACTTACACACAGTACACCGCTGTAACAGGGATGACTATAGGAGTATACAAGCACCCTAAACTAGGGCTTATTTTGGGGGTAGGGCTTATATTTCAGCCCTCATGGAAAAGAACGCTAGGTCTTATTTTCGGGGAAACACGGAAGTGGCTATTGTCCAGTAACCAAATTAGATTTAATTTGACTACATATCATTACATATATTTGAATTGGTTGCAGTGGGTTAGTACATAATAGGACTGCCCTTTACAAGGTCACCAGATTACTCATTGGTGGTGTTTAACTATAGCATTTGGATAATTGCTCAGCCTTTTCCAGCCCATTGAGCCATTCTGATACATCTGCCATTTATTAATGAAATCACTGGCCTAACAAACAGAAAGATAATATGAATGGCACAGTGGAGTATAACTTTGCTTGTGTATAGGTATCTTTTATAATTATTTAACAATGTAAGCCACAGAACATTTCTTAATGAATACACCATTTTTACACGATCAGAAAATGTGCAACATAATACATGAATGAACAGTATGCCCCAGAACACAAAACATTGTGCTTATTCTTTGTTTGTGCTGCATAGTATATGATAAGCACATGCAAACGAACAGAGTGTATAACAGACTTCAGCATAACTTTGAACTATTGTAACATGAAAAACAATGAGACCTAAAATCAGCAAGAACACAGACAGTTGCATTTCTTTAAAACAACCAGTAAACATATAATAGCAGCAATATACCATACATTAATGTGGCCATAGATGGATTAAAATGCGGCCAGTTCAGCAGGAACTGGACAAATTGTGATCCATGTACGGCCCCTGCTTCTCAACAGCAGTTGATCTATTGATTGACTTCTGTTTAAAGGACCTGTTGGAAATAATAAAAAACAAAAGGCACAATCTTGAACTAGCAGCAGGAGTGGTGAAATAAAGAACATAGAATGAGCCTAGAAACCATTCCCATAGCGTCCATCCTTCAAATGGGACAAAAATCAAACCTTAAAATCTTTGACTCCAATCTGCTCTAAACACAGAAGGCCACAGAGATGGCATCAGAGCCTCCCTCGTTAGATTCTCCAGACATCTCTGCCAGCAAATACAACAGATAGGAAGATGCCTAGCCAATACAAGGGGACTCGCCTAGCCCTGTCTCCTCAGCTAACCTCTTCAAAGATATGCAAGGGTTATCTAGACAGCAGATTATTTGGCTCCTCTGTGGGAAACTTATTGGGACCCAGTGCAAGTATAGCTCTCAGAGGTGTCTCTGCACCAGCAGCAGCTGATATCCTTGTCCACATGTCTCCAAGAGATGGAGCAGGTTTGACTACTTCTTACCTCTAGTACTAGGAAAGTGCTCCCGATCCTCCTTTCCATCATGATCAATGACGAAAACAGCTGTAGCATATGCCACATAGGTAAGAAGCACACTACATCTCACTGCACCATAGAATGAGTACTCTATAGGGGACAACCTTCCACCTAGAAAAGACCTTGACATAATATTCCAAGGGCAATTATAAACTTACAACCTTAAAAAGATACATATCTTTGTTTTCTAGCTACACATATAATACAGAGACCCACAATCCCTGCTTTCCTTTTCTTTAGATGAAGGGGCATTTCTTGAAAGAGAGAGAGAGAAAGCTCAGAAGCTGCAAAAGCATACAATAAACACAGATTTGGCTGCTCCCTGCCCCATAGATGGTGGAGCTAAAATTACTTTCCTGTTTCACTTCATTCACTAATACCTTAGAAACTAATGCAAGTTGTAATTGCTGAACTTGCTTTGAAACAGCCTTTAAAAGACAGGCCTTCAAAAAAAATCTGAAAGATATCAGATAATTAAGCTCCCTTTCAGTGATCAGAGAAAAAAAAATATTTTGTATCTTGATTGAGGAAAAAATACAAGAAATAAACAATAGTAAAAATGGACATCAACAGGACCCCTCCTTGGCCCAATTTTGCGGTATAGATTGTGTGTATCCATCATGGAGGGGATCCAACCGGGTAAGGGATTTATCACAGAGAGAAACTCAGTGGAGATTTCTTTTAAAATGTCTTCATCCCAGGGGCCTTAATATTGAGGTAGACCTAAATTGTTTTATAATAAATTTTTGAATTTTGAGATAGTAGGTCACTTTATTTGGCAATATTTGGAGTCTTATGCACTGGTGGATACACTTATGCATTTGAACCGCATTAGTATGGTCATAATGGAGAGATATTCAATTATCGATTATGGGACGGTGTGATCCATAGTTATGGGTCGATGGTGGCTACATGGTGGCCAATGCTAGCTATTAATATATTTTTAGTTTGCACTTGCTGAGTCCTATTCTTCACTGCTTCCTCATGATGTTACATTTAATATATGCCTACTAGTTGTGAGATATATATATATTTTGGGGACTTATATGTACTTGATAAAGATAGGTACAGTTAGTATATTGTAATCCAGTCACATATCCATATAGGAATTAGTTTATCAATAATGATAAAAAAAAAATAGGATTCTTTAAGATCTTTTTATTTTTTTGAATTTTATATGATATAGGTACTGGCGTGAGTATCATTTAGAACTAGTCTGCTGCTAGAACTCAATGGCTACAATACACTGTATGGAAGGAGAATCACTCATTGTTGATTTACATTGTTTGTATGTTGCTCCTTTTCAATATGACTGGCCCATAAGCTGGTGAATTATGGTCGCGGGGACACCTGGTGAGCGCAGACGCAGACAGCTTCACTTCCGCCCGTAGATGGTGTGGTTAGCAAGCGCAGTCAGTCTTTTGCTTTTACCTGTAATTGGCGTGGAGCGCAGGTGCAGTAACTTTTGGCTTCCGCCCATAGTTGGAGTGGACCGTACAAAAGGAGGGGTTGCCGTGCCGTACAGCCAATCCCATGAGTAAGTCCGTGTGACGAAACATGTCGGGGCCTTCTGTCAGGAAGCGGAGTTCCAAGCTGGCAGAGCGAGTGGTGGTGAGATCATATTCGGTTACCTCGGGTCCGCCATGACCATATTTCACTGGCTGAGGCATCCATTGGAAGTTTGCTGTGATATTGTTAATCGCTTTGTAAGGAGATTATGTGAGTGTAATGGTTGAAGTTTTACACAGTGTTTATTAAAATAGTTTTTTACGGTATTACACTATTGTGTACACTTTTAATTATTTACATCACACAGTTGGAAGTTGGAATATCCAGTAAACCTTTCTGTGAGGTTTGTTCACGTGTACACGCCAAGCAGGAGAGTGTAAGGCATATTGAGTTGGTGAGTGTTTTATCTGACGGGAGAGAATTCACTAGCACTCAGGTGTGGTGGATGATTAGAAGATTTGAACACATATTCAACGATTGAATTTCAATTTATGTACTATGTTATAGACACTATTATTTTTACAAGTGTCACAGGGTGATTTATAATTATTAACACTTTGGTCACTTTTTTGATCTGTGATAAACAGACATTTTTTTTTACATTTTTTGGACATTTACAGCGCTACTGTTGTGGAGATGTTTATAAAGATGTGTTTAATATGTATTGTCATAGTGTCACCCAGTGTTAGTACTTCCGCAACCCGCTCTAAAGAGCTGGCTGGGGCAGTCTGAGGCTAGTTGAATCCCGTCTGGTAGGGGAAAACATCTTGAGGTTGGAGTGTGATGTTTGCAGGGTGCGGATATGTCCGCCGACGGGGGCCCTCTGTGCATTAGCACGGACGATCGTTGAGGAGGGGATATGCTCGCTCTGCAACGACATCATTGGTTATAGGCAGATGCGTGCTCTTGTTTCTGCTGTGTCTGATCAACATTGATTGGGATTCGTAGCGCGCGTCTGCAGATAGCCTCCCTCCCCCTTTCAATAATAGTATAATCTGAATATGCATTATTCTATGGAATAGTGCAGAATAAGGATTCCTATCAACGGTAATATGAGAGCGTTGTCAGAGCCGGGGAGGGCGTCCATGTTTTAAAGCAATACGGCTTTGTTTGCTGGGAGCATGCACACTTTCCCTGCCTGGAAACGTCCATAGGACTTTAGCCATCATGCGTTATTGTATTCATTGTATGTATTGTATTGAATTGTATCATTTAAGCTATATTTCTTGTGTGGTATTCATGTACTGGATTATATGGGACATCTTGTTAGAGGGATGTCCTTATATGGACTTTTGCTGTGTAAAGAGGACATCACGTGATGACCACTCCCATGGAGGTCACATGCTGTGATGACCACTCCCATGGGGGAGGTGATTATCTGCTGGTGAGATCTTTTGATAATAAAAAGGAGCCATGAGGCTCGAGCCGGCAGTCATGCTGGTATGCTGAGATGAGAACATAGCTGGCTGTGTGATGCTTGCTTCTTGGAATGGATGGGACAGATGAACGGTGAGTGGAACTTAGCCTAAAGATAGTATTATTGCAAAAAGATGAAATCTAAAGTGTGTGCTTAGGTAGCACAGGAAATATAGGCTGTGTTCTCTGCATGGAACATATATTTCCACGACATTACTTTGAACGCTATTTATTTGTAGAGGTTTAAAAAATTGCTAGCAAAAATAAAGTCAGTTCAATCTCATAGGGCACTAAACAGAAAACTTAAGCATGACAGTTGGAGGCAGTAATATGAGGACTGGGTTAATTTTTTGGCCAGCGTTCCAATCTTCAGTAAGGGGCAATATAACCCAACTGTTTAATGTCCCTCAATGGATGATAAAGAATTCTCTAATTTACCATTTTGTACTTTTGGTTCTCACCAATTGGAGGTGACACAGTGCTCGCTCACCACTTTACACTTGCACCGCTCTGCAAATCATGGGTTTACATATTTGTATTCACACACTCCATCTGTGGCAGATTTATATTAACTACTGTGAATCTGCCTTAGGCTTCAGAGATGCAAGTATCGTATTGTAAGCTCATAAGCTGAAGTCCTGTCCATAAAGGTGTTGCCTCTGGCTGTGAATAAATGAGCTCTACTCTTTAACAAAAATTCTCCCTTATAAGTATATTATTTAGGTATTCTTAACAGGGAGTAAAAGCTTTCAAATGAGCCTTCATTCACCTATCTAGCCATTTGTACTGTAAAGTTAAAGATTCTCAAAGATCAATTGCGTGGTCGTGCGCCGTGGCTCCCAAACAAAATTGACGTCCTTTTTTTTTTTTGGCGGTATTTGATCACCTCTGCAGTTTAAATTTTTTGCGCTATAAACAAAAATAGAGCGACAATTTTGAAAAAAAAAAACATTTTTTACTTTTTGCTATAATAAATATCCCCAAAAAATATATAAAAAAAAAATGTTTTTTTTTTCTCCTCAGTTTAGGCCGATACGTATTCTTCTACATATTTTTGGTAAAAAAAAATCGCAATAAGCGTTTATTGATTGGTTTGCGCAAAAGTTATAGCATCTACAAAATAGGGGTAGTTTTATGGCATTTTTATTAATATATTTTTTTTACTAGCAATGGCGGCGATCTGCAATTTTTATTGTGACTGCGACTTTATGGCGGACACATCGGACACTTTTGACACATTTTTAGGACCAGTCATTTTTACAGCGATCAGTGCTATAAAAATGCACTGATTACTGTAAAAATTACACTGGCAGTGAAGGGGTTAACCACTAGGTGGCGCTAAAGGGGTTAAGTCAGTGATTCTTACTGTTAGGCGGCGTGGCTACGAGTGAAACGTCACCGATGATCATTCCCGATCACAGGGAACAGCCACCAGTGACATGTCACTAGGCAGAATAGGGCAATGCCTAGTTCACAAAGGCATCCCCCTGTTTTGCCTTTGCCGACCGCAATCGCGGGCCGCCCGGGAACATCAAGTGAGGCACGTGCGCTGGGCGGCAAATTTGAAGGGACGTACAGGTACGCCCATGTGCCTGCCCGTGCCATGTTGTTGACGTACATCTGCGTGAGGTGGTTAAATTAGAGAGCAGCATGCTGCCAAGATTTTTGTTCTCCCCACAGAAACAAGCTAAAGACCTAGTTCACATTGGAGCAATTTGGCATGCGATTTGACATGCCAAAGTGGCAGCAATTGCAGGCAATGGCATCGTCCGAATCGGTGCAATGGCGACTTCGGGTGCGATTTTCATAGACATCTGTGCAGAAACCCACACAGATGTCTCTGAAATCGCCCCCGAAGTCTGGACTGACATGCGGGAATGAAATGGTGCGAGTTCAGCTAAATTTTAGTGCCTCTATTGTGAAATTTGAAGAGTATATGGTAAAAAACAAAAAGAACATGGCATCACTTTCAGTAAACATTAAACAAAATGATCAGCAGTTCTTATCCTTTCCTGCATAACTGAGCTTATCCCTGGTCCTAAAAGTAACACTAAACAATATTTTGATTCCGCAAAAATAACCCATATGCATCTACTAATTAATGGCCCTGTAAGATATTTTTCATGAAATGGTTTATTTTTTTCCCAAATCAATGTTTATTGTATATAAAAGATGGAGTACATGAAAGGAACGGGATTGCAGTATACATAAAATTCAGTACAATGTAACATCATGAGATATCTGAAATCACAGTAGGAAGTATACTTTATACTCGAGTACAGAAGAAACAATGAACATTATGGGCGACTGGCCCAAAACATACCCAAGTAGTTATATAGTCGCCTAGAGCACTATATTTACATAAAGTGCTGTAGTTTCCCTAATGTTGCACTCCAGTGAGCTGACTCAGAGTAGTGTCAGGCCGTTGTGGCCATGAGGTACTTCCGCTGTGTCTGCATAGGTCAAGGGTGGGAACCATGAAGAGTGTTGGTGCCAGTAGTTGTCGTGTGTAGGCTCACTATAGGGGGTGCCATCGTTAAAGTATTGTATACTGTCATTTATTGTTTGCATGGTGTTTTCTGTTGTCTGTAGCCTACTGTCTCTAGATAGGCCATTTCCCGTGGGATTGCGGTCACCGGACCTTAAGCAACCCACACGGAAAAAGCAAATCCAGCAGGCTTGGTGTCACATACATCTCTGCATTATGGACTCCAATCAAGGTAAGCCCTTACACTTGGTCACCGTTTAGGATTCTCAAGGGAGATGGTGTGGAGAACCTGTTCTGTAAATTGAGTGGAAAGGGTGGGCCTCAGAGGAGGACACTCCAGTTAGGAGGGGAGAGTGATGTCACAGATAGTCAGCGGGGAAAGGTACAAGCATAGAGATGGGGATGTGGGTGGAATATCTGTCTCCGGGGGGGGCAGCATTTAAGACTACAGTGAGTGTGTACAGGGATGTGGTGATAAGAAGTAAGAGATAGTGAGGTAGAGATGATAGGGGCAAAGAATGGACTCTTCCTCCTCCTCCGACCTTCTATTGTGTATCCTCAGTTATTACTGAGATAATAATTGGGAGTATTCCGCAGTCGTTTTGAAGTGGTGCCAGCAAGACCATGTTTTCTGGTATTTGGTGGGTGCATCTCTGGCTTGATGCACCAGATCCTCCACGTCTGCTACTTTATTTATGCATCTGAACCAATCGACAATGGTTGGCGGATTGGATGTTTTACAGTGGACTGGGATACACATTTTTGAGGCGTTCAGGAGGTGTAGCGATAGGAAGCGTTGATAGTCTTTTTTAGGGATGGAGGAGTGGTGTAGGAGCATTTGGGCTGGGGAGAAAAGTCTGGTATGTGGTAATTTAAGTAGTGAGGCGGTGGACATCTTTCCAGATATTTTGGATTGAAGGACATGATCACCACATATAAAGGAGTGATCCGTCTTCGTCAGAGCATCTCCAACAGTTGGGGGATATGTTGGGAGAAATTTTTATGTAGTCTAAGGGGGGGTCTTGTACCATCTAGAAAAGACTTTGAAGCCATTTTCCTGTGCAGTGAAATTGTTATTGTGTTCTTCTGGCTCTTTGTAACATCCTATGTGAGCTCCTGGACCTCTTGTTTTCCCCTTCACTTCTCATTTTTTGGAACCAGCTGTGCATTGATCTATGCACACTATAAACCCCATAATCCCTATTCCATCGCGAGCAAGAGTGGCTACGTTTCTACATACAATGGAACCATGGAGAATGATCATAGACACCCATAAGAGGAAGTCAAATCACAGCAGCAACAGAAGGTACTTTTTGAGAGTTTATAGTCATACTTGAATAGATTTTTTTAATGTAAATGACAGTCACTTTAAGGTGATGAATGACGTCACTAACCAATAGGGAAGCTTGGAAGGTGTAGAGGTGGGGCAAAGCTTACTTTCACAAGAAAAGATATTTGCACTTAACTCATGGTGCCTCGATCTCTGGATTTTCTAACCATTTTAAAATGCAGCGTTTACGTAAAGAAAACCTGTGGTTCTCTCAAAAAGGGTAACTTTATTATTCCACTTTAATGTCCCCTTGTTTATGATTCTTTTTGTTTCTCCAGCTCTTTATTCAGACATTTTTAGTCAATTGGACAGAGGAAAGAAAACCCCTCTGTGCAATCTGACTCACTCTCATTGAACTTTATACCAGACTGAGGACTGGGGGTGAGTAGTATTCTCCTTAATATTTAAAAGCACAAACTATTTTCTGTGCCCCTGGTATGGTGCAGCTGGAAGGCAAAGAAAAATCATGTGTTGCAGGTGGGGGGTATTAAAGAACACCTGTTGCATTAGCCTAGGTTCACATTGGAGCGGGTTAGAAATCATGCAAGTTCAGTTGAACTCGCACAATTTCTAACCCGGCAATGCAGTCCGACTTCAGCGGCGACTTGACAGACATCTGTGTGGGTTCCTGCACAAATGTCTATACTAATTGCCCCCAAAGTCGCCGCCGCACCAATTTTGCCGGTGCCATTTCTGGCAATACCTGCCGATTTGGCATGAGATTTGACATGTCAAATCGTACCAATGTGAAGGTAACTTCTGCTTTTGCATTTTTATCATAAACTCAGATTGATTGGCCCCAACAGGATTCTACTTCAATTTTCCAATACAGTTACAATTCTTCTTAGGTTGTTTAAACTAAGTATAAAATCTTAGATTAGACTTCTCTGAAAATGAGTGGCAGTGAACATAGATGAAACCTGGAGATAAATAACATTAGCACAGCTCTTTCTTGATGGTGATACCTTACAATAATGCAATAGGAAGCTGTGTTGTGATATAAGTTCATTTAGAACAAGATGGATGAAGCAATATCCAGGGGAACAGTTAAGGAAAACAATAAGCCCAAATAAGATAAAAAAAACAAACAAAAAAAAAACACCAGTATAACACAATGAAAATAAACCGTGCATGAACTGCAAGTTGTAACACACAAGACGACAGACCCCTACTTCTTTCTAATTAAAAACTGCTTTAGAGATCTGAAGGTTTCCACCACCGTTCTATCTCTCTTATAACACGTTTTTTTAAGTCGAGATAGCCAATCACATCTCCTCAGGTTTTTCATCCCTATCAACAAAATATAAGAGATCTGACAAAATTTGAAAGAAAAAAATAAACCAAAATTACATGAATGTGCTAGGGGGGTGCTGCTTTAGCATTCCCAAAAAATATCAAATCACTTCCATAATTCCCCCATCGGCAGCTGCCCAGGGCACCTCTGGGAAATGATACACAAATTTCAGCCTGGATCCCCTGGCTATCCTGATGACTTCTGGCAGACCCAACTACCTGATGTGGGCTTCCACTCCCAAGCCCACTCCTATGTGTACAGGTGACCATGCAGTAAACCGGTACCTCCTCTAGCACATGCTCAGCCTCTGCCTGCTTGCTCTTCCACTAGTCCACCACAAAAGGGCACAAAGTAAGGGGGGGAATACTGACCAGTAATGTAAGAAGGAACATTGACCGCTAATATAAGAGGGACCACCGACCGCTAATGCAAGAGGGACCACCGACCGCTAATGTAAGAGGGACCCACCGACCGCTAATGCAAGAGGGACCCACCGACCGCTAATGCAAGAGAGACCCACCGACCGCTAATGCAAGAGGGACCCACCGACCGCTAATGCAAGAGGGACCCACCGACCGCTAATGCAAGAGGGACCCACCGACCGCTAATGCAAGAGGGACCCACCGACCTCTAATGCAAGAGGGACCCACCGACCGCTAATGCAAGAGGGACCCACCGACCGCTAATGCAAGAGGGACCCACCGACCGCTAATGCAAGAGGGACCCACCGACCGCTAATGCAAGAGGGACCCACCGACCGCTAATGCAAGAGGGACCCACCGACCGCTAATGCAAGAGGGACCCACCGACCGCTAATGCAAGAGGGACCCACCGACCGCTAATGCAAGAGGGACCCACCGACCGCTAATGCAAGAGGGACCCACCGACCGCTAATGCAAGAGGGACCCACCGACCGCTAATGCAAGAGGGACCACCGACCGTGTAAGTGGGAGGACTGACCGCTAAGATAAGAGGGAGCACCAATTGCCAACGTAAGAAGAAGCACCACTTTCAAATATAAGAGGGTGCACTGACCATAATGTAAAATGGAGCACTGACATCTAACGTAAGAGGGAGCACTGATTGATAACGTAAGAGGGAGCACAAACATCTAATGTAAGAGGGAGCACTTACCACTAACGAACGTAGGAGCACTTACCACTAACAAAAGTGGGAGCACTGACCACTAACAAAAGTGGGAGCACTGACCACTAACAAAAGTGGGAGCACTGACCACTAACAAAAGTGGGAGCACTGACCACTAACAAAAGTGGGAGCACTGACCACTAACAAAAGTGGGAGCACTGACCACTAACAAAAGTGGGAGCACTGACCACTAACAAAAGTGGGAGCACTGACCACTAACAAAAGTGGGAGCACTGACCTCTAACGAAAGTGGGAGCACTGACCACTAACGAAAGTGGGAGCACTGACCACTAACGAAAGTGGGAGCACTGACCACTAACGAAAGTGGGAGCACTGACCACTAACGAAAGTGGGAGCACTGACCACTAACGAAAGTGGGAGCACTGACCACTAACGAAAGTGGGAGCACTGACGACTAACGAAAGTGGGAGCACTGACCACTAACGAAAGTGGGAGCACTGACCACTAACGAAAGTGGGAGCACTGACCACTAACGAAAGTGGGAGCACTGACCACTAACGAAAGTGGGAGCACTGACCACTAACGAAAGTGGGAGCACTGACCACTAACGAAAGTGGGAGCACTGACCACTAACGAAAGTGGGAGCACTGACCACTAACGAAAGTGGGAGCACTGACCACTAACGAAAGTGGGAGCACTGACCACTAACGAAAGTGGGAGCACTGACCACTAACGAAAGTGGGAGCACTGACCACTAATGAAAGTGGGAGCACTGACCACTAGTCCACCACAAAAGGGCACAAAGGGGGAACACTGACCAGTAATGTAAGAGGGAGCACTGACCACTAACGAAAATGGGAGCACTGACCACTAACGAAAGAGGGAGCACTGACCACTAACGAAAGAGGGAGCACTGACCACTAACGAAAGAGGGAGCAGTGACCAAAAACGAAAGAGGGAACACTAACCCATAACATAAAAGGGAGCACTGACCAGTAACGAAAGAGAGTGCACTGACAACATAGATCACCAATATAAAGGGCATAGCACACCAATGCAAAGCGGGTACACTGAACGCCAATGTAAGAGGAAGTATTCACCACCAATGAAAGGGGGGCACACTGAGCAACCAATGTTGTACATAGTCCTGACCCCCTCCCTCCCACACTAAGCGCTACAAAGTCCTGACCTTATCATTCTATACAGTATTCTATTACACAATGAAGGGGGCACATTGACCACACAGTTGTAACTGCTATACTCCATATGATGTGTTGTAAGTTATGTAGTTCTGATCACTTCTCCCCATATGATGTTTTGTACCATATGTTACAATGTCCTTCCTGCTTATGTATTATATAAGCCATGTTGTACATTACTGATGACTTACTCCATATTCTATGTTGTTTGTTACATAGTCCTGACTGCTGTGCTCTAGAAAGTCCTGACCACTATTTACAATATGTTGCATGTAATACAGTCCTGATCGCTGCACTTTAAATGGTTTGTTGCTCATTACATACTGCTTAGCAAGGTGTTTAATATCTTAAAAGTTGCTGGCTGCAAAGTTGTTTTCTACTTTATTTAATGAAGCAGTTGTAAAGCTCCATATTTTTTCTTATTAAAATAATAAATATATCATACTTGCCTGCTCTGTGCAATGTTTTATTTTTTATTTTTTTACCGAGCGGCCCCAAACCTCTTATTCTGGGTTCCCCTGCCCACACTCTCTGCTCCTCATCTTCTTTGAGCGTTCCCATAGCAAGCTGGCTGCTATGGGAGCACTCATGCGGGCATCCATAGAACATACAGCGCAGCTTCATTCCCATCCCTCCTCACAAGATCTGACTGACAGTAGAAGGAGCAAATGGCTCCCGCTGCTGCTGCCGAGACACACAAAAAAAAAAAAAAAAAAAAGCAGTGCAGTGTCACTATGACGACATTGTACTGCTGTGATCAATGATCAGAGACATAGTGTGCTGTAATGGCATACTGTGTCTGATTACTAACCAGAATAGTACAATGTCACAGTGACACTGCAGTTCTCTGATGACAGAGATCAATAACAGAGCACTGTATTTTTATTTATTTTTTAATAGTGTGGATGCGGATTTAACATGTATATGAGAAAATTGGCCTGGGCAGCACAGGAGGACACTTTTTTATGTATATAGATATAAAGATATATCTATATAAATAAATATATAAAAGAGTATGTCATCTTTGTGTAAATGTAGAATAACTGTGAAATTCTTTAAACATTTGGGATGCATTTTGCAGTAACAGGATTTTTTGTTACCATAAAATCCCTTTCTCAGTTCACAGCTCATCTATTCTTTGACCATGGGGTTTTAAAGCTCCATCTACAGGAGTAGGACACTAGGCAGAAAAAAAAAAAAAAAAACACAGCACTGTCTATGAGCAGTTCTAGATTGTATAAAACCCTCTCTCGACTAAAGGCAAGCCAGTAAGTCCCAAAGCAGTGTAAGAAAAGATAAAACTCGAACAGAGGGGTGAGTGCTGTGTACATCAATAAACACAGGGGTGGGCAAACCAAAAAACTGAAGCAACCAGGCAAACATGCCAACCACCCAATCAAACCTCCAAAGAGGCAAACAAGGAACTTTAAAAGAGAAGTTGGGTTTTTATTTTTTTTAAATCATGCTTGCATAAATGGATTCAGCATCGATTCAGCTCTAAGTCCTGGTTCACATATATGCGATGTAGGAACCAGCATGATTCCACTGCGGGTTCCCGCATCACATATCACCTGTCTGCGGTTCACACTGCCCTATGCGAACCACTGCAGGTGTCAATACAAAGTTAATGAACCCATATCGCAGTGCAAACTGCCAAATGGTGCAGGAATCGGATTGCATGGGTGTGAACACCCATGCGATCCGATTCCAGTGCGGACCAAAAAAAGGGTCCTGAGACACCTAACTTGCCGGCTGCCCCGGTCGGGAATTGTGTTTTTGCAGCCGACCCGGCACGTAGCTAAAGGTCTGCGTGTGCTCCTTAGCTAGACTGTGGTGATTACTGTATCTAGATTACCCAGCCTGCCACATAGCCCGGCGGTTAATTGAAGATCAAGGAGAGAGAGAGAGAGAGAGAGAGAGAGAGAGAGAGAGAGAGAGAAACAAACAAAAAAAGAAGACTACAGAATCATAGGTTCCATAGGGAACTAGGTCCGTAATTCTTACACTAGGCAGAAA
The DNA here is from genome assembly GCA_029206835.1 of Rana muscosa. Taxonomy (NCBI): domain Eukaryota; kingdom Metazoa; phylum Chordata; class Amphibia; order Anura; family Ranidae; genus Rana; species Rana muscosa. The sequence continues at coordinate 805,135,941 of CM055117.1, read as the reverse complement.
ACACTGGCTTGCCCATAGCAGAGAGGGGTCTTTATACCAGCTAGGACTGCCCATAGGCAATGCTGTGTTCTTTTCTACTTAGTGTGCTACTCCTGTAGGTGGCGCTATTAAACCCTATGGACAAAAAAGAGCTGTGTCCTTCAATGAACGTAAGATAAATTATTAATATTGTTACTATTTTTCCCCACAGGTTCACTGTCAAAACAAATCATAAAATACTGTCATTTGTAGCTTGTAAATAAAATGTATTTAAAGTACCATATTTGGAAACACTGATCAAAGATTGATTTCTTTAAAGGATAGACCACTTAGCTGATGTATGGCTGACTGAACATGTACATTACAGAAAATGTTGCCAGTTAAAAGGTACCTATAAGCATAAAAGTGAAAGCTGCTTCATGTACATTAATAAGCCATGCATGTTCACTGCTATTTGGATGGCGTAATGTGAAGCTAAAATGAGCAATTGTCAATGCATAAAGGTCAACACACTGCACTATTTTGTAACTGTTTTGGCTCTGGTTCTTTGTACATTATGCCTCTCAAGCAGATGATGAAGCAGAAGTGAAAGTCATCAATCATGACTATACGTCTTACAAAAGCTATTACATTTATTGGCACTGAGGGTACAAAAACGGTGAAGCCATCATGACACATTTACTAAGCACAGCTGAAGTAACCCTTAAGCCATTAAGTGACATCTTACAACTCATTAAATTGTCTGGTGTTCTATGGTAGATACAAACATCTAGCACACAAAGTAGTGCACTATAATGAAAACAAAGCAAAATTGTACAACCCCAAATTGATATAATAAAAAATAAAAAAAATGTGTATGATATGGGATAGGCTAAGAGCTTATCAGGTTTACAATTACCGTATTTATCGGCGTATAGCACGATAAATAATTTTAAGAGGGAAGTTTCAGGAAAAAACTTTACACAGCCCCCTGCACATTACACAGCCTCCTCCCCCCGCACAGTACACAGACCCCCCCCATGCACTCCCAGGAGACCCCCAGTCTCCTAGGACAGCACTGCCAGCATACTCTAAAGTTAAGAAAAAATAACTGCCAGCCCCTTCTCATACACTGCTCCTCCTGTGTCGCTCTCATTGTAAATCAAAGCCTCTAAATACCTCATTAGCGCCGTTCTTTCATGGACACGGTCACGTGACCGCTCTCCTCCTCCAATCTAAAGCCACACTCGGAGGAGGAGGAGAACGGAGTTGATGAGGTATTTAGAAGCTTCCATTTACAATGACACAAATGGAGCAGTGTATGAGAAGGGTCTGGCAAGTGATTTTTTCTTAACTTTAGACTCTGCTGGCAGTGCTCTTCCAGGGCCAGTAGAGGCGGGCGACCCGATCGATGTCCCCCCCCCCCCCCCGCTTAAAGGAAAAAAAATGGTGCATAACATGCATGCACTGTTTACCCTCTATTTTCAGGGGGGAAAAGTGTGTGTTATACGCCAATAAATACGGTAATTGATTATTATAACTGAGGCAGCACCTACAGAGCCTTGAAAAAAGTATTCATACCCCTTGCAATATTGCACATTTTGTCACGTTACAACCAAAAACGTAAATGTATTTTATTGGGATTTTATGTAATAGACCAAAACAAAGTGGCACATAATTGTGAAGTGAAAGGGAATTAATGAATGGTTCTCATTTTTTTTTTACAAATATGTGAAAAGTGTGGCGCGCATTTGTATTCAGCCCCCTTTACTCCCATATCCCTAACTAAAATATAGTGGAACCAATTGCTTTCAGAAGTCACCTAATTAGTAAATAGAGTCCACCTGTGTGTAATTTAATCTCAGTATAAATGCACCTGTTTTGTGAAGCCCTCAAAGGTTTGTAGAGCATCTTAGTGAACAAACAGCATTATGAAGGCCAATGAACACATCAGACAGGTCAGGGATAAAGTTGTGAATAAGTTTAAAGCAGGGTTAGGTTATAAAAAAAAATCTGTCTTTGAGGAACACTCAATAGCACAAAGTAGTCATTATGGAAGAATAGGTAGAAATACCTAAATATATGGATTCTTTAATTATTTTTTTCTTACCAACTTATCATTGTTCTAGAAGAAGATTTTGAGCTATGTATTGATAATAAAAATATAAAGGTATATGGGAATATGCTATTTATGTGCTATGAGTGGATCTTGTGTAAATACAAAATACTTAATAAAATGTGATTATTTAAAAAAAAAAAAATCCCAAGCTTTGAACATCTCACGGAGCACTGGTCAATCCATTATCCAAAAATGGAGAAAGTATGGCACAACTGCAAACCTACCAAGACATGGCCATCCATCTAAACTGACAGGCCGGGCAAGGAAAGCATTAATATCAGAGAAGCAGCCAAGAGGCCCATGGTAACTCTGGAGGAGCTGCAGAGATTCACAGCTCAGGTGGGAGAATCTGTCCACAGGACAACTATTAGTTGGCAAGAAGAAAGCCAGTATTGAAATTAAACCATAAGAAATCCCCATTGCAGTTTGCGAGAAGCCATGTGGAGGACACAGCAAACATGTGGAAGAAGGTGCTCTGGTCAGATGAGACCAAGATTGAACTTTTTGGCTTAAAAGCAAAATGCTATGTGTGGCGGAAAACTAACACTGCACATCACCCTCAACACACCTTCCCCACCGTGAAACATAGTAGTGGCAGCATCATGTTGTAGGGATGCTTTTCTTCAGCAGGGAAAGGGAAGCTGGTCAGAGGTGATGGGAAGATGGATGGATCCAAATTCAGAGCAATCTTACAAGAAAACCTGTTATGCCGCGTACACACGACCATTTTTCTCGTCGGGAAAACAGTCATTTTTTCACTTGGACGAGAAAAACGGCGGTGTGTAGGCGAGAAAACCGATGAGAATCACAACGTGAAAAATTAGAACATGCACTAATTTTTCTCGTCGGGAATCGCAGCATTATTTCCATAGGGAAACACTGCTAGGGAGCCTACACACATCCGGTTTTCTCGACCAAGAGAAAACATGTCGTGAAAAACAGCCGTGTGTAGATTGGGAAAAGGGGACCAAGCCGGTCCTCGTTTTTCCCGTCGGGTTTCACGGCGGTGTTTTCACCGCCGAGAAACTCGGTCGTGTGTACGCGGCATTAGAGTCTGCAAAAGACTTGAGACTGGGGTGGAGGTTCACCTTCCAGCAGGACAACAACCCTAATCATACAGCCAGAGCTACAATGGAATGGTTTAGATCAAAACATATTCATGTGTTAGAATGGCATGGCAACGTCCAGACCTAAATCCAATTGAGAATCTGTGGCAAGACTGGAAATATGCTGTTCACAGATGTTCTCCATCTAATCTGACAAAGCTTGAGCTATTTTGCAAAGAAGAATGGGCAGAAATGTCACTCTCTAGATGTGCAAAGCTAGTAGACACATCCCCAAAAAGACTTGCAGTTGTAATTGCAGGGAAAGGTGGTTCTACAAAGTATTGTTTTGGGGGGCTGAATACAAATGCACGGCACAGTTTTCACATACAGTACCTGCCCGCGAGAATGTGTTTCCAGCGCAATCCCATTGCGCTGGTTCTCGGCGACAGGGTACTGTACATCTCGCGCTTGAGAGGGGAAACTCCATGGCCAGGGTTGTCGGGAAGAGGCCCTTGTCCTCATCAACATGGGGACAAGGTGCTTTGGGGTGGGGGGGGCACAGGGCGCCCCCTGCTCCAAAGCACCCGCCCCCCCATGTCGAAGGCATGCAGCCTGGTACGGTTCAGGAGGGGGGGGGCGCTCGCTCGTCCCCACCCCCTTTCCTGACCGGCCGGGCTGTGTGCTCAGATAAGGGTGTGGTATGTATTTTGGGGGACCCCCATGCCGTTTTTTTCGGCGTAGGGGGTTCCCCTTAAAAACCATACCAGACCTGGTATGCTCTTGGAGGGGAACCCATGGCGGTTTTTAATTTAAAATTTGGCGTGGAGTTCCCCCTCATGATTCATACCAAACACAGTGCCTGGTATTGGCGAGGATCCAAGTTGGATTACCATTCATTGAAGTAGGACGAGTGTCATGTCGCACCAGTGTAAACCCGGCCTCAATGTCATCAATGCTTGTCGCTCATTGGGAAAGGAAAAAACACATTTTTCCTTTCCCGATGAGCGAGCCAGCTCGGCGATGGCTCCCAGGGTGTCAATCTCGCCGATAACAGCGGCGAGATTGACACAATATCGCGGTCACCTATTTGTAAAACATTTTGAAAACCATTTATAATTTTTCTTCCCCTTGACAATTATGTGCCACTTTGTGTTGGTCTATCACATAAAAGCCCAATAAAATACATTTACATTTTCGGTTTTAACCACTTGACCACTGGGCACTTAAACCCCCTTAATAACCAGACCAATTTTCAGCTTTCGGTGCTCTCACATTTTGAATGACAATTACTCAGTAATACAACACTGTACCTAAATGAATTTTTTTGTCCTTTTTTTCACACAAATAGAGCTTTCTTTTGGTGGTATTTAATCACTGTTGGGTTTTTTATTTTTTGCGCTATAAGAGAAAAAAGACTGAAAATTCTGTAAAAAAAATTTTTTTTTTTTCGTTTCTGTTATAAAATTTAGCAAATTACTATTTTTTCTTCATAAATTTTGGCCAAAATTTATACTGCTACATATTTTTGGTAAAAATAGGTACAAATTGGTGCATATTATTTTGTCTTTGTGAAAGTTATAGAGTCCACAAGCTATGGTGCCAATATCTGAAAATTGATCACACCTGAAGTACTGACGGCCTATCTCATTTCTTGAGACCCTAACATGCCAGAAAAGTACAAATACCCCCCAAATGACCCCTTTTTGGAAAGAAGACATTCCAAGGTATTTAGAAAGAGGCATTGTGAGTTTTTTGAAGTTGTCATTTTTTTCCACAATTCTTTGCAAAATCAAGATTCTTTTTTTTTCACAAAATTGTCATATTAGCAGGTTTTTTCTCACACACAGCATATGCATACCACAAATTACACCCCAAAAAACATTCTGCTATTACTCCCGAGTATGGCGATACCACACATGAGACTTTTACACAGCGTGGCCACATACAGAGGCCCAACATGCAGGGAGCACCTTCAGGCGTTCTGGAGCACCCAGGCCAATTCTGACATTTCTCTCCTACATGTTAAAATCATCATTTGTTTACTAGAAAATTACATAGAACCCCAAAACATTATATATGTTTTTTTAGCAAAGACCTTAGAGAATATAATGGTGGTCGTTGCAACTTTTTATCTCGTACGATATTTGCGTAGCAATTTTTTTAACGCGTTTATTACGGAAAAAAATGTTTTGTGCTTAAAAAAACAAACAAAAAAAAACAGTAAAGTTAGCCCAATGTTTTTGCATAATGTGAAAGATGAAGTTACGCCGAGTAAATAGATACCTAACATGTCACCCTTCAAAATTGCACACGCTCGTGGAATGGCGCCAAACTTCGCTACTTAAAAATCCCCATAGGCGACGTTTTAAATATTTTTACTGGTTACATGTTTTGAGTTACAGAGGAGGTCTAGGGACAAAATTATTGCTCTCGCTCTAACGTTCGCGGCGATACCTCACATGTGTGGTTTGAACACCGTTTTCATATGTGGGCGGGACTTACGTATGCGTTCGCTTCTGTATGCGAGCTCACGGGGACAAAAATATTTTTTTTTATTGTTCATTTTACTTTATTTATTTTAGTTTGACATGTTTTTCCGCCCCAAATTTTTTTTTTATCACTTTTATACCTATTACAAGGAACGTAAACATCCCTTGTAAAAGGAATATGGCATGACAGGTCCTCTTTACAGTGAGATATGGGGTCAATAAGACCCCACATCTCACCTCTAGGCTGGAAAGCCTGAAAAAATAAATAAAAAAATCCTGGCTTTGATCATAGCGGTGAGTCGGTAGAAGCACCGGAGGGTGGCGGGGGGGGGGGGACGGACATCCCCTCTCGCCTCCCGTAAGAATGATCAAGTGGCGGAACAGCCGATATGATTGTTCTTATGGTGTAGGGAATCGCCGGCTGAAAAAGCTAATATCTGAATGATGCCTGTAGCTGCACCCATCATTCAGATATCCCCGCACAAAGTCAAGGACGTGATATGAAGGCCGGCTGGCGGGAAGTGGTTATTGCAGAGTATGGCAGGGTATTGCGCAGGGGGTATTGCGCAGGGGGTATTGTGCAGGGTATTGCAGAGTATTGCACAGGGTATTGCAGAGTATTTTGCAGAGTATTGCGCAGGGTATTGCAGAGTATTGCGCAGGGTGTTGCAGAGTATTGCGCAGGGCATTGCAGAGTATTGCGCAGGGTATTGCGCAGGGTATTGCAGAGTATTTTGCAGAGTATTGCACAGGGTATTTTGCAGAGTATTGCACCAGGGTATTGCAGAGTATTGCACCAGGGTATTGCAGAGTATTGCACCAGGGTATTGCAGAGTATTGCACCAGGGTATTGCAGAGTATTGCACCAGGGTATTGCAGAGTATTGCACCAGGGTATTGCGCAGGGTATTTCTTTTTCGTACATCACGGGACACAGAGCGACTTAGTCATTACTAATGGGTTATATAGATTACCTTCAGGTGCTGGCACTGGCCACTTCCAAACCGGAAGTACCCTCCCCTATATAAGCCCCTCCCATCCGGGAGCACCTCAGTTTTTTGCCAGTGTCTAAGGTGTTGGCCAAAGAGTAACATGTGTTTTCACTGGGCTTGCGTACAGGTTCTTTTGGGCCTTAGTAAGCTGTTCCGGATCCCACCAAAAAAGCTTCATAGCTAAACGGTCGGTACCCGGGCCTTGCAGCAGAAGAGCAAGGTTTTGCCTGTAATGCCTCTCTTAGGAGGGCTGGACCCTGGGATCCAGAGCTCTGGTCATACCCACGACCAAGATGTTGTCTGTGCAGGGTGCTATACAGGTCCAGGGGAGTGGAATCCTTGGGAACCCGGTCCCTGAAGGTTTAATTACAATGCCTGCCGTGATAGGTGAAGTTTGGGCTTCTGTGGACCAAACAAAGTCCTGCGGCGGGGATCAGGTAAGTGGGGGCCCCCAGGAACTTGGTTCTATTGGGGGACCCCCAAGCCTAATTTGTCTTTCTGTCTGTTACCTAACGGTATTCCCGCTAATATCTGTGTATGTCTGTAACTACTGAAAATGTAAAATTTTAATAGTAGTCAAAAAAAAAAAAAAAAGGACCGCGGTACCTGTGTTAAACCACTAGAGGCCGCTGTGGTCCATTTTTCTTGTCATGTGGATCTTTGGTTTTCTCAAGTCAAAAGATCCAGGCAGTTGGTAAGTTTCTCTGTGGGAATCCACTTCCTCTGCCCTGTTGCTGCGCTCATCCACCGCACAGGCCCTCCGGCAAAAAAGGGCCCTGGCTCCTAGTCCCTATTTGATTTTCGAAAAGGGCGCCAATGGCGCACGGGCGGGCGCGCGCACGCGCCTCCTATGAAAAAAAAGGGGCGGGGCGGGTGGATGACGCTCGATGCGCGCCACGGCGCTTCTGCGCATGTGCAGGCGTCCCAGGCTGTATAAAGACACAGTACAAGTGTCAGCTGGATGCAAACAGAGCTAGCAACAAACAGTGGCACACAGAGGCGGTTGATGCAGGCATCCCCATAGAAAGGCACTTTAGTGGACACCAGCTGGTATATAGCAGCAACTGTGTTAGACTATTACCAGCAAAATTGGTGTATGACGACGGGAATACCTCAGCTTTGTGCTTATAGGATATGTCGTCCAGACGCTCTGGAAATAGATCTTCCAAGAAGCGAAAGGGGTCTCCGTCGGGCTCTGAGGATTTTGGGCATGCTGTACTGCGCCAATCTCCCCTGAAATTTCAGAGGTCAGTAGCCGTAGGAACCCCGCAGGAGTACCTGGTACTGCGGCTGTCCCCAGTCCACCTGCTCCTGTATATATAACAGAGGAGGTTTTATCCTCAACTCTGGGAGGATTGGAAGAGAGATTAACAGCATTGATCGCTGCTTCCCTGTCACAGGAAAAGCGTGTCCGATCTCCGTCTCCTCCTGCAGAGTGCCTGTTAGTGGAGGAACAGTCCCAGAGATCGACCTACCTGAAGGGGATCAGGTGAGGTTGATAAAGTTATAGAGGAATCAACAGTGGAAGAACCTTTCTCAGCATCTCAGGCTGAAAGATTATGGGTTCAGTCTCTGACTAACATGGTCCGAGCAGCATTTTAAATGCCTCTGGCGGAACCATCAACCACTACTGTCTCCTCGCTGGGGTCGCTGAAAGCTCCCCAGACTGTCTGTTCCTTCCCAATCCACCCTTTATTGGAAGGGTTTATTTACCAGGATTGGGAGCATCCTGTAAAATATTTACTCCCCCCAAGAGATTTCCAGTGATCTATCCCATGGAGGATAAGTTCATAAAAAAAAAAAAAAATGGAGGGTCCCTACAGTGGACACAGCCATCTCGTGTAAATAAATCACTGACATGTCCAGTAGATAATGTTCCAATGTTCAAGGACCCAATAGATAAAAAATTGGAGTCTTTACTAAAATCTGCTTTCTCTACAGCAAGCATGGTGACACAACCTGCAGTAGCAGCGATTGGAGTCTGCCAAGCAATGAAAGATCAGTTGAAACAAGTCTTAAGGGACTTACCAGATCAGCAGGCTCTTGCCCTAGCTGACCTACCTAGAGCCTTGTGTTGCGGTGGACGCCATAAAGGATACATTCCAACAGGCATCCCGCTTTACGCTGTCTGTAGACATATGCGTAGGCTTCTATGGCTCAAAAACTGGTCTGCTGAAGCTCCCTGTAAGAAATTGCTGATTAGCTTCCCATTTCATGGAGAACGCTTATCTGGAGATGATCTGGACAAATATATCCAGAAAACTTCTGCCGGTAAAAGTACACTCTTGCCGGTTAAGAACAAGGGTAGAAGTCCTTCTTTTAGGAGGCCTACTTCTCCAGTCCCTGGCACATCGGCTGTGAAACAGTTCCGACGGCCTCCGCGGTCAAATCCAGGGGGCAGAAATCAGGGACAATCACAGGGTAACAAGAAACCCTGGGTCAAGAGAGGTACAAAACCTCCCCCTAAGTCATGAAGGGTTGCCCCCACTCAATCGGGTGAGGGGAAGACTTCAGTTGTTCACAGAGACCTGGCGGGACACCATCAGAGATGGGTGATCTCCGCAGTAAGTCTGGGATACAGGCTGGAGTTAAAAGACATTCCTCCTGCCCATTTTATAAGGTCAAACGTGCCAAGCGATCCCCAGAAGAGTGGATCCCTCCTTCTGGCACTAGAGCAACTATTGCCCCAAGGGTAATCATGAAGGTTCCCTTGGAAGAAAACGGGTTCGGGTTTTACTCGAACCTTGTCACAGTCCCCAAACCAAATGGGGACATGAGGCCCATATTAAATATAAAAGGGCTAAACAAGTTCCTACATATCAGGACTTTTTCGGATGGAGTCGATCCGATCGGTGGCCACCGCCCTACAAGGGCAGGAATGGTTAGCCTCGATCGACATAAGGGATGCTTATTTGCATATTCCCATCTGTCCGGCCCACCAGAAATTTCTACGCCTTGTAGTAGAAGGGCGCCATTTTCAGTTCAGAGCCTTACTTTTCGGTCTGGCCACAGCACCACGAGTGTTCACAAAAATTCTGGCCCTACGATTGGCCAAACTAGGAACACAAGGTGTAACGATAATGGCATATCTAGACGACTTGTTGCTGATAGACCACTCAGTGAAAAAAACTAGAAGTGGTCGTTCACAAGATAATCAAGTATCTGGAATCTCACGGTTGCATTATCAACCGAGACAAGTCAGCCCTAAAACCAGTCAAAAGCCTGGAATACTTGGGGGCTAAGACTGGATTCAAATCAGAGAAAGATTTTCTTACCTCCAGAGAAGGTGTCGTCTTTGAAAGATTTGACCCACTTAGTGGGTACAAAAAAGAAAAACCATCCATACGCCTGTGTATAAGGCTGCTGGGAAAAATGGTGGCTTCATTCGAAGCAGTACCCTACGGTCAATTCCATTCAAGGAACTTGCAGAGGGCCATACTGTCAGCCTGGAACAAAAAAGTTCAGGCTTTAGACTTACCAATGTCCCTGTCCCCTTCCGTTCGCAAGAGCCTCCATTGGTGGTTGGTACCAGAATCTGGAAAAAGGGAAACCCTTCAGTCCGGTTTCTTGGAAGGTGGTCACTACAGATGCCAGCCTCATAGGCTGGGGGGCAGTACTGGAGCAATGGTCTCTCCAGGGCAAGTGGTCAGAAGCAGAGAAGGCCCTGCCCACCAATCTCTTAGAGATACGAGCAGCCTGGTATGCCCTAGTAGCATGGACATCCAAACTCCAAGGGTCACCTGTCAGAATTCAATCAGACAATGCCACAGCAGTGGCATATATCAATCACCAGGGTGGCACCAGGAGTCGTGCAGCCCAGAGGGAAGCGAATTGCATCCTGGAATGGGCAGAAAGGTATGTCACAGCCATATCCGTGGTTTTCATCCCAGGAGTGGAAAATTGGAGAGCGGACTTTTTAAGTCGCCAGCAATTATGCCCGGGGAATGGTCTCTTCACCCCGAGGTTTTCCAGGCAATATGCCAGCGGTGGGGAACACCGGATGTAGATCTGCTAGCATCCAGATTCAACGCAAAGGTGGACAGATTTGTGTCTCGCACAAAGGATCCCCTAGCTTGCGGTTCGGATGCCCTAGTGTTCCCTTGGGATCAGTTCAAGCTGATATATGCATTCCCACCGCGATTAATCCGCAGAATCAGGGTAGAAAAGAAACCAGTGATTCTGGTGGCTCCAGCGTGGCCCCGAAGGGCATGGTACGCGGAGATTGTAAAAATGTCAGTGGGAAGTCCTTGGACCCTCCCTCATCGTCCGGACCTGCTTTCGCAAGGACCGATATACTACCCTTCCTTACCAGCCCTAGGTTTGACGGCCTGGCTATTGAAGCCCACATTCTAAAAAAGAGAGGGCTCTCTAATCCTGTGGTATCTACCATGATCAATGCCAGGAAGCCGGTATCCAGGCAGATCTATTATAGGATCTAGAAGGCGTACATCACGTGGTGTGAGGCCAGGAAATGGCATCCACGTAAGTACGTAATAGGTAGGATTCTGGACTTCCTACAGTGGGCTGTACATAGGAAGCTTGCCTTGAGTACTATCAAGGGTCAGACGGCCTTGTCAATATTTTTTTCAAAGGCCCTTGGCTTTGCATTCATTAGTCAAAGCTTTCATACAAGGAGTGATGCGTATTAGCCCTCCGGTTAGTATTCCCATATGTCCATGGGACTTAAACCTGGTTCTGTCGGTTCTACAGAAACAACCATTTGAACCATTGCGGCACATTTCCTTGGTTCTTTTCACCAGGAAATTGATTTTCTTAGTAGCCATTTGTTCGGCTAAAAGAGTATCGGAATTAGCCGCCTTGTCCTGTAAGGAGCCATATCTGGTTATCCATAAGGACAGAGTAGTATTACGTCCTCATCCAGCCTTCTTCCTAAGGTGGTATCGAGGTTCCATTTGAACCAAGATGTGGTTCTTCCTTCCTTTTTCCCCAAACCTAGTTCGGTAGAGGAAAAGTTATTGCATTCTTTGGATGTAGTAAGAGCAGTTAAAGCTTATCTTAAAGCCACTGCTCAGATTCGTAGAACGGATACTTTGTTTGTTCTGCCGGAAGGCCCCAGAAAGGGTCAGGCAGCATCAAAAATCTACTTTAGCCAAGTGGATTCGACAGGTCATAATACAAGCCTATGGCCTGAAAAGGAGACCGCCTCCGTTCAAAGTTAGGGCGCACTCCACAAGAGCAGTTGGAACTTCATGGGCAGTGCATCACCAAGCCTCCCTGGCTCAAGTCTGTAAGGCCACAACATGGTCCTTAGTACACACGTTTACTAGATTCTACCAGGTAGACGTCAGAAGTCAGGAGGATGTCGCCTTTGGGCGCAGTGTGTTGCAGGCCGCAAAAGAGCCTCATGCCTGATGGCGCCCAGCTTATGTATCCCTCCCCTCATTTGGCATTGCTTTGGGACGTCCCATTAGTAATGACTAAGTCGCTCTGTGTCCCGTGATGTACGAAAAAGAAAAAGGGATTTTTATAACAGCTTACCTGTAAAATCCTTTTCTTGGAGTACATCACGGGACACAGAGCTCCCACCCCTCTTTTTGGGACACTTATTGCCTTGCTACAAAACTGAGGTGCTCCCGGATGGGAGGGGCTTATATAGGGGAGGGTACTTCCGGTTTGGAAGTGGCCAGTGCCAGCACCTGAAGGTAATCTATATAACCCATTAGTAATGACTAAGTCGCTCTGTGTCCCGTGATGTACTCCAAGAAAAGGATTTTACAGGTACGCTGTTATAAAAATCCCTTTTTTGCAGAGTATTGGCAGGGATGGATGGATTGCTGGATCTGTGACTGCAATTGTCACAGATCCAGCCCACAGCTGACATGATCTGACATGGGGGAGGGAGCTGACATGATCCGCTCCCTCCCCTCTCCTCTCACACTGTACCGATCGGTACAGAGAGGGGAGAGAGGAACCGGCGTCAACACATGACGCCGGTCTGTTTACAAGTAACTGCTCCGTCATTTGACGGAGCGATCACGTGGTAAACGGCCGCTATCAGTGGCGATTTACCGCGATTCGTGATGCGCCGGGTCCTCTGGACCCGGCGGTCATGGAGATTCCCGTGTGCGCGCCCTAGGGGGCACGCGATTCTGGGAGGACGTTATATAACGTCCTCCCAGAGTTAAGCAACCACCTTGTCGACGTTATTTGTCGGCAGGTGGTTGTTAAGTGGTTAATATGACAAAATGTGGAAAATGTCAAGGGGTATGAATACTTTTCCAAGGCACTATATATTTCCACTATGAAATCCCAAAAAAGCATTTTTAAATTCATTATAGCTACATACAAACAAAAAACATATTTTGCTCAGTGACAGCACCAGAAATCACAGAGCCCCTATATTACACAATGTAAGCCTAAAGAGGAAGTAAACCCTCGCATATTTATTTTTTAAATAACCTGCAAGAGAAAGGCATAATGAGCTAGTATGCACAGCATACTAGCTCATTATGTGTCACTTACCTGAGATTGAAGCCCCCAAAGTCTGCCTCGGTCCCATCCACCGCCATGTCCCCTCGTCGCTAGTTCCTACTTTCGCCGCCCCGGCGCTGTGATTGGCCGGAGCGGCGATGACGTCACTCCCGCGCATGCGCACGGGAGCCGTCAAATACGTCATTGCCAAATTTATGAATGGAAGTTCTCAGTGAGCCTGTGCCGTAGACAACGGTGCATTCTTAATGACAAATATCTCCTAAACCATGTAGGTTTAGGAGATATTGCAAACACCTACAGGTAAGCCTTAATCTAGGCTTACCTGTAGGTGTTTATTGTCAAAGTGGGTTTACAACCACTTTACCACTACATATTACTATATGTTTTTTCATATAGCAGATATATTTGAGCAAACTGCTTGTTTTTATACCGCCAGAAGTCTAAGAATTTGCAAGTTATAGTTAAATATAGTGGCACTGCTTCAATCCCCCCCCCCCCCCCAAGTATATAATATTTAATTTACCATATTTATTTATTTTTAACAACAGACCTCACACCACAGCAAAGCATAACAAACATACCTGTTTCTGGCCTACATAGCTATATCTTGTTGAGAACAAGCTTCAACACAGTTCTTAAAGTTAAGTAGAAGATATCTTAGCCAGTGCATAACTAAAACACATTGAGGCCTCCCAAGCAACTTTAACCCATTCACATTATTGCACTGAGGTAATGTGTTAGGTGCATTGGTGTGATGTGGTGTCACTCATTCTGAATGGCACCCCAACACACCTTGCCAACAGACAGGCATTGTCGTACAGTGCAAGACACTATGCTTATGCGCGTTGCAGAGCACTGACAAAACTGCTACCTGCACCTTACTTAGTGCACTTTAGTAATGCACTGCAATAGTGTGAATGAGTCTTCAAACTAAATTTAAAGTGTTTGTTAATCCTTAAATTAAAAATCCATATACGATTCCAAAAATAAATACCACTTTGTGAGTGTTGCCTGTAACTTTTTTTTTTTTTTATTGCAAGTTTTTTTTTTTTTTTTATGCCTTTATGTTTTATGTTAAAACATCTGGTGATCCTGTCAGTTCCCTGGGTTCCTGTTTAAAACTGATCATGCAAGGCACAGCGTTAGATCCATCCTTACAAGTCATCATGCATCACTGGCACACCTGCTAGCAGATAAAGGATGTGGTACCTATGCATAGCAGACCTGTATCTACTGTAGTCAGTTTAGTGCCATGCCCCCTCCCAGTGCCTTGCTGTCAAAACTATAGTGCACACAAATGGGAACCTTATTCCCCATTGTGTTTGTGCTGCCTTTTGGTAATCAGACATTCCCCAGATGGATTTAGGGGAGTAGGGAAGCAGCTGTAAGTTGGAGAAGGTTTTGTACAATATAAGTGAGTGCCTGCAGGAAGAGATAAATGTCATTATTACCGGAAAAGGAAGAGGGGTGCAGACTGTTCACACTGTCAGGTAACTGGATGTGAGAGAGGGCCTACAGACTGTCCACATAATCGAGATACATTTAGGGCACTGTGTGAGGTGGACAGCAGCTATGGGACAGGAGGAGAGAGGCTAGCAGTGTGGTCAGTTTTCTGGCTGTGTTGAGAACTCAGCCTGCTCTTTTCCAATGATCAGACTTCGGCTGACATGCCCTTCCTTCCACAGCATTTACTGGGAAGATTAGTGTACTGCTATTCTCTTCCCTCTCTGAGCGCCTTATGCAGCTGAGAACAGAGCGTATGTGATCACTTATTTAAAAAAAGGGGGAAATATATTGAGTTTTTTTTTTTTTAACATGTGCAGTATAAACAAAAGTTTTGCCTTTCATTTCTATTTAAAATGAAAAGGGTTGTTTTACAAGGTGAGGGTTTACATATACTTTAATACACACTGTGGGGGAGATTTACTAAAACTGGAGCAGCTGTGCAAAGTAACCAATCAGCTTCTAATTTCAGCTTGATCAATTAAGCTTTGACAATGAACCCATGTCAAATCCCATGCCAAATCGGAGCCTATTGCTGGCAATTGCAACGTCCGAATCGGTGCGACGCCCACTTTGCAGTGCCACAACAATTCCCAAAGGTAGTTCCTGTACCACTTTTGGTGACTTCGGGGGCAATTTCAATAGACATCTGTGCAAGAATCGGCACAGATGTCTGCCAAATTGCCCTCGAAGTCAGACTGAAGTGCCGGTTTGAAATTGTGCGAGTTCAACTGAACGTGCACATTTTCAAAACCCACCCTCAGTGTGAACCTACGCTAAAACCTAGAACCTGATTGGTTACTATGCACAACTGCATCAGTTTTAGTAAATCCACCTACTGTATGAGTTTTTTTTTCTTAACCAGCAGGCTAAATATTAACAATAAAAAAAAAAACACTTAACAAATGATGTGAATGCATGCACTTCCCCTGCTGATATTCTGACAACTGCCCACCCCCGCCAGAATACACAGGTTCGTTCAACAGAAGCCAGTCTGATGCCGCGTACACACGACCGCTTTTCTCGACGAGAAAAACGGCATTTTTTCTTTTCGCCGAGAAAAACGATCGTCTGTGGGCTTTATGTCGTTTTTCTCGTCGAGAAAAACGGCATAAAAAACGACGAGAAAAATTAGAACATGTTCTAAATTTTCTCGTCGTTTTTTCCAGCATTTTTTTCCGCTGCAGTTTTCCCATAGGGAAACACTGCCGCGGAGCCCACAGACAGTCGTTTTTCTCGTCAAGAGAAAAAATTACGGGAAAAACTACCGTGTGTAGGGAACCAAGCGGTTCCCTCGTTTTTCCTGTCATTATTCACGGCGGTTTTTTAACCGCCGTGAATAATGATCGTGTGTACGCGGCATAACAATTGGCTTCTGTTGAACAGGGAGGACTGCATATGGATCAAAAATTGTCAGGTTCCTTTCGATCCATGTGTACCCAGCTTTATTTTAAATGATTAAAACAGACCTAGGCATATTAAATAGATAATCAAGGGTCAAAAGCACAGCTGCATTTAATAAAAACATACAGCTTATTTACCTCCTAACAATTCTACCATAATCTTATTCATAACCATGTAAATGATGTAACAGGTAGTTACATCTACCTGTTACATCACTTATATGTTTATGAATAAGATTATGGTAGAATTGTTAGGAGCATTGTTTATTAAATGTGCTTTTATACCTGTAGGTTGTAAGAACATGCATAGGAAACTAGGATATGAATTAATTTGTGCTTTTACATTTACTGCACGCATGTCCTAAAAGGATTTCATGTAAGAAGCAGAAAATAAGAGAAGACAGGGAAAATGACCTCTATCACAAAGAGTAAAAAGATCTGAAATAACAGTATTTGTTGCACAAGGTCACACCAGAAAAATAAGAACATTTCCAAGAACAAATGTATAGAACCTTGTGTTTCTAGAAATCACCAATAACTATTATTTATACACCTTGTGTTCCTCTTTTTTTTTATCTTTTCATTTACCCTAAAATGTATAAATGGGACAACAAATGACTTGAGTGATATTTTATAGTATAGGCAAAACAAATTCTCACAGTTTGTTTTAATCAACAAATTTATAACATTAAAAATAGGATCTTTTACTCACCGTAAAATCCTTTTCTCCGAGTTCATGGACCGACACAGCTTCTCTATTGACATAGTGGGTATTATCCGATAATTAGGAGTGACTAGGCAGAAAACTTATAAAAAGTGTTGCATCACACCTTCTACAGTACCGCCCAGGGGGCGGACCCTCTGGGTATATCCTCTCAGTCTGCATCTTGCAGATCAGTTCGTCAAAAAGCAGTACAAACTTAAAAGGAAGTGTGGGTGCTGTGTCGGTCCATGGACTCAGAGAAAAGGATTTTACGGTGAGTAAAAATTCCTATTTACTCTTTCGTTCATGGACCAACACAGCTTCTCTATTGACATAGTGGGACGTCCCAAAGCAGTGTCAGAGAAAAAAACGAGGGGTGGTAACAGCATAAAAGTAAACTTCACCCCAAACACAAAACAGCACTCCTCCAACGGAGGAGTTGCAACTCTAAACGGCCGCCTGCAAAACTTTGGGGCCAAAAGAGGCATCCGAAGATGCACCTACATCAACTTGTAGAATTTGGTGAAAGTGTGAGCGGACGACCAAGTCGCCGCTTTACATAATTGGGACACAGACGCTTGATGTCGGAAAGCCCAAGAGGCACCTATTGCCCTGGTCGAATGCGCCATGACCGGAAAGGGGGGCGCTTGACCCTTTAAGGTGTAAGCCTGAATTACTATCTGTCGGATCCAGAGAGATTTTTACCGCTCCAGGTGGATACACTCCAACAATCCGTAATGACAGGACTACCGTGGGTGCCAGCAATGCACGTAGCATATGAAGAGGAAAAAATAAAAAATATGGACAGCCGCACTCCAAAAAACCTTTGACGGGCGCCTTTATTTATTTTTTGGAGTGCGGCTGTCCATATTTTTTTTTTCCTCTTCATATCTGTCGGATGCACCTAAAGATGGTGGCCGACGAGACTGCTTGGCCCTTCTTGGGACCAGCCACCGAAACAAACAGTGAGTCTGACTTCCGGAACAGGGAAGTAGCAGATAAGTATACTCTCAAAGCTCGGACAACGTCCAAGGAATGCAACGCCGACTCCTTAGGATTCGACGGATGAGGGCACAAGGGTGGAAGTACGTCTTCGTTGAGATGAAAAGCCGAAACGACTTTCAGAAGAAAGGAAGGCTGCAGCCGCAGCACCACCTTATCCTTGTGGAAGATCAAATAGGGAGCCTTGGCTGACAAGGCTGCCAGCTCAGAAACTCGTCTAACTGACGTAACAGCCACCAACAAGACCACCTTTTGAGAAAGTGTCAACAAGGGAATATCTCTAATATTCTCAAACGGTGCCTTCTGAAGCACCGAGAGGACCAGGTTCAAGTCCCATGGAGGTAGTGGGGGACGGACCGGAGGAGCCACATGTCGCTGAAAAAAGACAGCCAGGGCAGATATCTGTCCCTTAATCGTACTTAAGGCAAGCCTTTCGTCCACCCCACGCTGTGAAAACAGTAGGATTCTGGAGACCAAATAAGTACGCGGATGCCACTTCATTTCCTCACACATGGAGATGTAGGCCTTCCAAGTGTGGTGATAAGCTTTCCTAGAGGACGCCTTCCGAGCACTTCTCATAGTAGAGATTACTGAATCTGACAGGCCCCTGGTCTCTCAGTACCCGGTTCTCAATAGCCATGCTGTTAAAGCCAGTGACTGTAAAGCAGGATGGAGTATGGGACCTTGCGACAGCATGTCCTCCCGTAGTGGTAGGCGCCAAGGGACGTCTGTTACTAGATGTACTAGATCGCCATACCAGGGACGCTGAGGCCAATCTGTAGCGATCAGGATCATTGGAATTCCCTCTGCCTCCACTCTACAAAGCAGATGGGGAAGAAGTCTTACGGGAGGGAAGGCATATATTAGCCGATACTGACCCCACGATGCCACCAACACGTCCGTTGCGTCTGCCAATGGGTCCCTTGACCGGGCCACAAACCTCAATACCTTCCGATTGAGTCGGGAAGCCAGAAGGTCTACGTCTGGCGTGCCCCATCTTTGTCAGAGGAGCTGGAACACTTCCGGGTGTAAGGACCATTCTCCCTGGTCCAGCATTTGGCGACTCAGGTACCGGTACACTCCTTTCTGCCCACCTCAGGATGCGAGCGACCTCCGATGCTGCAGCTGAGCTTCTTGTTCCTCCTTGATGATTGACATATGCCACTGCTGAGGCATTGTCTGACTGGATCCTGACTGGCGGCCCTTGCAGCCTCTGAGACCATCTGAAAAGGCACAGCCTGATCGCCCAAATTTCCAGGACAATGATCGTCAGGCGGGATTCCTCTGGGGTCCAGCGACCTTGCGTCAATTGAACACCCCAGACTCCCCACCAACCTGCAAGGCTGGCGTCCGTCGTGATCACTATCCAGTACACAGAAATAAATTACTTCCCAGCTAGAAGAGCCGGTGATGTCAGCCACCATACCAGAGATCTCCTGACTAGGAGGCTTACCTGGATTTAATAATCCAGAGATGATGGACATTTGTTCCATCTGGACAGAACTTCCTTCTGTAACACTCGAGTGTGATATTGAGCATATGGGACCGCCTCGAAGGAGGCTACCATGAGGCCTAACACTCGCATGCAAAAACGGAGTGACGACCAACTCTAGGATGTCAGCTGCCGCACTGCAGCCCAAAGGGTCTGCAACTTTTCCACAGGGAGGAATACTTTTGCCTCTGAGGAATCCAGAATCAACCCCAGGTACACTAGGCATTGAGTCGGCACCAATACTGACTTTTGCATATTTAGTATCCAACCACAGTCTCGAAGAGTCTGACAGGTAATGGACACTATTACCTCTAATTCTGAGTTTGAAGGGGCCTTCAGAAGAAGGTCGTCCAAGTAGCCTATGATAGCGAAGCCCCGATGTCTTAGGAGTGCCAGAATCGGCGCGAGCACCTTGGTGAACGTCCTGGGTGCTGACGGCAGGCCAAACGGGAGGGCCACAAACTGATAATGGTTCTTCCCGATTGCGAATCGCAGAAACCTCTGGTGTCTGGAGTATATGGGAAGATGCAGGTATGCATCCTTGATGTCCAAGGAGGCCATAAAGTCCACCGGATGGAGAGCAGTGACTACAGATCGAACCGACTCCATCCGGAATCTTTGTACCTTCACAAAGCAATTGAGGGCCCTGAGATCCCAGATTGGACGAACCCCCTCCTTCTTTGGCACAATGAACAGATTCAAGTAAAAACCCTGACCCCGTTCCTGCTCTGGAACTGGAATGACCACCCCACATTCCAGCAGACCCTGGACCGCCCCATACAGGGCCTCCCGACGGGTCGGCTGTAGCTGGAGGTTGGAGGGAACGAATCTGTCCGGTGGACAAGAGAGAAATTCTATCTTGTAGCCTGAGGAGATTACTTCGCAAACCCACCTGTCGGAGATTAGAGCTGTCTACTGAGTAGTGAATTTGTGAAGACTCCCCCCCACCCGAGAGCTGGGTGGGGGCAGACCTTAATGCGGATGCAGATTTGTCCGCAGGCTTGTTGGGTTTGTGGAGCCAAGGACGCTTCTGTCCTTGGGCAGGCGCCTTGTCGGCCTGGGGTCTTTTCCCTGTCGCCCTGGGCGGACGAAAAAAACGTTTGCGTGCAGTAAAGGAGGGTCCTTGCCCTTGGCGTGGTCCCTTACTTTTCTTAGTTTGAGGAAGCAAAGTGCTTTTACCTCCTGTGGCATCCTTGATGATGTCATCCAGAGAGTCCCCAAAAAGTCTGTCACCCTTAAAAGGCAGCTCCAACAGGGCTTTTTTGGAGGCCTGGTCTGCAGACCAGCTTTTTAGCCAGATTAGGCGGCGTATTGCTACTGCATAAACCAAAGCTTTTGACAGCAGGGGAATAGAATCCATGTCTGACTCGCAGACAAACTTAAGGCCCTGGACCAACTGGTCAGCCAAAGTTATTTCATTAGGAGGGGCCTTTAACCCCTGGAGTAGCAATTTTGCCCATTCAGTAAGTGTCTGAGACACTAAGGCCCCCGCCAATGCCAGGCGCACCGTTGAGCCTACCACAGAGTATAAGTAGCGAGCGAGTGCTTCAGCTTTCTTATCCACAGGGTCCTTGAAAACAGGAGCCCCTTGTACTGGGATTGTGGTAGCTCTGTTAAGTCTGTACACAGGAGGGTCCACTATAGGGGGAGAGGTCCATTTCTTCAGAAAACTCTCCTCAAAGGGGTACCGTACCACAAAATTCTTTGGGGATGTAAAAACCCTTCGTGGGTTTTCCCACTCCTTGTATAAGAGCTTATCAAAATAAGACACACAAGGGAACACCCTAGCAGTGCGGGGAGGTTTACGGAACCCGAAGGGGACAGGAGTCTCTGCTGTTTCAGCAGCATTTTCCATTTTTAGCGTATCCCGCACTGCAGTAATAAGGTCAGATAACAAAGCATTCTAGCGTATTGACCTGGACTTGGAGTCATTCTCACTGTCCGCTTTGTCACGGTCTGCAGTCTCTGATGCATCAGAATCCGGGTCATGAGCAATAGCTGGACCTGGTTCTGCATCAGAATTATCCCCAGAAGATTGCAGGGGACAGGGGCATTTACTACCCCCTGTATCCCCATGTGCTGCTTCCACCCGGGCAGCAAAAGCCTCTAGGATTGCCGACATAGCGCCCATATATAAATCAGGGGCACCAGCTGCCAATTCAGGTGTTTCAGGGGAAAAAACATCTGGCTCAGACGCCATGCTGACCAGGCGCTGACACCCACAGGGCTTCAGGCAAGATATCAATAGGCCACCCTCCTTGCTGATCAGAGATGCTGGGTCTCCCAGAGGACTCACCACCCTTGGATCAGTACCGATATGCTGTGTGCTGCGCCTGTGATGCTATCCCACCACTGCTGTTTCCTGTGTCCATTTTAGCGCAAGTGAAAAAGACCCTAGAGGCCGGAGACTATCGCAAAATGGCCGCCAAGCGGCTGTATGGAACAATGTGGGCTCCAAGAAAATGGCTGCCGAGCCAACAGTAGAGGCAAAAGCGGCCGCGGACCACAAAAAGATGGCCGCCGAGCGGCGGTATCTACCTACAGCCTGAATCCTCAGAAACATGGCCGCCGACAGTCGATAGAGGCCAAAGCGGTGTGAACCACAAAAAAATGGTGCCGAGCGGTGAGATCTAGCTCTAGGTGCAAAACTACAAGAAAATGGCCGCCGGACAGTCACTAGAGGCCGAAACAGGCATGGACCACCACAAAATGCCCGCCGACAGCATGGAGGGGGAAGAAGCACACACAGGTAAGCAGAAATGATATTTTTTAAATGCATAGTTACAGCCAAACCCCGCTCCAGATGGAACCCCTTATGTGACCCCCAGCACCCAGCAACCTTAGCTCAAGGCCAGGGAGGAGGGAAGGCAGGGAGAGAGGAAAAAAAGGGGCCACAACCACTTACTTGATCTCTCCAGGAATGTCCAGCCAAGTCACCCTGCCGAGGCAGGGGAGCTACTTACCCTTCCTGCGTGTATCATGCTGGAAGACATTCCAAAACAGATCATCATCCGCGCACGGAAGGTGACTGTCGGGCAGGCATGATGTGATTGGACCCTGAGGAGCGATCATGCGTATGCCCTGGAGCGCGACACTCACCGGACAGGCTGCTGCGACTCGGCCGTAAGGTCAGCCGAAGCTGAGCGGTCCGATGCAGGCCCTGGAGTGTAAGCTCACCGATTACCCGTAGAGCGACGGGTATGTCGTGGAAAACCCAGTGCATAGCTAGGGTCGGCACACGCTCGATGGCCAAAACTGGGGGGACTACAAGGATCGAGGATCCAGCCTGTCACCCAGTCGGCAGTTGATCGAAGATCGCAGGAAACAAAAAAAAAGAAAACAAAATGTAGAAAAAAAATCTTTTTCCCCCCCGGACCAAAATGGGCCCGAAGGGAGCCATGTCCTACTCCTTGCTAGACAGAAAAAAACTGATCTGCTAGATTCAGACTGAGGGGATATACCCAGAGGGTCCGCCCCCTGGGTGGTACTGTAGAAGGTGTGATGCAACACTTTTTACAAGTTTTCTGCCTAGTCACTCCTAATTAACGGATAATACCCACTATGTCAATAGAGAAGCTGTGTCGGTCCATGAACGAAAGAGTAAAAAGTGCTTTGTTTTTCCTACCTTAAATTATGAACTTACATAATATGGTTCAAATTATGCACTATTCAAGCTATAAACACAAACTATATAACAGTACTGTCCAAACATATTAGATACTTTTCAAAAAAAATGTAAAGCAGGAATGCTTTAAAACATAATGACATGGGTAGTTTTTCTTTTTTTTTTTATATATTCATGAAGCTTCTTAAAAAGTGCAGAAAATAGGGAAAAAAATTAACAACTGAGATAAATATTTGGAGTGACCACCTTTTAGGCTCCATTCACACCTGAGCATAGTGGAGTTGCACAACTCTACCCACCATTCCAGAAACGTGGCAAAACACGGGACAGATTTGCAATACCATCATTTCTTAATGGCACCTCAAACCAGTTGTGATTTTAAAGCGATTGTCGTGCGACAAAGCACACTAAAATTGCCTTAAAAATCGCACTGCCAAACACTCCTGGCTCTTTGCCAAAATTTGGTAAATGAGCTTCTTTGGAGCATTTTGGAAAAAAACGCGCCACAAAAACACACAAAAAAGCTAAAAAAGGTACTCGTGTGTTAGGTTGTTCTAAGCATTCTGTAAAACAGTTCTATGACAAACTTTGTTCAGCTCCCTGATTTCTGTCTCCACAATTAATCCCACACTTGTTTGAAGTGATTTTACAGGCATGTTTTTTTTATCTTAATGCATTCTATGCAATAAGATAAAAAGCCTTCTTTGTGCAGCAGCCCCCTAATACTTACCTGAGGTCCATCTAGATCTAGCGTTGTTGTAAGGGAGTCTCGACTGCCCGGGACTCCCCTCCTCGTTGGCTGAGACAGCAGCAATGCTCCACGGCTCCCGCTGCTGTCAAAGTCATTCAGCCAATGAGGAGGTAAAAAGGGTGGGGCTTGGCTTCGGCTCCATGTCTGAATGGACATGGGGAGCTGTGGCTCGGGTGCCCCCACGTTAGGAGCAGGAGGTAGGGGCCAGGAGCACTAAAGAGGGACCCAAGAAGAGGAGGAACTGGGTTGCTCTGTGCGAAACCACTGCACAGAGCAGATAAGTATAACATGTTTGTTATCTTTAACTAAATAAAAACAAGATCACTTTAATGATGTTAAGATTACATATTTACTTATTATTGAAAGCATTCCAGCTTTATAGCAAATACCTCAATATGCACAACATTGCACACTAATATAGTACTTTGCCCAGCAACAAGAAAAAATAAATAAATAATAAATGTGTATAACTAAGTACGGTAATTCCTCGGATTGCGAGTAACGCGGTTAACGAGTGTTTCGGCATACAAACTATTATTTAAAAAAAATCCTGACTCCGTTTGCGAGTGTTGTCTCGCAAAACAAGCAGGATTCAAGCCTCTGTGGTGTGCAGTACCGCATTTGGCCAAAGGTGTGGGGGCGCCGGTGACACTCAGAGCCACTCGGATGCACTCAGAGCCACTCGGGAACGGAGTGTTTAATGTTAGCTATGTTTTATGTTTGAAAACATCAATGTGCATGCACCTGTGACTTTGGAGGCTGACAAACTTAAGACAGATATCAGATACAGCATAGTGACATTAAAGCAGAGCTATAAAGTTAACATTTGTATGTGTTTACAGCCGCTTTATAAATATTTCAGTTGTCCCCTTACAGAAGAACAATTTAAAAAAAAATGCAGCACTGAAAAAAAAAAAAAAAAAACCCTGAGCTCTTGCAGCAGGAATAACACTCTGTGGACTGTACTCGCTCTTACAAAAAAAAAAAAAGTCTCTTATTCCTTATTACAAAAATCATTCACCAACTTCCGAAATTTCTATATGAGAAATGATAATGTCGTAAAGGCCACTGAGATAGAGACCAAGTTGACTTAAAAGTTAATAACATTCAATGAACAGTCTTGGTTACTTGTACCTTTCTATAATGAGGTACAGGGTCCTGCTCATTAAGGCTTATAGAAAATCAGTTCGTGTTCATGACAGCCGTATCTCTGTCTGACCACAGACAAAAGTGTGATTAGCATTGAATTCATTAAAGTCAGACAATGTGACTTGTAACTATTCACAATTTATGTGCAGTTAAATGTCCAAAAAGATTGTGGAGATGGTGAATAACTGCATATGAGTAAAACCATACCGTATATATTATCTTTATAACCAACCCCAACATGAAGCTCAATAAAAATAAGATTTATTTAGAATTAAACAGGACTTTTATCTATAGGTAAGCCTATTATAATAAGGCTTGCCTATAGATAGTGTAAATATCTCCTAAAGCTTAACCACTTCTCTACTGGACACTTAAACCACCTTCCTGCCCAAGCCATTTTTCAGCGCTGTCACACTTTGAATGACAATTGCGCGGTCGTATCGCTGTACCCAAACAAAATTTGCGTCCTTTTTTTCCCCACAAATAGAGCTTTCTTTTGGTGGTACTTGATCACCTCTGCGGTTTTTATTTTTTGCACTATAAACAAAAGGAGAGCGACAAGTTTGAAAAAAAAAAAACACAATTTTTTACTTTTTGCTATAATAAATATCTATTTATTTTTATTTTTTCCTCAGTTTAGGCCGATACGTATTCTTCTACATATTTTTGGTAAAAAAAAAAAAATCGCAATAAGCGTATATTGATTGGTTTGCGCAAAAGTTATAGCGTCTACAAAATAGGGGATAGATTTATAGCATTTTTATTATTTTATTTTTTTTACTAGTAATGGCGGCGATCAGCGATTTTTATCATGACTGCGATATTGCGGCGGACACATCGGACACATTTTTGGGACCATTCACATTTATACAGCGATCTGTGCTATAAAAATACATTGATTACTGTATAAACATGACTGGCAGGGAAGGGGTTAACACTAGGGGGCGAGGAAGGGGTTAAATATGTTCCCTATTAGTGATTCTTACTGTGGGGGGAGGGGACTGACTGGGGGAGGAGACCGATCTGTGTCCCTATGTACAAGGGACACACCATCAGTCTCCTCTCCCTGACAGGACGTGGATCTGTGTGTTTACACACACAGATCCACGGTCCAGCTCGGTTACTGGGTAATCGCGGGTGCCCGGCGGCCAAAACGGCCACCGGGCACGCGCAGCAGGAGCCCAGTGACGCGGCCCGCCCCCTAGTGGATTTTAAAGGCGCAACGTCATATGACGTCCCTCCCCGAATAACAGTGTCTTCCTGCCGCCGTCATTTGACGGCGGCCGGTTGACAACTGGTTAAAGACATTTTTATTTTGTGTTCTGAAGTGATGGCGGAAACCCCTGAAAAGGCACCCACTTGTTTTTTGTGAAACTTTTACTTTCTTTTTTTTTTTTTTTTTAAGTGGGCCAACAAGCCCTGAAACAGGATTTTCTGGCTGGACTTAAGTCACTGGTAAGCACTGTGCTTGAATGAAACCCTCTAGAATATTGCTAAATCAGGATGTTCAACATTCATATTACAGAACATAAATCTAAAAATGAAGAACCAAGTAGTCCACATAAACTAATTAGTAGCTCCCTTTCAGGATTATTGTGCATAAGAGGAAGTGGAATCCTGGTACCCATGGACAATCGTGAACTTATAATATATTTGATTAGGTAAAACATGTTTTTACTAACCATTGTTCTTTTCTAGAAGACGCCGTTTCTTTTTTTGTCTCTCTTCTTTCTCTCTTTCTGCCATTTCCTTTGCTAACCTGACTCTTTTCAATTTCTCCTCTGCCTCTTTGCGCCTAGTATTCTCCTTTGTTGCTTGCTATGGAAAAACAAGAAAATTAATATCTGTTAACAGCCTGATACACAAACATGAAACAGTATTTAAAATCGATCTATATACAAATGAAGATTTAGAAAGACTACTTTTTTCCTGTTATGCAGGTTTTGCACATACAAGTTTTGCACTTCAAAGTCCCAAAGTCAATGGGAGCTCTTTCTCCTGAAATGTTAGTCTTTTGCAGCTCAATAAATAAAAATAAAATTACTGTTAATAATTGTATATGTATTTTTTTATATACAGATAGATAAACCGAAAAAAAAAACATAAATATAAATAAATGTACAGGACAGCACAATAGCCATTAACAGTATTCTATTAACAAAACTATAATAGCTATTGACAGTATGCGGCTTAAAGAATGCAAAGGTATATGCATCAGTCTAGTCATTAAAAACTGAAACATATCACTCTAGTTCCTGAAAACATCACGTTAGGCATGGGCTTTCTTTCCTCTTCTCTTATTTATTTTCCTTCTTCTCTTTCTTCTTTGTCTTTTTATACCTTCTTTATTTTATTTTTCTTATATTGTTGTCTACAGGTTAATAGACATGATTCAAGGGTTTGGTAATATTAAATGTTGTATAATTGTTTTGGCAACTCTATGACTTGAATCTAATATACATTTCAGAGTATGAGTATAATTGTATTATTCTTTTATAATCCTAGTACTCTGGTATTGGGTTTATGTAAGGGTGGCGGGGCCTGACCGGGGCACAGGATGATCCCGTTAGGGGTGCCCGGGATGGGTAGGACTTTCCAGATTGTCTGACCTTGCGGGTCCAGTTTTCATATTGTTCTCCTTTCCAGTTTTCATCTGTTTTTTTTGTAACTTCAGTTCCTCAACACATAATTGCTATCTGAAATATCTTTAAGGGATTTGTTGCTGAAACTATGTTTTGTGATGGGAAAAATGATTGGTGTTAAACATGATATTGCCCTTTGTCATGATTTATCTTTGTGCTATGTGATATCTATACTAGATCTGATTTGAAAAATAAAAATCTATTGAACGAAAAACTGAAACATAGAACTTAATAACAGTATTAGAATAAAAGTTAACATTTTAAAAAGGTAATTCTAAAGCAAACCAGTTAGCAAGGTATTGTATACATCACTCAAATCATTACATTTAGGATGCTTGTATAGAAAACACCCGAAAATATGGCTGTAAAACAACTAGCAATAACATGAACTGGTAATTCTGTACAAGGCAGAAGAAAACCCAATACATATCAGACAAACTATCTTTCATCAAGGAAAACATGAATAAACCATTCTGAAAGCATCAATTTAGTATGGCTCCTTCTGTAGCAGCATAGGGCCATGATCCTTACTCAACATGATCGTTAACCATGATCCTTCAATTGTAAATCTTGTGGTTCAACTTGCCAAAAAGGAACAGATACAGGCTGGCTAATAACTGAGGTTCATACTCTTATGGCCCTTTCACACAACTCTGTAGCAAAATCACAGTAAAAACGCATATGCGCTTTTACCACAATTTCACTGTGTTTCAGATGCGTTTCTAGGTTGCCTGCACCTATGACAAATGGACATGACTCAAAAACGCACTAAAAACGCAAATTGCAGTTGCGTTTTTACTGCAACTTCCATTCATTTCAATAGGAAGCTGCGTTTTTGGTGCAGTTTTCAAAAACGCACCAGCGATGCAGCATGTAGAGATTTTCAAAACACGCTACACCTGTAATGCAGTGGTGTGAAGAGTCCCATAGGATTTAAAGGGAAACCTTTTGCTTGCGTTTTCTTTGCAAGGTAAATCACAAGAAAAGCATACAAGTGTGAAAGGGGCATTAATGATGGTTGATACTACTAACAGGCTGTTATATTAATTGGTACCATAACTTTACCAGTACTTGATCTTTCAGGCCCCGTTCACACCTATGCGAATTGGTTGCGGCTTAAACCGGATCCAATTCGCATAACATTTTAAAACATATTGATTTCAATGAGGCTGATTCACATATGTGCGATGCATTCGCACTGAGCATTGCCCAATGCATTTTCTAGGCATTGCGGTGCAAATTGAATGCTCATTATGTTCTATGGGAACGCATCTATTTCGCAGATGTGTTGCGTTCTGAACACAGTACGTATGAATCATGAGGGGGAACTCCACGCCAAATTTTAAATAAAAAAACGGCATGGGTTTCCCCTCCAGGAGCATACCAGGCCCTTAGGTCTGGTATGGATTTTAACCACTTAAGCCCCGGACCATTTGGTAGCTAAAGGACCAGAGGTGAATTCAGAATTTTGCACTGCGCTGCTTTAACTGTAAATTGTGCGGACATGCAATGTTGTACCCAAACGAAATTTGCGTCCTTTTCTTCCCACAAATAGAGCTTTCTTTTAATGGTATTTGATTGCCTCTGCGATTTTTATTTTTTGCGATATAAACGGAAAAAGACCGAAAATTTTGAAAAAAAATGATATTTTCTACTTTTTGTTATAAGAAAAATCGAATAAACTCAATTTTAGTCATACATTTAGGCCAAAATGTATTCAGCCACATGTCTTTAGTAAAAAAAAATAGGATTTTTATAACAGCTTACCTGTAAAATCCTTTTCTTGGAGTACACCACGGGACACAGAGCTAGTCATTACATAATGGGTTAAGGGTCACCAGCGGTGATTGGACACTGGCACAACCAATGGAAGACAGTTCCCCTCCATATAACCCCTCCCATCAGGGAAGTACCTCAGTTTTGTAGCAAAGCAGTAAGGTTCCCATAAGAAGGGGGGGACCTCTGTGTCCCGTGGTGTACTCCAAGAAAAGGATTTTACAGGTAAGCTGTTATAAAAATCCTATTTTCTTTATCGTACACCACGGGACACAGAGCTAGTCATTACATAATGGGACGTCCCAGAGCAATGCTCATATGAAGGGGGGGAGACACAGATCAAAACAGGCCGCTTGCGGACCAGAAGCCCTATACTGCTGCCTGCAGCACACTTCGCCCAAAGGCGGAATCCTCATGTCCTTTCACATCTATTTGATAGAATTTGGAAAATGTATGGACTGAAGACCAAGTTGCAGCTTTACAGATCTGAGCCATCGAAGCCTGGTGGTGCACTGCCCATGAAGCACCTATCGCCCTGGTAGAGTGCGCCTTAACAGGAAAAGGAGGAGTCCTGTTCTTTAAACCATAAGCTTGAATAATTACTTGTCTAATCCACCTGGAAATGGTGGATTTTGATACCGCTTGGCCCTTCTTGGGCCCATCTGGTAAAATAAACAAAACATCTGTTTTACGTATCTGAGCGGTTGCTTGCAGATACACCTTTACCGCTCTCACTAGATCTAGAGAGTGTAATAATTTTTCCCCCGCCGTCCGCGGGTTTGGAAAAAAGGAAGGCAGAACAATGTCTTGATTCAAGTGAAAAGCCGACACCACCTTAGGTAGAAAAGCCGGATGGGGTCGTAGTACGATTTTGTCCTTGTGACAAATTAGATAAGGTTCTTTACAAGAAAAAGCTGCTAGCTCTGATACTCTCCTAGCAGAAGCTATAGCAATCAGAAAGGCCAACTTCCTACTTAATATAATTAAAGGAATATGGCGAATAGGTTCAAAAGGTTGCTTTTGCAACACTGACAATACCAAATTCAAATCCCATGGACACAAGGGAGTCCTAACTGGAGGATTTATCCTCAGTACCCCCTTAATGAATGTCCGAACTAGGGAGTGAGATGCCAATGGTCTCTGAAAGAAGACTGATAGAGCCGATATTTGCCCTTTGATGGTGCTAAGGGCTAAATTCATATCCACTCCTAACTGGCAAAAAGCAAGAATCCTACTTATTTCATACTTCTGAGGATTCCAACATCTGGATTCACACCAGGAAACGTATGCTCTCCAGACTCTCTGATAGATGAGTCTGGAGGCTGGCTTTCTAGCATTAATGAGCGTAGAAAGAGCCGGACCAGAGACCCCTCTCTTTTTAAAAATGTGGGTCTCAGCAGCCAGGCCGTCAACTTTAGCCTTTGTAAGGAAGGGTGGAATACTGGACCCTGTGACAGCAGGTCGTGTCGGAGTGGAAACTTCCAGGGCCTTCCTATCGCCGTTTTTACAATCTCGGCGTACCAAGGCCTCCTGGGCCAGTTTGGGGCCACTAGGATTACTGGTATTCCCTCCTCCTTGATCCTGCGAAGCAGTCTTTGTAGAAGAGGGATCGGAGGGAATGCCTAGATCAGTGAGAACTGATTCCATGGAGTTATTAGAGCGTCTGTATTATTAGAGCGTCTGTCCCGTAGGCTAGAGGATCTCTCGTTCTGGACACAAAGTTGTCCAATTTCTTGTTGAACCTGGCAGCTAGCAGGTCTACATCTGGGTTTCCCCATCTCAGACATATGGCCTGAAAGATCTCGGGGTGAAGAGACCACTCCCTGGTAGCAGCTGCTGACGACTCAGGTAGTCTGCTTGCCAATTTTCCATCCCTGGAATGAAGATTGCAGAAAGGCAAGGTACATGCTCTTCTGCCCATGCCAGGATCCGGTTCACCTCTCTTTGGGCTGCCCGACTGCGGGTGCCTCCTTGGTGATTGATGTAAGCTACTGCAGTAGCATTGTCGGATTGAACCCGAACTGGGTAGCCCTGTAACCTGTATGTCCAGGTTTTGAGGGCTAGATATACCGCCCGGATCTCTAGCACATTGATGGGCAGGATCCCCTGAGTCTTGGCCCAGGTTCCCTGGGTAGAAGCCTCCTCGAATACTGCACCCCAGCCCGATAGGCTGGCATCCCTAGATACCACCTTCCAGGCCACTGGGAGGAAGGACTTTCCCTTCCGTAAATTCCTGGCTTCTAGCCACCAATCGAAGCTGTGGCATACTTGTGAGGACAGGCGCATGGGTATATCCAGAGCTTGGCTCTTCCTGTTCCAGGAAGCTAAAATATTGCCTTGAAGTAGTCTCGAATGAAACTGGGCGTAAGGGACCGCCTCGAAGGAGGCTACCATCTTTCCCAATAGTCTCATGCAAAGGCGAATAGACGGCCTCTTGTTTGCTTTGACCTTGTGGATCAGGTCTTTCAGAGACTGTATCTTCGGTTCTGGCAGGTATACCCCGTTTTGGGCTGTATCTATGATCATGCCCAGGTACCCTATCCTTCTTTGGGCCTGGAGAGAGGATTTTTGTAAATTTATAATCCATCCTAAATGCTCCAGGTATCCTACTGTAGTGTGTACAGCGTGACCCAATCCGTCCTTTGACTGATCTATTACTAGTAGATCGTCCAGATAGGCTGTTACCGCAATGCCCCGTGTTCTTAGGTTTGCCAACAGAGGAGCTAGCACCTTTGTGAATACTATGGGCGCGGTGGCTACACCAAACGGCAGAGCCACAAATTGAAAGTGGCGATCTTCTACCGCAAACCTTAGGAATCTTTGGTGAGCGGGGAGGATGGGTATGTGTAAATGTGCGTCCTTGATATCTATGGGCGCCATGAATTTTCCGCCCTTTAAAGTGGCGGCCACGGATCGGATCGTTTCCATTCGAAAATGGCGATCGTTCAGGAACCGATTTAGGGATTTTAGATCCAGGATGGGTCTGACATCTCCATTTGGCTTTGGAATCACAAAGAGGTTTGAGTAAAAACCTGAACCTCGCTCTTTTTGGGGTACGTCTGTAACTACCCCTTGAGCCATTAAGTGATTCAAACCTTTGAAGGATTCTCTTTTTTGTGGATCCTTGGAGAGTCTTGAACATCGGAATTGAGAAGATGGGATCTCTCGAAATTCCAGTTTGTACCCTGAGGATATTGTGGATACTACCCAATTGTCCTGGATTTCTGACCACCAAGTCGCTCAGAACTGACAAAGCCTTCCTCCCACTCGGCCGAGCGGGGGCGCCCCTTCACTGAGAGGCTTTGGGGGCTTGCTTATTAGCTCTTGCACCCCACGGCTTCTTGTTCTTCTGAGCTTGCCCCTTGGCTTTTGTGGGCGGCTAAAACAGGCCGCCGCCACTGGTTGGAGTCAGATTTCCCGGGAGCTGGGGAGAGAGCGTTTAAAACAAGATCTCTTGTTTTTCTTTCTCTCAGGTAAAAGTCGTTTTACCACTTGATCTTCTGTATATATTTTTCTAAATCTTCCCCAAATAGGCGTTCGCCATGGAACGGGAACTTGCCAACAGCTTTTTGCATGGGGTCTCCGCTGACCAATGCTTAAGCCAAAGTACTCTGCGCATCTGTACCAGCTGGAGTGTAAGGCGTGATGCCTGTATGATAGAATCTCTCATGGCATCCACTGTGAAGCATAAGGCTTTAGGCAAATTTTCCCAATTTCTAGCCTGCTCTGAAGGCAGTTCCTTCAGCCCCTGCTTTACCTGTTGGCTGATGACCTGACCCATACCGACTGCTGCTACTGCAGGTTGGGTAATTGAGCCGGCCAAAAGGAAGGAGGATTTCAACTTCCTCTCAGAAGGATCTTTTAAACCCTTGTACATTATCCACCGGACATGTCAGGTTTTTATTTACACAAGAAATAGCCGCAACTACCGCAGGCAGGCTCCATTTCTTTAAAAAATAAATTTCCCCCATAGGATAAAGAATGTTAAACCTTTTTGGAGGTGAGAAACGCTTATCTGGATGTTGCCAGTTTGCGTATATTAGATCCTCTAGTAACGGATGAACCGGGAAGGAGCATGCACCTTGCAGGGATCTTAATGACCCTAGGGAGGAGACAGGTAATTCCGTTACCTCCGCAGAGGTTAACTTAAATGCACTGCTATAGCATTGTACCTGTGACCTTAAAATCTGGCTCCTCATCCTCTGCTGATGTAGCCTCCTCCTCCTCATCCTCCTCCCTCAGGTACTTCTGAAGGGAGGTCCAATACTGGAAGAGACCTGCTTCGCTTATTGTCCCTTTTTAGAGGACTTAGCGATTAAGGTAGCAATTTTTTCCTCCAGATTATTTAGGGCAGCTGATAAAGTGTCCTCAGTGACATATACAGGCCCAGGCTTCACTGGGGAAGCCGCCATACCTGACAGAGGTAATGGCTCATCCTGAACAGGTGCATTTAGCAACACAGGAGAGAAAGGTACCGAGTCAGCACAGTTAGAGCCTCCTCTCAGGCGGTGGTGCTTTCTTATCTCTTTTTGTCCGTATTACTTCCCCTGGAAGGCTTACTGTTTAGACAAAATACAAGGTACCTAAATGCATATACTACCGTGTTCAGTTTAGCAAATACATTAAGTATGCAACTTTTAACACATAACTATGCATAACATGGATGTCTTCTAGGAAGTACCCAATCCAACCACATGGAGTCTTACGTCCCTGTATAGCTGCTGTGTTTCTCTGCCAGGAATAAGAGAACTAACGAGCTTGCTTGCTGCTGCAGTGCTTCTCACACTGACAGTCTTTTAAATTTGGCGCCGTTTCTGTGCCTGCGCGCGCCACGTGCCCGCGCACGCCTTTGCCCCCCCTCCGATAAAGCGCGCTCCCGCGCGCGCGCGCGCGACCCTTAGCGCTATGGCGGTGGCCATAGTGAGAGAGGACTCTCATCAGCCCTTGTTCCCACTTACCTGCATCTGCAGGTGTCTGGTCGGCCACCGAAAGGAGGATCGGGGTGCCCCAGCAAGCTCAGCAGCGGAGGTGACGAGCAGTGTACTTCGCCGAAGCCGACACTGAACAGAGTGAGGTGAGTATATTCAGCTCTTTACTCCCCCCAGTGGTGGAAAAAAAGAAGACATCCACTTTTTGAAAAAGGTCCCAACCTAGTTATGGACCTTCTAATCTCACCTTATCCACGCCGCAGGTTTTTCTGCTGAAAGATTTCAGACAGATACCAAACTTCACCCTTCACGGTGGGCTATGTGTGCCAACCTTCAGGGATATGGGTTCCTATTTAAAGGATACCTCTCCCCTGGGCCTTGTACAAGACTCTTACCAGGACTTTATAGCGAAATAGCGAAAGTGCTGGATCTTAGAGCCCAGTCCTCCGAAGAGAGACATTACAGGCGACGCCTCATGGATGAGGCCCGGATCCCATCCAGATTCAGCTCATTTGTAGGCGTCTTGGATGGATCCGAAAGCATAGCTCTTTTACCCCCAGAGGGTCTCTTTGGTAGAGCTTTCCTTTAGCACCTCCTAACGCGTCCAACACCTTTCGACACTGGCGAAAAAACTGAGGTACTTCCCTGATGGGAGGGGTTATATGGAGGGGAACTGTCTTCCATTGGTTGTGCCAGTGTCCAATCACCGCTGGTGACCCTTAACCCATTATGTAATGACTAGCTCTGTGTCCCGTGGTGTACGATAAAGAAATGTCAATAAGCGTATATTTATCGGTTTGCGCAAAAGTTATAGCGTTTACAAACTAGGGTACATTTTCTGGAATTTACACAGCTTTTAATTTATGACTGCCTATCTCATTTCTTGAGGTGCTAAAATGACAGGGCAGTACAAAAACCCCCCAAATGACCCCATTTTAGAAAGTAGACACCCCAAGGAAATTGCTGAGAGGCATGTTGAGCCCATTGAATATTTTTTTTTTTTTTGTCCCAAGTGATTGAATAATGAAAAAAAAAAAAAAATTACAAAAAGTTGTCACTAAATGATATATTGCTCACACATGCCATGGTTATATGTGGAATTGCACCCCAAAATACATTTTGCTGCTTCTCCTGAGTACGGGGATACCACATGTGTGGGACTTTTTAGGAGCCTAGCCACGTACGGGACCCCGGAAACCAAGCACCGCCTTCAGGATTTCTAAGGGCGCAAATTTTTGATTTCACTCCTCACTACCTATCACAGTTTTGAAGGCCATAAAATGCCAAAATAGCACAAAACCCCCCCAAATGACCCCATTTTGGAAAGTAGACACCCCAAGCTGTTTGCTGAGAGGCATGGTGAGTATTTTACAGCTCTCATTTGTTTTTGAAAATGAAGAAAGACCCTTTTTTTTTTCAATTTTCAAAACTTTGTGACAAAAAGTGAGATCTGCAAAATACTCACAATTCTCTCAGCAAATAGCTTGGGGTGTCTACTTTCCAAAATGGGGTCATTTGGGGGGGGGGGGGGTTTGTGCCATCTGGGCATTCCATGGCCTCCGAAACTGTGATAGGCAGTGAGAAGTGAAATCAAAA
Organism: Rana muscosa; assembly: GCA_029206835.1. NCBI lineage: Eukaryota > Metazoa > Chordata > Amphibia > Anura > Ranidae > Rana > Rana muscosa. Next base: position 805,100,315 of record CM055117.1, on the reverse strand, counting down.
ATTGACACCCTTAGAAAGCCTGAAGGCGGTGCTTGGTTTTTGGGGTCCCGTACGCGGCTAGGCTCCCAAAAAGTCTCACACATGTGGTATCCCCGTACTCAGGAGAAGCAACAGAATGTATTTTGGGGTGTAATTCCACATATGCCCATGGCATGTTTGAGCAATATATCATTTAGTGACAACTTTGTGCAAAAAAAAAAAAAAAAAAAAAAAAATTGTATTTTTTCCGCAACTTGTGTCAACATATAAAATATTCCATGGACTCGACATGCCTCTCAGTATATAGCTTGGGGTGTCTACTTTCCAAAATGGGGTCATTTGGGGGGGTTTTGAACTGTTCTGGCATTTTATACACAACATTAGGAAGCTTACATCCACTCTTCTAACCACTTGAAGACAAAGCCCTTTTTGACACTTTTTGTTTACATGAAAACATATTTTTTTTTGCAAGAAAATTATGTTGAACCCCCAAACATTATATATATTTTTAAAGCAAAGGCCCTACAGAATAAAATGGTGGGTGTTGCATTTTTTTTTCTACACAGTATTTGCGCAGCGATTTTTCAAACGCATTTTTTTGGGAAAAAATACACTTTTTTTAATTTTAATGCACTAAAACACACTATATTGCCCAAATGTTTGATGAAATAAAAAAGATGATCTTAGGCCGAGTACATAGATACCAAACACGACATGCTTTAAAATTTCGCACAAACGCGCATTGGCGACAAACTACATACATTTTTAAAAGCCTTTAAAAGCATTTACAGGTTACCCCGTTAGATTTACAGAGGAGGTCTACTGCTAAAATTACTGCCCTCGATCTGACCTTCGCGGTGATACCTCACATGCATGGTGCAATTGCTGTTTACATATGACGCCAGACCGACGCTTGCGTTCGCCATTGGGCAACAGCAGGGCAGGACAGGGGTGCTTTTTTTTTTTATTATTAATTTTGCTTTTTAATTTTATTTTTAAACTGTTGCTTCCATATTTATTTATTTTTATCACTTTTATTGTTATCTCAGGGAATGTAAATATCCCCTGATAGCAATAGGTAATGACAGGTACTCTTTTTTGAAAAAACTGGGGTCTATTGGACCCTAGATCTTTCCTCTGCCCTCAAAGCATCTGACCACACAAAGATTGGTGTGATAAAATGCTTTCCCAATTTCCCAATGGCGCTTTTTATATCCGGGGGGGGGGGCATTCCCTCCCACTGCTTGTAAAAGCAGTCCAGAGGCTAATTAGCCACTAGGATTGCTTTTACATGAAAGCCGGCCGCTGGCTGAAAAGAATGATACCAAGATGATACCTAAACCCGCAGGCATCATTCTGGTATAAACATTCAAAGTCCAGCAACATACCAGTACGTTGCTGGTCCTTGTTGGACATGTATTGTAATCTTTTTTTTCATGCAGCCTGTTGGCTGAACGAAAAAAAAAGATTGATCGGTGGGTATGCCCACCATTAGAATACCGCCCTTCATCCACCCACTTCTAATGATGGGCATACATGCACCATGTATATATGCCGAAGCATGGGGGCATCTTCTCGCAAAAGTTATGCCGCGTACACATGGTCAGACTTTTCCACGGGCAAGCCTCCGTCGGAATTTCGACCGTATATACGCGGCATTAGGAGCAAAATCGCTCCTCCGCTCCTGCTGCCCCAATGCTTCGGCATATATGCTTTTTTTTTTTTAACTGTGGTGATGAAATTACCTCCTACAGCACTGGAGTCGCAGGGATCAGGCCTGTCTCTGCGAACGCTGCAGTTATGTGTGTTGTGTTTTGCAAGTGACAGTGATCGATCGATACTGCACTTCGGTGGCCTGGGCTGGACGGAGGGGCAAAACGCAGGTGCTAGCAGGTATCTGGGCTGATCCCACTAACAGTGCGTTTTTGGGAACCCTAAACTGCTGGGGACGCTAGTATAGATCTGATCAGATCAGATCAGATATTGAGCTGATCAGATACTATACCACTAAGGGGGGTGTATGCTTCACGTGTGGGTGTTAGCGCTACTGGCACTAACCTGACGCTGCCTGGGGTGTGACGCAGACCCTCTCTGACGCTAAAACCTAACTGATATCACCCGCCGGGCGATCAGGGGGTTAAACCTTTATTGGGTTATATACGGCGGGTGCCCTGACACTATAAAAAGCAAACTAACTAACCAGCGTCACCCGTAACACTTATATGATGATCACTGGTGAAAGGGTTAACTAGGGGCAATTAGGGGGTTAAAACCTTTATTAGGTAATATATGGGGGTACCTGACGGCGAACCTAAAAAAAAAATACTGGCTACCTATCGGCATCACCGACACTAAGACAACGATCATAAAAACGATTGCTTAGCGACAGTGGTGATAGGGGGTGAAAAGGTTACCTGGGGGGCGATCAGGGGGTTAAACCTTTATTAGATAATATATGGGGGTACCTGACGCTATAAAAACCTGCGGCAAACCTAAAAAAAATTACTGGCTACCGATCAGCATCACCGACGCTAAGACATCGATCAGAAAAATGATCGCATAGCCACGGCGGTGCTAGGGGGTGAAAGGGTTATCTGGGGGGTGATCAGGGGGGTTAAACCTTTATTAGGTAATATATGGGGGTACCCGACGCTATAAAAACCTGCGGCGAACCTAAAAAAAATTACTGGCTACCGATCAGCATCGCCGACGCTAAGACATCGATCAGAAAAATTATAACTTAGTGACAGTGGTGATAGGGGGTGAAAGGATTACCTGGGGGGCGATCAAGGGGGTTAAACCTTCATTAGGTAATATATGGGGGTACCCGACGCTATAAAAACCTGCGGCGAACCCAAAAAAAATTACTGGCTACCGATCAGCATCACCGACGCTAAGACATCGATCAGAAAAATGATTGCTTAGTGACAGTGGTGATAGGGGGTGAAAGGGTTATCTGGGGGGTGATCAGGGGGTTAAACCTTTATTAGGGGGGGTTAGGGGGCTACACTGGACCTAAAACTAAATGTAGTGACACTTTTACAGTCACAAATGTCACTGATTGCAGTGATCACTAAATAAATGGTCACTGCAATCAGTGACACTGTGACTGGGGGCTGATCTGGGGGTGTCTGGGGGGGCGATTTATGTGCCTATGTGTCCTGGTGTCAGTGTGCTGTTTTGTGTACTAACCTGCATCTTCTCCTGTACGGCGCTCGGTATATGTGAGCGCCCCAGGAGAGATGACATCACTTCCTCCTTCCTGGCAGGCAGGGGAAGCTCTCTCATTCGCCGGGAGCGATCGAGAGGGGGTGGCCGGAATCGAACGGCCGTCCCCTCATGCCGGATCGCTCCCGAAGGTAAAACGACCACCCACTGTAAAGAAGGGGGGTCCGATCGGACCCCCCAACTATACAAAGGCAATCACGTACATATACGTGATTCTGCCTGTCGGTGCCATTCTGCTGACGTATATTTACAGTGGGCGGTCGTTAAGTGGAACTCCTACGCTGAAAAAACGGCGTGGGGTGTCCCCCTCAAAATCCATACCAGACCCTTATCCGAGCACGCAGCCCGGCCGGTCAGGAAAAGGGGTGGGGACGAGCGAGCGCCCCCCCTGAACCGTAACCAGGCCGCATGCCCTCAACATGGGGGGTGGGTCCTTTGGGGCAGGGAGGCTCCCTGCGGCCCCCCCACCCCAAAGCACCTTGCCTCCATGTTGATGAGGACAAGAGCCTCTACCCGACAACCCTGGCCGTTGGTTGTCGGGGTCTGCGGCCGGGGGGCTTATCGGAATCCGGGAGCCCCCTTTAATAAGGGGGCCCCCAGATCCCGCCACCCCCACCCTATGTCAATGAGTATGGGGTACATCATATCCCTACCCATTCACCTGGTGGAAAAAAATGTCAACAAAAAAAAACACACTACACAGGTTTTTAAAGTAATAAGGCAGCTCCGGGGGTCTTCTTCCGACTTCGGGGGTCTCCTCTTCTGCTCTCCGGTGTCGTCTCCGCGCTCTCTGGTTCTTCTCCCGCTCTCCGGTGCCCCCCTACCCCAAAGCACACACCCCCCCATGTTGAGGGCATGCGGCCTGGTACGGTTCAGGAGGGGGGGGCGCTCGCTCGTCCCCACCCCCTTCCTGACCGGACGGGGCTGCATGCTTGGATAAGGGTCTGGTATGGATTTTGGGGGGACCCCCCACGCCATTTTTTCTGCGTAGGTGTTCCGCTTAAAATCCATACCAGACTTAAGGGCCTGGTATGCTCCTGGAGGGGAACCCATGCCGGTTTTTATTTAAAATTTCGCGTGGAGTTCCCCCCACGTGATAACAGCGGCTTCCCCCCCTCTCCTCTCCCAGGTCAGCAAATCCGCAGCTAGAACGCAGACGAACCACTGAACCACTGATTGATATCTTGCCAAAGACTCCAGAGCTCAAAAACGCATCACACAAGTGTGAATCCTGCCTCAGTCATCCATCCATAGAAGCTGTAGGACGACTGCTATGATTGGAGCAGCTGGGCAGAAAGGGCAGGAATAGTCAGGCACTCTGATGGGTGCCTGCCACAGCTCCATCTTTTCTATTAACCCCCAGCCACCCCTGCAGCAGAACATAATAGTGGCAAAGGTGGTAGGCAATCAGGAGAGGGGGATTTCAAGGAAAGCAGGCGCCAGCAGCACAAGGGACACATTGGATTAATAGTAAAGAATGACCCTTGTGCTAATTTTTTATTTTCATTTTGATTAAACTTTGGCTTTAATAATAATTTAAAAAAATATCTCTGCACAGCTACAATGTGCATTGCAGATAGGAAGAGGAGAGCATATGGTGATCAGTTTTCCTTTAATCACATAGCTCTCTGTTGTGTTAAACAGAGAGGATGCCATGGGGCACTGCAGACTGCATACCCTGGCCCATATTCTTTAAAAGTCATTTGGTAATTTAATATTACATTATTTGAAATCTGCACAGGTCTTGCAGACTGCTGGTATATACAACACTCCAGGAAATCTAACTTCCTGATTGCATACTTTGCTCACTTCTTCTCAGAAACCTGCACTGAATTTGCAAGACAAATTTAGGGATGTCCTGCAATAGGATATTCATTTTTTTGTTCACTTCTAAAAGATGCAAATGACAAAGCTTTTCTCAATGCCCCACTGAAATTTAGTAAAGTGTCATAATGAATCCTGCAACACTTCTACGAATTGAGAAATCAGTTTGAGAAAGGGCGCAATGAAGCAAAAAATAAATTTCTTCAGTATATACAATCATGCATCCTCAAGAAAGATTGCAAAAAATCATGCTGCCTACACAGTTTACCTAGAGGTAAGTGTCATCTTCTCAGCAAAACGGACATAAAAAAAAAAATATGACATTATTTTAAAGGATTATCCAGTAAATAAACCTATAGGCTATGCTTCCTGTCAGACACCCATGATTAGAGGCTTAGCAAAAACCAAGACACATTTGTTGATGTCTTCCTAATACAAACAGTACACTATTGATTATTAACAAAAAAAAAAATATTAAACTGCCATATTATACTTTTTTCTCCTAAATGAAATAAGCAATCAAATTAATTATGGTTGAAAGTGATGGAAACTAAAGTCTAAGGAAATTAGCAAGCAACAGTTGATAATGTAGTCATTAAATCAGCATGTAGCTTATGGGATCAGATTTCATGCTTCTTTTGCTGTAGCTGCTCTTTGAGATAACAGAGGAGTATGAGTAAGACAATTTTAATTTGCATAATTAAAAAATAAAAATAGGCATTGGTTACAGTTGTATAATTAAAATATACCGTAGAGGAGACACACAGAACCATTTGTCAACATGTGTTAAGGCCCTTGCAAGCATGTAAGATAGTTTTGCACAGAAGTGGAGAGCCTACGATCTAATGGAGATCACTGTTTCTAGCTTGTGGCTGGACTATCTGACACTCATTGAACATTAACACATACACACCTATTTAATTATTCTTAAGGGGTTTAGCAATCCCAATTTTTCTATAGCATGCAAACATGTGGAGTCAGAGTCACAAGCTAAATTTCCATTTAAACGTCATTCACAGAGTTTGATCTGGTTAGTTTTCACCAACACTTCTCATTAGATAAATTCTTGGACAATTTTCTGAATGCCGTAGGCCCTGTTCACATCTGAGCAATGCCAAATCATGGGATTCTGCCCACGACCCCAGATCACACTGAAATCGCAGCAAAACATGCAATGTGCTTAGGGTCTATTAATGCTTAACAGCACACTAAACACGGTTAACGGACGCGCCTTTTGCCGTGCTCCGCCGAATGCCAGAAAAGGTACGGGAGCTTTTTTTTGGTGCGCATAGGGCAGCCCATTTAAGTGAATGGGCTGAAACACGCTAAACTTATGCAAAAAGATGCAAGCAGAAACACACGTTCCTGCTATGCAAAGTGTAAATGGGACCTAACAGAGACTGTAAAAATAATAAAAGGACTGTTTAAAGCGCTATACAATTAAGTCTTGCAAGATAGCAATGCACTAAAATCTGTCACATAATATACTCATACTACAAGTGGTTCTAAAGTCTTTAACCACTTCCTGCACTATAGTCGAATAAGGCTACATCGCAGGCTTTCGGGAGGACGTCTAAATGCGGGGAGCGCAGCGTGCTCTGTGATCGCTGAGTCTATGAGATCCCGGCCCCTTACAACATGATCAGCTGTCAGTGATTAAATACCACCAAAAGAAAGCTCCATTTGTGTGAAAAAAATATACAAATTTCATTTGGGTACATAGTTGCATGACCGCGCAATTTTCATTCAATGTGTGACAGCGCTGAAAGCTGAAAATTGGTCTGGGCAGGAAGAGGGTTTAAGTGCCCAGTAGGCAAGTGGTTAATTTTTGTACCAGGAAAATACCAGATTTACTGTGGCTGCTAGAAGCAGTGAATACCTGTGGCCTTTTTTGGTATTATATAAACAATTTCAAATATTAACCTATCGTTATATACCATAGATAGTAAAACTGCATTTAACAATTAAAAAAAAGGTAATATTTTTTTCCCTCAACTCCATTAGACTTATTTATTAAAGCTTAGATGTATGTGCCAGGATTTTACCAAATTAAACTTCACAACATTTATCAAACATGGGACTGGCGCTAATTTGTCATGACCTCCAAGCATTTAAGTATGACATAAGCATTTAGGAACCCGGATGGAATTTGCACAAGGCATGTGAAATTGCGCCAGCTATCCCAAATTTTAAACCAAAATAGCAGACACAAGCATGTACTTTTGTACAGAACTGTGGTATCGGTTTAATGTGGTAGTTATCCTAACTTGCAAAAGTATGAATTTAATGAATTTGTGAATAAATCCCTATACATGAGATGATGGTGTTACTTTACTATCCTGGTACACCCATTGTCACTGTCAATAGGCTATTACTGGTAGTACATCAGAGTCTTAAGAACATCTCTGGGAATTGCATCAGGGAGATGGGTCGGTTTGGGGATTCTATGGGCTCTGTCCAGCAACATATATTGTGGAGTAAGATCTGGGTTAAGTTTAAGGAACAACTGGTGTAGATATGAGACTAGGCCATGTTGCTTAATCGCTTCAGAGGCCCCTGAGCTTAATGTTATTTTAGCAGGAACGATCCTCAAGATCTGCCACCTTGTTGTGGAAATTTTATTATATAAGATTTATGTGGACATTTTATTCTAGGATGTGCGTTTTATAGATTGTCATCTGTCTCCCTGTGTCTGATGTTTAATCGAGGAGCGCTCTAGCAGAGCACACTTGGGTTGAATCGAGACCAGCGGTAAAAGCGGTCAGTATGAAAACCTTCTTATGGGATTGAAATGTGTTCTCTGCGTGTGTGGGCATTTGTTGGTTTGTAGATATCAAGCGCAATGCGCTGGACTGCTTGCTTTCCAATGACTATGCACATTAGAGGAGCGAAGTCTGCATAATGAGAGAAACCTATTATATCTCTCTTGCAGACTTACTTATCCCTTTTATGGATACATATCTGTATTTATAAGAGGATATTGATATCTGCCTTGTCGGTGTACTTGTACCGTATATTGACAACAGCAGTAGCAATGTCCCTGCAGATTGTCCCAAAACTATAAGAACAAGTAGAATGATCTTACTAGATACTGTTTACTTTGAACAGTATTGAGTGGGCTCCATGCTGATTAAGATGGGGTGTGTGCACTTCCTCCCCTTTCCCTCCTGTGAGTGTCCTCCCCTTTACTGTTTGTCATTTCCTGTGATGTCATTGTGTATTAAGGGAAGCGATTGGCTGTTGGGGCCATCACTTCCTATTTTGTTATCCTTTTGTTTCAAATGAATAAAATAATTTGGGTGTCTGAGCTCAGCCCAGACCCTTGATACTCCAGCTTGAAGCAGCATCGTTTCTGATTCTACCTGGTACCATTGAAGTACTTCATATTCCTTGTACCAAAGAGCTTGATACAAACGTGCTTTTAAGCACAAAGGAATTTTTTTGTGCTTTGTGTGCATTTAGACGCTGGAAGTCCACATTTAGGCGAGGTGTGGATTTGCGTACAAAGCCCAAGGGAATTCTTCCACGACAACCTTAATGTGAAGTTTACGGATCGCTTAAATTTGTTTGTCATGCGCATCCACCATCTCATCAGGTTCATTAACAACTTCCCCAATTTGGGATTCTAAGATATCAGTGTGGTCTTCTATGGAATCAATGCAATAGGTCAGTTGAGATTTAGAAGAGCATAGCTCTTGCTGTAGTGCAGCTTGTAGAGATATCAGCATTGCTTTAAGAGAAGTTCCTGAGGCCGGGGCATCTAAGGCAGGGCATACAGCTGCATTCTGCAGCCATGTCAGCTTGTGACTGCGAAGAGACTGCCCAGTGATGTTTCTTTGTCTAAAGAAGCTTAAAGGATGAGAGTGCAGGAGACAGCACCAGTCGCTTACCTCTATCAGCAGTGGTTAGCGTAGAGGCCCTTCCATAGCTTCCAAGGTCTCCTGCTCTGGGTCTGTTTGTGCCTGTGACGGTGAGTGAGAGTGGCCATTCTATCCCTTGCCGGCTGCATGAAATAGTCTGTGAGTCGGCGTGGGGCTTGTGCCCAATTTTCTTTCGGGACATAGCCTGCCAAGAGCCTGATGTCTTCCCCTCCTTCCCGGACTTATTAACTCCAGGCAAAATTACAGTGAGCCGCTGTAGACACTGCTGGTAACGCAGAGGAGCTGGTTCAAGCAGCCATCATGCTCTGCAGCAAAGACACACCCTTTTCTCATCAGCAGTCTATAGCAGTCTTGTGACTTCTATCAGTGTCTGGCCAAACACTCACGTTCAATAATTTATGTTATGTATCAAGAAGTATATCTTTAAATATTTTACATTGCTCTTTTGGCAAAAAAAAAAATTATATGGTCTAAAAATCCTTCAACAACAAAATACTCCAAAATTTAGATCATAAAAATTATTTTTTTTACTTTTAAACCAGGATCTGTGTCTGTATACAAGGATCCACTCATTACAGATTTCATCTGTGGAGTACATTGGCAAGTCATGGATATCTTCACTTGACCTGCTCAGAATTGATTGAATGGGAGCGATTACCTACAAACCAATTGTTATGTACTTATTCATATACTGTATGAATGGCTGTGATAACATAACACACATTCATTCATATGCAAAGAAGCTGACACAGCGATGGGGAACTGAAGGCTACTTATAAATGACAAAGCCTTCTTCCAGAATGGGGTGACAGTGGCTGTGTGCAAATCAAACAGCCATTGACATTTAGGGAGTGCCTAGGCAGTATGTAGACCGATTAGTGGTCTTTACATAGTGGTTAGGATTAAAAAAAAAAAAGTCATCCAATTATCATAGATAGCTTTTGTACTTAGCCCTGATTCACACTGGTGCGATTTGACAAAATTGGCGGCATTTGCCAGCAATTGCTGGCAATGGCACTGTCCTAATCGGTGCGACGCCGCATCTGCGACACTACACCAATTTTAAATAGTAGTTTCAGTACTACTTTTTGCAATTTCGGCCCGCGATTTACATGGACATCTGTGCAGAAACCTGCACAGATGTCTCTGTAATCGCGGCCGAAATCGGGACTGACAAGCGGGAGTGAAATTGAGCGAGTTCAGCTCAACTTGCATGGCTTCACTTTGGCAGCCCAGTGTGAACCTGGGCTTATTCTGACTTGCAGTGGTGCAAGACAACATTAGAGAGAAATCTTGACAAATCAGCAATTTAGCTACAAAATATCTGATCATACACACACTGTATAAGTGCCAGTGAGAAGGCAGCAGTATTTCTTATCAGAACTCAAGACACCTGGAAAAATTTGCTAAATGAGATCAAATAGCAAGGAACTAGCAGCGAATAAATGTACCACATATTATCCCAGCATGATTTAATTTTACCTCGGGTTTCTCTATGTTGTGCTACAAAAAAAAAAAGGGGAAAAGGGTGCAAGAGTCTGAAAAAGCAAAAGAGTGTACTAGATTGAGTCACTATTTATTGAATACATAACAAAAAAAGAAACACACAGTGGCAAAGGCACTCACAATGTGCTGGCAAGACATAGACAGTATTGGCCCAACGGAGTGTAGATGTTAAAACCCCAGCAAAAGTAATTGGAGGCCGCTGGCTACCACAGCTTATTGTAGCCGCTCACATATAATTGCTTTGCAGAGATCACCTACGAGTGATTGTCACTGGATGTAGAACCAATTACTGTATGTCTGGGTGGCAGCCCCATTGAAAGCAATAGGATGATGCTGGCTCCCACAGCGAATTGCAGCTGCTTGCATATAATAGTTATGAAGAGATCCCCTTTGAGTTATTGGCCCTGATTTCAGATCAGGGGCCAGGGCCAATTACTTATAGGTGATCACTGCATTGAAGTTACATATGACCGGCCACAATTAGCTGTGGGGTGGCAGACTCCCATTATTTTCAACGGGGCTGCCTCCCAGAGCTAATCTCTGGGACCCCCTGCTGGTGTTCTGGTATCTACATGCTGCTAGGCCAATTTGCAAGTGTGAATGTGGCCTAATGCGGGATACACGCTACGTTTTTTTTTCACTCAACCCAGCGGGCTGAATAAAAAAAAAATATACATATTGAAGTACTAACACAATCGATGTTAGTATGTCGATCTCCCCAACTGAGCTATTGTGTTCTAAATGTCACCTGTCAGAACACACTGATTGTTACATGCTCGTTCGAAGGATACCGGTTGTGAGACTGGCTTCTTTCAGACAGGGAGCTGTACAAACGGTTTGTGTACCCAGCCTTAGTCACAATCCACTGGAAGCACTGCTGAAACACCTGTTATCTGAATCATAACTGTGTAAGCCATCTGCTAGCATGCAGAGCCTTGCAAGGAGCCAGTCTCTATGCTTCAGTGAAGAAGCCATCAGTACTTCTCACACACTGCTCTTAGGCACCACAATCCTTCCTCAGGCCATCCACAGTAGTAGCATACTTCTGAGAAAAGCACAAATGGCTGCCAGATAAACCCCTGTATAACCAAGATTAAACAGGGAAAATAACCACCGACACTATAACAGCAGATTATTAAGATCAGCATCCATACCAACCAACTCAGCATATACTGTATTAACCCTAGTTAATAGAAATTGGGGTTTACAAGCAAAAATCACTATCGGCCCAATAAACTGATAGGTCAGATCTGGATCAATAAAACAAATTCTATTAAAAATGATTAATAGAGTCTAGATAAACACAATTACAATCAGCGTACTTTGATTATAACCACTGAAGCAGAATGATAAACATATGTCAAAATGCTTTAACAGCATCAGACAGATTCTGTAATGGAGGTTCAGGTAGTCTTATGAGGATATGGAAACCTATACACAAATGACTGAGCCCACGTTCACACTGAGGACGGGTTTGAAATTGTGCGAGTTGAGCTGAACTCACACAATTTCAAACCAGAATTTCAGTCTGACTTCAAAGCAATTTGACAGACATCTGTGCGGGATCATTTAAATCACCCCAAAGTCGCCAAAAGTAGTGCAGAAACTACTTTTGAGAATCGGTGTGGCGCCACAAAGTCAGAGTCGCACCGATTTGGACGGTGCCATTGCTGCCAATAGGCTCTGATTTGTCATGTCAAATCGGCCCAATGTGAACGTGGGCTAAACACTATTTTAGGTGGAGGATTTTGCTTCATTGTATCATCGGTGTCTGTGAGATAAAAAGTAGCAGTAAAGATGGAGTGGATATCTTGGAAAAATGGCACAACATGAACCGTGTTATGTGGATAAATAAGCACTCTAAAAAATATATTTCACATTAGTCAGTTTACAAACCGTCACATAAAAATACTTTTAAAGATTTTATTAGACACCTTCAATTATACTTTAAAGGAGTGCTAACCTGGTAGGTAACCTTTTTGAACCAACTTTTACTTCTAACAAAGTTAACAGTGTGCAACTTGATTAAAAACACCACAAAAATTATTGCTTGAGGTATTTTCATTGATAATGCAAGAGAATCCCTTTTGCAAAATATCCAGTGGGATGCTTATACACATACAAATACAGCACAGCAAATCATATAATGCATTCAATAAAACGGAGTTGACCTTTGGGTACTTTATGAATTTTGTTTGTAAAAGGACAACCATATCTGGCAGAATGGGTTAAGGTAATTAAAATAAAAAATAAATAAAAAATCTATTTATCCATCTTAGATTTAAATTCCCATGTCTGCAAACTGTAGCTTGCTAGTATCTCAGATAGATTAAGGGTTAACAGAATAGTGTATTTTTTTTCTCTTGGCTAAAATGTTGGAAGTATTGATGCATGCTCAACAGGGAACTCTGTAACCCAAGTGTTAGGGAAATAATGAGTTTGCAAAATTTATTGCCAGCTAAGAACCTGCAAGAAATCGTTACTATCATGCAATCACAGTGTTGGATCAATATGCTGCTTTGTGCATGCAAGGGGGAAAAAGTGATACAAATGGGATTAGGTCTATCACAAATTATACCTGAGGAAACAAAGCAAAAAAAAAAAAACGTTGAAACTGTATAGAATTATAGACTGAATTCTGATCCTAAAGTTTAAGGAAAAAGTATTATTATACAAGAATGAAAAATATTACTCATGGCAACTGGAATATTGATAACACAAAAATGATAGAAAATATATGGATAGTTTAAGATAAGCACAAAATTAGAATGTCTGACTTACCAGTAAAATCTATTTCTAATAGTACAGTACAGGACACGGGTAGTCTTCAAAAAATGGGTTATACACTACCTTTGCCAAATATTATATGCAGAGGAGGCCTAAATAATTCACTTGGTAAAGCAAGGCATATGTATAAAGGCACATACCATTGTAAGAAAAAAAAAAATAATACTTAGCTCGTCTATTCATCAGTCATGGTGAAAGTGTTTCCAGGACAAGAAGGGTAATTATTAAACTCAACAAATCATTCCAGAAACTTTTTTCTTTATATCCTAAAATGCCCACATGGCCAGTACTATATACAGTAGGATGCACAATAGGACAAACACAACAAATGTGCACCAGATTTAGGAAACACAGGCAGTTCATCGAACAAGACGATAGGGACTACAGAGTAACACACTATTTCCTAATCCATTATAATAAAATCCAACAGGTCTTGCACTTTTTGGTACTGATGCTATTCCTGCCAATATGTCTAAACTCTTAAAATTGAAGTGGTTGTAAAGGGTTTTTCTTTTTTTTAATTGAAGTTATAAACATGGTAAACTTACATGGGTTTGGAAAGAGCAGCCTGGAACCTCCTCTTCTGGGGTTCCTGGTCAGTGATCCTGGCCCCACCTCTTCTCTGTCTGCCACATAGGAAGCCACTTCCTATGGTGGAACACCTGTGGGCTTGCTCCTGAGCCAAGCTGTGTGCATCAATTGACACACAGAGTGCAGCTTGGCCACACCCCTAGGATTTGATTGACACACACTTTTTGTGTAACCCCTGAGATGTCAGGGTTGAGGGAAATGGAGTTGTAAACGCAAGGTTGTTGATGAACCTGACAGACCAGAGAATGATGTCGCTGATCTGCAAATGCAGGAGGCTGGCAATTAAGGGCTATGGTTATTGCTCCAGTAGGAGGCAGTTTGGATGATATACAGCGTGCCTTTTTGAGGACAAAGAAGATGGACAAGTGTTGTGTGCCAAATTTAGAGCAGATCCCTCCGGGAAGCAGATGAGTCTGATTTTGTTGCTTCTCAATCTGTCTTCCAAATAGTCAATCTTGGGCTTTTAGATCCACTGGCATTTTCAGGGTTATTTTAAGATCAGAAGATAGAAGGCCTAGCATTTCACTGATTTGATATTCTTTGTCAATTGTTCTCTGGTAGTCTGGTTTCGCATAACTCTATTCAAAAAGGAGAGATCACTTCTTACAGATTCAATTTGTGTGGTTAGCATGGTTTTATTACCACCCTACTTTGCAAGAATGATTGCTCTATAGCAGGTGTAGGCAACCTCTGAGCAGTGGAGATCTACCTAAACAACATGGAAGAAAGCAAAGATCACCAGGCACAATGCCCTATTTTTAGGCACCATTCACATTTGGGCGTAGCAGAAAATCAGGCAGAAGAGAGTGTTTCTGTAAATGTGTGATGCGCTTGCAGTGCTGTTATTTCTTAATGGCACCCCACATGTGGGTACCAGCTGTGCATTTTCCGCACGTGAAAAATCATCCAAGAAATGTGCTAAAAATACACAAAAAAAAGTGCGACGAGGTAGCATTGCTCAAGTGTGAATGGGGCCTTAAAGGAAGCCAACCTAGCAAGGCAATGCATAGCTCAAAGTTCACAGGTCAGTGGTATGCAGTGCAGGGTTCACAGGTCAGCGGTACGCAGCGCAGGGTTCACAGGTCAGTGGTACGCACTGCAGCATTCAGATGGTGGCTGCTAACATATATAGCCCAATGCAAACCCTGATATGTCCCCTGTGCTCAGCAGCCAGTGCCCCCTTTAATTTGCTCCTGCAGTAAAATTCTTTGTTCCGGCGCTCTGTTTTCCCTGCAATCTGCCCCTTACATCTGTCCTGAGCACCTGTATGGGACCTAGAAAATGGTCAGGATGGATGTGAGGGGAGGATCTGTGTTTCTGTGTGCAGCTCTGCTCCAGGAAAAGTTCTGACAGCGGGTCGGCACTGTGGGGGCGGCATCTACCCATTACCCATTGCATGCCCACATTCGATGAGTAGATTGTGATTGATGGGTTGCCGACCCCCGCTCTACAGATTCCTGGGTTAATATGGGAGAGGTGGATGTGAAAAGGTTCAGGTTTCCCTTTCTGTAGTGTATGGCTCTTAGGCAGTGAAGCTATAAGAGCCAATCTGGTTTCTGAAGGGTGATTTGTGTAATCTTCTGCTTCAAGGTCTGAGGCCTCCTGGGAGTCATTTTAAGCTGCATCACAACTAAAACAAGCAAGCTTGTACACCAGAGTTTTCAGTGTATTATGACCTATTTCGACCATGTCTGTGATCTGGTGTGTTCCTCCTGAAATCCTTTTGTAAAACAGTGTGGTAAAACCATAGAATACCATAGGATAGAGGCAAAATTAAGGGGATAACAGCAATATTGATTAGAAACACAAGACTAACATTTTGATTTCTAAGTGTGAATTTTTCTTTTTATTGGGGTTTTAGTTTTCAGTCTACCGTAAGAAAATAACCAATGTGTTGCTTTGTCTTGTACACAGCCTATAGGCCAAGTTCAGCCATGAACTGTCTAAATATATAGACTTGGCAAGTAACATACAAGTGTTATGTATTCCTTACAAACTTCAGTTCTGGAGACATGAGGCTTCAGAATCCAGCATGCTTACAGTGTTCTACTGATTGCAATGGGAATTATTATTGATAAAACTGTATTTTGCTTGAAGCATGCTGCAAGAAGCTGTCGCACCATCAGACAATATCCTCTTCATGACACATTAAAACTTGTATCATTTTGTCTGTCTAAAAGAGGCTCTGTCACCTTCATTAATGTGATAATAAACACTTACTGTCATTACTTTTATTTTATTTCCAAACCCACTTTATTGCATAGTTTTGAGGCAAAATATTCATATACTGTTTAACCACTTAACGACCGCTCACTGTATATATACGTCGGCAGAATGGCACCGACAGGCACAATCACGTAGAGTGTACGTGATTGCCTTTGTACAGTTGGGGGGTCCAATCGGACCCCCCTTCTATACAGTGAGCGGTGGCTAAGTGTCCGGGAGCGTTCCGGGATGAGGGGGCAGCCATTCGTTTCTGGCCACCCCCTCACGATCGCTCCCGGCGAATAGAAATGCCCCCTCTGTCTGTGTCAGACAGAGGGAGCAGGAGGAAGTGATGTCATCTCTGGTGCGGCGCTCACATATACCAAATCAGTGACATTTGTGACTGTAAAAGTGTCACCAAAGTTTAGTTTTAGGTCCAGTGTAGCCCCCTAACCCCCCCTAATAAAGGTTTAACCCCCTGATCACCCCCAGATAACCCTTTCACCCCCTATCACCACTGTCGCTTAGCGATCATTTTTCTGATCGCTGTCTTAGCGTCAGTGATGCCGATCGGCAGCCAGTAATTTTTTTTAGGTTCGCCGCAGGTTTTTATAGCGTCAGGTACCCCAATATATTATCTAATAAAGGTTTAACCCCCTTGATCGCCCCCAGGTAACCCTTTCACCCCCTATCACCACTATCACTAAGCGATCGTTTTTCTAAACGCTGTCTTAGTGTCTGTGATGCAGATCGATAGCCAGTAATTTTTTTTAGGTTCGCCGCAGGTTTTTATAGCGTCAGGTACCCCAATATATTATCTAATAAAGGTTTAACCCCCTTGATCGCCCCCCAGGTAACCCTTTCACCCCCTATCACCACTGTCACTAAGCGATCGTTTTTCTAAACGCTGTCTTAGTGTCTGTGATGCAGATCGGTAGCCGGTAATTTTTTTTAGGTTCGCCGCAGGTTTTTATAGCGTCAGGTACCCCAATATATTATCTAATAAAGGTTTAACCCCCTTGATCGCCCCCCCAGGTAACCCTTTCACCCCCATCACCACTGTCGCTAAGCAATCGTTTTTCTAAACGCTGTCTTAGTGTCGGTGATGCAGATCGGTAGCTGGTAATTTTTTTTAGGTTCGCCGCAGGTTTTTATAGCGTCAGGTACCCCCATATATTATCTAATAAAGGTTTTAACCCCCTGATTGCCCATAGTTAACCCTTTCACCAGTGATCACCATATAAGTGTTACGGGTGACGCTGGTTAGTTAGTTTGCTTTTTATAGTGTCAGGGCACCCGCCGTGTATATAACCCAATAAAGGTTTAACCCCCTGATCGCCCGGCGGGTGATATCAATTAGGTTTTAGCGTCAGAGAGGGTCTGAGTCACACCCCAGGCAGCGTCAGGTTAGTGCCAGTAACGCTAACACCCACGCGCGAAGCATACACCCCCCTTAGTGGTATAGTATCTGAACAGATCAATATCTGATCTGATCAGATCTATACTAGCGTCCCCAGCAGTTTAGGGTTCCCAAAAACGCAGTGTTAGCGGGATCAGCCCAGATACCTGCTGGCACCTGCATTTTGCCCCTCCGTCCAGCCCAGGCCACCCAAGTGCAGTATCGATCGATCACTGTCACTTACAAAACAAAAACACACATAACTGCAGCGTTCGCAGAGACAGGCCTGATCCCTGCGACTCCAGTGCTGTAGGAGGTGATTTCACCACCACAGTTAAAAAAAAAAAGCAAATATGCCGAAGCATTGGGGCAGCAGGGGCGGAGGAGCGATTTTGCTCCTAATGCCGCGTACATACGGTCGAAATTCCGACGGAGGCTTGCCCGTGGAAAAGTCCGACCATGTGTGTGCGGCATAACTTTTTTGCGGGAGGATGCCCCCATGCTTCGGCATATATAAATGGTGCGTGTATGCCCATCATTGGAAGTGGGTGGATGAAGGGCGGTATTCTAATGGTGGGCATACCCACCGATCAATCTCTTTTTTCGTTCAGCCAACTGGCTGCATGAAATAAAAAGATTACAATACATGTCCAACAAGGACCAGCAACGTACTGGTATGTTGCTGGACTTTGAATGTTTATACCAGAATGATGCCTGCGGGTTTAGGTATCATCTTGGTATCATTCTTTTCAGCCTGCGGCCGGCTTTCATGTAAAAGCAATCCTAGTGGCTAATTAGCCTCTGGACTGCTTTTACAAGCAGTGGGAGGGAATGCCCCCCCCCGGATATAAAAAGCGCCATTGGGAAATTGGGAAAGCATTTTATCACACCGATCTTGGTGTGGTCAGATGCTTTGAGGGCAGAGGAAAAATCTAGGGTCTAGAAGACCCCAGTTTTTTCAAAAAAAGAGTACCTGTCACTACCTATTGCTATCATAGGGGATATTTACATTCCCTGAGATAACAATAAAAATGATAAAAAAAAAAAATACTTGGAAGGAACAATTTAAAAATAAAATATAAAAGCAAAATTAATAATAAAAAAAAAAAAAAAAGCACCCCTGTCCTGCCCTGCTCTTGCCCAATGGCGAACGCAAGCGTCGGTCTGGCGTCATATGTAAACAGCAATTGCACCATGCATGTGAGGTATCACCGCAAAGGTCAGATCGAGGGCAATCATTTTAGCAGTAGACCTCCTCTGTAAATCTACTGGGGTAACCTGTAAAGGCTTTTAAAGGCTTTTAAAAATGTATGTAGTTTGTCGCCAATGCGCGTTTGTGCGAAATTTTAAAGCATGTCGTGTTTGGTATCTATGTACTCGGCCTAAGATCATCTTTTTTATTTCATCAAACATTTGGGCAATATAGTGTGTTTTAGTGCATTAAAATTAAAAAAAGTGTATTTTTTAACCCAAAAAATGCGTTTGAAAAATCGCTGCGCAAATACTGTGTAGAAAAAAAAAATGCAACACCCACCATTTTAATCTGTAGGGCCTTTGCTTTAAATATATATATATATAATGTTTGGGGGTTCAACATAATTTTCTTGCAAAAAAAAAATGTTTTCATGTAAACAAAAAGTGTCAAAAAGGGCTTTGTCTTCAAGTGGTTAGAAGAGTGGATGTAAGCTTCCTAATGTTGTGTATAAAATGCCAGAACAGTTCAAAACCCCCCCAAATGACCCCATTTTGGAAAGTAGACACCCCAAGCTATATACTGAGAGGCATGTCGAGTCCATGGAATATTTTATATGTTGACACAAGTTGCGGAAAAACGACAATTTTTTTTTTTTTTTTTTGCACAAAGTTGTCACTAAATGATATATTGCTCAAACATGCCATGGGCATATGTGGAATTACACCCCAAAATACATTCTGTTGCTTCTCCTGAGTACGGGGATACCACATGTGTGAGACTTTTTGGGAGCCTAGCCATGTACGGGACCCCAAAAACCAAGCACTGCCTTCAGGCTTTCTAAGGGTGTAAATTTTGGATTTCACTTCTCACTGCCTATCACAGTTTCGGAGGCCATGGAATGCCCAGATAGCACAAAACCCCCCCAAATGACCCCATTTTGGAAAGTAGACACCCCAAGCTATTTGCTGAGAGGTATTGTGAGTATTTTGCAGATCTCGCTTTTTGTCACAAAGTTTTGAAAATTGAAAAAAAAATAAATATATATATATATATATATATATATATATATATATATATATATATATATTTTCTTTCTTCATTTTCAAAAACAAATGAGAGCTGTAAAATACTCGCCATTCCTCTCAGCAAATAGCTTGGGGTGTCTATATTCCAAAATGGGGTCATTTGGGGGGGTTTTGTGCGATTTTGGCATTTTTGGCCTTCGAAACTGTGATAGGTAGTGAGGAGTGAAATCAAAAATTTGTGCCTAGAAATCCTGAAGGCGGTGCTTGGTTTTCGGGGTCAGGTACGCGGCTAGGCTCCTAAAAAGTCCCACACATGTGGTATCCCCGTACTCAGGAGAAGCAGAAAAATGTATTTTGGGGTGTAATTCCACATATAACCATGGCATGTGTGAGCAATATATCATTTAGTGACAACTTTTTGTAATTTCTTTTTTTTTGTCATTATTCAATCACTTGGGACAAAAATTATATTCAATGGGCTCAACAGGCCTCTCAGCAATTTCCTTGGGGTGTCTACTTTCTAAAATGGGGTCATTTGGGGGGGTTTTGTGCTATTTTGGCATTTTATGGCCTTCGAAACTGTGATAGGTAGTGAGGAGTGAAATCAAAAATTTGCGCCCTTAGAAATCCTGAAGGCGGTGCTTGGTTTCCGGGGTCCCGTACGCGGCTAGGCTCCCAAAAAGTCCCACACATGTGGTATCCCCGTACTCAGGAGAAGCAGCAAAATGTATTTTGGGGTGAAATTCCACATATAACCATGGCATGTGTGAGCAATATATCATTTAGTGACAACTTTTTGTAATTTTTTTTTTTTTTTTAGTCATTATTCAATCACTTGGGACAAAAAAATAAAAAATTCAATGGGCTCAACATGCCTCTCAGCAATTTCCTTCGGGTGTCTTCTTTCCAAAATGGGGTCATTTGGGGGGGTTTTGTACTGCCCTGTCATTTTAGCACCTCAAGAAATGAGATAGGCAGTCAAATTTAAAGCTGTGTAAATTTCAGAAAATGTACCCTAGTTTGTAAACTCTATAACTTTTGCGCAAACCAATAAATATACGCTTATTGACATTTTTTTTACTAAAAACATGTGGCTGAATACATTTTGGCCTAAATGTATGACTACAATTGAGTTTATTCGATTTTTCTTATAACAAAAAGTAGAAAATATCATTTTTTTTCAAAATTTTCGGTCTTTTTCCGTTTATATCGCAAAAAATAAAAATCGCAGAGGCAATCAAATACCATTAAAAGAAAGCTCTATTTGTGGAAAGAAAAGGACGCAAATTTCGTTTGGGTACAACATTGCATGTCCGCACAATTTACAGTTAAAGCAGCGCAGTGCAAAATTCTGAATTCACCTCTGGTCCTCTAGCTACCAAATGGTCCGGGGCTTAAGTGGTTAAGAAAAAGGGAGATGGCCATATTTCCCTTTTATAGGTAAAGAAAAGATGGGTCTCAAACAAATGGGTATGTACAAAACACACAGATCTTGAAAAAAAAATGCAAAAGTAAAAATAAATATTTTAACTGTACTATACCTCTTATGTAGAGGTGGTGAAATATTGGCACAACATAATTACCTGATGCAGAAACCTAGTTTGCTGAAGTAAACCTGTTCTTAAAGAAATATGGGGTCTGCCATTGCTGATCTAATTTATAAGATGCTACTTGCCAGACTGTTACACTGATACACTAAGGCAGGCAATAAACGATTCAAACGGTGTATGGGCATGCTGAATGTACCAAGTTGATTGATTGTGGGTACAACCAGCATGCCGCTAGCAATAGACACTTGTCTTTTCCCCACGGGGAAGGCTTCCCCAGCCCACCCCCGTCAGTAGAAGACTATGGCCCATCAAGAGGGATTCCTGCAACAGCACTGTCTGTGTTGATGGGGGAATCAAGCTAATTTATTTCCTGCAAACTGTGATTGCAGGAAAGAAATTCACTCCTTGTATAGCCAGCCAAATACAACACTTTATATCTCTCTATTTCACAGACCTGAAACAAGTATGCAGAGGAGAAAAGTGATACATAATTATTTGAATGATTGTTTGGCCACAAGATTTTACGTTTTTGAAGCATTTTGGTCAGTTGAGCCTCTCTGTTTATAATGATAGATTTATTTTAGGGTCTGTTCACACCTATGCACTATAACATGTAGAAATGAGATGCCAGAATTCAATATTTAAAATGGTGCTTGATTTATATGGTGTTATGTGGTGCCTATTTTGCCTAAACATAAGCCCCTCTAAAACACATATTGACACATGAAAAAAAAAAAAAATGCAGAAATGTGCACACATACAGTGGGGAAAATAATAATTTGATCCCCTGCAGATTTTGTAAGTTTGCCCACTTACAAAGAAATGATCCATTTTTATCATAGGTGTATTTTAAATGATAGAGAGAGAATGTCAACCAAAAATCCTGAAAAAACACATGATACAAATGTTATAAATTGAGTTGCAGTTCAGTGAGTAAAATAAGTATTTGATCCCCTACCAACCAACAATAATTCTGGTTTCCACAGACTGGCTACAGTATGTGTTCATGTGGTACACAGATTAGTCCTGTAAATTTAAAAACGTACTCCGAACGACAACTTGTTATGTGTATAAAAGACACCTGTCCACAGAATTGCTTTCTTCCATTCAAACCTCACTATCATGGACAAGACCAAAGAGCTATCAAAGGACACCAGGGACAAGATTGTAGATCTGCACATGGCTGGAATGAGCTACAAGACCATCAGCAAAAAGCTTGGTGAGGAGGAGACAACTGTTGGAGACCAAAGAGCTATCAAAGGACACCAGGGACAAGATTGTAGATCTGCACATGGCTGGAATGAGCTACAAGACCATCAGCAAAAAGCTTGGTGAGGAGGAGACAACTGTTGGAGTAATTATTCACATATGGAAGAAATACAAAATAACCAATCACCCTCGGACTGGAGCTCCATGCAAGATTTTGCCTCATGGGGTAAGGATGATCGTGAGAAAAGTGAGGGATCAGCCCAGAACCTTTGGTAACAAAATATGCCAACATGGATTGAAATCCTACAGCGCCCACAAGGTCCCCCTCCTCAAGAAGGCACATGTACAAGCCTGTCTGAAGTATGCCAATGAACATTGGGGAAAAGTGCTGAGGTGAGAAGAAATTTGAGATCTTTGGAGGAAAAAAAAATGCTGACTATGACCCTAAGAACAAAATCCCTATAAGCACAGAGGTGGAAACATTATGCTTTGGGACTGTTTCTCTGCTGATGGTACAGGCCGACTTAGGGCCATATATTGTAAAATCTTGGGTGAGAACCTTCTTCTTTCAGCCAGAACACTGAAGATGGGTCGTGGCTGGGTGACAGCATGACAATAAACCAAAACATATCGCCAAGGCAACAAAGGAGTGACTCAAGAAGAAGCACATTAAGGTCATGGAGTGGCCTAGTCTCCAGACCTTAATCCTATAGAAAATGTATGGAGGGACCTGAAACGTTGAGTTGCCAAGCGACAGCCAAGGAACCTTAAGGATTTAGTGAAGATCTGTAAATAAGAGTGGACCAAAATCCCTCCTGAGATGTGTGAAAACCTGGTAACCAACTACAAGAAATGTCTTACCTCTGTGCTTGCCAACAAGGGTTTCTCCACCAGGTACTAAGTCATGTTTTACTTGGGGAACAAATACTTATTTTACTCACTGAACTGCAACTCAAATTATAACATTTGTATTGTGTTTTTTCAGGATTTTTGGTCGATATTCTGACTCTATCATTTAAAATACACCTATGATCAAAATTATTTTCATTTCTTTGTAAGTGGGCAAACTTACAAAATCTGCAGGGGATCAAATAAATATTTTCCACACTGTACATGTAAGTGTGGCATTAGGCTTTTGCAGTATAGTGCCAGTCTTCTTAACATGACCAGTGGATGTCATGTAGCAGCGTGTTTACAATGATGTAATACAAGTATGAACAACCAAAGCCAAATCCAAGGTCATTGCAGAAGGATGCAGAGACCTCCAATCAATCAAACCATTGAACATATTTAGGTGCCATTATTAAATTATCCTACACAAAGATGTTTTCTTTGGTCTGATTATGTCATTGTCAGCAGTGTTATTTGAATTCCTTTTATAAACAAGCACCACACATACACTTACAAGAGTGGAACCTATGAATTGTTGCCTTTTCCCAGCAGAACAGAAAACACTGGATATGATGGCCAGTTCACACCACATGCAGTCCAGTGCATTTTTTTCCTGCATTAAAAATGCATGGCTAGTAGATTATATGGTTTTCAATGGCATAGTTCACACAAGTGCTTGCAATTCCAGTGCATTTCAGTTCCAGAAAAAAAAAACCACATGCTGCATTTTCCTGCACTGGACTGTACTGGAATGTGGTAAGGGCCAGTTCACACCATAGAAACGCAGTCCGGACACGTTCCAGATGCTTTTCTACATGCACATTTTTGGTGCGTTGTTTTTTTTTTTATTGAAATTTTCACATATACAGAAACAGGTAAGAAAAACGGTCATAATTTTGAAAAAAATTAAATAAAACACATACAACATATGTTAAAGAAGTGTCAGTAAAGTTACAATGCCACCAACATAACCATAGTACGGAATTCTAGCCGTATAACTCAAAGGAGAAGAGAGCAAGTGAAGAAGAGCCTAGTGAGCGAGCAGGTTAAAGCAATATATATATTTTATAACATGTGTAGGCGAGATGTTACTCACTAGGTCAGGTGAGACAGTGAGATCCCCAGGGTGCCCAATCAAAGAACGAAGGCAGGAGTCTCACCTAGTAAGAAGAAAGGGGGTTGGGGGAGGAGCACCATGGAATCATCAAGGGCCCTAGCTAACAAACCCTACAGAAGTCAATCATTGGGATAAGTGGTCAAGGAAGGATCACACATTGAGATTTATGGAGGTGACACCAAGGTTAAGTTCTGAATGTTGCCACAAGTCCCAAACTTTCAAAAATTGAGGAAGAGTATCATGTACTACTGCGGTGAGGCGTTCCTTTCTACAGCTCTGTACCAGTGTTTGGAGGACTTGTGACATAGTAGGTGGGGAGGGGGAGAGCCACCGTAGGGGTATAGCCCATTTTGCTGCCAGGAGAATAAAGGCAGCTAATTTTTGGGCATGTCTGGAGATGCCAGGCCTAGCAAAAATTGGACTGGGTCCAGAGGGAGAGTGATATTAAACAAATCCTGTAGAAAACTATGGATGGAAGACCAAAATGGGCGGATCAGGGGACAGTCCCAAAAAATGTGGAAGTGAGAGCCAATGTCGCCCCGGCATCTCCAACACACCCGGGGAGTCTTGGAATCATATCCATGTAGGATTTCAGGGGTTCTATACCAAAAAAATATATTTTGTAAGCCGTCTCCCTTTGTTCCACACATCAATGTTTTGGAAATAGCCTTCCAAATTTTACGCCATTGAGGGAGGAGGATGGGGCGATTTACTAACTGGGACCATTTGTGCATATATGAGTGGGATGTGTCAGTAAGTGAGGTAGCGTCATGTAGGTATCTGTAGATATCAGAGATGAAATGGGCCCGATATGGTCCCTGAGCATATAAGAGTTCAAACGGGGTAGGCTTATCTAGGGTCAAAGTAGATGATTTGGAGGCAAAGTAGTGTTTAATCTGTAGGTAGGAGAAGAGTAGTTGTTTCTGGATTTGATGTTTATTTTGCAGTTCTTCAAATGATAGTAGTGTACAAGTGAGGGGGTGTACAATGTTGCGAAGCTGAAAAATTCCAGCCTGAGTCCATGAAAGCATTCGAGTGTAAGATAGGCTATCTGGGATATCGGAATTAAACAGCACGTTTAGTAAGGGTGAACACGGGGAGACAAGAGAGAATTGACGGGAATTTTTTTTCCATATGGAGAGAGAGAATAACATTGGGCCCAGGCATAAACTTCTAAGTAGGCTTATGGAGGAATCCAGACCTGTCCAAATCATAGAACAGGGATGGACTGGGCTGGTGACGCTCATTTCAATCTCTGCCCATGCACTAGACACCATTCTGAAGGACCAGGTAATGATCTGTTTAAGGTGGGTGGCAAAATAATATTTAATAAGGTCTGGGGCGCCCATCCCGCCCCTTGACCTAGGAGCTGTCATTACCAAACTCACGATCCTGTGCGCTTTATAGTGCCAAACGAAATTAAGAAATGTTCTTTGCGTAGCTTTAAGTTGTGACATAGGAATGGGAATCAGGACAGTGTCAAATAGGTATAGAAGTCTCGGCATAATAGACATCTTCAGGACATTGATGCGACCCAATAGAGAAATTGGGTGAGCATCCCATTGTCGAAAGAGTTGGTCAATGTCTCGGAAGAGTGGGGGATAATTAGCCTGATACAGAGTTGTGTATGAGGAGGTTAGGTTAACCCCTAAATATTTAAGAGTCTGGGCACCAATGGAAGGAGTAGTTTTGTTTGAGAACAGTGAGATCTGAGGGTGGTACGTGTAGAGGTAGGGCTTCTGTTTTACTTGTGTTGATTTTATAACCTGAGATCGAGCTAAAGTCTTTCAGCAGGGCAAGGAGGTTCGCGACTAGGGGTTTCCAGACATAGGATGAAGAGTAGGGGGGGTAATGGGCAGCCCTGTCTGGTACCGTTACTTAATGAGAAGGATGGTGATAGATAAGAGAGGATAATTGGACTTGGGATGAGGGGCAGGAATATAGGGCATGTAGAGCTGCTATGAAGGGACCTCCAAAATCATAGTTGGAGAGGGTAGCAAACATAAAAGGCCAGCTAAGCCGATCAAAGGCTTTTTGCGCATCAAGACTCAATATCAGGGCTGGGCGGGATGTTTTGTTCAGTAGATCTATGAGATCAACGGCACGTCTCGTATTGTCCCCGACATGTCTGGCCTTCACAAAGCCTACTTGATCTTGGTGAATAAGTCTGGGGAGTAGATTGGACAGTCGGTTGGCCAATATTTTTGTGAATATCTTGTAATCGGAGTTGAGTAGTGCGATGGGTCTAGAGTTATCAGGGATGGAGGGGTCCTTACCGGGTTTCGTGATCACAGAAATATGGGCATGTAGAAAATGAGGATGAGGTACAGTGCCTTTAAACAGTGAAGCAAATAGGGATATCAGATGTGGGCTCAAAATAGGTAAGGAAGTCTTATAACAAGAATAAGGACGACCGTCTGGGCCAGGAGATTTTTGGGTGGGGAGATGCTTAACTACGTCTTCTAATTCCTTGGGTGTGACTGCTGAATTCAAGGAGGAAAGGTGTTCGGGTGAAAGTTTGGGTAATTGTAGGGAGTCAAAGAATGAGTCAAATTTCTCTTTGAAAGGGGCAAGGTTTTAACTTGCTTACCAGCATTTTATGGGGTTTATTTGAATATTCATAGAATTTCTGTTTAGACTATAAAAGAGATTTATCAATTTTATTAATTTTCAGTGATCTGATTTAGTTTCATAATGAGGACAACAGTCTGGAGCCTAGTGGGGGAGGAAAATAAGAGCTTCTCCACCAAACGGAGTTTAGACATGGTAGACGAATATTGGAATGCTGCATCTTTTTTTAGACGGGAACCTGTGGCAATGCATTGTCCCCTGAAGACGGCCTTATGCGCCTCCCAGAGTGGAGGGCTCCGAGACTGTACCTGCATTAAGTTGAAAATATTCAGCTAGTCCATTAGATAGGTGGTCTCTAGTATCTGGGGTATGGAGAAATGTCTCATTGAGTCTCCAATGACAAGTTTTAGGGAAAGCAGAAGAAAGCAGAATGTCAAGGTATACAGAGGAGTGATCTGACCATGTTATGGGGTTGATTTTAGAGGATTCCGTGGATGTCAGGAGAGGTGTAGAAGTGAAAAAATGATCTAGAGTAGAGTTTGTGGGAGTGTGAATAAAATGCGTTGTGTTTGATTTTTGGCTCTAATAAGTTTACGGAAGGATTTAGAAAGGTGGTCAGGTTTGGAAGAGGAAGTAGATGGAAACAGTAAATGTCTGTCTTTGCCAGGAGACATGGTCACATTGAAATCCCCACCTATAACCATAACGGCTTGGGAGAATTTGTCTAAAGTGTCAAACAGAGAAAATTTGATCTGACCAGAATTGGGAGCATAAACATTAACAATAGTGAGGGATTGGGTGAGAAATGAGCAGTTCCGGATAATAAATCTGCTCTGGGGGTCCAAGTGGGAAGATTTGACTTGTAAAGGACAAGAACGGTTGATCAAGATAGCTACGCCTGCCTTTCCAGATGGGTCAGAAGCCATAAAGCATGGATATGCAATTAGCGGACCTCCAGCTGTTGCAAAACTACAAGTCCCATCATGCCTCTGGGTGTCATGCTTGCTGCTGTCAGAGTCTCGCTATGCCTCATGGGACTTGTAGTTTGGCAACAGCTGGAGGTCCGCTAATTGCATATCCCTGCCATAAAGGATGTCGGGAAGTGTTTACTACTGAATTTGAGGGATCCCCCAGGGCGGAAATGAGTCTCCTGGATCAGGATTACATCTGCTCTAGAAGCTTTAAACTCTTTCAAGGCCAGCCATATTTTTTGAATAGAGTTTAAACCTTTAACATTACATGTAAAAAAATATTGTGCCATAACAACTTAATCTGGGGAAAAAGCATTAGATACATGGTGCAGTATACAGTGGGTGGAGGAGTGCATAGTGCATGTAATGACTAAAAGGTATCACAATAACATGTAAAACAATGGTAACAGTGTAACTTGAATATAGTAAGTCTATGAGAATTAGCAACCTCAGGTAAAAAAAAAAAAAAAAAAGGGAACCTGAGAAAAAGAACAAAAAGAAAAAGCAAAAAGAAGAAAAAAAACATGGAAAAAAGTCTCAACGTCATCTTGATAGAAACCCGGAAGGCCGAATGCCTCCAGAAAACCCAGGTCTGAGCCATGGGTCAGGAAAAGGAGCATGAGAACCTCCAAAACATAGGGACGGGAGGTCTCCCACCACTCTCCGGAGCAAAAAGCCTGGAATCCAAAACCAAAGATGTAAAGATAACAATCCATTAAACCAGGGTAACTTCAAAATAACAAGCTGCGCACCCCCCAGGCCAGGGGGTGAGTGAACCCACTGAGGGGTCGTTGGCCATTCAAAGACAGTAACTGGGGGCCAAGAAAAATTGTATGCACAGCCTCAGCCAATTGAAAGGGTATTCAGGTTGGAAAACTTGAAGCATGGCGCCTCTGGGGTGTGAAGTTGGACTTGGGTGATTTCTGTCTTACCGGGGTCCAGATGCGACTCGGAGACGTCGGTGGTTTAGGAGTAGCTGGAAGAGGCGAAGGATCCTCATCAGGGAGGGGTGGTATACCCAAGTTGCGCAGAAAAGTGTCACTCTCCTGCAGATCACGTAAGGAGTATTGTATGCCATCCCAGGATGCAGGAAGGCAAAAGGGGAACCCCCTTCGATATGACTTTGTGGGATTGGAGATGCAGGGTCAGCGGGCAAAGATTTCTCCTTCTAGCTAAAGTAATAGGTGAGAGATCACTAAAGATTTGGATCCCTTGAACTCAATTCTGGATTGGTTGCGGGTTGCTATGGTCAGAGCTTCTTTACTATCATAGTAGTGGAACCTGACAATCACATCCCTTGGGTTAGCACCCGCTGGAGGTTTAGAGGCAAGTGATCTGTGAGCCCTGTCCAAACGCCAGTCTATGTCAGGGATATTGGAAGAAACCACATTGAATAGGCTTAAAAGGTATGAGCGGAGGTCTCTGTCTTCTACAGCTTCAGGGATACCTCTGAATCTCAGGTTTTTCCTGCGTTCCCTGTTCTCAAGGTCTTCCTGCTGGGCGACTGTTTTTTATGGCAGCATTGTCCTCCTCCAGCACCTGTACATACTGCACCATCTCCTCAAATTTATAATCTAGGGAATCAGTGCGCTCTCCAAGCTGGCCAATTTCCCCTCTCAACTCTTTGGCTAACTTCCCCACTTCTTGTGCAATGTTGTAGGTAATGGCCTGGAGCAGGGAGTGCAGTTTAGCATCTAAATCTTCTGCTGTCAGCGGGGGGGGGGGGGGGGGGGCGATCCCGGTGTAGGAGTGGGGGCAATGTCAAAAAGAGTACCTGTGTCCAGCTCCAGCTGCTCCGGTGCGGTCTGCGCGCCATCGTGGGTACCCGAGGCCGCGGATGTCAGCCTATGCAGGAAGTGGTCCATCGTGGTAGAGGCATGAGGATTGCGGAGTAGTTGTGTCTTTGATCCCCAATGGGGTGCCCATGGGGTGTGCAGCCGTCGCGGGAGACTGAGGAGGTGACTCCCGTGGAGATAGAAGCTATAGGTCGGTCAGCGGGAGTCCCGGAGAGGAGGTGGGAGACGGAGCCCTGGTCTCACACGCCCGTCATGATAAGAAGCCGTGCATGCCCGCTTATTTGCTCTTTGAGGGCATGAGTGGGTGATCTGGAGAATTTGGATCCAATTGCAAGGAGGTGGGTATGCCCCTTTAAGAGCCTGCTATAGGTACAGAGGAAGATTCCCTGCAGGCAATATTGAGCTCTCTCTGGGACCAGGTATGCTGACAGAGGGGATGGAGTATGGGATGTTTCCTGTGGATTACTGCACCTGGGTGAGGAGGATGGGGCTGGCTCCGTAGGCCTCAAGATGGCCTTTTTTGTGCGTTTTTGAGGCAGTCCAGTGCATTTTTCCCCTTCTTTTTTCTTAACCTTAAATAAGGACATGTGTGTTCCAGTGCGTTTAGGTGCGTTTCAGTGCAGTCTTTTTTATGCGTTTTACAGTATTCCAGTACAGTCCAGTGCAGGAAAAAAGCAGCATGTTCTACTTTTTTTCCTGGAACTGCAAGCACTAGTGTGAACTATGCCATTGCAAACCATATAACCTAATTTCCAAGCAGAAAAAAAAATGGTTGTGGCAGCATCATGTTGTGGGGATGCTTTTCTTCAGTAGGGACAGGGAAGCTAATCAGAGTTGAAGGAAAGAAGGATGGAGCCAAATACAGGGCAATCTTAGAAGAAAACCTGTTAATAGTCTGCAAACGACTTGAGACTGAGGCAGAGGTTCACCTTCCAGCAGGAAAACGACCCTAAACATACAGCTAGAGCTACAAAGGATTGTTTTAGATCAAAGCATATTCATCTGTTAGAATGGTCCAGTCAAAGTCCAGACCTAAATCCAATTGAGAATCTGAGGCAAGACTTGGAAATTGCTGTTCACAGATGCTCTCCATGTAATCAGACAGAGCTTGGCCTATTTTTCAAAAAAGAATGGGCAAACATTTCACTCTCTAGATGTAAAGCTGGTAGAGACATACCCAAAAAGACTTGCAGCTGTAATTGCAGCAAAAGGTTCTACAAAGTATTGATTCAGGGGGGCTGAATACAAATGTACTGTACGCCAAATATATATAATTTTCCTTCCACTTCAAAATGATGTGCATTTGGGCAACTTTAGCAGGTTCTCTTCTGTTTGTGATAAGCCTACTGGGATTATGTTCATAACTCCCGTTAAGGGGGATGTTATGCTTCTTAATAATTGAACCAGCACTCCATCTTCTATTTACCATTATGATAGCTTTTCTTATCAAGTTGGCACTCATGATAGATATCTTCGCTATTATTAATGTGACATATGTACCTGCCAACCTCGCGTTCAGTTTATTTGTCCATATTTCAATGTCAATAATTTTGATGCATTGTCCCTTTCTGTAAACATCACTAGTTAAATCAAAATACAAATTATTGAAAGAAAAGATGTAAAAAGCCCACATTAAATCTGATAGCCAGAAATCTTTGCACAAGCTGACATTCTCTATTTATTCATTAGAACGGTAATTTTAATCACAAGGGGCAACTGTAGAAGAATATAGGACTGCATCTAGCAAAAATTTAGTGATATTGATAATCCTTTCGTTTTCTCAACCTATATAGAAACTTATCTGTATTCCCTTCTTATGAAATTATCCAACAGGGAAAAAACAAAACAAAGTGTCCACAGGGGTCCACAAGAACCATGTACATAACCTCATACAGGTGGACAAAGCTGGCTCTGAGGAGAATGAAATGCAGGTACTCTTGCACAGAACAAGCACATTATTCACTTTATTAAAAAAAAAAAAGAAAAAAAAATCTTAGAGACATGTAAATTCTGTACACTGCAATCTTTGCTATTATGTTCCATTTATAGACATATAGAGCCAGTTATAATAATAAACCCCGAGTCCTCCTGTGTCTTTGTGTCTTGATGGTGAATTCAGCATTGTTACTGGTGAATTTGCTATTCACATAATTGTAACATTACACAGTAAGCTCTGTGAACTCCAGCAGTGTGTCTGTATTATACTCTTCTCAGCAAATTATGCATTGCACAAAATTATATTAATAGCCGATTTAGGGTGAAAGTGGGAAGGCTATTTTATGTGAAGAATGGCAGAGGTCCACTTATATTATTGATGGAACAGAAATCTTTCTGGCAGCCTGCTCGGGAAGGCTATTTTACTAGATTTTTTACTTCTATATTTTCTATAAGTCAAACAAGTATATGACTGTGTATATAAAGATTTGTGAAAAAAAGATAGTTCGAAGCACTTGCAGCCAAAGACAAACATTGTAAAATAATATGGATTGTAAATAATGCTTTTCCAAACTGCAAATGGAATATCTTACACCCAAAAGCACCATCATATATTTCCAGGTTGTAGCTTACATCTTAAAAAAGAATCTGCTAATTGTAAATTATTTTTACACTTTTGCCATTTGTATACTCAGCAGCAATGGGTACCAAGGTAAAAGTATTGACTTTATAAGTCCTCTTTTATATAAAACCTTATCAGCAGAACAAAAGTAGGATGACTATTGATAAAGCCATATTTTGTCACCAAGTAAAGCATATTATACGACTTTCCCGGTAATGGTTTTCAATGCAATTTATTTCAGACCAAGAAACATGATACCTTCAAAACCCAGACTACAAGACTTCCAGTCATGCCATGCAGTAGGGCTGCATATTTCCAGGAAACCGAAGACCTTCTTTCCCTATACAGTACACATATATAATATATATCTATATCTATATATATATATATATATATATATATATATATATATATACACACACACAGTATCTCACAAAAGCGAATACACCCGTCACATTTTTGTAAATATTTTATTATATCTTTTCATGTGACAACACTGAAGAAATTACACTTTGCTAGAATGTAAAGTAGTGAGTGTACAGCTTGTGTAACAGTGTAAATTTGCTGTCCCCTCAAAATAACTCAATACAGCCATTAATATCTAAACCACTGGTAACAAAATGAGTACACCCCTAAGTGAAAATTTCCCAATTGGGCCAAATTAGACATGTTTCCTCCCCGGTGTCATATGACTTGTTAGTATTATAAGGTCTCAGGTGTGAATGAGGAGCAGGTGTGTTAAATTTGGTGTTATCACTCTCACTCTCTCATAATAGTCACTGGAAGTTCAACATGGCACCTCATGGCAAAGAACTTTATGAGGATCGGAAAAAAAAAGAATTGTTGCTCTACATAAAGATGGCCTAGGCCAATGTTTCTCAACTCCAGTCCTCAAGGCGCACCAACAGGTCATGTTTTCAGGATTTCCATTATTTTGCACAGGTGATTTGATCAGTTTCACTGCCTTAGTAATTACCACAGCTGTTTTATCTGAGGGAAATCCTGAAAACATGACCTGTTGGTGCGCCTTGAGGACTGGAGTTGAGAAACACGGGCCTAGGCTATAAGAAGATAGCCAAGACCCTGAAACTGAGCTGCAGCACGGTGGCCAAGACCATACTGCTGTTTATTAGGACAGATTCCACTTGTCATGGTTGACCAAAGAAGTTGAGTGCACGTGCTCAGAGTCATATCCAGAGGTTGTTTTTAGGAAATAGACATATGAGTGCTGCCAGCAGAGGTTAAAGGGGTGGGGGGTCAGCCTGTCAGTGCTCAGACTATACGCCACACACTGCATCAAACTGGTCTGCATGGCTGTCGTCACAGAAGGAAGCCTCTTCTAAAGATGATGCACAAGAAAGCCAGCAAACAGCTTGCTGAAGACAAGCAGACTAAGGACATGGATTACTGGAACCATATCATGTGGTCTGATGAGACAAGATAAACGTCTTAGGTTCAGATGGTGTCAAGCGTGTGTGGCGGTAACCAGGTGATGAGTACAAAGACAAGTGTGTCTTGCCTACAGTCAAACATGGTGGCGGAAAAGTCATGGTCTGCATGAGTGCTGCCGGTACTGGGGAGCTACAGTTCATTGAGGGAACAATTTGTGCCAACATGTACTGCGACATACTGAAGCAGAGCATTATCCTCTCCCCTCTGAGTCACATGACACCGGGGAAGCGGAAATTGCTAATTTGGGCCCAATTTGGAAATTGTCACTTGGACGTGTACTCACTTTTGTTGGCAGTGGTTTAGGCATTAATGGCTGTGTGTTGAGTTATTTTGAGGGGACAGTTATACAAGCTGTACACTCACTACTTTACATTGTAGCAAAGTGTAATTTCTTCAGTGTTGTCACATGAAAATATATAATAAAATATTCACAAAAATGTGAGGGGTGTACTCACTTTTGTGAGATACTGTACCTTCGTTATTAGGCTAACAAAAATCCTAGGAACACTCAAGAAATACTGTTTCCACTCTACATGGTGTGCGGTTACCCCTTTTGGCGTTATTGGCCCATATTTTTCAAGGAAAAAGATGTAACAGTGACTGGTAACTCGTAATGTTACATTCACATGCTGAACAACTTCTTACGACCAGAACTGTGAAGACGACAGATAAACATGAGAAATGTTCATTTTCAGCAGGATGATGCCACAGCACATACTGTCAATGTAAGTTATTCGCACAATTCACATTTTGCAATGTGCTATGGTCCTCAAGGACTCCTGACTTGCATCCCAGTCTTCGTCCCTAGGGTTCAATATTGAGTTGGCCCACCCTTTGCAGCAATAATAGCTTCAACTCTTCTGTGAAGGCTGTCTACAAGTTTTAGGAGTGTGTCTATGGGAATGTTTGACCATTTTTCCAGAAGCGCATTTGTGAGGTCAGGCACTGATGTTGGATGAGAAAGCCTGGCTCGCAGCCTCTGCTCTAATTCATCCCAAAGTTGTTCAGGCCAGTCAAGTTCCCCCAACCCAAACTTGCTATCCATGTCTTTGTGGACCTTGTTTGTGCACTGGTGCGCAGTCATGTTGGAACAGGAAAGGGCCATCCCCAACCTGTTCCCACAAAGTTGAGAGCATGGAATTGTTCAAAATGTCATGATATGCTGACGCCTTAAGAGTTCCCTTTACTGGAACTAAGGGGCCAAGCCCAACCCCTGAAAAACAACCCCACACCATAATCCCCCTCCACCAAATGATTTGGACCAGTGCACAAAGCAAGGTAAAAGACATGGATGAGCGAGTTTGGGGTGGAGGAACTTGACTGGCCTGCACAGAGTCCTGACCTTAAACCGATAGAACACCTTTGGGATGAATTAGAGTGGAGAATGCGAGCCTGGTCTTCTCATCCACATCAGTGCCTGACCTCACAAATGTGCTTCTGGAAGAATGACCAAACATTCCCATAGACACATTCCTAAACCTTGTGAACAGCCTTCCCAGAAGAGTTGAAGCTGTTATAGCTGCAAAGGGTGGGCAAACTCAATTATGAACACTACAGACTACGACTGGGACGGCAATAAAATTCCTGTGCGTGGGTGGGGGGGCATGGCACGGCAGTGAGAGGGGACGTTCTGTCAGGAGTCCAGAAACTCATTGACCTTTTATACTCACACACACTAATTACAAGCAAACAGATCACAGGTGAGTATGGTTACCTTTAATAGCCATTCAAACTCCTTTGTGTCAACTTGTGTGCACGTTATCAGGCCAAAATCATCAAGGTATGTAAACTTTTGATCAGGGTCATTTAGGCAGTTTCTGTTGTCATTATGATTTAAAAAGACACAGTTGATTGATAATAAATGGCTTCAGCCAAACACTAGCCACGAGTAAAAAATATTTTTGTGTTATTATTCATATTCTTTGATAAATGGCCAAGAAATCACAAATTCTGCCAGGGTATGTAAACTTATGAACACAACTGTAATTCCCCAAGCACAAGGGTACAGGTAAACGGATATAAATTGGCCCCCTTTTTATTAAATATAGTTACAAGGCAATGCTGTCCCTGCATTGGACGTAGAACCACTGGCGGAGGCGATCTGTATCTCCACAGATATTGTGCGGTTTTGGAGATCCACAGGCGAAGAAAAAATAGCACTCTACACGGACGACACCCTGGTGTTTCTAGGGAACACACTTTCATCTTTTTCTAGTTATGTCTCTAATTGATATCTATGGATTTTTTTCAGGAATTAATATTAACTAATTGATTTAAAAAAAAAATCATGTGCGTGTTAAAGGGGTTGTAAAGGTTAATTTTTTATTTTCTAAATAAGTTCCTTTAGTGCCCGTTCACACTACCGCGACTTGGAATCCGACTTGTATCGCCCAAAGTCGCGCGACATGATAAATAATATTAAAGTGAATGAGAGCAGTCTTAATGCACACTACTGAAGTCGCTCCGACTTCAGAAAAGGTTCCTGTACTACTTCAAGGCGACTTGTACCCATTAATTTCAATGGAAGTCTCCTCCAAAGTCGGATCAGTGTCTTAACTGAAGCAACTTTACAGGAAGAAAAAATAGTTTTCTCAGGCAAACCCCTCCCTCCCACAGAGCTGATTATTGTTTGATTGGCCACTGGCAAAGTCGCCTGTCGTGGAGGTAACTTGAAGTTGCCTCGCAAAGTCGTGCCGACTTTCATGTCGCTGCTCGACCCCTCCCTTGGGACTACATCCCTGCGGGGAGAAGCTGTGAACGTTCACAGCGTCTCCCCGCAGGGATGTAGTCCCAAGGCGAGCACGCTGACTAACCCCCAGCCAGATGGCTCGGATGATGGGGGCAAGCTTACTGAGGAGGAACAGGAAGTGAGAAATTCAGACAAAGAAAAAAAAACATTTAGAAGGGAAATCGAAGGAAAAGGTAAGTGAACCAACAATGCACTAGCTTAAAGGAACCTATTTAGAAAATAAAAAACAAACCTTTACAACCCCTTTAAGGCAGCCGCCCCAATACTTTTGGTAATATAGTGAATCTACAGGAGTGCTGGTTGTGACACATGCTCTTTTGAAAAGAGTGTTTATTTACAGTGGTTAAATCCACATCTCAATTGGAGACCCTTTGCCAGTCTCCGTGTTATCATATTTCTGGCCAGTGGACAATATGTACAGGGTAGTGATGAGATGTACAGGTCTGGAAGAATAGTCAAAAAAAAAAAAACAGACACGCTCCTAAACCTTGTGGAGAGCCTTCCCAGAAGAGTTGAAGCTGTTATAGCTGCAAAGAGTGGTTCAAATCAATATTGAATCTTACGAACTAAGACTGGGATGCCATTAAGGTTCATGCATGTGTAGGAGCGTAGCGTCCGACCTGGAAGATGGCTGGGTGACCCAGCTGCTCCGCTCGGCCACCCGGGACTTTGACTGTTCGTGGGACTCCGATAGCCCTGAAGGTCACAACTGGATCCTGCAGCATCCCAGCAACAAACAGGATGCCACACTGCCTTAAGGGTCCCCTGCAGGTCTGCAGGCTGGCAGATTTCTTCAAGCCGGCAAGAACCAGGCTTCAACAAAATTGCGGTGGTCTGCAGCTGCCTCAGACACATGGCACCTCAGACAGTTCTCAGAAAAGCAGTGCTACTACTCCTCTTAACAGGTAGGCAATCCAGATAGCGAAGGGTCCTCTGGATCCTCTACCCCCATCTACCAGAAGCCCAGCAAAAATCAGGCCTCGCCAGGAGTTGCCGCAGTGGCAGGGACAGGAGCCAGACATAAAGCTAAGCCCCACATAGGCCTCCTCTCGTGAATCTCCCACTACTGATACTATTGATGCATTTCCCACAAATGGGCCAACCTATTTCTGATACGTTTTGGCCACCCAGCTGCAGCAATATGCCTGGGAACTCTTTTCTATGCTTGTACCATCTTTATCAGCTACAGAACTGTCTATAGACAGGATCCATAGGCTGCCAAGAGATGTCTTAATGAGGGTACATGTTTACCAAACAAAATAAATGATTCTTTGTGTCTTCAAACAAGCTACCATGTTGCCAGAGGGATATTCCGGAATACAGTTGTTTCCTGATCTGTCGCAATATGCTCTGCAACGCCGTAGGCTAGCTACGGTTAAAAAGGCTCTGAGAAATCACAAAATACCTCATAAATGGAAGCATCCAGCATCCCTTTCCATTACTCATAATGGAACTACATCCCTGGTAACGACCTTGGAAGAAGGCCTGCAAATTCTGTAGCAGTGGGGTATTCTACCCCCCTCTCCGCCAGCTGGCTCATCCATATATGCTCCAGAGGTTCTTACTGACGGCCTGCAAGTTGTGTCCTACAAGAAATCTTCAAGAACCACCCAGCCAAGCGATTCTCACTTTGGAATGAAGCGCCTGCGGTAAAGGCAAACATCAGTGTTCAAGAGACCCACTTTCAAGCACAAATGGCCCCCCGATGTACCCACAAGGAACATCCCCACATTTTCTTCACTTATGCACCAGAGAGGAGGGGTTTTGTTAGCTATTAGGAGCACTGTTACCTTTCAGCTAAGAAACTCTCTTCTAGATGATGAGGTGGCGTTTCATCATCATCACCTGCAGTATTAATGAGATACCCCTCACCTTAGTAACAGTCTATGCAGGGCTCAAAATTTAAAGTCCTGAGCTACTAGCCAGGCCTTGGGAGTTACTCGCCACCAGTTGCCACACCCAACCCCTACCCTGCCCCGCCACCGATTCCACCCCTAAACACGCCCTCATAAATACCTCATGAAATTACACTGTTAAATGTTTTATGCAAAATTAAGTTACAAAAATAAATATTAACAACAACTTTATCAGTGCTTATCAGTGCCCAGGAAAGCAGCCTATCAGTGCAGCCCCATCAGTGCCTCCTCACCAGTGCCCATCAGTGCAGCCTCACCAGTGCCCATCAGTGCAGCCTCACCAGTGTCCATCAATGCAGCCTCACCAGTGTCCATCAATGCAGCCTCACCAGTGTCCATCAATGCAGCCTCACCAGTGTCCATCATTGCAGCCTCACCAGTGTCCATCAATGCAGCCTCCCCAGTGTCCATCAATGCAGCCTCCCCAGTGTCCATCAATGCAGCCTCCCCAGTGTCCATCAATGCAGCCTCCCCAGTGTCCATCAATGCAGCCTCCCCAGTGTCCATCAATGCAGCCTCCCCAGTGTCCATCAATGCAGCCTCCCCAGTG
The DNA here is from genome assembly GCA_029206835.1 of Rana muscosa. Taxonomy (NCBI): domain Eukaryota; kingdom Metazoa; phylum Chordata; class Amphibia; order Anura; family Ranidae; genus Rana; species Rana muscosa. The sequence goes on along the minus strand of CM055117.1, from coordinate 805,061,366 downwards.
TCCATCAATGCAGCCTCCCCAGTGTCCATCAATGCAGCCTCCCCAGTGTCCATCAATGCAGCCTCCCCAGTGTCCATCAATGCAGCCTCCCCAGTGTCCATCAATGCAGCCTCCCCAGTGTCCATCAATGCAGCCTCCCCAGTGTCCATCAATGCAGCCTCCCCAGTGTCCATCAATGCAGCCTCCCCAGTGTCCATCAATGCAGCCTCCCCAGTGTCCATCAATGCAGCCTCCCCAGTGTCCATCAATGCAGCCTCCCCAGTGTCCATCAATGCAGCCTCCCCAGTGTCCATCAATGCAGCCTCCCCAGTGTCCATCAATGCAGCCTCCCCAGTGTCCATCAATGCAGCCTCCCCAGTGTCCATCAATGCAGCCTCCCCAGTGTCCATCAATGCAGCCTCCCCAGTGTCCATCAATGCAGCCTCCCCAGTGTCCATCAATGCAGCCTCCCCAGTGTCCATCAATGCAGCCTCCCCAGTGTCCATCAATGCAGCCTCCCCAGTGTCCATCAATGCAGCCTCCCCAGTGTCCATCAATGCAGCCTCCCCAGTGTCCATCAATGCAGTCTCCCCAGTGTCCATCAATGCAGTCTCCCCAGTGTCCATCAATGCAGTCTCCCCAGTGTCCATCAATGCAGTCTCCCCAGTGTCCATCAATGCAGTCTCCCCAGTGTCCATCAATGCAGTCTCCCCAGTGTCCATCAATGCAGTCTCCCCAGTGTCCATCAATGCAGTCTCCCCAGTGTCCATCAATGCAGTCTCCCCAGTGTCCATCAATGCAGTCTCCCCAGTGTCCATCAATGCAGTCTCCCCAGTGTCCATCAATGCAGTCTCCCCAGTGTCCATCAATGCAGTCTCCCCAGTGTCCATCAATGCAGTCTCCCCAGTGTCCATCAATGCAGTCTCCCCAGTGTCCATCAATGCAGTCTCCCCAGTGTCCATCAATGCAGTCTCCCCAGTGTCCATCAATGCAGTCTCGCCAGTGTCCATCAATGCAGTCTCCCCAGTGTCCATCAATGCAGTCTCCCCAGTGTCCATCAATGCAGTTTCCCCAGTGTCCATCAATGCAGTCTTCCCAGTGTCCATCAATGCAGTCTCCCCAGTGTCCATCAATGCAGTCTCCCCAGTGTCCAATGCAGCCTGTTCAGTGCCCAATCAATGCAGCCTCACCAGTGCCCATCAGCTCACCCTCATCAGACAGGAAAATGTGGTTGGTTAGCAGGCTGGTTAGTAAGTTAAGAAAGGAATTTCTCTGGTTTTGTTTCTCCTCCCCCAGTACACCTCTACCTCCAACACCTCCCCCGATACACCTCTACCTCCAATGCCTTCCCCAGTCCTCCAATGCATCCCCCTCCCCCTAGCCCACCTCTACCTCTAATTCCTCTTCCCAGCATATCTCTGCCTCCTTACGCCCTCCCCCCCAGCACACCTGTGCTTTTAATTACCCCTCTCCAGCACACCTATGCCTCTAATCCCCCCCAATCCATCATACCTATGCCTCCAGATCCACCCCCTCCCCATCATACCTAAGCCTCCAATTCCACCCCTCTCCCCTAATCTGTTATATCAATGCCTCCAATTGCACCCCCTCCCCCTAATCTATTATACAGTATGATAGATTGGGGAATGCGGTGGAATAGGAGGCACATGTATGATAGAGTGGGGGAGGGGGCAGAATTGAAGGCTTAGGTATGATTCAGACCTATGCCTTCAATTCCGCCCCCCCCCAAACCATTATACATATGCCTTCTATTAACTCCCCCCAATCCAGCACATCTGGGCTCTCAATCCCCCCTCCCCTTCCTCCCAGCACACCTGGTTTAATCTCCCATTATACCAATGCCTCCAGCATGTGCTGCTTCCAATCACAGCACACTTATTATTTACCATTCTCCTGCTTTTGCCACGGGGGTCAAGGATGGAACTCACTAAGGGCGGACCGAGTGTGTTCGAACCCGCCCACTTAAGACTGCCCTGCAGAGAAATGCACAGTCTCACTCCTTAGCTGTTTCGGCAGGAGGGAGGTGGATGGGGGCGGACCGAGGAGGCTGTTTTCATCCCATTGAAAGCCCACAAAGTGAGCCTAATCTGGGAGGGGATGTGCAGGGGGCGGTCCCAGGAGGCTGTTTTACTCATTGAAAGCCCACGAAGTGAGCCTAATCTGGGCGGTGGATGTGCCTCAGGAGGGAGCAGTCCCAGGCAGCTGTTTTAATCATTGAAAGGCCACGAAGTGAGCCTAATCTGGGCAGGGATGTGCGGCAGGAGGGAGGTGGAGGGGCGGACCCAGGCGGCTGGGCTGTTTATCTCCTATTGAAATGGCCGTGCTGCGAGTCTATATATCTAACTCTCATTAACTGTTTTTTACGCAGAATGTTTAAACATGTGTCTTCTGTTAAGTATGGTCACTTGTTGATATCTGGAGATTTTAACTTGACAGTTGACCCTCAGCTAGACTTCACTTTGTCAGCTGAGGATCGGCCTCTCTCATTGCGGTCATTATTCCATGTGGAGCAGGTAAACAATGCCTGGAGATGCCAGCATGCCAACGAAAGGGACTACGCGTTCTACTCTTCCAGACATCACTCACACATAGACCTTCTCACAGTTGGTCCAATCACGCTGCAATTTCACTAACATTGGAGGATCAAGTATCTCTGGGGTGAGCACAGGAATTGCAATGTCAGTTGCAGGATTCCCAAATTGCTAAAACTATCGCTCAACATCTCCTGGAATTTTTCCAATTTAATGCTGAATCAGTGTCAGAGCCATGGGTTCTTTGGAATGCTCACAAAACATTCATGAGAGGCATCTGCATCCAACAGAGCTCTAGAGCTAAAAAAAAACAACATAATGATAAAGGTAACTAAACTATTATTGATAATCCACACCCTGGAAATTCTCTGCTAAATTCTGATGTAAAAATCTTTGCTAAACGTCTAATGGGTTTTCTTCCCTCTCTGATCAAAAGCAATCAAATGGGATTTGTCACTGCACTGGCCGCCAAACATCAGACACAACCTTGCATTTGTTCCTAGCCCCTTAGCGCAGGTAATTACTTTGGGTATTCCATCTAAACCATTCCGCATAACATAAAATCAATCTATTTGCTGATGATATAATACTTTTACTAACAAACCCAGCAAACTCTTGCCTATCAAATGCTAAAACAATTCAGCAATGTCTCTTACTACAAGGTAAAAAAAAAAAATCAAAGTCAGCGATTCTGGATCTTGGTGTAAATATTGCCACACAACATGCCCTTCAGACCCAACTCTTATTCCCGCGGAGTACAGGGGGAGTACAATATTTGGGTATCACCCTTACGGCCAGCACTTCCCAGCTAGTCTCTTCTAATATTGATTACCAAAATGTATCATGAGTTTTGTTGAATCTCACAATTTGAACTTTTGTGGTGTGATAGGCTAGAAATCTTTAAGATGAATATTCTTCCCCAGCTCCTTTATTTATTCAGGGCCCTTCCAGTCAGTGGCGGCCCGTCCATAGGGAGCGCCGCCCCCCCCCCCTCCTCCTGTGGTCACCAAAAAAAAAAAAAAAAACGGGCCCTTTAAGAGTTTTTTTTTATGTCTTTTTTTTTTACACATGGCGGCGCGACCATAGTGGGCGCAGAAGCGCCGCTACCGCTCGCTTCTGCGCCCGGCCGTCACTCACCACAACAATACATAGGTTCATGCATTGCATGAACCTATGTATTGCTGCCGCCCACTATTCAGATGGCCGGCCCCTTGAGCGCCGGCCATCTGAATCACAGCGTTTGATTGGCCTTTAGAAGTGCCTATCAGAGCCAGCAGGCTCTGATAGGCTTCCCGACTACAGCCTGAGGGCTGTAATCGGCTTCTAAATACCTAATGAGAGGACGCACAGGGGTGCGTTCCCTGGCCAATCAGGTTCACCGGGTCTGGTTACCGGTAACCTGATTGGCTGAAGTGACATTGAGGGCGGGAGAAGACATCGAGGACGGAAGAAGGACGGCGCTGACTCGAGGAAGGTAAGTGCAGGGCTGGGGGGGAGAAACTGGCTGCATTATGAGGACAAACTGGCTGCATTATGGGGGAGAAACTGGCTGCATTATGGGGGAGAAACTGGCTGCATTATGGGGGAGAAACTGGCTGCATTATGGGGGAGAAACTGGCTGCATTATGGGGGAGAAACTGGCTGCATATGGGGGAGAAACTGGCTGCATATGGGGGAGAAACTGGCTGCATATGGGGGAGAAACTGGCTGCATATGGGGGAGAAACTGGCTGCATATGGGGGAGAAACTGGCTGCATATGGGGGAGAAACTGGCTGCATATGGGGGAGAAACTGGCTGCATATGGGGGAGAAACTGGCTGTATTATTGGGGGAGAAACTGGCTGTATTATTGGGGGAGAAACTGGCTGTATTATTGGGGGAGAAACTGGCTGTATTATTGGGGGAGAAACTGGCTGTATTATTGGGGGAGAAACTGGCTGTATTATTGGGGGAGAAACTGGCTGTATTATTGGGGGAGAAACTGGCTGCATATGGGGGAGAAACTGGCTGCATATGGGGGAGAAACTGGCTGTATTATGGGGGAGAAACTGGCTGTATTATGGGGGAGAAACTGGCTGTATTATTGGGGGAGAAACTGGCTGTATTATGGGGGGACAAACTGGCTGTATATTGGGGGGAAACTGGCTGCATTTGGGGACAAACTAGTGGCGTTTGGGCACAGTGGCTGCGTTTTAATGGGCACAGTGGCGGCAATTGATGATTATTTTTTTTTCAGTTTGTTTGCGCCCCCCCAAAAAATTTGAGCACCAGCCGCCACTGCTTCCAGTACCGATTCCACCTACTCAACTATAAAACCTATCCTCCGCATAGTTTGTGTGGAGGGAGAAGAGAACAAGATGTGCAAGCTCTAACCTCATTAAACATACACTTCTAGGAGGTGTGGTCATGCAGGACTTATTGTACTACTACTGTGCTGTACATCTTGATCAGACTAAGTATTGGTTGTTAAAAAAGAAGACTTCCTTCTGGGTAGAAGTAGAGGCAGCCCTTGCACCTACTAGGAACCTATGTATGCTGCTCCTAAATGATATGTGCAAGCTTTGGGATCTTGCCCTACTGCCCCTTCCCACACATGCATCCCTCCGAGCTTGAAGATCCTTATCTAAACACCATGCATCTTATGATACCTTTGCTATCACTTCGACTGAATTTTCTTGAAACCATGATACCCATGTTGGATACTAATCCCCTCCTATAATGTGGAATATTAGGAGTTCTGAATTTTTACAAACAGGGTAGATTCAAAACTAGAGAGGAACCGGGGGGGGGGGGATTTTGCCTACCTAGACAGGCAATATTTACAACCATCCACATTCTACCCTTCTTAACCAATTCCATATTTCTTGGCCATATTTCAGAGAATATGAATAACACAAAAATGTTTCTTTCACTCATGGTTAGTGTTTGGCTGAAGCCATTTATTATCAATCAACTGTGTTTACTCTTTTTAAATCATAATCACAACAGAAACTACCCACATTACCCTGATCAAATGTTTACATACCCTGGTGATTTGGGCCTAAAAACATGCACACAAGTTGACACAAAGGGGTTTGAATGGCGATTAAAGGTAACCATCATCACCTGTGATCTGTTTGCTTGTAATTAGTGTGTTTGTATAAAAGGTCAATGAGTTTCTGGACTCCTGACAGACCCTTGCATCTTTCATCCAGTGCTGCACTGATGTTTCTGGATTCTGAATCACGTGAAAAGAAAAATAATTGTCAAAGGATCGGCAGGAAAAGGTAGTTGAACTGTATAAAACAGGAAAGAGATGTAAAAAGATATCCAAGGAATTGAGAATGCCAATCAGCAGTGTTCAAACTCTAATCAAGAAGTGGAAAATGAGGGGTTCCATTGAAACCCAACCACCGTCAGGTAGACCAACTAAAATTTTAGCCACAACTGCCAGTAAAATTGTTCGGGATACAAAGAAAAACCCACAAATAAGTTCAGGCGAAATACAGGACCCTCTGAAAACGTGTGTGGCTGTTTCAAGATGCACAATAAGGAGGCAGTTGAAGAAAGATGGGCTGTCGAGTCACCAGAAAAAAACCATTAATATGCAAATGCCACAAAGTATCCCACTTACAATATGCCAAAAAGCACAGAGACAAGCCTCAAACCTTCTGACACCAAGTCATTTGGAGTGATGAAACCAAAATTGAGCTTTTTGGCCACAACCATAAATACTACATTTGGAGAGGAGTCAACAAAACCTATGATGAAAGGTACACCATTCCTACTGTGAAATATGGAGGAGGATCACTGATGTTCTGAGGATGTGTGAGCTACAAAGGCACAGGAAATTTGGTCAAAATTGATAGCAAGATGAATGCAGTATGTTATCAAAAAATACTGGAGGAACATTTGCATTCATCAGCCAGGAAGCTATGCATGGGATGTATTCGGACATTCCAACATGACAATGATCCAAAACACAAGGCCAAGTCGATCTGTCATTGGCTACAACAGAATAAAGTGAAGGTTCTGGAGTGGCCATCTCAGTCTCCTGACCTCAATATCATTGAGCCACTCTGGGGAGATCTCAAACGTGCAGTTCATGTAGGACAACCCAAGAATTTACAGGAACAGGAGGCTATTTGCCAAGAGGAATGGGCAGCTTTACCATCTGAGAAGATAAAGAGCCTCATCCACAAATACCACAAAAGACTTCAAGCTGTCATTGGTATTAAGACCCGGGGTATGTACAATTTTGATCAGGGTAATTTTTGTAGATTCTGTTGTGATTATGATTTAAAAAGAGTAGAATACAGTTGATTGATAATAAATGACTTCAGCCAAACACTATCCACGAGTGAAAGAAAAGTTTTTGTGTTTTCATTTATATTCTTTGAAAAATGGCCAAAAAAATCAAATTCTGTCAGGGTATGTAAACTTATGAGCACAAATGTATATAATGTTTGGGGGTTCTGAGTAATTTTCTAGCAAAAAAAAAATAAAAAATTGGATTTTTTTGTACTCACCGTAAAATCCTTTTCTCTGACGTCCATGGACTGACACAGCATCTTCAGTCTTGACAGTGGGTTATGTTCCTGCTCATAGGAGAAGATTAGGCAGAATGTTAGATGTTTTAACATACATTCCATTACCAGAGCTGAACAGCCCCGTCCAGGGGGCAGTCCCTCCGGACATAACCCTCCTACCTGCAGCCAGCAGCCTCAGCTCGTATTAAAGCAGTACAAACTCAACACAGGAGGGGTGGGTGCTGTGTCAGTCCATGGACGTCAGAAAAAAGGATTTTACGGTGAGTACAAAAAAATCCTATTTTCTCTTACCGTCCATGGACTGACACAGCATCTTCAATCTTGACAAAGTGGGACGTCCCAAAGCAGTGTCAAAGAACGAGGGGTGAGAACAGTATCAAGGGAAAAAAAACTTCACCCCAAACAGGCAGAGCTCCTCAACGGAGGAGGTGCAACATTAAACAGCCACCTGCAAAACCTTGCGGCCGAAGGAAGCATCAGAAGATGCAGCCACATCAACCTTATAGAACTTTGAAAAGGTATGTGCGGACGACTAGGTCGCCCGCATTGCACACTTGTGCAACAGACACTTGATGTCGGAAAGCCCAGGAAGCACCAATTGCCCTGGTAGAATGCGCCGTAACCGGAAAGAGAGGCACCTGCCCCTTAAGTACATATGCCTGTATGACGGTTTGCCTGATCCACCGAGAAATGGTGGCAGACGAAACCGCTTGGCCCTGTTTTGGACCAGACACAGACACAAACAGTGAGTCAGACTTCCGAAACAAAGCCGTAGCAGACAGGTACACCTGTAAAGCACATACTACGTCTAACGTGTGAAACGCTAAATCTCTGCGATGCGATGGACGAGGACATAAAGACGGAAGAACAATGTCCTCATTAAGGTTAAAGGCCGAGACCACCTTCGGGAGAAAAGAAGGCTGCGGATGTAGCACCACATTATCCTTATGGAGAACCAAGTATGGCGGTTTGCAAGACAAGGCCGCCAATTCAGAAACCCTTCTGACAGAAGTAATGGCTACTAGAAAAGCCACCTTCTGAGATAAAGTTAAGAGAGGAATCTCTCTAATGTTTTCAAAAGGAGGTTCTTGAAGAACCGAGAGCACCAAATTCAAATCCCAAGGAGGAAGAGGTGGTTTAATAGGAGGGAACACATGTTGGACCCCCTGTACGAAGGTACTAATCAAAGAATGGCCCGCTAGCGGCCGCTGAAAGAAAATAGCCAAAGCCAAAATCTGACCCTTAATGGTGCTTAAAGCAAGCTTTTGGGTCACAGCACGCTGTAAAAACAGCAAGATCCTGGGAACGGAATACACGTCCGTGGACGCCAATCCAGATCCTCGCACATAGCGATGTAGGCCCTCCAGGTACAGTGGTATATCTTCCTGGAAGAAGATTTCCGTGCCCTCAGCATAGTCGAGATGACCGAATCCGAGAGACTCCGATCTCTCAGCACCTGGCTTTCAATAGCCATGCCGTTAAAGCCAGCGACTGTAAAGCAGGATGAAGTATGGGACCTTGAGACAGAAGGTCCTCCCGCACAGGCAGTCGCCATGGAACGTCCACCACTAGGCGCACAAGATTGGCGTACCAAGGAAGCCGAGGCCAATCTGGAGCCCTGCGAAGTAGTCGAGGAAGCAATTTCAGCAGAGGATAGGCATAAATCAGCCGATACCGACCCCACGGGGCCACCAACGCGCCTGACGCATCTGCCCAGGAATTCCTGGACCTGGCCACGAATCTCGACACCTTGCAATTGAGTCGAGAGGCCAAGAGGTCCACATCCGGCGTGCCTCACCTCCGGCAAAGGAGGTGAAACACCTTTGGATGCAAGGACCATTCCCCCTGGTCCAACATCTGGTGGCTCAGATAGTCCGCCTGCCAGTTGTCTACTCCTGGAATGTAATCGGCCGACAGAGCCGGTACACTTCTTTCCACCCACCTTAGGATGTGAGCGACCTCTGACGCCGCAGCTGAGCTCCGAGTTCCCCCTTAATGGTTGACATAGGCCACCGCCGTGGCGTTGTCTGATTGGATCCTGACCAAGCGTCCCTGCAGTCTCCTTAACCATGAGGAGAGGCACAGTCTGATTGCCCAGAGTTCCATGACATTGATTGGTAGGAAGGAACAACTTCCCCGACCGAAGGGCCGGGGATCTCAGCCACCATGTCAGGGATGCCCTGACCAGGCGACTCACCTGGATCGGATGATCTAGTGACAATGGAGACTTGTTCCAGCAAGACGGGATCTCCTTTTGTAAGACTCAAGTGTGGAATTGGGCATACGGCACCGCCTCGAAGGAAGCCACCACGAGTCCCAGGACCCTCATGCAAAAAACGGAGTGACGACCATTTGCGGGACGTCAGCACCCGTACCGCAGATTGAAGAGTCTGTAATTTGTCTAAGGTAAGAAATACCCTCGCCTCCGAGGAGTCCAGGATCAATCCTAGGTACTCCAGACGCTGAGTCGGAACCAGGACTGACTTCTGGATGTTCAGCAGCCAGCCGAATTCTCGGAGGGCCTGACTGGCTATCAACACATTTTCCTCTAAGTCTGAGCCAGAGTTTGCTCTCAGAAGAAGATCGTCCAGATAGCCCACGATAGCAATGCCTCGCTGTCTGAGCAAAGCTAGAATCGGGGAAAGCACCTTGGTGAAAACACGCGGTGCTGACGCCAAACCGAAGGGAAGAGCCACAAACTGATAGTGGTCTTCGCCTATCGCGAAGCACAGAAACTTCTGGTGACCCGCGCAGATTGGGACATGCAAGTAGGCGTCCTTGATGTCCAAGGATGCCAGAAAATCCCCCGGGTGGAGCGCAGCAATTACCGAGCGAAACCTTCACAAAAGGCATTTAGGGCCTTGAGGTCCAGAATTGGACAGACTCCGTCCTTCTTTGGGACCACAAACAGATTCGAATAAAATCCCTGAAACATCTCCTTTGCCGGAACCGGCACAATCACTCCGCACCTCAGCAAGTCCTGCACTGCCCCTAATAGGGCAGGCCGACGTGCCGGAAGGAGAGAGAGATTTGAGGGGAAGAATCTGTCTGGTGGCCAGGAAAGGAACTATATCCTGTACCCCGAGGTGACCACCTCGCATACCCACCGATCGGAGATCCGGGAGGTCCACCGATCCGTGAACCTGCAAAGTCGCCCCCCCACCCCAGAGTCGGGCGGGGGCAAGACTTCATGCGGTGGCGGGCTTGCTTGCCGGTTTGTTTGGCTTACGCACCCAGGGACGCTTCTGTCCCCCATCCGTACCCTTGTCAGTCCGGGAGAATATTCCTGCGGGATCTGACTGACGAAAAAACCTTGTCTGAGTGGGAAAGGAAGGACCCGGCTTACGGCGCGGCTCTTTCGTCTTAGTAGGCTGAGGAAGAAGGGTGCTCTTACCCCCCGTGACATTTTTAATAATGTCATCCAGGGAAGCACCAAATAGCCTTCCGCCCTTGAAAGGCAAATCCGTCAGGAGCTTCTTAGAGGCCAGGTCAGCAGACCAGCATTTTAACCAAATTAGGTGACGCAAAACAACCGCAGACACTGAGGCCCTAGAAATTAGGGGGGCAACGTCCATAGTGGCATCGCACACATACACCAGGCCCTGTACCATTTGGTCTGCCAGTGTAACGCATTCCGGAGGAAGATTATGCTCCTGCACAGTCTGGTGCATAATTTTTGCCCATTCCGTGAGTGTCTGAGACACCAGGGTCGCTGCTACAAGAGGACGTAGCGCAGATCCCAGCATGGTGAACATGGCTCTGCTCACCACTTCCAACCTCCTATCAGTAGGGTCCTTAAAAGCAGGGGTCCCCTCAACCGGGAGAGTCGTGGCTTTATTTAACTGGGTGACCGGGGGGTCGACCACTGGAGAGGCCCATTTTTTAATCAGGCTGTCCTCAAAGGGGTACCTAACCGCCAGATGCTGTGAGACCGCAAAGGTCTTCTGCGTTTTTTTTTTAAAAGCATGAGCTTGAAAAGAACCAAAGGAGACTGACTCCACCACGGGCTCCTCAGCCGCAGCACCCAGCTTGAGAGTGTCCCTCAAAGCATCAATGAGTTCACCAACAAGAGTCCTGTCATGTACTGACCCAGATAAGGAGCCTTCCTCACAAGGAATGTCCTGGTCAAAAATACCCAAAAATTACCCAGGGGACTCACCAACCCGGACAGGACCGCTCGGTTCTGCTGCCTGTGTGCCGCTCTCAGCGCGAGTGAACAGTGAGGAAACTGTGAGGAGAATCGCACCGTCCAGTCAGCGATAGAGGCCAAACCAGCACAAAAGAGCGTGCGGCTTCAAGAAAATGGCCGCCACAATAACAAGTGTGCCACAGAGTGGCCACGGCAAGATGGCCGCCAATGTGGTTTACAAAGCAATTGAAAGTATAGTAAAAACATGGCGCCAAACGGCGCGCAAGGCCCAGGCTGACACAGAAAGTACCCCACACCTTAATGCAGACCCCTATGGACCCCGACCGGGACAGAGTGACCCCCAGTCAGCGCATCGCCAGAGTAGGTGACAGAGAGTAGCAAAAAAACAAGGGAGAGACAGGGAAAACCCCCTTACCATAGGAACACACAGTATGTACTCACCTGCTGAGGCAGGGGAAACAGTACTTACCCGTCCAGCTAGGACCCACTGGTGTGTTCCTGACAGGTCTATCACAGTGCAGTACTGAGTAGCTGTCGGCCCGGTCCACCGTGAAAGATACAGCAAAACTGTTCAGTCGCATGTGGACCTTGGAGCAAAAAGCTCACCGGCCACCCCTGGAGCCATGGGGCATGTCGTGGACTGATCTCACGCAAAGCAAAAGGATCAGCACGCTCAATGGTCGGACTGGGAAGACTACGAGGATAGCAACTACCCAACCTGTTGCCCAGCCGACAGTTGATAGAAGAATCACAAAAATAAAATAATAAAAGTTCAAAACAAGGAAAAAATATTTCTTCAAGAGACTGGCTCCGAAGAGAGCCACGTCCTCTTCTCTGCTAGGCAGAAAAAAACTGAGGCTGCTGGCTGCAGGTAGGAGGGTTATTTCCGGAGGGACCATCCCCTGGGCGGGGCTGTTCAGCTCTGGAAATGGAATGTATGTTAAAACATCTAACATTCTGCCTAGTCTTCTCCTATGAGCAGGAGCATAACCCACTTTGTCAAGATTGAAGATGCTGTGTCAGTCCATGGACGGTAAGAGAAAATATGATTTTTTGTGTAGTTGAGTCAGAACTTGTGCGGTATGAAAGTGGTTAATCAAATATACCATTATAAAGCTCTCCACACACCCTAAGGCCCGGGGCTTTTACACCTTGATAGAGCAAAAGTCCAAAGGTATATCCCTATTCTATGGTATTTTGAAAAACAAACAAATCTTCTGTATAACTAGCCCGATGCATACATGGGAAAAAGGATCTTGCACTTACATTTACCCCTGACCAGTGGAGAAGTGCTTTTTAGTCAATCTTTAAGACCTCTCGCTGCACCTCATATGAAACTTAAAAAATTTAGTTTTTTGGTATTACACACCCTTTAGGTTGGCAAATTTCCTCTTCCTACTCACCTCTCTGCTGGCGCAATTGCTGTCAGGTGGAGAATTTATTACACGTTCTTTGGGAATGCCCCACACTAACTATTTTTTTGAGGCAATTTTTTTTACTTTTATCTACCTGTACAGGTGTGCTCTCTCCCCCATTCCCAGCATTGACCCTACTTAATCTAAGGATAAATTCCCAAAAGACTACAGGCAGGTTGTTACACATATATTCCAAACAGCTTGATCCCTAAGTCTAAGGCAGTGGAAGTCGCTGTTAGCACCCAATTTATCAGAAGCAATTGGTATTATTAACCTGTACAAAACTTATAAGAAACTATTAGCTTTGAGTTCACTATCATATAATGCTTTTCTAAACTCTTGGAGTTTTTGGACGAATGATTGAATACATAATATTGAACTTGTATTGTGCAATATATGAACCTCATATGGGTACTGTAAATTTAGTACTACTTATGTTTCTTGCTTGTATGACCATGTACATTTGTAGAAGTTCATGTGCATGTACAGGCAGCCGTACTAATATTTTTGACAATATAGCGTGTGTGTGTGTGTGTGTGTGTGTGTGTGTGTGTGTGTGTGTGTGTATATATATATAATTATTTTTTTTTTGTTATGTATGTATAACAAATCAGCTTGTGATCAAAGGGGTTCACTCATGGACGTACATAGTAGACCACCAACCTCATCTGATATTGCTCAAATAGTTCTCTCTTCTCTTCCCAGGATGTCTTGCTCTGTAGCTCCCTTGGTACCTCCTCGCACGCTCACCTGCAGGACTTTTCCAGAACCTCTCCCATCCTCTGAAACACCTTCCCTCAATATGTCCATGATTCCTGCATGGGGCTCTGTAGTTTGGAGATTCCATAGTGTCTTGGGTGGGACGGAATCTCCAACCCTGTGTCCAAGTTTTGCGGAGGACGAGTAAGGTGTGAGCTCAGGTGCACACCATCCTTATAATGGAGGTTTTTGAATACCTCAAGGCTCCTAGTTGGAGACTGCTTCACCACAGGGAAACAGGAGGTCTCCAGGAGTCAGAGGCTGCAGGTGACAGCCAGAGCATGTGTGTGTCTGCGAGAGACAGGTAATGGGCTAAGGCCAGAGCGAAGCTGTTGGCTTCGAGGAAACCTATGGTCTGAGGACCAACATAAAGAGCAGAGGTACTGCTTAAGAGAGAGAGCCAGGTGGGCTAGTATTCTTGGTTGTGCATATCGCTGGAAGAGAACCCCTGTGAGGGAAACATTATAAGTTGGACTTTTGCTTTGTTTTTGCCTTTTCTAATAATCATGGGTTGCCATGCCCTCAAATATAGTTCCTTATTACAGTGAATCACCTGAAAACACATCTACCACTAGAGCTAATGGTCCCCCAGGTTACACTAGTCATTGTTGCGTTACACAAATTGCTTAATATAATTTTATACTTTTAAACAGACTATGCCTTTTCAGTCACAGTGCATGCTTCAGCTGCAAAGTAAGACTGATTTACCGTGATAGTGTTGAATATTTACAGGAATAATTGTCACAATACTGCAGAAAATAATGGGTATTGTTACACCGATCTTATCAATTTGTAGCTGATGTTGCAAATGTGCCATTCTCAAAAAGGTCTTGAAAATGGGAGGTCTTATATCCTGCCAGGAGCCTACCATATGAGCAATCTAACAGGAGGAGACACAGCCAGGAGAGAAGCAATATCACCCAGAGGACACATGCTTAACACTGTGAGAATATATTATTCATTAACATCTCCATTAGGTTGTGCTACTTTAAAACCAGCTAAATACAACTGTTAAGCAAATGTAATGTTGTATTTACGAAACCATGTTAATATTCCAAATGCACACTTCATCAGGCATGTGACACAGAAATATATACAGAGCTCAGCATAAATGAGTACACCCCAACAGATTTGTCAGAAAACCTTTACTTTTCTTTCAGAATCAACATTTTATATGGGACGCTATACTACAAAATACTCCCACAAATGCGGGCCATTCATTGCAACCAAGATTTGTTAATTTGCACACAAAAAAAAAATATTTTTTACGAACAAATTCATTCAAGACCATGTTGCAAAAATTAATTCACCCCAATGAAAGTCGAAAACTGGAAACACACTATACAATTTTCTTAAAATTTTTTCCTTAGATTTGCCTAAACCATATATGAGGTCAAACCTAAACACTTTTTAATTTGTATGCAATCAGGCACCACATAGTTGAAGGTAAATCTAAAGGAAATCAAACAAAAGTTATATAGTGTGTATCCAGCTTTAGGAGTGAAGCCTAATTTTGGACAACAAAATCCTAATAACAAGAATTCAACTACAAGTGAGTCTAAGTATTCATTAAACTGGCGTCCAGCAGACAGTTGATCATAAAATGTCGTTACTTAACAAAGAAAACCCCTTCTCATTTAATGCCATCAGCAATGCCACCACATGGAAGAGAAATGTCACAAGGCCCAAGAAAGAAAATAAATTCTTTACACAAGAAAGGTGAAGGCTACACGAAGGTCAGCAAAGCTTTACTTATCAGTCAGAATACTGTAGCAAAAGTGATACAAAAATTTAACAAAGATGGAACTGCAACCATCTCACGGAGATGTTCAGGCTGTCCATGGAAGTTACCACCTCAACAGGAGCGTCTTCTGATAAGGGTTGAAGAAAATTGTCATGCACGTTTACTGCAGTTAGTTAAAGAACTAGAAAGCCAAACTGGGGTGATTGTTTCATGTGGCACAATACAGTGTGCACTGCACAGAAATGACATGCATGGGTGTCGTCCATGAAGGAAGCCTCTCCTAAAGCTCATGCACAAAAAAGCCCACCTAGAATTTGCCAGGGCCCATGCTGAAGAAGACAATTACTGGGACTCAGTACTCTGGAGAGAGGAGAAAAAGATAAATCTTTTTGGAACCGATGGCTCCAAAACTATACAGTTGCAAATAAAAGTATGTGAACCCTTTTGGAATAATATGGATTTTTGCACAAATTGGTCATACAATGTGATTTGATCTTCATCTAAGTCACAACAATAGACAATCAGAGTCTGCTTAAACTAATAACACACAAAGAATGTTACCATGTTTTTATTGAACACACCATGTAAACATTCACAGTGCAGGTGGAAAGAGTATGTGAACCCCTAGACTAATGAGATCTCCAAGAGCTAATTGGAGTGAGGTGTCAGCCAACTGGATTCCAATCAATGAGATGAGATTGGAGGTGTTGGTTACAGCTGTCCTGCCCTATAAAAAACACACACCAGTTCTGGGTTTGCTTTTCACAAGAAGCATTGCCTGATGTGAATGATGCCTCGCACAAAAGAGCTCTCAGAAGACCTACGATTAAGAATTGTTGACTTGCATGAAGCTGGAAAGGGTTATAAAAGGATCTCCAAAAGCCTTGCTGTTCATCAGTCCATGGTAAGGCAAATTGTCTATAAATGGAGAAAGTTCAGCACTGCTGCTACTCTCCCTAGGAGTGGGCGTCCTGTAAAGATGACTGCAAGAGCCAGCACAGACTGCTCAATGAGGTGAAGAAGAATCCTAGAGTGTCAGCTAAAGACTTACAAAAGTCTCTGGCATATGAAAACATCCCTGTTAGCGAATCTACGATACGTAAAACACTAAACAAGAATGGATTTCATGGGAGGGTACCACAGAGGAAGCCACTGCTGTCTAAAAAAAACATTGCTGCACGTTTACAGTTTGCACAAGAGCACCTGGATGTTCCACAGCAGTACTGGCAAAATATTCTGTGGACAGATGAAACCAAAGTTGAGTTGTTTGGAAGAAACACACAGCACTATGTGTGGAGAAAAAGAGGCACAGCACACCAACATCAAAACCTCATCCCAACTGTGAAGTATGGTGATGGGGGCATCATGGTTTGGGGCTGCTTTGCTGCGTCAGGGCCTGGACGGATTGCTATCATCGAAGGAAAAATGAATTCCCAAGTTTATCAATACATTTTGCAGGAGAACTTAAGGCCATCTGTCCACCAGCTGTAGCTCAACAGAAGATGGGTGTTACAACGACCCAAAGCATAGAAGTAAATCAACAACAGAATGGCTTAAACAGAAGAAAATATGCCTTCTGGAGTGGCCCAGTCAGAGTCCTGACCTCAACCCGATTGAGATGCTGTGGCATGACCTCAAAAAAGCGATTCACACCAGACATCCCAAGAATATTGCTGAGCTGAAACAGTTCTGTAAAGAGGAATGGTCAAGAATTACTCCTGACCGTTGTGCACGTCTGATCTGCAACTACAGGAAACGTTTGGTTGAAGTTATTGCTGCCAAAGGAGGTTCAACCAGTTATTAAATCCAAGGGTTCACATACTTTTTTCCACCTGCACTGTGAATGTTTACATGGTGTGTTCGATAAAAACATGGTAACATTTAATTCTTTGTGTGTTATTAGCTTAAGCAGACTGTGATTGTCTATTGTTGTGACTTAGATGAAGATCAGATCACATTTTATGACCAATTTGTGCAGAAAGAGTTCACATACTTTTTTTTTTTGCAACTGTATGTTGTTGCAAAAGTGAGGAGTAGAAAGAAAAATGCCTAGAGTGAAACATGGTGGTTGCAGTGTCTGTCCTTCTGTGGGGGTTGCATGAGTGCTATTGGTGTCGGGGAGCTGCATTTCATTGATGGTATCATGAATTCACAGACATACTGCTCTTTATTAAAAGAGAAGATGCTACTACCATCACTCCCTTGGCAGGCGTGCACTTTTCCAACATGACAATGATCCAAAACACACATCGAAGACCACTGTTGCATTTTTGAAGAAGAACAGGGTGAAAGTGATTCAGTGGATAAGTACTGTATTATGTCTCCTGGTCTGAACCCAATCAAACACGTATGCCTAGAATACTTGGTGCTTTCCTTAAAAATCATAGAGGTCATACAAAATGTAAGGTATAAGAAGATCATGAACCATTATTCATGGTTAGAGTTCTCCTCAAATATATATTTTACAGACAATGTTTCTCTGACATGAGTGTGAACAAGATGTGACTTTTTGTGGTTAAGCTAATCTTTTTTCTGTGTAATAGGTTGAAATGTGACTTTGTGGTTAGGCCTTTTCCGGGAAAAAGTTTATCTCACTTCTGCTTTTTAACTGACAGATTGACCACACTGACATCTGGCGTTTCTTATCTTCCTGTTTCAAATGTCAGAACATGTCTAGTTTGACCACAATTGACGTATGTTAACTGACCGCTTTTGCAGAAGTCAAAAAACCTGTTAAAATTTATTTTTGTCTAACTCATGAGGTTTTAGCTTATTGCTGATAGGTCCATAGGAGGGAGGCAACTTTTCTCGCTGTGTATAAAAAAGGACATGTAACCATTAAAACACATATTCTAGTATACCCATTCACTGTTTATTGGTGTCTTGAATATCCGACCGGTCAGAGAGACTTCCACAGATCCTGAGTCCAGCTCGAGCCAAGAATGTCCAACAGAACCAAACAGAACCAGAACCTTTCAGTGGTACCAGAAGTGGGGTGATCCAATTGAACAGTTAAGACCCCCTTTAATTATTATTGGGAACAACAGTCTTGCCTTGTCAATTGGTTCACCATAAAGTAGACTCTCGAGAAAACTACAAGTTTTCTGGGACTCTGTTAAGATTGAAAGGTAGATTTAGAATAGATACAGAGGGTCTCGCTAGGTTGGCCAGACCAGGTTATTAGATTGAGGAAGAATCTTAAATTCTTCTCTACATAGGACGGATCTGTGGAAACTCTATATCTAAAAGGTGTACACAAAAAGGGTTACCTTTTTAAATGTCGACTGTATATTGTTGTCCTGAATGTAAAACTGGTTTATTGTTTGCTTATAAAGGGAAGACCACGTCATTAGTGGCAATTGTTCCAGGGGGGTATCATGTCAAAATTGGCAACGGTCCTATGTTCCAGGGATCAAAACAACATATGTTAAGATTTAATATACATAATTCTTTATCATATAGTTTGACACTCGAGGGCCTAAGTGTGGCTGAAATCCAGTGTCTAATTATATACCAAAAAAAGGAGAACACTGGGTTCCTTGTCATAAATCTATAAATTGTCATAAGTTTAAGGACATTTTCCGCCCCTGGAACAAAATAGAGAAAGCAAGACAGAATTTTTTTAATTTTAAAGTATAAGTATTATTGTTTGCTATAACGGGTAATCAAGCAGGAAAGGAAGCTGAAGGTAAGCAGCACCAACCCTCTCCGATTGATTACATTAACCACTTGACAACTGGGCACTTAAACCCCCTTCCTAACCAGACGAATTTTCAGCTTTCGGTGCTCTCACATTTTGAATGACAATTACTCAGTCATACAACACTGTACCCATATGAAAATTTTGTCCTTTTTTTCACACAAATAGAGCTTTCTTTTGGTGGTATTTAATCACTGTTGGGTTTTTTATTTTTTGCGCTATAAGAGAAAAAAGACTGAAAATTTTGTAAAAAAATGAATTTTTCTTTGTTTCCGTTATAAAATTTTGCAAATTAGTATTTTTTCTTCATACATTTTGGCCAAAATTTATACTGCTACATATCTTTGGTAAAAATAAGTACAAATTGGTGGATATTTTTTGGTCTTTGTGAAAGTTATAGAGTCCACAAGCTATGGTGCCAATATCTGAAAATTGATCACACCTGAAGTACTGACGGCCTATCTCATTTCTTGAGACCCTAACATGCCAGAAAAGTACAAATACCCCCCAAATGACCCCTTTTTGGAAAGAAGACATTCCAAGGTATTTAGAAAGAGTCATTGTGAGTTTTTTGAAGTTGTCATTTTTTCCCACAATTCTTTGCAAAAATCAAGATTTTTTTTTCTTTTTTTTTTTTCCACAAAATTGTCATATTAGCAGGTTATTTCTCACACACAGCATATGCATACCACAAATTACACCCCAAAACACATTCTGCTATTCCTCCCGAGTATGGCGATACCACATGTGTGAGACTTTTACACAGCGTGGCCACATAGAGAGGCCCAACATGCAGGGAGCACCTTCAGGCGTTCTGGAGCACCCAGGCCAATTCTGACATTTCTCTCCTACATGTAAAAATCATCATTTATTTGCTATAAAATTACATAGAACCCCAAAACATTATATATGTTTTTTTAGCAAAGACCTTAAAGAATATAATGGTGGTCATTGCAACTTTTTATCTTGGACGGTATTTGCGCAGAAATCTTTCTAACGCGTTTTTTACGGAAAAAAACTGTTTTGTGCCTAAAAGAAAAAAAAAACAGTAAAGTTAGCCCAGTGTTTTTGCATAATGTGAAAGATGAAGTTACGCCGAGTAAATAGATACCTAACATGTCACGCTTCAAAATTGCACACGCTCGTGGAATGGCGCCAAACTTCGCTACTTAAAAATCCCCATAGGCAATGCTTTAAATATTTTTACTGGTTATATGTTTTGAGTTACAGAGGAGGTTCTAGGGCCAAAATTATTGCTCTCGCTCTAACGTTCGCAACGATACCTCACATGTGTGGCTTGAACACCGTTTTCATATGTGGGCGGGGCTTACGTATGCGTTCACTTCTGCATGCGAGCTCACGGGGGCAGGGGCGCTTTTAAAAAAAAATATATATTTTATTGTTCATTTTACTTTATTTATTTTAGTTTGACATGTTTTTCCGCCCCAAATTTTTTTTTTTAGCACTTTTATTCCTATTACAAGGAATGTAAACATCCCTTGTAATAGGAATATGGCATGACAGGTCCTCTTTACAGTGAGATATGGGGGGGGGGGGGGGGGTGTCAATAAGACCCCACATCTCACCTCTAGGCTGGGAAGCCTAAAAAAAAAACAAAAAAAAAAACAATCTTGGCTTTGATCGTAGCGGTGAGTCGGTAGAAGCACCGGAGGGCAGCGGGAGGGGGGGGGGCATCCCCTCTCACCTTCCGTAAGAGCGATCAAGCGGTGGAACAGCCGCTATGATTGTTCTTATGGTGTAGGGAATCGCCAGCTGAAAAAGCGAATATCTGAATGATGCCTGTAGCTGCTCCCATCATTCAGATATCTCCGCACAAAGTCAAGGACGTCATATGACGGCCGGCGGGCGGGAAGTGGTTATTGCAGAGTTTTGCCGGGTATTGAGGAGTATTGCCGGGTATTGAGGAGTATTGACGAGTATTGCCGGGTATTGACGAGTATTGCCGGGTATTGACGAGTATTGCGGGGTATTGCCGGGTATTGTGGAGTATTGCAGGGTATTGTGGAGTATTGTGGAGTATTGCAGGGTATTGTGGAGTATTGCAGGGTATTGTGGAGTATTGCCGGGTATTGTGGAGTATTGCCGGGTATTGTGGAGTATTGCCGGGTATTGTGGAGTATTGCTGGGTATTGTGGAATATTGCCGGGTATTGTGGAGTATTGCCGGGTATTGTGGAGTATTGCCGGGTATTGTGGAGTATTGCCGGGTATTGTGGAGTATTGCTGGGTATTGTGGAGTATTGCTGGGTATTGTGGAGTATTGCCGGGTATTGTGGAGTATTGCTGGGTATTGTGGAGTATTGCGGAGTATGGCAGGGTATGGCAGGGTATGGGCAGGGTATTGCACAGTATGGGCAGGGTATTGCACAGGGTATTGCAGAGTATGGGCAGGGTATTGCACAGGGTGTATTGCAGAGTATTGCACAGGGTGTATTGCAGAGTATTGCACAGGGTGTATTGCAGAGTATTGCACAGGGTGTATTGCAGAGTATTGGCAGGGTGTATTGCAGAGTATTGCACAGGGTATTGCAGAGTATTGGCAGGGTGTATTGCAGAGTATTGCACAGGGTATTGCAGAGTATTGCACAGGGTGTATTGCAGAGTATTGCACAGGGTGTATTGCAGAGTATTGGCAGAGTATTGCACAGGGATGGCTGAGCAGGGATGGATGGATTGCTGGATCTGTGACTGCAATTGTCACAGATCCAGCCCACAGCTGACATGGGGGAGGGAGCGGACATGATCCGCTCCCTCCCCTCTCCTCTCACACTGTACCGATCGGTACAGAGAGGGGAGGGAGGAACCGGCGTCATCAAATGACGCCGGTCTGTTTACAAGTGATCGCTCCGTCATTTGACGGAGCGATCACGTGGTAAACGGCCGCGATTAGCGGCCATCTACCGTGATCCGTGATGCGCCGGGTCTTCCGGACCCGGCGGTCACGGACATATCCTGGAGCGCGCCCCGGGGGGCGCGCGGGAGCAAGATTCTGTGAGGACGTCCCTGGGACGTCCACTCAGGATAACTCGACCGCGCTGTGGACGTCTTTTGTACATGGCGCGGTCGGGAAGTGGTTAAAGTCAATTATGGGAAAAATTATACTGATCCTTTTTGGTCACTAGTTTTAAAAAGAGCACATCAGTTAGAAGTGCCATGTTTGGGGGAATACGGATCATGTTCCGAGGAAGAGTGGGAGGAAGTGACCAGAATATGTGGCCAACATAAACAGTATAATTATCCCATAAAAGACCTTGACAAAGATTACATGACTAAATGTTGTAAGATTTGGGCAAAGGGTATGAAGGAATATAGAAAGAAATATACAAGTGTAAAAATGGAAAAGAAAGAGCAATTAGAAGACGCAATAGGAAGTTCATCAGCTCCACCTAATTTTTATCAAGAAAAACCCCCTCCATATGCTATGGTAAAAGATGAATCCCTTGTCCCAAAGAAAATATACCCCTCGTTAGATCCAAATGTTATAGCAGGAGTATTAACCATAGCTAAACAAAAGGGAACTAATTGGTTACGGGAGGGGGAAGATAGAAGACAGATACAGGAACGTTTAAGTCAATTAGTAAAGGAGGAAGAACAGTGTATTAAAAAAGAGGAAGATGAAGAAAAAGTGATAGAAGAAAAGCTGAGGAGGATAAGGATGATGAGGCAGTGGGTGGCTTGACCTCGGGGATAGAAGCCCTCAAATTCCCAGTTATTCACATGGGAGAAACCCCGGTCCATATCCCACTCCCCCTCGGGACGTTAAGGGATATTAAAGATCTTTGCCCAAAGCCACGCAAACACCCCAGAGAGGCAGCTCTGTTCTTACAGAGACATTTCACGGCCACTGGCATGAATGCCGATGACTGTGAAATAATAATACAGACAGTGGATCCAGATCCCATCTGCGATGTAGAAGTTAAGACATTATTTGCTGATAATGACCCCTTTAAAAGGCAAAGGGATGGGAATCATTTTGGGCAGCTGTGGCAGCTGTTTGGCAGTAAAGTTACAAAGGAGAGAGCGCTTTGCAGATAATGTGCACTGCAAAGCAGGGACCGGGAGAAAACTTTTATTCATTTTGTAAACGGGTACACCAGTTATACAAAGATACAGGAATGGAGAACCCTGAACTGTATGTGAGCACAGTCATGTCCGGGGGAGATCCCAAAACAACACAGTTACTTAAATTAATTACCCCCAATTGGTCAACATTAAAACCTGATGCCTTTCTCAAAGACATTAAAAAAGCGTGCATCCTCTGGCTTATTCACTACAAAAGGAGGGGTATTTCCCTCATTTAACCCCGAACAGATAGAAAGCCCGCAGTTAGCTGCTGCACAAATGGTTGTCCCTTATACACAACCAGTTCCCCAACAATCCCAACAAGTACAATACCAAGCATATCCCCAGGATAACCAGCAGGGTTGTTTCACATGCAGGGACATGGGACGTCAGAATGCCCCCTTAGGAGAGGAACAAGTAGGGCAGCTAACCACAGGGGTAATATGGGAAGAGGCAGATTGCCCGTTGGTACAGTTCATGACCAACATCTTTTTAAATGAGTTTTGCCATTCTGACTGACCACTTCCTCTGGGAAGAGACTTAATGTCAAGTTTAAACATTCACATCAAATTTACAAAAGATGGGGGCCTGCTAGCTACATCAGAAATCTGTGATTTGTCTAACCCAAAAAAGACAGGATTTTAGAGGGTACTTTATGTTACTACCGGCACACCTTAAAGCACACCCTATATGGGCACTGCATACATTGTACACCATACAAGCCCATCATTGGGGAAGGAGCAGTAGTACATTACCAAAAACAATATCCCCTGTCAGAAGGAAAAATTGCAGGCATAGCACCACAAATAAAGCAATATTTAGCAGAAGGAATACTGAAACATACAATCAGTCCCTGGAACACCCCCATTCACCCAGTCAAAGCCAGTGGTGAATGGCGCTTTGCACAGGACCAAAGGGCCCTGAACAAAGCTATTGTCCCCCTTCCACCTTTTGTTGCGGATATTGCTACAATATTTTGTGAGATACCGGCAACGTCCAAGATCTACATGGTCATTGATTTAAGTATCACGTTCTCTTCCATACCTGTTGCAGAGGAAGCCCAAAATTACTTTAAACCTGGGCTAGGCTCCCGCAAGGCTTTGCGAACAGTCCTGCAGCGTGCTCCATGGTCTTGAATCGATCTTTGAGCGATTGGGTACCAAAAGAAGGCTCAGTGTTGCTTCAGTATGTGGATGTCCTATTGCTGTGTAATGAAAATGAGGTCAGCTGTGCGGAGGACTCAGAGCACCTACTAACTCACCTCGCCTCAAAAGGTCACTTGGTGTCTCGCAAAGAGATCCAGTGGTGCAGGTCGCAGGTTGAGTACTTGGGGTGTATAATCCGAATCGAACGTTTGGTGTCACCAGCTCGAGTCAAGGCACTGTCCTCCTGGAGTCCACCAAGAGACAAGTCAGCGCTTCTCTCTTTCCTAGGGTCCATAATATACTGCAGGCAGTGGATGCCTGATTGCTCTTATTATGATTCTATCCTAAGGTCTGCTACCCTGCAGGATGCCCCAAAGTTTATTGATTGGACAACAGAGAGGGTTAAGGCTTTCACAGCATTAATCAGCTCTCTAAGGCAAGCCCCTGCATTGGGACTTATAGAGTGCGCAGGGCCTTTTTCATTGTACTGTGTGGTATCTGGACCTACGGTTGCAGCGGTCCTAGCACAATCACATGGGAATTCTCTGAGACCCGTATCATACATCTCAAAGAAACTTCCAGATCAAGCTCAAGGTATGCCACATTGCTTACAGGCCGTAGCAGCCTGTGCAATGGCAGTAACAGAGGCTTCAAAGGTGGTTCTGGGACATGACCTCACACTGTATACTACACACCTCATGACAAACATGAACACACAACACATGACAATGCAAAGGTGCAGCGGCTATGAGATTATCTTGCTAAAAACACATAATCTAACCATAAAATCATGTTCAGAAACCTCAAAGCCCATTAGGTTATTACACTCAGGAACACGATTGCACTGAGGTACTTGCAGAAACTACCCTCCCTAGACCAGACCTCACAGATGTTCCGTATCCAAATGCGGAAAATGTTTATGTAGATGGCAGCTGCTCCCGACATGATGACAAAACTTATCAAACTGGTTATGCCATTGTTCAATTGCCAGATGTAATGATTGAAGCCAAATCTCTGAATGCTAGTTCAGTCCAGATTGCAGAACTCATTGCTATAACTATGGTTTGTCAGATTTTTGAAGGAAAAGATGTAAACATTTACACTAACAGCAGATATGGGTACACGGGTTGACAAAAGATCCTACTGGACTTTGGTCAACCAAGGAGGGAATAATAGGGAATAAAAGGGGTGCACCACATGATAGAATCCCTAGATTACACACAAGTCCCCACACAGAAGGGCAATTTAGAATATCTTTTGGTTATAGTTGACAGATTTACAGGATGGGTAGAAGCAATCCCTACCACAGGAGAGACAGCTAGAGTACTAATAAATCAGTGGATCTGTAGGTTTGGCCTTCCGGCCACTATATGGTCAGATCAAGGTCCAGCATTTACCTCGGCCTTAGTGAAGGAGCTCAGGAGTAGAGGAAAAAATGAACAGAACCAATTGAAAAAAGCAACAGGTGGCACAATGAAAAACTGGTTAGATTACTTGCCAGCAGTCTTATATCAAATCAGGACTACCCCCCCCACAGAACAGGAATATCTCCTTTTGAGATACTTATGGGTAGGCCAGCACAGAGGAAACCTGATGAGGGAGAGGAGGTTAATCTTTATTCTTTACAGGAAGAGTACGTGAAACATCTGGTAAGTAGCCTTAGTGAAACAGAGGACAAGGTTGCTGTCACTTTCCCTCCTCTCTCCACAGAGCCTACACATCCGTATATCCCAGGAGACAAAGTATTGATAAAACAACTTGCTGTCCGGAAACAACCAGGCCCTATCTTCCAAGGACCATTTGAAATTCTGAAGGTTTCCAGAACAGCCGTTCTTACAGATCAAGGACCACAATGGATCCATGCATCCAGACTAAAGACATTTCCGAAGGGAAACTGGAAGAAGGTGAAGGAGAAGACAAAGACCTCTGTTCTGGAGAGTATTCCAGAAAAGGATCCGGAAAATACTCCCTAGTGGACCATAAAAAACAAGAAACTCAGAGTTCCATACCCATAGACACTAATGGTCAAAAAGGAGGGGTCACTTCGGCAAAACTTTTTCTTTTTTCCTTAATGATTACATTGTTTATTTTAATGCTCATAATCGTGGGACACTGTTGGTCAGATAATTCTAACAGACCAAAAAGAAGTATGGAAGACAATTTTAGTGGTAAAATGCTGCTGCTTAAATTTAAGTATGCTTATGCTCAAAAATCAAGATATGGAAAATGTTGGATATATAGTAAACTCCATCCTAGCACTGCTAGAATCCCCCTAATGGCAGTACCTCTAAACTTCACCCCTCTCCTAAACGGCACACCACCTGTCGTCCTTAATAATCCAATGATCGATGGGCTTCAATTCTTGAAGCCATGATCATAAGGAGGGGTTGTAAGGTATAAGAAGATCATGAACCAATATTCATGGTTAGAGTCCTCCTCAAATATATATTTTACAGACAATGTTTCTCTGACATGAGTGTGAACAAGATGTGACTTTTTGTGGTTAAGCTAATCTTTTTTCTGTGTAATAGGTTGAAATGTGACTTTGTGGTTAGGCCTTTTCCGGGAAAAAGTTTATCTCACTTCTGCCTTTTAACTGACAGATTGACCACACGGACATCTGGCGTTTCTTATCTTCCTGTTTCAAATGTCAGAACATGTCTAGTTTGACCACAATTGACGTATGTTAACTGACCGCTTTTGCAGAAGTCAAAAAACCTGTTAAAATTTATTTTTGTCTAACTCATGAGGTTTTAGCTTATTGCTTATTGCTGATCACTGGGCCTAAATGGTAATGGTTATCATTTATACTCTTTTCAGAAGTCTCTCAAGACAATGCTGTCAATACCCATGATTACACACCTGAGACCATCATCTATTCCTGCCTTAGTGCGGCCATGTGGAGGTCCCTCTACGCCTCACGCTGCCATAGCTCCCGGAAAGGATGTCCCCTTTATGGGGAGTTTCCAGCTCTCTTTGTTGCATCTCCACATGTTGGATGTGAATATTGCCCCTATGGGCTTTTTTTTCTTCCTTTGGTGCTTGTTCCATTTCCCAGGTTATGACCGTTTTTTTGTATTCTTTTTTAGATACTGACATTGCTGCTCCTGATGAGTGAATATCTATACTTCACGAAACGCGTAGAGCCTTGTAATTGCAATGTTCTATACTGATCAAGTCACCAACATGTTTTACATGCATCTTTTTATATGATCAGCATTTTTTATTTTGATACAATGGGAAGTTCTCAGTTTGTGTAGGCAGATCCCTTCCACTGTCATGTAATCATGTTCCCTTCTGTACATTTATGAAATTATATTGTGCGATTATTTATTGGTTGTTTGTATTTAATTTTGGTCAATAAACCTACTATGCTTTGACCCCTCACCGATGACTGCGTTTCTTCATTCAAAGTCCCAAACCTCCCCCCTTTTTTCTAGCTTATTGCTGATAGGTCCATAGGAGGGAGGCAACTTTTCTCGCTGTGTATAAAAAAGGACATGTAACCATTAAAACACATATTCTAGTGTACCCATTCACTGTTTATTGGTGTCTTGAATATCCGACCGGTCAGAGAGACTTCCACAGATCCTGAGTCCAGCTCGAGCCAAGAAGGTCCAACAGAACCAAACAGAACCAGAACCTTTCACAAAATACTAGATGTAGTTGTTTTTGTTGTAGGGTGTATTCATTTTAACAATATTGAAATAAAGCATATCAGTACCCATCAGTGCAGCCTCATTAGTGCCTATGAGTGACCATCAGTGCAGCTTATCACTGCATGAGGATCACAGGGAGGAATCGGGAGGAGAGCTGGCCAGATCACAGAGAGATAGGCTCTCCCGCTGTGATACAGCTTGGATCTGAAACATCAGTCGCTAGCAAAGTCCTGCCTCCTATGATAGACAGCACACTAATTCAATTTCCCAGCATTGGACCAGTGTGCTGTCTAACATAGGAGGTGGGACACTGTGTGACAGTGGTCATCATTTCAGATCCAAGCTGTGTCACAGTGGAAAATCTCTCTATGTGATCCAGTCGGCACTCTGCCCAACAGTTTTCTGGCTGATCACTTCTGGCAAAAGCGGTGCAGCCTTTTTTACAGGGCATCACAGCGGCCCAAGGGGTAGGGTGGCAATTGCCCCCCCCCCCCGGGCCATTTTGATGCCCTGTAAAAAAAATGCAGCATGGCTTCTGTTAAACGGTCGGCCCAGTCCACCCCTGCTCTGCACTCAGCTTATTTCCACTTGCCAAATGCGAGCAGGCAAGTGGAATTTTTGAGGAGTTTTACTGACCTCACTCTCATGTAATGAGCTACCGTATATACTTGAGTATAAGTCGAGTTTTTCAGCACATTTTTTGTGCTGAAAATGCCCCCTCGGCTTATACTCAAGTAACCTTTTTGCACCTGAGCTCCCGGACTTTGGGGACCCGGTACCGGCCGGTCGTAGGTCCCCTGGACCCCAAACTTGGCACACATGTAGCCCCGATCTTCTTTTACAAGGGTGCAAAGCTTGTTGTCCAGGGGACAAACGGCCGGGGAGCACCGATTTTTCAAAGCCGGGCACCCCTTCCATAGACTCCCATGTTAAACGGTCATTTCTCTGGTAATTTTGGGGACCTGGTACCGGCCGGTCCTAGGTCTCCTGGAACCAAAACTTGGCACACATGTAGCCCCATGTCTCCTCTACAAGTTTTTTTGTCTGGCGAACCTACGGCCCGGGAGCACCGATTTTTCAAAGCTGGGCACCCGTCCATAGACTCTCACGTTAAACGTCAGTCTAGTCATGGACACAGTGAGGCATGGGCACAGTGCAGCATGCACATGGACACAGTGAGGCATGCAGATGGACACCCTAGGCTTATATTCGAGTCAATAAGTTTTCCCAGTTTTTGTGGTAAAATTAGGTGGGTCGGCTTATACTCGAGTATATACGGTAAATGTTCTATAAGACTCAGTTATGTCAACATTTTGGAAATTGTTCTTGTGTTCATTGAAATATTGATTAAAATCCTACTTTTCATAAGGGATGTACTCATTTATGCTGAGCACTGTATAGTGCTACCCACCAATCAAACACAAGAAAAAAGTGACACCCCCCGCCTTCTGACATCATATGATATCACAATTTGGCCAAAACAGTAAAAAAACAAAAGCAGTTAGCGATAATAAAGCATACAAACATAACATGCCCCAAATAGGATCAACATACTGTAGGACACCTAAATGAATTAGCAAGGTATACCCCCTGTACAAAATAGCCAATATTGGGAGCTAATATAACCAAAAATCGGGCATTTCAACCAGATCCATATTCAAGGCCAGCAAGGCTTGGCACCGCCGTTACTAGGCACCGTGTCCGCTCACAAAAATAAACCAAGTCAGGATAAAATCTCAAAAGCTTACTGTAATGATCACGCTAAGAAAAACAGCAGGGTCTAATGTCTTAGGACAGAGACCTCCATCTCAAGTTTCCTGATGAGTCACTCAACCTCTTGTACCAAAGGTGCCCATTTAAGCAGCAGATAAAGGAAAACAGTGATACATGGTTTAGCAAAGATCAAGGTTCAATCAATGGTCCTGACAGGCTCTAGGCCAAGCATATATGATCCAAGATTAGCACATCATCTGTCTTTAGGAAAACATGTTAACAACAGATTGGTGTTGAGACCACCCGGTTGTACTCTGCTGTGCCCAGAGTGAAAATCCAGTAGGACTCATAACACAAAAGAATAGGTCAGCGCACATGTACATTTCAGGATGTAAACACAAAAGTCAGTGTTACAGTTTAAATAGTCGGGATGTGATACTGATTACCCCTGTGGGAGTGTGCAAATTATTCACCGGAAATTACATACATTGCAATTATAACACCTACAGCAGTCGGTATTATAAAGAATTTGGGGCTGTGCCTTAGTGTACTTGTGTCTGGGATCGGCCTTTACAAGATGGTTTCGTAGAGTCCAGGGGCGGATCCAGGGGGGGGGCAACAGGGCAATTGCCCCCCCCCCCGAGACCATCTGTCACACTCACTTGCTCTGTTTTTTTGCGCCTGATCTCCCGGATTTTGGGGACCCAGTACCGGCCAGCCATAGGTCTCCTGGACCCCAAACTTAGCACACATGTAGCACAATGTCTCCTCTACAAGTGTGCAAAGTTTGGTGTCTGGGGGACCTACGGCCGGGGAGCACTGATTTTTTTAAAGCCGGGCACCCCTTCCTTAGACTCAAATGTTAAACGGTAATTTCTCCGGTGATTTTGCGGACCCGGTACCGGCCGGTCGTAGGTCTCCTGGACCCAAATCTGGGTACACATGTAGCCCCATGTCTCCTCTATAAGTGTGCAAAGTTTGGTGTCTGGGAGACCTACGGCTGGAGAGAACCGATTTTTCAAAGACAGGCACTCCTTCCAATAGACTTCCATGTTAAACATCAGTCATAGTCATGGGCACAGTGAGGCACAGAGAGGCATGCAGATGGACACCCTAGGCTTATACTCGAGTCAATACATTTTTCCAGTTTTTTTGGGTAAAATTAGGTGCCTCAGCTTATATTCAGGTCGGCTTATACTCGAGTATATACAGTACTTGTTCTGCGGCTGCCGCTGCCTCTCTGAGTCTCTCTCTCAGTTTCTCACATCAGCCGATCAGCGGCGCCGAGAGAGAGACTCGTCTAATGTAGTTATGCGGCGCCGCACTGACATGATACCAGGAGCGGAGGAGGTGGGTGGAGCCTCTTCCCTGCACTCGTTGCTAACGCCTGGGCCACTTGGCGTCTAGCAACGAGTGACGTCAGTGAGTCACGTCGGGCCACTCTGCGGGCAGGTGAGATAGCGTGCGGCTCCACAGATGGGTAAGAAAGCGGGCGGCTCCGCTTGCGGCGCAGTTTGTGGGCGGGCAGCGCGGTTCGTGGGCAGACCGTGCTGCTCAGTGTGTTGGCAGTGCAGGTGAGAGTGAGAGAGCAGGCTCAGTGTGGCAGCTGGCCAATCAGCTAGCCGTGAGCGGGGGAGCAGAGAGATGAGATCATCTCTCACCGCCCGTGCCTGCCCTGCATTCCTGCAGTGACTTCCGCCCTCACTGTGCAGGCAACAGAGAGATTACATTATCTCTCTGCTGCCTGACTCTGGGAGTCTGGGACACAGCAAGAGACAACCAAAACTACACCTTAGCAGGCAAGTTAGTGACAATCCGCAAATTGTGTCAGGTGACGTGGCAAATGACAATCTGCATCTGGTGGAAGGCAAGTGACAATCAGCAAGGTGTGGCAGGTGACGTGGCAAGTGACAATCCGCAAGGTGTGGCAGGTGATGTGGCAAGTGACAATCCGCAACGTGTGGCAAGTGACACGCTCAGGGCTCCCACTAATTGCAGGCGACGGTGGCAAGTGACACACTCGGGGCTCCCACTGATTCTGCATTGAACTATTTAATTTTATATTACAATGTAATAATAGAAATAATGCACTTCAATTATCCTGACACCATAACAACCATGGTGCCGGGATGATTGAAGCGCCGACACCAGCCATTTCCCTGATAAATTTCACACAAAAAAAAACTTTTTTTGGCAGTGCCCCTCCCAAGAAAAGACTCTGGATCCGCCCCTGGTAGAGTCTTGTTGCGTTTGTGTGCGACCAAGGGCATTATTCGGAGCTCAGGTGCTAGAGAGCCATCAGCTTGCAAAATATTAAGATTGCGGTTAATTGCCAATCCAATCATTTCAGATTTACAATTAAAGGTGTGCATAAATAATGGGTGATGGGTTAGGGCTCTGTCCGGCACCTTGGCTGGGTATCCCTGTTCTAAGAATTTAGGATACATTTTCTGAAGTTGTCTGTTCTTGTCATCTGAGCCAGAGCATATGTGCAGGATCTGCATAAACTGTGAAATAGGATAATTCTTGCGGAGATGAGTAGGATGCACACCCCGGTAGTGGAGTAGTGTGTTCCTGTCAGTAGGTTTGATGTATAGGGATGTCACAAGGGTACCCTGGGTATTGGTGACTAAGACATCAAGGAAAGTGATGCTGTTGGATGAGATCTCTAGAATGAATACTAAACACATAAAATTCCACATCATGATCAGCTCAGATAAGGAGAATATCTATAAACCTCATCCAGTATATGATATGCTATGTAAATAGAGCAGCTGGGTAAATGTGACACTCCTCAAGGAAACCTAAAAAGAGGAATGCAAACAAGGGGGCAGCAGAGCTGCCCATGGCAGTATCACAGACATGTGAATATGCTTTTCATTTATTTTGATTTTTTATCAAGAACAAACTCAAGACATTTAAGTAGGTATTCTTTTTCTTGTGTTTGATTGGTGGGTAGCACTACAGGTCCTTCTCAAAAAATTAGCATATTGTGATAAAGTTCATTATTTTCTGTAATGTACTGATAAACATTAGACTTTCATATATTTTAGATTCATTACACACAACTGAAGTAGTTCAAGCCTTTTCTTGTTTTAATATTGATGATTTTGGCATACAGCTCATGAAAACCCAAAAATCCTATCTCAAAAAATTAGCATATTTCATCCGACCAATAAAAGAAAAGTGTTTTTAATACCAAAAAAGTCAACCTTCAAATAATTATGTTCAGTTATGCACTCAATACTTGGTCGGGAATCCTGTCGCAGAAATGACTGCTTCAATGCGGCGTGGCATGTAGGCAACCAGCCTGTGGCACTGCTGAGGTGTTATGGAGGCCCAGGATGCTTCGATAGCGGCCTTAAGCTCATCCAGAGTGTTGGGTCTTGCGTCTCTCAACTTTCTCTTCCCAATATCCCACAGATTCTCTATGGGGTTCAGGTCAGGAGAGTTGGCAGGCCAATTGAGCACAGTAATACCATGGTCAGTAAACCATTTACCAGTGGTTTTGGCACTGTGAGCAGGTGCCAGGTCGTGCTGAAAAATGAAATCTTCATCTCCATAAAGCTTTTCAGCAGATGGAAGCATGAAGTGCTCCAAAATCTCCTGATAGCTAGCTGCATTGACCCTGCCCTTGATAAAACACAGTGGACCAACACCAGCAGCTGACATGGCACCCCAGACCATCACTGACTGTGGGTACTTGACACTGGACTTCAGGCATTTGGGCATTTCCCTCTCCCCAGTCTTCCTCCAGACTCTGGCACCTTGATTTCCGAATGACATGCAAAATTTGCTTTCATCCGAAAAAAGTACTTTGGACCACTGAGCAACAGTCCAGTGCTGCTTCTCTGTAGCCCAGGTCAGGCGCTTCTGCCGCTGTTTCTGGTTCAAAAGTGGCTTGACCTGGGGAATGCGGCACCTGTAGCCCATTTCCTGCACACGCCTGTTCACGGTGGCTCTGGATGTTTCTACTCCAGACTCAGTCCACTGCTTCCGCAGGTCCTCCAAGGTCTGGAATCGGTCCTTCTCCACAATCTTCTTCAGGGTCCGGTCACCTCTTCTCGTTGTGCAGCGTTTTCTGCCACACTTTTTCCTTCCCACAGACTTCCCACTGAGGTGCCTTGATACAGCACTCTGGGAACAGCCTATTCGTTCAGAAATTTCTTTCTGTGTCTTACCCTCTTGCTTGAGGGTGTCAATGATGGCCTTCTGGACAGCAGTCAGGTCGGCAGTCTTACCCATGATTGCGGTTTTGAGTAATGAACCAGGCTGGGAGTTTTTAAAAGCCTCAGGAATCTTTTGCAGGTGTTTAGAGTTAATTAGTTGATTCAGATGATTAGGTTAATAGCTCGTTTAGAGAACCTTTTCATGATATGCTAATTTTTTGAGATAGGAATTTTGGGTTGTCATGAGCTGTATGCCAAAATCATCAATATTAAAACAAGAAAAGGCTTGAACTACTTCAGTTGTGTGTAATGAATCTAAAATATATGAAAGTCTAATGTTTATCAGTACATTACAGAAAATAATGAACTTTATCACAATATGCTAATTTTTTGAGAAGGACCTGTATATATTCTTCTGTGTCACTAAATACATGTATTGTGTCTGACGAGGGGTTCCTGCGTGGCTCAGAAATTTTGCACCTTTCTTGTTGTGATGTAATCATTTTTCAATACAAAAGCTTTTTAGACAATATTGAGGATCCATGGCGTGCTGGCAAATATGAACATATTCACAAAACAGCCACAACCATCGCTACAAAAAAAACCAGTCACATCAAGATTATATATATATATATATAAAAAAAAAAATAATAATTAAAAATAGTGCAGAGTAATCAAAATTTGGTTCTGCAAAAGAAATGACAACTATAAAAAAAAAACACATTTAGGTAATAAAAAATGCTTATGTTTAGAGCTATAAGTAGCATAATGTATATAAGTTGTGTTAATACTATCATGTGAAAATATATTAAAACTAGTAAAACATATGTTTATTGTATAACCAAGATATAATAGACCTGTCATGAGCATTTGTCAAATGAAAAGTATGCTATATGAATGAAGCATGGGCAGAATAATGAAGGGTCCACCTCCTCCATTCATAGAGCACCTTCCATTGTTGCAAACTACAGTAAAACTTCTATAAATGGAGGAGGGGGGCCAAAAAGGCACTGTAGGGATGTTGGAGGGCAGGGAATGGAAAATGTCAGCTAGAAAAGCAGCCACTAATATTGCTGGTACAATTCTCATTAAATGTAAGTATCATGCTGGTTAAAAAAAAAAAAAAAGGCTTTAAGGTGGTCTTGCTGTGAGCAACAGCTGATTTTTCCTCTCTGTTATATGTATTGTGTGGGTTCCATCTCATGATACCATAGTTGATAGGACAGTTGTATTTAAGGTTACTTCATGTTCACAGTGCTAATACATATCCTTCAATGTCCACGGAATTGAGAAACTTCCCTAAAGTATGTGAAGGTATGACCTCAAATCAACATGTTGAGGAATTTCTCTGTTAGGAAAACCAACAGGTAATTACTGTTTTTTTTCCCCTTTTCTTTTTTGGAATGCTTTTTAAACACTTGTCAAATGTAATGTTTTTGAGATTATCATTCATAGCATTACAAATGCTCACCTGTACTAGACCCAATGAATAATGGGTGTTTGTAAGACCAATAACAGCTGAAAAAAAAAACAACAAAAAACAAAGAAAACACCAATAGTACATACCAGAAACGTTGTCCTAAAGTTATACAGATCTGTGAAAAATTCTTCCACAGAAACCTTCTTTGCATCAAGTACATAATACTCCATAAGACTTCGATAAAGCTTTTCCATGTTTTCAAACATACGAGACAGTTTCTTATAATGTTCTCTTGCAGTCACTACAAAACTGTAAATTGTTGTTAAGGTAGATTGAACAGAAATAGGATGTAATGGTACAACAGACAAATAGGGCCACTTTTCAATTCTGTTTTTAATATTTTAAGTTTAAGCTTCTCATTACCCTATCTCTTACATAGCCTTAAAAGTCAGCACTAGGACTGCTGCTGTTGGTTTTACAGTCAGGCATGTGTTGGGATATTGGTGACACAACAACACTGGCACCCTAGTTTATTTCCTGTAACAAAGCAGTGATCATGCCCAAGATGAGAATCAAGTTCAATTCAAAACAGAACCATGACTCAGACATCAAAAATACTGTGATTGGTTTCTCCCTCAGTAAACCAACTACAGCTCTCTTGCCAGATTGATGGTATACTCATACAGCCCAGCATACAGTGTTAAATGATTTTTGATGACACATAGGGGTTTATATACTAAAGCTAGAGAGTGCAAAATGAGTTTTCCCTGCAGAAGTGCGACTATCAGCTTGTTCAATTAGGCTTTGACAATACAACCTGGAAGATGATTGGTTTCTATGCAGAAGTGTGACTGATTTTGCACTCTTTAGCATTAGTAAATAAACCCCATAGCCCCTTCATTCCTTTTTTTTCTGGTGCTAGAAGAGAGTACATTTATTTAGTAATGCCCACACCTGACACCCAAGCATCCTCCAGAGGTGTCCCTCTCTTTCAGTTGTGATTTCTAATCATCTGTTCTGTTTTGCATGAAGTAAAATATATCAAGACAACCTGACACCATCACCTATCATTGTTATTAAACATTAGTTGTAAGAAGTCAATGTGTGATGGAAAGAGCTAGTAGAATATGAAAAATTGATAGATCGTTTTGGGGTGTAATTAGCCCTAATGCAAACTTCCATCACATATTACAAACATGTAAAAAAAAAACTGCTTCATAATCTGGAGAAAACATATGGATACCTTGGACAGCAGAGTTAAGCCTCATATTACTAGTTGCAGAGGGAATTTAAACTAATATTTACTATATACTGTACATATGAATGAAAGACATGTTAAATATTTGTTATATTATGCTTACACCTACTCTGTAATTATACTTTTACCAGCAAAGCTAATTCTATTTTCCTGTTACCTTAGAACTTGATAGCAATGAATATTCAGGATGTTAATATTGTTTTCTTGTAAGCTTGTTCTTAGTTTAGATATTCACAAAGATGTTTAAAGCATTTCTTGGCAATATGGGGATGATGTACTAAAACCGGAGAGTGCAAAATCTGATGCAGTTGTGCATGGTAGCCAATAAGCTTCTAATTTCATATTTTTGAATTAAAGTAGAAGTCCACCCTAAAACCAAAATCCCTGAATCTACAGACATAAACGATCTAACACTAAACTATCTAACCCTGTGAAGAAGAAAATCAGTATACAGGTACATACCTTTTTTGCTGGCGATTCTACCTGATCCCACGCTGAGCTGTCAGCCGTGGGTTCGCTCTGTAGGTGAGTGCAGAGGACATGTCTGACAACAAAAGTCCCAGGGAAATTGTCATATATGTCCTGCTGGGAGGTGGAACTGGGGGTGCAGTACATGGAACAAGAGTAGGAGGCCAAGTGCACTAAATCTCTTATTATTCACTATAACTTTTCACTCGATATTATACCCCATCACATTTGCACAGCATTTATTTGCAGGTTTCCATCTTTTGTTTACGTGGCTGCTCCCTTGCAGGCTAATTTCTTCATGTATTTTGGGAGTGTGAGAAATTAACTCCTAATGGAGAGAGGTGTTTTTGTCGGTGAACAGTAGGGATGAACCGATGTCGATACCAAGCATTTGCATGAGTATTGGTACTCGCCCAAATGCTCCAGATACCAATACTTTGTGGTGAAATTTGTGCCAATACAAATTGAATGGGCGCAAATCACACTGCAAAGAATTGCATGCAATTTGAACAGGAATGTGGTGCAATTCCTGTCTGAATCGCATGTGATTTTCCCCACAGCTCCTGTGTGTGTGTATATATAGAAAGAGAATAAAGCACCATCTACTAGACAGTTGAAATAATGTTAGAACCCATAGTGAATATCTGGCCAAATGCCAAAAAATCTACATATGTGTCCCAGTCAGCTGCTGGAGGTGCTCACAGGGCTGTAGGAGATGTAGAGGAGGTCCGCCCCCAAGCTGACTTCACTTCCACCCTATACCTACGGGGTCCCAGAACTTCTCCTCCAGCAGTCCCGATTTGCTATACTCGGTGCACCGGGACATCTATGTAGATTATTTTGCATGTGGCAACAGATGTCAGGGTATAGCAGGATGGCATGCTGCTCCAGAGGACAGATCAAAATTTTTTAGATCAATATTTGCCTCCCTGTTGAGCAGGTCTTTAAAAAAAGACTGCATCTTCCATCAGCAGGGCAACAAGGCAAGCTAGTCTCATTATAGAATCTTCAACTAAGAGATAACTGTTGTGACTGGATGTCTCATTTACCACTGAAGGGTAAAGCTCAGTGAGCCTAATATTTAGACAAGGCTTCTTTGTTAATTATAAAACACCCATAGAATGGTGCGTTAATTCACCCTGTGGATACATTTTTTTTTTCCTTGAAGAAGTCATGTGACCAGTGATGCAACACATCGGGTGGAGCCGGTGACATCACTTCCGGTGCCTCGCTAAACCCGGAAGAAGCAGTGAGGAGGCAAGCTCTTAGTGTCCCATTTATTAAGGCAATTTACAAGATGACTGCTATGTGGGTGGGCATTTTATGTTTAATAAAACACAACTTTTTAAGCAATTTTGTGCGATGATCGTTTCATTTTTGTTCTGAGCAACTCCAGGGGAGCAGTTCCCAGCGACAGCTGTGTTTATTAAAGACCATTTAACCAGGTGTGATTTTACCTGAGGGGTCTTTTCCTAAGGTGAGTGGGGAATTCACCTAGAGGTGGTGGATTTTGTATCACTGGTCATTGTATTACTACGTGGCACATATTGGAGCAAGTTTTCTTCCAAGGAAGGATTTTAGATTCATTATTACTTTGTGGGACACTATCACATGAACAGTTTATCACCAATGTGTTTTGTTTTTATATTCACCATTGTGTGTCATTTAATAATTTATATGCTGCCGAAGTATCGGCAGTAGTAAATTTTTTACATTTAGCTGATCACCATTTTTTTTTAAATTTATGCACAAGTTAAGTTAGCACACCATTTTTTGAGTGTTTTTTAAATTTATACTGGTGTGAGATCACTATCTAATGGTGCAGCTGTTCTAGTTTCACATTTCTATTATTACTTGCTTAGCAGCGCTCAAGTATTTTATACATTTATCACTTATTTTTTTCCACTCTTCTGTTATTTACTACTTTATATTATCCATGAAAGAAAAAGAACCACTGGATTTTTTTTTTTTTAATTGAGGAAAGCATCTTTAGACTTTCAAAGGCCCTTTGTCTGCAACCTTCTATTTTTTAGCCCTTTTTATGGCTGTTACAAAAGGATCCACCCAGCTAAAATTAAATTCTGCGGGGCAACGCTCCACTGCTTCCTCCAAGTGGTCACTGAAATCAGCCCCTAAGGCCTTCTCTTCCAGTTGAGGAGAGGTACCAAGAAGAGGCTGTATCACAGCTCTCTAAGTTATATGATGAAGTCCTGAACGAATTGTGTAATAATTGACACTACATCCGTCATTTGATACGTACTGTGAGTTCTAACACTTTTTTTTTTTACTGCCCACTAGATGGTGCTTTTCCTTTCTATACACACAGGAGCAGTGGAAGGAATTTCACCACATTCATGTTCAAATCGCATGAAATTCCTTGCAGTGCGATTTGCGCCATTTGTTTTTGTATTGATGCAAATTTCACCGCAAAGTTCTGGTGCTCCGTATCGCTGAAAAATTGACCGAAAATGACCAGTTACACTTACAGGTAATGGTGTTTCTGGGAAGTCTTCCAGGACGGCACCCTGAGAGATGACTGGTCCCACCTGACAGGAAACACAATCAACAAAGAGGTTAAAACCCCCGCCCCTCCCTGTGCTCCTCAGTTGTGAAAAAGTATTAACTCACACCAGTGCACAAGAGTGAAAAACACCTCAAAACTCAATACATAACCAACATACCAAAAAGAGCGGGTGGGAAGTAGGCCTGCCGTCCTGGAGGACTTCCCAGAAACACTGTTACCGGTAAGCTCAGGCCTACCTTAGCGCGGGACAACAGCTTGTAGGCGCTTCCTACCAAACGCCAGATCCTGAGGCGACAGCAACTCCACCCTGTAATGTTTCAGGAAGTCTTTACTCTTCTGTTCCTTCTGTGGGCGTAGAGGTCGATCTCTGGTGTGCTGTCACACAAGGGAGAACACCTCAGGGTTCAACTCCCACTCGCCCTGTTGAATCAGCTGCCAAACGAGAGTTCGCTTCGACGTTGCATGCCCCCTTTATATGCACTGCTGAAATAGAGGGGATCCATTGCTCTGCCCACTCAAGGATTTCCAGAGCCAGGTTCAGAAGAGTGAGAGACCTGGTGCCTCCCTGATGATTCTGGAATGCCACCGCGGTTGCATTGTCGGAAAGAATCTGGACCTCTCGGCCCCTGATCTTTTCCTCAAACCCTTTTAAGGCCTCTTTGACCACCAAGAGTTCTCGGAAGTTGGAGGGAGCACTTCTCTGACCCTGGTTCCAGGCACCCTGGGCTTGAAGTTCCTCTAGGTGGGCCCCCCAACCCCAGGAACTTGCATTTGTTGTTATCCTGAGAGGTTGGAGTTGACCGCAAAGGTGACCTCCCTGCAGCTTCTCAGGATAGAGCCACCACTGTAGGGATTCACTTACTACAGCAGAAATGGGAACCCTGTTGTCTAGCGTTCCTCTCTCTCTGTCCCAGGAGGATAGGAGGAATTGCTGATAGGAGAGAAGGAGATTTCGACTCTGGTTGTCAACCAGTATGTCATCGAGATATTGGATCAGCGCTACCCCCTGGAGATGCATGAAAGCAACCACCTCTGCCAGAATCTGTGAGAACACACTTGGACAGGATGCCAGTCCGAAGGGTAGGACAGAGAACTGCCAGTGCTGTACTCCCTGCTCCGTAGGGATTGCAAACCTGTGGAAAGCCTCGTGTTCTGGAAAGATAGGCATCCTTTAAATCTATCGCTACCATAAATATGTCCTTCAGAAGGTGATTTCTGAGAGTATAAATGCTTTCCATGTGGAACCTCTTGTACAGCAGGAACACATTTAGCCTCCTCAGATTTATTATGAGGCAATATCTTCCTGGGGCTTTGGAACTACACAGATGCACAAGTAGAATCCCTGCCTGCACTGTCCTGCTGGCACTATGACACCCTGTTCTGCCAGCTCTCTGACATTCTGCAAGATACCCGCTGCCTGGAGGGGATCCTTGGGCAAGTGGGTTAAAGGGAACTTTGGGGGAGGAGAGGAGAGAAACTCCAGTCTGTAGCCCTCTCCTATAATCTGGATATGGGGACTTTGAGTAATCCTTACCCACAGAGAGGAAGTGGGAAAGCCTTGCTTCATTTAATGTCCTTGTCGGAAGACTTCTGGCTGGGGAAGAGAATATCACCCTTCTGCTTTCCTCTCCCAACCCCCCCCCCCCCAATGCCTGTTAACAGTACCCTTATCTGAAAATCGTTTTTTAGCCCGGGGGCCTCGAAAAAAAAAATTCTCCTGTCCTTCTTAGGTTTAATGGGAAATGTCTTGCCCTTCTCTGTAGACCTAGAAAGGGCCTGATCCAACCCTGTACTGAAAAGCAGGGAACCCTCGATGGAAGACCACACAACCGAGTTTTAGAGGAATTGTCCCCATCCCAGGTCTTGACCCACAGGGCTATCCTTGCAGAATTTAACAGGACACCAGTCTTGGCGGTTGTACGCACTGTTTCGACTGCTGCATCTGCCAGGTAGGCAACTGCACTACCTATCACCTCTAAAGAGTCCAAGACCTGTTTGGACTTGGAGGTCCGTGACACATAATCCATTAATTTGGCGACCCACATATCTGCATTCCTCGCCACACAAGCCAAAGCCAATGCAGGACTCATAGCCGCTGCATTGGCTTCCGAGGCCCTGCGCAAAAGGGTCTCAGCTCGTTGATCTAACTGGTCTCCGATGTTGCCTTCATCCTCAAAAGAGAGGTCAGACTGCTTGGATACCTGCGCCAGGGATGCATCTAGCCTAGGTGTTTTAAAGAACCTTTTTTCTTCTTCCTCTTTAAAGGCACATCTACGTTTCTAAGTCTTGTATTTCAGAAGTTTTCTTTCAGGCTTCTCCCACTCCCTCAGGATGATATCCTTGAGGGCCTGGTGAACCGGGAGGATTTTGGACTGGGGCTTAACCAAGCCTCTATACATTTTGTCCTGAGCAAATACTGCCCGAAGGAGGTCTTTCATTTTGCCGGCCGAAAATATATGTCTGCCGACCCTGGAGTCCTCTTCCTCCTCCTGACTGTCTACTAAGCCCTCATCAGAAAAATTGTGATCAGGAGCCTCAGCCTCATCTTCCTCCTCAGAATTCTGAGAAGGGGGAGATCTCAGGAGCTCAGGGCGCTTTCTATTGCCCTCTGCTCTGTTAGAGGAGCCCTCCTGGGAGGAGGAACCCTCTCTACTAGTGTGGAGTTTCGGCTTCCTAGACTTAAGGGATGCTTGGAAAGCTTTAAGAGTTGAAAGCATCTTCGTCTGTATGGAGAAGAAGTCCCTCATGACCTGAGATTAGGGTTGTCCCGATACCACTTTTTTAAGACCGAGTACAAGTACCGATACTTTTTTCCAAGTACTCGCCGATACCGAATACCGATACTTTTTTTTTAATCTCTTTTTAAAAAAATTTTTTTTTTTTTTTACAATTTTTTTTATTTATTTATTTATTGATTTTTTACAATGTTTTCTTTTTTTAAGGGGGTGG
Source organism: Rana muscosa (assembly GCA_029206835.1). Lineage (NCBI taxonomy): Eukaryota > Metazoa > Chordata > Amphibia > Anura > Ranidae > Rana > Rana muscosa. The sequence goes on along the minus strand of CM055117.1, from coordinate 805,019,151 downwards.
GGGTGGACAGTGTCAGTGTGTTTTTTCTTCTATTTTATTTTATTTATTTTTTACAATTCATTTCTTTATTATTTATTTTTTTATTACATTTTTAATTTTTTTATCAGCCCTGTTGGGGGGCTTTGGTGAGATATCAGGGGTCTTAACAGACCTCTAACATCTCCCCTTTGAGACAGAGAAAGGGACTAGGGACAGATTCCCCAGTCCCTTTCTCAGCAGCCTCAGCTGCGCTGAAAATGAATGGAGAGAAGACAGCGGCTCCTCCCCATTCATAAACTGAAACATTGTAAACACAGTTTACGATGTTTCAGTTTTGTGAATGAACAGAGTCAGTGATCACTGACTCTGTTCATTCGGAACAGTAAGGAGCCGGGTTTACCGGCTCCTACCTCCGCTCTCCATCCTGACAGTAAGAGGGGGTGGAGGAGGAGAACGGAAGGGGATGGCAGCACGGAGGGAGACACCAGAGTGGAGGGGGTCACGGACGGAGGGAGACATCAGAGTGGAGGGGGTCACGGACGGAGGGAGACATCAGAGTGGAGGGGGTCACGGACGGAGGGAGACATCAGAGTGGAGGGGGTCACGGACGGAGGGAGACACCAGAGTGGAGGGGGTCACGGACGGAGGGAGACATCAGAGTGGAGGGGGTCATGGATGGAGGGAGACACCAGAGTGGAGGGGGTCACGGACGGAGGGAGACACCAGAGTGGAGGGGGCACGGACGGAGGGAGACATCAGAATGGAGGGGACACGAGACCGCAGAACGGAGGGGGGCTGGGAGGAGGATGCGGGGACAGTCAGCGGTGATCGTGTGTGAGTTACAAGCACCGATCACCGCTGATTTCACTACAGCAGCTTAAAGGGGGGGGGAGGCGGAGAGACTTTTAAATCTATACAGCGGTGATCGGTGCTTGTAACTCTCCCACGCACTGATCACCGCTGACTGTCCAGGTATCGGGTGAAGCATCGGGAGCATTTGCCCGAGTACAAGTACTTGGGCAAATGCTCTGTATCGGTACCGATACCGATACTAGTATCGGTATCGGGACAACCCTACCTGAGATGTTTCTTTCCCCGCAATCTTGTGAATACATTTGTAGCAAAAGGGTTTAGAATGGTCCTGAGGTAACTTATCGTTACAATACCCGCATCTCTTAGAGCGGGAAGGAGCTTTTATAGGACGGCTGGCAACCCCCTGGGCAGTGGCGACCTTTCCTGAAAAAAAAACAAAACAGAAGCTAGGCTTAAAATAAGCGAAAAAGGCCGTGTCCCACAGGGGCAAGAGTTGGGGGTACTCTCCCCCATCATAACCCCTGCCAGATAGGCCGACTCACCCCATGTGGTCTCCTCCAAAGCTGTACCCAGTGCGGACCTCTTCTCTCACTCCATCCGCACACCGCTGTATCCTTCAGTGGGTCGGTACCGATAGACTGGCGAGAGTAGGATGTGGACGCCTGTTCCTCCTGGCAGTCAGACCTCCATACCTGAACAAAAAACGCAATTTTCTTGAAGCCCGGAAGCTGGAAATGACACGGCGATGTCATTTCCGGCGCTGGAGAGGAACCACGTCACTCCTCTTCCAAATGCCGGAAAGATGGCACCAGGCTCCCACTCCTGTAGGAAACCTGTTCACCGGCGCCATCTCCTTACTACTAAGCTGCCCACACGAGCTAGCAGGAGCTCCAGGGAGTCGGGGAACGAACTGCGCTCCCATGGGAAAACTGACTGCCAGCTCCCCTGCTGAACGGATCCACGGACAGGTAAGGGGGAGGGAGCAGGACAGTGGTCCCTGAAGTTCTGGGTCCTTCAGTACTCAGGGGGGCTCTTCCAAATGCTGCCCCTCCTGAGAAAAACGGGGGCCCCCCAGGAAAGGAACAACGTCCTACCGGACCCAGAAAGCTTTCCAAGCTTGTGGTCCGGCTACCAGTGGGGAGACCACCAGCCCCAGGTCTTGGGTCCTTTAGAAAAAGAAAAAAAATGGTTTTGCTGTGGGGAAACACAATCAAGAACTGAGGAGCACAGGAAGGGGTGGCGGTTTTAACCTCTTTGTTGATTGTGTTTCCTGTCAGGTGGGACCCGTCATCTCTCAGAGAGCCGTCCTGAAGACGACTTGAGAAAGTATCGATACTGAGCTGAGAATTTTTTTTTTTATCGGTCCAATCCAAGTGAACATGGTTTGTGGGTAAATAAGTTATTTGAATATATGAGCAGTGTCTCTTGTTTACCAGCATCCCTGATCTTCCTAGACACTCTGTTAGACAGGTTCATACCGTCTTTGTGTCTGCTGTATTTGATATTCTTGTATAATATATATATATATAAACAAGCTTGTTCAATACAAGTTTGTTAACAAATTATATATATATATATATATATATATATATATATATATATATTGTGAGGGGGTTAACTCAGCAACGGGTGTGTGTGACCCCCTGGATGGGTTCACCACACAAAAACAGGCCCAGCAGACAGTGGTAGGAGAAAACAAAAGGGTGTGGTTTTATTAGAACTATATACAGACAAAAAAATACAGCAAAAACAAAAGAAACAGGAAAATAAATCCTGGTCAACTTGACCGCTCACTACACATGTTGGTGTCCCTAACTAACAACTGTGTACAGCCTTGTGCTGTCCCAGCCCCTAGCTCCCTGCTTTTAGAAGTTCTTAGCAATAACCACACAGGCTTTGGCTCACCGCACAGAGATCACACTCCCCAGACTATTCACACAGATCTGGTTCCAGGTTGGAGCATCTCCCTTAGCATGCTGGGAGTACTTGTAGAGGCCCTAATGAGCCCACTTACTTCAGCTGGGCTCATTAACTCTTCCCCTGCAAGACTCCCAGCACTCCCCCTAGTGGTATAAATCGGCCATAAAGCCTGAATCTAGGACATATATACCTTCCATCCTGGATGCAACCTGGTGATTTTACCTGCCTGCTGTCACAATATATACACACATATATATATATATATATACACATATATATATACATATATATATATATATATACACACACACACAATATAATATAATATAAATCATTGTTTGGCTTTTTCTTGAGCTATAATAAAAAGCCAGCAATAAATAGAAAAGGTCAAAAAGGAACAGAAAATTCTTTCAAATAATGCTATGTAATATTTAGCCTAAAACTAAAAGGTGAAATATAACTTATTACAAACAGTAAATGAATATGCAAGTGTGAAATAATTTATAATTTAGTCATTAATATTTTATAATACTGCAATGAAAAGTACATTAATAGTTTTAAAAGCACATATTTAGCAAACAGCTTGTGATGCTGAGGTATAATTTATAAATAAGCAAGTAGGTTTGCTAGCATTGCACTTATTAATTAAATTCAGGAGTATTAAAGACACAAATTGGCCAAAACGTTTAAACATTTTTCTTTTGATAGTAGTGAAATATGATCATACTATTGGCAATCTAGTTTCCCTGAGGCCTTTTGCAGAAGGCCTTACTGTCCCTTCACAATGTGCCATTTTACAAGAATATACTGTAGAAAAAACAGTCACCAGGATATTATGCCTGATATTCAAAAACATTGCCTAGAACTGGATTGCATTCACAGGGCCCTTCAACTGGTCTGTCAAGGTGGTTATCCAGGGACATCATCATAAAACTCAATTTCTTTGCTGTGAGGGAAGCACTCATGAAAAGGCTCTATGGAATCCTCCACCCTGTCTATACAAAATCACCCGGTACAAATTTGTACAGATATCTCCCCATACACCATGCAGAAATGGTGGGCACTCAGACATACTGATGGGCATTTCCTCTGTGCCTCATCTTTGTCACCAATAAGGCACACTTATTTTCCTCTTTTGCTGAGGGTGGAAAACCATTGCTGCAACTGGGCATAATTTTCCAAGAGCCTCCTGCATATGGAGGGGAAGTCCCTATTTCAGATGAAAGAGTATGTCAAGGCCAAAGGATATACTGTATTTATTGGCGTATAACACTCACTTTTTTACCCTGAAAATAGAGGGTAAACTGTGCCTGCGTGTTATACGCAGGGGGCCGTGGAAAGTTTTTTTTCCTGAAACTTCCCTCTTAAAGTTAGGGTGCGTGTTATATGCCTGTGCGTGTTATACGCCAATAAATATGGTACATACAGTGCTTGCTGGACAAATAATGCAAAACATAATAACTCATCTTACCTAAAAGGGTAACTCTGAACGTTTATCAATGGTAAAAACATGCAGCACACATGGACATTGGACTAAATGGCACTAAATCAACTTATGCCACATGCATAACGACAGACTAGCTGGCAAAAGACATATATGACAATAATATATACATAAGCATAAAAGAGCGTAATGGCTTTTGAAAATGAACACAGTTATAAATCAGTTAAAACAAACTAAACCTTGTGTCATAAATTCACAAGGGTTATAGACTATTATTTACCACTGTATACTCATAATAAAAGGGCCACAGAATGACATAGGTCATAATATAACCAAATTGCATTTAAATACAGTATAGTGTACAATTCATTTACACCTACTCTAAGTAGAAAGGCAAAGTAAGGAAATGTAATCCCATAATAATGGAAAATTTACATATGCATGGTTTGCATACATGTCAAGATATCCTAGCACATGTATGTGCTTGTATACCCCTACTTGTGGTATATTTTGGAATTTTCTTTTTGAGAATATAAATCTGTTAAACACAGATAATTTTGTGTATTAGTAAGGATTTTGAAACAATTGTGCATACACATACTGCATATGTCAACAAATGCTGTGTCTGTGCCTTTAAAAATACACCAGAGTGTATCTGAATGCATTCGTCTGCAATGTGCAAATAATGCCTCTCATTCTATACAACTAAACTTTATGTGGTGAAAAACGAGAGTAGTTATTCTCTGTGCAAAGACTAATGCCCCATACACACGAGCAGAATTTCCGCAAGCAAAAGTCTGATGTGAGCTTTTCATCGGAAATTCCGATCGTGTGTGTGCTCCATCAGACTTTTGCTGTCGGAATTTTCCCAAGCAAAAGTTTGAGAGCAGGTTCTCAATTTTTCCGACGGAAAAAATTCCTTTTGGAAAATCCGTTTGGCTGTATGCAATTCCGACAGGAAAAAAAATATGCATGTTTGGAAACAATATGACGCATGCTCGGAAGAATTTTTCTCGCCTTGTCGTAGTGTTGTACGTCACCCCGTTCTTAACGCTCGAAAGTTCAGAGAACTTCTGTGTGACCGTGTGTATGCAAGCCAAGCTTGAGCGGAATTCCATCGGAAAAACCATCCAACTTTTTTCTGACGGAAATTCCGCTTGTGTGTACAGGGCATCATTTTCTTTATTTTTACCTGGTACCGTATATACTCGAATATAAGCCGACCCGGATATAAGCAGAGGCACCTAATTTTACCACAAAAAACTGGAAAAACGTATTGACTTGAGTATAAGCCTAGGGTGTCCATGTGCATGGCTCACTGTGTCCATGCCTCACTGTGTCCATGTGCATGGCTCACTGTGTCCATGCCTCACTGTGCCCATGACTAGACTGATGTTTAACATGGGAGTCTATGGAAGGGGTGCCCAGATTTGAAAAATCGGTGCTCCCCGGCCGTAGGTCCCCCAGACAAAAAACTTTGCACACTTATAGAGGAGAAATGGGGATACATGTGTGCCAAGTTTGGGGTCCAGCATACCTACAACCAGCCAGTACCGGGTCCCCAAAGTCACCGGAGAAATTACCGTTTAATATGGGAGTCTATAAAAGGGGTGCCCGGCTTTGAAAAATTGGTGCTCCCTGGCCGTAGGTCCCCCTGACAAACAAACTTTGCACACCTGTAGAGGAAGAGTGAGGCTACATGTGTGCCAAGTTTGGGGTCCAGGGGACGTGCGGCCGGCCGGTACCGGGTCCCCAAATTCCGGGAGGTCAGGCACAAAAAGGTGACTCGAGTATAAGCCGAGGGGGGAATTTTCAGCACAAAAAAATGTATACTCGAGTATATACGGTAATCCTGAAAAGAACGTCCAGTTCCTGCGTGCCACCAAGCCTGGGGGTGTGAATATGCAAGCAAAGCATTGTAGAATCTTAATAGGTTACCGTTATAAATCTGGACTGTTCAAGTTACTTTTGCATCTAAAGGCTCCTCCCCGTATTTTAGTTCACCCAGCATTTTTGTAATTAAGAACTTAACATTTTCTGACAAGTGACATTCATTTTATATAAATAAATGCAGCGTCAGCTAAGTTTGCAGTCTGTACCCCAAAAATGTAAGAACAGGAATATCCAGAGAACAGATGAGCACAAAGTTGGTGAGTCTAATTAGAGTCCATCAACTTTTGATATTTAGTTGAAGAATGTGATAGTTTAAATGAACGTTAAACAATATGCTACCTATTGATAAAATCTTTCACGCAAAGTCTCATCTTTCCTGTTGCAGACTTCCTGCTGCCCGTTTTTGAGTGGTATGTCATTGAAGCATAAAAGAAAAAAAAAAAATGTTCAGCTTCTTTTCAGGATTAAATATACAGAGCACATTCAGGCTTCTTCGTGCTGTGTTGGATTATCTAACCCTTATATCAAACAATCTTTTCTTAATAATTTGCTGGAAAATCTGTTTGCCTCAATGTGTTCTTCTCTAATTAGTGAGATCATGTGGCACTAACATAAGCCATATGCAGGTCTGTAGCTTCTAAGTTATTGTCAGTCTATTGGGATGCGTCATACAGTAGCAAGGAACAGAGTCTTCAAGTATTTAGTGGAAAAATAAGGTAGCACGGTAAGGTGAAATTACTGCTACTGTCAAAATATTATAAATAAGAAGAATATTCAAGCCAAACTAAGCGGTAAAAGTAGGAATGGATGCTAACTTTATTAAAAAGTGGAGTTTTACAGTACTCTGTGGATTTGTGTACAGAGTTCCACTTTCAACATTAATAATTTGTACTGTTTAATGTTTTAGGTTTTTTATTCAGAACAGATTACCATGCCGATTAAAAAAGGACCCCACACATTCTAAATTCATCTTTTTTCAGTATAGAGACAGGAGATAAATATGCAAATGTACACACTTAATAATATTCTAGATATTTACAATCTTTTCAAATAATACAGTAAAATAAAATGACAGTATTAAGCAAACAATGAAATAATTTATGCTGCCATGTCAATAACAGCCTCACCTATGATGTTCCACCATTACTGCAGCATTTATGTGGCAATGCAGAAAATGTGAGGCATCGGACTGTGTATAATTAATTTCTAGGAGCACAGCTTATTTAAAGAATATGCACACCTTTTGGGATTTGAATAAAACTTTTGGAGCAACTATAAACAAGTACTATGTTAGAACAAAGTACCGTATATACTTGAGTATAAGCCGAGTTTTTCAGCACATTTTTTGTGTGCTGAAAATGCCCCCCCTGGCTTATACTCGAGTCTGTTTCCGACTTCAAATTGTGCGTCTGATCCCGGCACACATGTAGCCCAACTCCGCCTCTATAAGTGTGCAAAGTTTGGTGTCCGGGGGACCTAGGGACGGGGAGCACCGATTTTTCAAAGCCGGGCACCCCTTTCCATTGACTCCAATGTTAAACTGTAATTTCTCCGGTGATTTTGGGGACCCAGTACTGGCAGGCCGTAGGTGCCCTGGACCCCAAACTTGGCACACATGTAGCCCAACTTCTCCTCTACAGGTGTGCCAAGTTTGGTGTCTGGGGGACCTACGGTCGGGGAGCACCGATTTTTCAAAGCTGGGCACCCCCTCCATAGACTCCCATGTTAAACGTCAGTCTAGTCACAGTGAGGCATGGACACAGTGAGGCATGGACACAGTGAGGCATGGACACAGTGAGGCATGGACACAGTGAGGCATGGACACAGTGAGGCATGGACACAGTGAGGCATGGACACAGTGACAGTGAGGCATGGACACAGTGAGACACAGTGAGGCATGCACATGGACACAGTGAGGCATGCACATGGACACAGTGAGGCATGCACATGGACACAGTGAGGCATGCACATGGACACAGTGAGGCATGCACATGGACACAGTGAGGCATGCACATGGACACAGTGAGGCATGCACATGGACACAGTGAGGCAAAGTGAGACACAGTGAGGCATGCAGATGGACACCCTAGGCTTATACTTGAGTCAATAAGTTTTCCCAGTTTTTTGTGGTAAAATTAGGTGCCTCTGCTTATATTCGGGTCGGCTATTACTCAAGTATATACGGTAATCTTGATAAAACTTTCATCCACATTGAATGCCCTGTGTGGTTCACAATATTACCTCACACCCATTTGCAAAAAAAAAAGCCAAATTTTGCCTGTGTGCCCCAATATCTTTCCTGCATATTTAACCATGCACTGTGGGTATTAAGGCTCAAAAACCATTGTGTTTAGGTCAGAAAATCCTCCGCTGTATTAAATGGGAAATACTATGTGACATAACTGCCAACTGATCAGAAGTCCAGGCTTACAAGTCTTGCGGGAGTACATCCTGTTGCATCCAATTGGGATACGCGTGGAAATCATGCACAGTACTATAGTGACCATATAAATAAAGTACTGAGAGTATGAAAAGAAGATTTATCTGAAAATAAAAGATAAATATGTAGCAAGGTGGGAAGAAAAATTTGAAGGAAATAAACACATATTTGGGAGGAGGGGGTCCACTTTATATTTTATCTCTCTCTTTTTACCTCATCTATTTAATACCAGCAATATAAACAGCCACAAATAATTTTTATAGAACACATGCAATCAATAGACAGTCAATAAAAAGCCCCAGGGAATGCACAAAATAAAATGTTTAAAAAGGGATGAGATGAAGAGAGAGTAGCAATCCTAATATCCCAACAAATGTGCATGTTTTCCTTCTGAAAATAAATAATTACCGGTATATACATATATATACACACACACACACACACACACACACACACACAGTATCTCACATATGTGAGTACACCCCTCGCATTTTTGGAAATATTTCATTATATCTTTTCCTGTGACAACACTGGAAAAAATTACACTTTGCTACAATGTAACATAGTGAGTGTACAGCTTGTATAGCAGTGTAACTTTTCTGTCTCTGTCCCCTCACAATAACTCCACACGCAGCCATGAATGTCTAAACCGCTGGCAACAAAAGTGAGTACACTAAGTGAAAATGTCCATATTGGGCGTAATTGGCCATGTTCCCTCCCTGGTGTTATGTGACTCGTTAGTGTTACAAGGTCTCAGGTGTGAATGGGGAGCAGGTGTGTTAATTTGGGTGTTATCGCTCTCACTCTCTAATACTGGTCACTGGAAGTTCAACATGGTACCTCATGGCAAAGAACTCTCTGAGGATATGATAAAAATAATTGTTGCTCTACATAAAGATGGTCTAGGCCAGTGATGGCGAACCTTGGCACCCCCGATGTTTTGGAACTACATTTCCCATGATGCTCATGCACTCTGCAGTGCAGTTAAGCATCATGGGAAATGTAGTTCCAAAACATCTGGGGGGCCAAGGTTCACGATCACTGGCCTAGGCTATAAGAAGATTGCCAAGACCCTGAAACTGAGCTGCAGCACGTGACCAAGACCATACAATGGTTTAACAGGACAGGTTCCACTCAGAACAGGCCTCACCATGGTCGACCAAAGAAGTTGAGTGCACATGCTTAGCGTCATATCCAGAGGTTGTCTTTTGGAAATAGACATATGAGTGCTGCCAGCATTGCTGCAGAGGTTGATGGGGTGGGGGTCAACCTGTCAGTGCTCAGACCATATGCCGCACACAGCATCAAATTGGTCTGCATGGCTGTCGTCCCAGAAAGAAGCCTCTTCTAAAGATAATGCACAAGAAAGCCTGCAAAATGTTTGCTGAAGACAAGCAGACTAAGGACATGGATTACTGGAACCATGTCCTGTGGTATGATGAGACCAGGATAAACATATTTGGTTCAGATGGTGTCAAGCATGTGTGGCGGCAACCAGGTGAAGAGTACAAAGACAAGTGTGTCTTGCCTACAGTCAAGCATGGTGGTGGGAGTGTCATGGTCTGGGGCTGCATGAGTGCCACCGGCACTGGGGAGCTACAATTCATTAAGAGAACCATGAATACCAACATGTACTGTGACATACTGAAGCAGAGCATGATCCCCTCCCTTCAGAAAGTGGGCCGCAGAGCAATATTCCAAAATGATAACAACCCCAAACACACCTTTAAGATGACCACTGCCTTGCTAAAGAAGCTGAGGGTAAAGGTGATGGACTGGCCAAGCATGTCTCCAGACCTAAACCCTATTGAGCATCTGTGGGGTGTCCTCAAACGGAAGGTGGAGGAGTGCAAGGTCTCTAACATCCACCAGCTCTGTGATGTCGTCATGGAGGAGTGGAAGAGGACTCCAGTGGCAACCTATGAAGCTCAGGTGAACTCAATGCTCAAGAAGGTTAAGGCAGTGCTGAAAACTAATGGTGGCCACACAAAATATTGACACTTTGGGCCCAATTTGGACCAAAAAAAACAGTAATGCCTTTTTTTGTTCTTGTGCTTTCATATTATGTATGGTTTTGGGGAGGGGTTATTTACAGTTTTGCCTACCTTCAATTTTCACAGTTAAAAAGGCACAACTTAAAATTTGCTAACATTTGTTAAAGGGGAGTTCTGCCTGGGTAAAAAAAAAAACTTTTTCCGGAAGTGGGAGCATTTGTTGGATGTTACATAGCCCTGACCAAAGTGATCATTATGTCAAAAGTTGCTGGTTTTAATGAAGTTCTTCTTTAGGCTGGGTTAACACCTTCGACAGATGCGGCTCGCAGCAGGGGTCCGGTGTGGCCCTGTTCTCCATTTCAGGGACAAATCAGGGTCAAATTATTGCCTGCATTCAGCCCTGAAATGGAGCCAAAGACGCACAGTGTTCCTGTGCAAGCCACTTCGCAGCTGCAACAGAGATATGTGAACCGGCTCCATAGAGCTAGCTTCAGGTTATTGGAAACTAGCAAACCTTTTGGGCATGCTCCCCTTGGGGGTAATTCTATAACCCTACTCCACTTCATGAGACCTGAGTTTTTTTTTTTTTTTTCTACCAAGCAATGCAAAGTAATACAGAAACAGAGGGTAGGGTGTCCTGTGTCCTGTACTGTAATTCATTATACAGAATTTACATGCAAGTCAAATTTTCTTTTAATCCTAAACATACAGTAAAGTACAGAAAGGGGTCTAACACCCAACTCAGAGTGCCACTGAAAGAACTCTGCAGCCAAAAGCTGCATCTGCATAGGCATGAATATCCACCAGGTAAAATCTGGAGAATGTGTGAACTGAAGATCAAACAGCAACCTAACAAAGCTAGGATGTAGATGCCTAATATCAGAATGTCCAGGAAACCTCCACAAATTTGAGGAAGTGAAGGGTATTAAGGGTACCAAAGTATAGGCTATTACAATCCTCTCTCACTTATCCACCTACAGTGCCTTGAAAAAGTATTCACACCCCTCAAAAGTTTACACATTTTGTTACAATGAAAATTACATTTAATTTTTTGGGGATTTCATGTGATGGACCAACACAAAGTGGCACATAATTGTGAAGTGGAAGTAAAATGATAAATGTTTAACATTTTTTTACAAATACATATCTGAAAAGTGTGACATGTATTTGTATTCAGCCCCCAGTAAATACTTTGTATAACCATCTTTCAATGCAAGTACAGCTGCAAGTCAATTTGGGTATGTCTCTGCCAGCTTTGCACATCTTGAGAGTGAACTTTTTGCCCATTTTTCTTTGCAAAATAGCTCAAGCCCCGTCAGATTGCATCTTGCCACAGATTCTCAAATGGATTTAGGTCCGGACTTTGACTGGGCCATTCTGTTGTCCATAGTTGTCATACTGGAAGGTGAACCTCTGCCCCAGACTCAAGCCTTTTGCAGACTCTAACAGGTTATCTTCTAAGTTTTCTTTGCATTTGGCTCCATCCATCTTACCATCAACTCTGACCAGCTTCCTGGTCCCTGCTGAAGAAAAGAATCCCTACAACATGGTGCTGCCACCACCATTTTTCACAATGGGGATGATGTGTTTAGGGTGATGTGCAGTGTTAGTTTTCTGCCACATATTGCGTTTTGCTTTTAGGTCAAAAGGTTCAATTTTGGTCTCATCTGACCAGAACACCTTCTTCCACATGTTTGCTGTGTCCCCCACATGGTTTCTTGCAAACTGAAAATGGAACTTATTTTGGCTTACTTCTTGCCACTCCTCTATAAAGGCCAGATTTGTGGAGTGCATGGCAAATAGTTGCCCTGTGGATGGATTCTCCCACCTGAGTTGTGGATCTCGGCAGCTTCTCCAGAGTTACCATGGGCCTCTTGGCTGCTTCTCTGATTAATGCTCTCCTTGCCCGGCCTGTCAGTTTAGGTGGACAGCCATGTCTTGGTAGGTTTGCAGTTGTGCCATACTCTTTCCATTTTCGGATGATGAATTGAACAGTGCTCCGTGAGATGTTAAAAGCTTGGAATATTTTTTTATAACCTAACCCTGCTTTAAACCTCTCCACAACTTTATCCCTGAGCTGTCTGGTGTGTTCCTTGGCCTTAATGATGCGTTTTTTTCACTAAGGTTCTCTAAAAAAAAACTCTCGGGGCTTCACAAAACAGCTGTATTTATATTGAGATTAAATTACACACAGGTGGACTCTATTTACTAATTAGGTGACTTCTGAAGGAAATTGGTTCCACTAGATGTTAGATAGGGGCATCAGGGTAAAGTGGGAAGAATACAAGAGCACGCCACACTTTTCAGATATGTATGAATACTTTATGAATACTTTTTCAAGACACTCTAGCAATAGTGGACTTGGAGGCAGCATGTCCTTTTCAACTCTGTTGGCAGTACAAAAAGATTGAGTTTTTTTGTATTGAGGTTGTGCCTTTTAGATCAGCTCTGCCCCGATTACATCGAAAGAATGAAGAGCAATCTTCTTGGGAACAGGATACAAGGAAAATAAGACAATGGTGTTGATTTACTAAAACTGGAGAGTGCAAAATCTGGCTGAAGTTAGAAGCTGATTGGCTACCGTGCACAGCTGCTCCAGATTTTATACTCTCCAGTTTTAGTAAATTAACTCCAATGTTTTTAAGGTGGAAGGCCAATACCTTTGGTAGAAAGGAAGGTTTTGGGTGTAAAAATGCTTTGTCCCTATGAAGGATTAGGAAGGGCTCCTTACAAGAGAGGAACACAAGCCAAGTACACAATATTAGTTTTTTTCTGTTCAAGCTGAAGAACGCGGGAGGAGCAGCCCTATTAACTATGCACTCTCACCCAAGAGGGTTAAAAGGATGGTTTCAGCAAGGATAAAGATCCCAATGACGCACAGGGTGATGTAATGGAAGTCATTGATCATTGAAACACCTTGAGTAAACGTTTTTGCTAGAAATTTGGAAGCCAAGGGTTTTTGGGAAAAAATGGACAATGCCAAAATCTGTCCCTTAAAAGTATTTATAGCAAGGTTTTGATCAAGTCCCAACTGCAGAAAAGCCAGAATATGAGGTAATGGGTAGTGTTCACATTTGGCAAACAAGGATCACAAAGGGCACAGTATTAGATTTTTCTCAAAATGGCTTTTCTGACCTTTTCTTAGCATGCATGTTTACCAGATGGTTTTCATCTTATCCTCTACTGTATATTGCGGAGTGGAGGGAATGCATATATTAAAGTGACTGTGAAGGTTGTCTGATCCATTCCCAAATCTGGCAATTTGAAACCGATTTTCATACAGTTATTACTTATTGTGTTTCTCATTAACTGCTAGAATAATGATAACTAGATATTGAAATGTCAGTCAGCGCCCAATTGTTCAGAAGCTATTGAATTAATATTAAAATGCATAATAAAAATCGAACGTAAAAAAAAAAAAAAAAATCCTAGGTCAGGGCTGTCAACTCAAATCTGCCTTGCAGAAGATTTGCTGATGAGGAAGGCAACCTTGCAATTAAGAGCAGACGGAGGAATATCCCTAGGCTCGGAAGGCTGGCTGTGAAAGATCAAAGACTAGATTGGGATCCCCTTGAGTCACTGGAGGAGTCACTGGAGAACATACAGGATGAACATGGTGGGCAGCACCCATTACAAAAGCCTTCGCAGAGAAGTGAGAGGCAAGTGACTTCAAAAAAGGAAACACTAAAGCAGAGATTTGACCCTTGACTTTACTCAAGGATAAATGCTACTTCAGACAAGACCAGTAAAAAAGACAGGATTTGTCCCACAGAATACTTCCTGGCATGGAATTCCCTTGACTTGAAGCAAAGTATGCCTCCAAGTGCAATGGAGGATCATTAATTAGTCAAATTTCTAGCCTTTAAGAGAGAAGGCACACATATAGAGCTACACTATGTCCATGTTTGGTGCAATAAGCATAACCGGAGTACCCTCCATCTGTAAACATCATTGTTGAACTTAGAAGCCAGGAAGTCCATGTCCGGTGTTTCCCACCTGCAGGAGAAAGAGCTTGGTCTTAGGCTAGGTGAAGAGATCATTCTCCAAAAAACAGACACTGGCCGTGAAAATCTGCATTGCCTGGGATGTGCACAGCGGTCAGAGCCAAATGTAAAGTTCAGGCCAAGGCAGAATCCGGTCAATTTCTCTTTCAACTGTGTGACTTCTGATGCCTCCCTGATGATTGATGTAAGCCACTTTTGTGGTATTGTCCAACTGAATCCTGGTCAGATGACACTGCAGCTAAGATATCTTTATATTAAGAGACAATCCAATTGCCATGAGCTCCATATTATTGATCAGCAACCCAAGGGTCTAAAATGTCCTAGTCTCATTATAAGTGCCAAACGTGTGCCTAAAACAATGTCACAAAGGCAACAATACAGGCAAGCTCCACATCTTTTTCCTGGCAGGGTCCAGGCATGGCCAGCCAGGGTAGAGTCGAAAAGTGACAGATCTGGAAACTGCGAAAATTAGCTTTGCTGGCTCTACAAAAGCTAAAGAATATTTTGTAAAAATAGCAATAGGAACATAGTTTGTTTCTTTCAAAGAAGAGAGATGTCCATTCTCCTAAGAATGCTAGAAAAAAAATGGAGGCTTGCCGGAAGTGGAAAGGGATTATACAGGGCTGTCCCTATAGCTTTGTTTGCTGGCACCCAATATCCTGCATAATCCATTGGTTCTAGAAAATCATTGTGTGTCCTTGTAGGAGCACAAATAGAAGACTGTTATCACTGCATAATAGGAAATGCCTGAGCAAGGACCTTCAAGGCAGTGTCACTAGGGATTATTTTACTAAATGTTAAATATTTAAAAATGCTGAAAACAAAATTAAAAATTACATTAGCCCCTTTAAAACCAACCAACACACATGTGCAGCAGCAAAAGGGTGGGCTTTCAATGCCCTGCAAACTCTCAGCACAAAAACAGAGCTGTGAAAGACAGCTCTCAGTCTGGGGTAAAGATTAATAGCAAGTGGGATGTACTTCCGAACACGCAACACCACCAAAAGTGCTCAAATGATGACCGGACACCCCTCCCCAACTTTCTTCTGAACAATCTGGGTGGCAAGGTATCCATGTATAAAGTTTATAAGACATGTTTAGTAATTGGGGTTAGCTCTACTTTAACTAGAATAATCTATAGACAGGACAACTATGAAGAGCGACAAGAATGATCCAAAATGAGAGTGCTCAAAGGGGATTCAGGCTTTGATAGCAACAGACATGCCCTTGACTACTTTAGCTTCACTGACCCAGAACTAGCACGTAACAAAAGAGCAAGGACTACATTCCTAACAGCATTGCCACCAATTTTCTTTAAAGGGTAGACCCAGAACTAGTTTATACAAAAGGCCTTTATTTTTATTTTTTAAATGACCTGTCCAGGGGCGACCTTTTGCCTCCTGCTGTTCATTTACATGTACTGTATACAAACAGGCACTTAAACCAGGATTTTGTTAGGTAATAGTCATGCAAGTGTCAGGCTTAACCTGAAATATCTGATGTAGCAAGCCAATCTTTGTCAAGTTCAACTCAATTATATGGCAATATGTCAATGCCCTAATTGTATTATACATGGTTATGTAAAATACAACTTTTTCTTTTTTTTAAATTCTCTGAAATTAAGTTTTAGTTTATGGAAGGACAAATGTACCTGCATTCTAGTTGGGATGTTTTACAATAGTGCTTAAAGGGGTTGTAAAGGTTCATTTTTTATTTTCTAAATAGGTTCCTTTAAGCTAGTGCATTGTTGGTTCACTTACCTTTTCCTTAGATTTCCCTTATAAATATTTTTTTTCTTTGTTTTCTTTGTCTGAATTTCTCACTTCCTGTTCCTCCTCAGTAAGCTGTTCTGGATGACTCCACACCACTCGGATGATGGTGTGAAGTTTAGTGAGGAGAAACAGGAAGTGAGAAATTCAGACAAAGAAAACAAACATTTAGAAGGTAAATCAAAGGAAAAGGTAAGTGAACCAACAATGCACTAGCTTAAAGGATCCTATTTAGAAAATAAAAAACGAACCTTTACAACCCCTTTAATTAAGCATGCATTACATATAGTGCCTTGAAAAAGTATTCATACCCCTTGACATTTTTCACATTTAGTTATGTTACAACCAAAAACGTAAATGTATTTTATCGGGTTTTATGTGATAGACCAACACAAAGTGGCACCTAATTGTGAAGTGGAAGGAAAATGATAAATGGTTTTCAAATGTTTTTACAAATACATATGTGAAAAGTGTGGCATGCATTTGTATTCAGCCCCCTTTGAGTCAAAACCTTGTAGAACCACTTTTTACTGCAACTACAGCTGCAAGTTTTTTTGGGTATGTCTCTACCAGTTTTGCACATCCAGAGAGTGACATTTTTGCCCATTCTTCTTTGAAAAATGTCTCAAGCTCTGAAAGATTGGATGGAGAGCATCAGCGAACAGCAATTTTCAAGTTATGCCACAGGATTCTCAATTGGACTTTGACTGGGCCATTCTAACACATGAATATGATTTGATCTAAATCATTCCATTGAAGCTCTGGCTGTATGTTTAGGGTTGTTGTCTTGCTGGAAGGTGAACCTCTGTCTCAAGTCTTTTGCAGACTAACAGGTTTTCTTATAAGATTGCCCTGTATTTGGCTCCATCCATCTTCCCATCAACTCTGACCAGGTTCCCTGTCTCTTCTGAAGAAAAGCATCCCCACAACATAATGTTGCCGCCACCATGTTTCACGGTGGGGATGGTGTATTCAAGATGATGTGCAGTATTAAGCCCTGTACACATGATCGGATATTCCAACAACAATTGTGTGATGGAAGGGTTTTGTCGGATAATCCGACTGTCTGTATGCTCCATCGGACAATTGTTGTCGGAATTTTCCAACAAATTTTGGATAGCCATGCTCTCAAATTGTCCGATAACAAATGGGTTCCGTTGGATTATCCGATCGTGTGTACACAAGTCTGCCGGACTAAAATCCAAAGTACAAACATGCATGCTCTGAACCAATGCTAACCATCAGACATTAGCAGAAGTTGCCCAAAGGGTGGCGCTAAAGAGCTGAAAAACAACGTAGTTTTGTGTATTTTGGCTGAAAAAGTTCTGCCGTCTGTATGCAGAACAATTTCACGGCCAACGCCCTTTGGACAAAATTCCACGGATTTGTCCGATGTAAGTCCGATCGTGTGTATGAGGCTTTAGTTTTCCGCCACACATGGTGTTTTACTTTTAGGCCAAAAAGTAAAATTTTGGTCTCATCTGAGCAGAGTACCTTCTAATAAGTGTTTGCCGTGTCCCCCACAGGGTTTCTTGCAAACTGGACTTCTTATGGCTTTTTTTCAACACTGGCTTTCTTCTTGCCACTCTTCCATAAAGTCTGCAAACCTACCAAGACATGCCACTCTTCCATAAAGGCCAGATTTGTGGAATGCACAACTAATAGTTGTCCTGTGGACAGACTCTCCCATCTGAGGTGTGTATCTCTGCAGCTCCTCCAGAGTTACCATGGGCCTCTTGGCTGCTTCTCTGATGAATGCTCCCATTGCACGGCCTGTCAATTTAGGTGGACGGCCATGTCTTGGTAGGTTTGCAGTTGTGCAATACTCTTTCCATTTTCGAATGATGGATTGAACAGTGCTCTGTGAGATGTTCAAAGCTTGGGATATTTTTTTTTTTATAACCTCTGTTTTAAACTTCTCCATAACTTTATCCCTGACCTGTCTGGTGTGTTCCTTGGCCTTCATGATGCGGTTTGTTCACTAAGATTCTCTAACAAACCTATGAGGGCTTCACAGAAAAGCTGTATTTATACTGAGATTAAGTGGACTCTATTAACAAATTAGGTGACTTCTGAAGACAATTGGTTTCACTAGATTTTAGTTAGGGGTATTAGAGTAATGGGGGCTGAATACAAATGCACGCCACACTTTTAAGATATTTGAAAAAAAAAAAAATTGAAAACCATAAAATACATTTTTGTTTTTGGTTGTAACAGGACAAAATGTGGAATACTTTTTCAAGGAACTGTACATGTAGAAAACAAAAATACATGCTGCATGACTCCGTGTGCACACAAGTAACCCCAAAAAAATGGCTTTTTACACTAAACAATATACATCTTACAAAAGAACCTTTACACAATTCACTTCTGTTCTCTCAGAACTATAAGCCTCAGCTTTTTAAGAAACCTTTTACTCACAGCAAGCAGTCTTTTTGGTGTTAAACTGTTTACAGCTTTGGAAGCATGGAAGCTGAAAAAACACAAAGAGGTTACAGGAACACATTTAAAATGTTAAGTAAATTCTCAGTTTATTCAGCCAGCCTTACATAAGGCATGTAGCTGTCAAAAGGATATGGACATCTTTGTCACAAACTTGTCATGTACATCATCAGACGGGGGAAAGGTCTCCAAATCCTTCTCAAGCTGCTGAAGCTGTCGCTCCATGTGCTTAATTGTCTTCTCCAGATTCTCGGCAGACACTAAATAAATCAATAAAAATGTTTTAAAAGCAATTCCTACACATTACTGAAGAAGACATACAATACAAGGCCAATCCATTGGATGATAAAAACTATTAATATTGATATTTATTTTCCTATGTTAAAGAATATAGGTTTGTTAAAGAGAAACTTCACCTACAGTATGCACTCATGCAGAGGAGCAGGAAAGCCCTCAACTAAACATGTCTACTAGGTGTTCTGCCTGTTTTCGGTGTAAATGTAATACAACATTTTTCATTTATTAGGAGTAATTTCCAAAATATTAAAATGACTTCCAGTTTTGGATAGATTAGGGAATGGTTAAATACGTGTAATTTTTTTTACAGCAGTTTCAAAGTTTCTGAGATTATGTTGTACTTCTTCGTTATGTGACTGCATAGAAAGTGAAGGGAAACGGTTGAATCTTAATAAAAAAAAATTAAAAAAAGTTTTTGCTGGAGCTGTATTTAAATGATTGACACAATATTTTCACCTCTGTGTACTGCAGTGGTAGGTTATGCAAGTACATATGTTGCATATGCTCTTGAACCTAAAGAGATTAAAATTTACTGTCTGGTGATATTTAAAATACCTCAGAAACAAAAATATTGTAAATGATATAAATTGTGCCAAGTAAAAATGCTTGTCAATGTATTAACCTCCCTGGCGGTATTCCCGAGTGTGGCTCGGGGTGAGGTTTTAGTACCTAAAGCGGTAACCCCGAGCCACACTCAGGATTGCCTCGCTGGATCCTGGAAGAGGTGACTTACCTTGTACTCGGGATCACGCAATGTATTTCCGCAGTGTACAGCGTCCGGATCTTCCGCCCGGTGCACTGTGTTCCACCGATTCCCTTCCCTGCGAGTGTCGCGACGCAGGGGGGCGGAACCGGCGGTAAAATCAAAAAGTATAAAGCACAAACACACTGATACAATGTAATCCTATTGGATTACAATAGAAAATAAAATAAATTGACCTTAGATTGCCCCCCCAGTGCTTTCTCCAGTGCCCTGGTCTGCAGTTTTACTGTACTTTGTGTCTGTAAACTGCACAGCGACCATGGCATCAAAAAGGCGCGCCTCCACCTCAAAATCGCTATATGACCTGTTGGAAAACAGCGACACAGAATCGCTTGCAGAGGAGTTGAGTGACAGCGACTCGTACGGAACTTCGTCATCAGACGCAGAAAGCGATTTTAGCGACGATCCTGCGACTGTGCCCAGCGATGTGCGGACTTGGTGCTCAATTGATTGCGGTACGAAGCACGTAGCGCCTCCAAGATTTCCATTTACAGGAGCACCTGGGATCAAAGTGGATGTTGAGGACAATAACCCCTTAGCATACCTTGAGCTCTTTCTGACTGATGAAGTTATTGCCAAAATTGTTTTGGAGACAAATCACTACCAGGAGCAACAAGCTGCTACCCATCAGCGCTCTTCAAGGACCAGAAAATGGGAACCGGTAACCAGAGAGGACATCTGGAAGTTTCTGGGCCTTATAATACTTCAGGGAGTGGTGGGGAAACCCCTGCAGAAATGGTACTGGACAACCAACAAATTGCTGGCCACTCCTTTTTTTGGCACCGTTATGTCGGAATACAAATTTTCACTCATAATGAAATATTTGCACTTTGTAAATAATGAAGACTTTGATTAGAGTTCTCATCCAGCTCCAAAACTGAAAAAAAAATTGGGATATTTACCAACTAATTTTGAATAATTTCCAGCAGACCTATGTGCCGGACAGAGACATAAGTATTGATGAAAGTCTTATGGCCTACAAAGGTAGACTTAGCTGAATACAGTTTATCGCATCAAAGCGAGCTCGTTTTGGCATGAAGTCATTTATGCTGTGTGAATCCAGCTCTGGGTACATCTGGAATTCAGTCCTGTACACTGGGAAAGGGACCAAATTCAGCGATCAATTCAGCAGTTTTGGAATGGCAACCGCTTTGGTTCTTTCTTTGATTGAGCCATTGCTGAACCAGTGTTACTGTGTCACCACAGACAATTTTTATACGTCCCCAGAACTCTATGAATTCCTTCTTCTGAACAAGATGGATGCCTATGGGACCGTTAGGCCTAACCGGAGTGACATGCCGCCAACCTTTGCCAATAAAAAACTCGGAGCAGGAGAAATAGTGGCCTGGCAGAAAGGAAAAATTATGGCAATGAGATGGCGGGACAAAAAAAACGTGTGCCTTCTGAGTACCATTCACAACACCTCTACTGTAATGGTACATACCAAAGGTGGAAAAGATGTCATGAAGCCACAGGTCGTGTTGGATTAAAACCATACCATGGGAGGTGTGCACAGGGCTGACCAGGCCATGACCTTTTATCCTGCCATGAGGAAGCAACAAAAAAAAATATTATAAAAATTGTTTCAGGCATCTTCTGGAACAGTGCCTGTGGAATGCATTCATTCTTCAGAAAAAAAAGAGTGACAGGCCTATGATTCATGCGGACTTTGTGTGGAAGGTTGCCAAACTCATATTTCTGAAGCACCAGACGCCAACGCCAGTAAACAGATCTGGACGTCGGGCTGCTGGCGTTGTGAACCCGGAACGCCTGACTGGTCGTCACTTTATGGACCACATTCCACCAACTGAAAAGAAGACAGCACCCACAAGGATGTGGGTGGTTTGCTGCTCCAAGCGTGACGACTCACTCCGGAAGGAAAATCCAAAAAGGAACCCGTTTCTATTGTCCCAACTGTGACGTTGGACTTAGTGCTGTACCTTGTTTTAAAATTTTCCATACCCGAAACGTTTACTGATGCAATATGACTTCTAATATTGCACCCTTGTTTGAGCAAAAAAAAATGTCAGTGTTTTATTATTTACTAAAATTTATTGAATAAAAAGTATTATTATTATTAAATTATTATTTGTTATTATTTATTATAGTATAATTTATGATTTTGTGTTTCAAACTTTATCATACCCGAGATGTCTACTAGACTCTTGTTTGGACAGATTTAGGTGAGTTATTCCTAAGAATTGCAGGCCTACAATGTAAAACGCCAAATTTCCCAAAATAATGGTACCGCTTTCAGCACCTAAAATCTGAAATAATCATACCGCCAGGGAGGTTAAAGCTTGAGAAGCAAAATGATTAGCAAAGGAAGAGTATTTTGTCCCCTAAAAAAGACTTTAGATCACTCTGCAATCAAATACTAAATTATTACATATACTACTACAGTGCATTTATAAAGTATTTAGAACCACCTCACTTTTTATTTTTTTTATTTTGTTAAGTTGCAGCCGATACTACAGTTGTTACATTTTTTTTTTCCTCATTAGCCTACACTAATGCCACGTACACACAATCAGAATTTCCGACAACAAAATTGCGTTTTTTTTCCCCGACGGATGCTGGCTCAAACTTGTCTTGCATATACACGGTCGCACAAATGTTGCTTGGAAATTCCGATGGTCAAGAACGCGGAGACGTACTACACTACGACGAGCCGAGAAAAATGAAGTACAATGATTCAGAGCATGCGTCACATTGATTCCTAACATGCGTAGAACTTTTGTTGTCGGAAAAATTGAGAACCTGCTTTCAAACATTTGTTGTCGGAAATTCCGACAGCAAATGTCTGATGGAGCCTACATACGGTCGGAATATCCGACCAAAAGCTCACATCGAACAATTGTTGTCGGAAATAACAACATAACAGAATGTTAGAAATGCCTTTGAATGTTTTAAGAATTAAAAAAAAAATGAAATATCACATTGGACAAAGTATTCAGACCCTTTGCAACAACACTTAAAATTTTAGTTCAGATGCCTCCCAATTCTCTTGATCGTTGCTGAGATGTTTCTACGCCTTGTGGTAAATTAAATTGATTGGACATGATTTGGAAAGGCACACACCTTTCTATAAAAGGCCTCACCAGCTGATAATGCATACTGTATCAAAGCAAAGGTCACAAGGTCAAATGAACTGCCTGCAGAGTTTAGAGATTGGATTGCAATGCACAGATCTGGGGAAGGCTACAAAAAAAATGTGCTGCACTGAAGGCTCCCAAGAGCAGAGTGGCCTCCATAATTCTCAAATGGAAGACGGTTAGCTCAACCAGAACTCTTCCAAAAGCTGCTCGCCTGACCAAACTGAGCAAACAGTGGAGAAGGGCCTTAGTAAGAGAGGTGGCCAAGAATGCAATGGTCACTCTGACTGAGCTTCAGAGATCCTGTGTGGAGATGGAACAAAGTTCCTTAACCACTTACCGACCGCCCACCATCATTATACGGTGGCTATTTGAAGAGGGATACCGGGGTTATGACAGCATAAACCCAGTATCCTCTTCTTCAGCGGGCAGTCGGCTTTCAGATTAAAGAGTCTCTGTGGCGTATTCACTGCAAGACAACTTTTAACAGGGGTGGGAGAGGCCCCCCTCCTGCCTTCTCTGTCGCTTCCTGGAGCCGTTGGTAGCGACAGAGACGATCGGGTCCCTCTTCCCTCACAGGCTGGAATGTGGAATTTTGTTTGTATTTGCATTCTAGTGTAAATATGAGATCTGAGGTCTTTTTGACCCCAGATCTCACATTTAAGAGGTCCTGTCATGCTTTTTTTCTATTACAATGGATGTTTACATTCCTTGTAATAGCAATAAAAGTGACCCAATGTATTAATTTTTTTTAAAAGACAGTGTGAAAATAAAAAAGTAAAAAAGTAAAAGTAGTTCCAGTCCCCCAGCCCAAAGTGACTCCCGTCACATCTCTTCCCTTTCGGCAGCAGACTAACACAGGAGGAGGCCCCAGACGTGTTGACTCCGAAGTTAGTCCATTGTGAATGGACTCGTGCCCTACTTCCTTAACCTCCATGTAAGTGGATAATGCACCTGTATCTCATTAAAATGTTTACAGTTCTAACCTGGGGGCACCTGTGTTTCTCTTCTCATTTGCATATCTGGAGTCTGCTTTCACTTCCCCCCTCAAAGGCTGCCAAGGTTGTTTTGGACTGCTAAAGTAATCTATAAAAGGTCTCCCCTCTTCATCTCTCCCCCACCACATATACTGTGTATCCACTTCAAGGACTAATTGATGGACTAATGTATTAAATTTCATACTTTTTCGCAGCGCCATTACCCATTTTTTTGTCTATGTCTGGTATCTGTATCTCTCCTCTTCTGCTATCTGGACCTTGGATCCCAGTGGAGGTTTGGATGTCCCAGACTGCAGGAAGGATCCCACTGCTGCCACCGATGTCACGGAACCCCATCACACTCCGCTTGAGTGCTTCCGTTAGTACACCGCTTCCTCCAGTCTGGACCTTCAGAGATCCAATATTACAGCCAAACATACAACACTAGCCAACACTAGCTTGTAGGAACATGAAATGTTTTTTGGAACAAACTCACACAAATATATACACCAGGAGGACATTTCCCTGCCCCCCCCCTTCTGATCATATTACCTTAGCAATAAAAACTGTACCCAGAAACATAATTAACATAGTTAATTAACTAGATACTTGAATACTGGGGTGGGACAGCATTCCTTATGCCGCGTACACACGATCATTTTTCCCGTCGGGAAAAATTTCATTTTTCCCGTCGGGGAAAAATTTCATTTTTTCCTTTGGACGAGAAAAACGACCGTGTGTGGGCTTTTTGCAGTTTTTCCCGACGGGAAAAACTGCATTAATCACGACGAGAAAAATTAGAACATGCTCTAATTTTTCTCGTCGTGATTCCTGTCATTTTTTTCCGCTGCAGTTTTCCCATAGGGAAACACTGCCGCGGAGCCTACACACGGTCGTTTTTCTCGTCAAGAGAAAAAATGACGGGAAAAACGGCCGTGTGTGGGGGAACAAGCCGTTCCCTCGTTTTTCCTGTCCTGATTCACGGCAGTGTTTTCACCGCCGTGAATCACGATCGTGTGTACGCGGCATTAGACATCACCACATATCAGCCTGTTGGCAAGATCCACGGCTGTGTTACTATTGCGATATTCCCAGTTTTCTTGAATGTGGGTGCTACATATTTTTAATAAATATATGTTTGAATTACTACACTATGAAGCCTCTTCCCTCCATTCTCTGAGACAACCTGAAGAAAAATGGTCCATATCCACAGGAGATCCTTCATTTAATCAGCCCGATCCCGTTGGAGAGGAGCAGTGTGTGGATGATTTTGAGGAGAGGATTATTCGGGTTAGCTGTCATTTGCATGAGCGCATCTGATAACTCCAATATTTTGAGATCCAACTGCTCTGGTAAGCGGCTTTATTATTTTTTATGAGGAAAAGCATCAAGCGAACACTGCTTTTCAGCACTTTGCATTGGTTCTGAGCACATGTTGGAATTTTATATGATCATTCAATTCATTTTCAGTCTTTATATGGACACTTATTGTGTTTGAATTCTTTGTATTCGCATTATTTGCACGTTATTATAGGTTGTGTGCATAGATATTTTTCTCACATATACTATTAAAGTATTAAGGCCAGTATTCAGGCCATCTTAAGCAGCAGCACCTTCATTATTTTTTGGATAGGCGCAAATATATATATTACATGTACTCATTTATGATGAGCACTGTATACAGTATATACATGCACACACAAACCAGCCGGTATAATGGTCCAACAGTTTAAAATATCACTAAAGAGTACTGGAGGCTGTGTGAAAGCATAGGGTGAGCACTCATTGATCAGCACTTGCCACATGACCACACTGACCAATGAGAATCCTTTAGAGGCTGTGTTTTTTCAGGACTCTGTCTTAGAACAAATAAGTCATTCTAACTGGTTACTGTGGCCACCACTGACCAAGGAGAGCTTGCAATTACAAGCAATTCGCTACTATACATTTATCAGGGCTGTTGTATTGAAGTTTTAAATTACCGGACCGTTATACCATCTGGGGAGGGTGTCAGGAGATAGGAGTCATATAAGGTATGTGCAGAGGAGACTATAATGGGTTAGAGTGTTATGAGTTATTTTGCCCTTTTCATTTTTTGTGACAGGTTGAACACGTTAATTCTCATCCTGGTTTCAATATTCACTCACAGGCTGGCGAAGATTTGCATAAAATAAATCTCCATTTTCACCACCTGCATGCCTGTTCCTGGTTAGTAACTCACATATCAGTTATATTATTTTTAATAGAGGAGTTAGGATCCCTTTCAGATATTTATTTTTCTGATGATAACTGTCTAAGGGTGACAAGAATATATACCGTATATACTCGAGTATAAGCAGACCCGAGTATAAGCCAAGGTACCTAATGTTACCACAAAAAACTGGGAAAACTTACTGACTCGAGTATAAGCCGAGGGTGAGAATGCAGCAGCTACTGTAAGTGGAAGAGGGTCAACAATGCACGCCTCACTGTGCCCATTGCAACCTCACTAAGCCAATTGTCACTGTGCCCAACCTCACTCTGCCTGTTGCCACCTTACTGTGCCCATCCTTACTGTGCCCATCCTCACTGTGCCCATCAAATTGAAATTGTACCTGAAATTGAGAGGCTGTGGGCGTCCATTCATTGTTTAAAACTTGTGGTCTCTTCCTAGCCCCTTCCGTGATAGGCATTTCTAAGCAGACACAGTTCCGCCTATCACGAACATTCTCTCATCCTCAGTTTCCCAGCAGACACTGTATTCAGTGTTCCGCCAATCATGGGCGTCCTCTTGTCCGAGGATGAAAAGGCGTCCGTGATTGGCGGAACACTGAGCACAGTGTCTGCTGGGATGGGTGAGGATGAGAGAACGTTTGTGATAGGCGATTCTCAGCAGACACAGTTCCGCCTATCACGGAAGGGACCAGGAGGAGACAGCGAGATTTAAACGATGGACACCCGCAGCCTCTCAATATTTTTCAAGTACACTGACTCGAGAATAAGCCGAGGGGGGCACTTTCAGCCCAAAAAAAAGGGCTGAAAATCTCGGCTTATACTCGAGTATATACAGTATATATACACATACATACAAACACACATGCACATACACTGCTCAGAACAAATAAAGGAACACTTTTGAATCAGAACTCCTGGGATATTAATCTGGTCAGGTAAGTAGCAGAGGGGGAGGGGTGTATACAGAGGGAGTTGTTCATCAGTTTCAGCTGATTTGCTGTTAATTGACATTAACAACAGGTGCACTAGATGGGCAACAATGAGACGACCTCCAAAACAGGAATTTTTTTTCAGGTGGAGGCGTGTGACATTTCTTTTCCCTACTCATCTTTTCTGACTGTTTTCCACTAGTTTTGCATTTGGCTAGGGTCAGTGTCACTACTGGTAGCACGAGGTGATACTTGGACCCTATAAAGTTTGCACAGGCAGTGCAACTCCTCCAGGATGGCACATCAATACGTGTCATTGCCAGAAGGTTTGCCGTGTCTTAAGAGCATGGAGGAGATTCCAGGAGACAGGCAGTTACTCTAGGAGAGCTGGACAGAGCCGTAGAAGGTCCTTAACCCATCAGCAGGACCGGTATCTGCTCCTTTGTGCAAGGAGGAACAGGATGAGCACTGCCAGAGCCCTACAAAATGACCTCAAGCAGGCCACTGGTGTGAATGTCTCTGACCAAACAATCAGAAACAGACTTCATAGGGGTGGTCTGAGGGCCCAACATCCTCTAGTGTGCTCTGTGCTCACTGCCAGACACTGTGGAGCTCGATTGGCATTTTCCATTGAACACCAGAATTGGCAGGTCCACCACTGGTGCCCCATGCTTTTCGCAGATGAGAGCAGGTTCACCCTGAGCATATGTGACAGACGTGAAAGGGTCTGGAGAAGGCGCAGAGAACTTTATGCTGCCTGTAACATCGCTCAGCATGACCGGTTTGGTGGTGGGTCAGTGATGGTCTGGGGAGGCATATCCATGGGGGGATGCACAGACCTCTACAGGCTACACAATGGCACCATGACTGCCATTAGGTATTGGGATGAAATCCTTGGACCCATTGTCAGACCCTACGCTGGTGCAGTGGGTCCTGGGTTCCTCCTGGTGCACGACAATGCCCGGCCTCATGTGACGAGAGTATGCAGCCAGTTCCTGGAGGATGAAGAAATTGATACCATTGAATGGCCTCCACGCTCACCTGACCTAAATCCAAAAGAACACCTCTGGGACATTATGTTTCGGTCCATCCGGTGCCGCCAGGTTGCACCTCAGTCTGTTCAGGAGCCATGTGATGCTCTGGTCCAGATCTGGGAGGAAATACCCCAGGACACCATCTGTCGTCTCATTAGGAGCATGCCCTGATGTTGTTAGGCATGCATACAAGCACTTGGGGGCCATACAAACTACCGAGGACCATTTTAAGTTGTTGCAATGAAATTTCAGCAAAATGGACTAGCTTGCTGCATATTTTTTTCACTTTGATTTTTAGGGTGTCTTTGAATTTAGCCCTCTGTAGGTGGATAATTTTTATTTCCATCAAATGATGTGCCATCCTTTCATTCCTAACACATTACCCACTCCATATCAGTATAGATATCCAGCATGAGATTTTTGCCCGTTGAGATCTGATGTGTTTTCAAAGTGTTCCTTTAATTTTTATGAGCAGTCACACTGACTGGGGTTTTAATGATTTTTTCCATACTGTACCATTTTTTTTAGATCATTTTAAGCTTGATGAGGATGGTAGCTTTTGCGTTTGAATATTCCAAATAAAGACATCAAACACACCAAATGCATGGCCTAATCCATGTTATATGAGCACTTTCAGAGGCTGAAGAGTATAGTTATGACTAACATACTTCATTTATTATCTGGTGATTAACCACTTGCCGACTGCTCGCCGTTGATTGACGGCAGCAGAATGGCTCTCTTGCGCAAACCGCCGTAGTTGTCTGGCGGGAGCTTTAATGAGTATAGCCTGTCGTGTCCCTAAGGAGCCGATGCTTGTGCCCAGCAGCTGTGATCTCCGCCGGGCACCCGCGATCCCTCCTGACAGAGCGAGGACGGGGATTTGTGTGTGTAAATGCACAAATCCCCGTCCTGTTAGGGGACAGGAGACAGATCGTGTGTTCCTAGTATATAGGAACAACGATCGGTCTCCTCCCCAAGTCAGTCCCATCCCCCCACAGTTAGAATACACATTGAGGGAACACATTTAACCCCTTGATCACCCCCTAGTGTTAACACCTACCAGTGACATTTATACAGTAATCAGTGCATTTTTATAGCACTGATCACTGTATAAATGTCAGTGGTCCCAAAAATGTGTCAAAAGTGTCTGCAGCAATGTCGCAATCCCAGTAAAAGTCCAGATAAAAATTGCAGATCACATCATTACTAGTAAAAAAAAACGAATAATAAAAAATGCCATAAATCTATCCCCTATTTTGTAGACGCTATAACTTGCACAAACAATACAATACACGCTTATTGCATTTTTTGTTACCAAAAATATGTAGAAGAATACATATCTGCTTAAACTGATGAAGAATCTTCTTTTTTTTTTTTTTTTATTGGGATATTTATTATAGCAGCAAGTATTTTTTTTTTTTTTTAATTGTCGCTCTTCTTTTGTTTATAGCGCAAAAAATAAAAAAACAGAGGTGATCAAATACCACCAAAAGAAAGCTCTATTTGTGGAAAAAAAAGGACATCAATTTTGTTTAGGTACAACGTCTCACGATCACGCAATTGTCAGTTAAAGCAACACAGTCCTGTATCGCAAAAAAATGGCATGTCAGGAAGGGGGTAAATTCCTCCGGGGCTGAAGTGGTTAACAAACTTTATTGTAATTTTCTCATCCCATTCACTAAATTTATGAAAACTTTTTTCAGGAAAAAAAAAAAAAAATTATTTCAGTTACCGTATTTTTCGCTCCATAAGATGCACTCCCCCCCCCCAAAAAAAAGGGGGCAGGAAATGTGTGTGCGTCTTATGGAGCGAATACTGACCAGGAGAGCCGCTGATAGCGGGATAGTTTCGGCGTCAGAACGATGCCCTATGCATCACTCTGCACCAGCTAAATCCTGTTTCTCCCCTGCCTTCAGCTGCTACAAGGAGAGGAAAAAAAGGGTATTGTTCTTTATTTAACCCCCACAGGATCGGCATTCATATGTAAATCACGCGGGCATTGTTATGTTAATGAGGTCGGCTGCAGCGATTTACATGCAAATTACACCTGCATCTCTGCATGCCGCCCACCCAGAAGGTGTGAACAGCATACAGGTGAGTAGAAGGGATCAAAGAGGGGGGTTTGAGGTGCAGAGGTGAGCAGAGGTGTGCAGAGTTGAATGGGAAGGAGGGGTTGGAGTGCAGAGGTTAGAAGATGAGGGGTTTGGGGGACAGAGGTTAGCAGATGAGTTAGAGGGACAGAGTTGTACGGAGAGGGAGATAAGAATGCAGAGATTAGTAGAGAGATGGGGGGTTACTGTAAATACCATTTGCATCACTGGTCAGTGTAAATGTCTCAATATGTAAATACTCCTGTTGTGTTGAGGTCATGTAAATGTCCCAATTACATTGCGGATCCGTGTAGGGTGCCCCCTTACATTGACTGTCCGTGTAGAAATATTATTGTTATATTTTATTAAATATTTTAATACAGCATTTGGTTCAGGAATTTTCTTTTTCATATTTTCCTCCTCCAAAACCTAGGTGCGTCTTATGGTGCGAAAAATACGGTATATGGTACAATGGTCCTAAACCACATATTACAGTTAAATGTAAGCTGTAACCCCCCCCCCAAAAAAAAAAATATATATATATATATATATATACACATACACACACACACACACAGTGTATATATACACACAAACACACTATATTGCAAGAATTTTTAAATTATTAGCATAAAGCAAAAACAGCTATAGTTTAGTGCTTAAAAAGGTGTAGACATTATATACCGTGATTTTTTATTTTTTTTATTTTAAAGTACTACCCTTTTTTCCATTCTTCACATACATTATCAGTTATAAAATATTTATTTTTTATAAGAAAGTAACCAAAGGCGTCAAGAGTGTGTGCTTTGGGAAAGCAGCATAAACTGACGCCAGAACAACTGGGTCAGCACGTGAATCTTTTATTAGAGTGATACAAATAATGGTTTATAGGTAAGCTCAGATGCTGAAGGCTTTTTTTGTATCTATGATTATCTGAGTACTCATTTACAGTATCTGCCAAACCTTCTGACATTAAGGCAGTCAGCTTACCATTTCTTATTATTTATGGTATTATCTTATCCTTGTGATATGTTGATTACACAAGAACACCATACAAATCAACATGTCTATAATATGCTGTTTCTCACTACATACAGATTCTGAATATACCACACACCTGAATTTCTGGGGGAAATTATTTATATGAATTCAGTGTCAAGCTTGGTATAAACCCTTTCATTGCAGGGTTTGCAGACTCTGGTCTAGGCATATCATATGTTTCTTAGTAAGACTATTTCCTCCCTGGGATGCTATAGTTCAAAGCTCAGAAGACAATTTATTGTTTGGCAGGTTAATGATGATATCTGCAGAGGAAAAAGTCCACAGGCTTAGTAGTGAGTGCATCTGAATTATCCTCTCACATTAGAACCAAGACTATTGATAGAATGGTTAAAGCACTGTACAGTCTTGGTGTGGTTTATCTGTAATTCAGGTCTGTATAAATAGAATTTTGCAGTACAGCTGTTGGGGAAAAATAAAAGTAAGCTGTGGAAAAATGGTGTCCTACATTCTGCAAACACAGACATCTATTATATACCAAGCAAACTACTGTAGCACATTGTTGAAAACAGAAACATGAAAAAATATGTTTTTTAAAAAATTTGCAGTTGTTAATATAAAAAAAAAATTAAAAATACAAATAACTGACACCCAACACTGATAAATGACTCCGACAATTGGCTCCGACATCCCAGTCTGTCAAGTGACTCTATAGCCTCTTACACACGACCGAGAACGTTTTTCTTGACGAGATTCTTGGACAAGAAACTTGTCCTGGCCGAGTGTACACACGCTCCTTTCAAAGAACCCGCGGTTCTTTGAATGGAGAGAACGCGGTGACGTAATCGACTACGACGAGCGTGCGCTCGTCACATTCGATGCCGTCGCCGCCATCTTGCTACACCCTACCTATGCCTAGGAAGCTACCGCGCATGCGTCAAAGTCATTTCGAGCATGCGCGGGCTTCCCGGAGGACAGGTAAGTGTACACACACACACACTTTTCTCGTCGAGAAACATGCCGACAAGAATCCCGACGAGAAAATAGAGAGCAGGTTCTCTATTTTTCTCGTCGAAATTCTTGTCGGTTTTCTTGACGAGAAACATGATAGCCGCGTACACACGACCAAGTTACTCGGCAAGAAAGCTCTGCCAGCAAGTTTCTTGCTGGTTCTTGCCGATAAACTCGGTCGTGTGTACGAGGCTTATGGTTTGCTGTATTATTGATGGGATCAACCATAGTTTGCTGAACAACCGACTGAAGTTTGAAGAAAGCTGACAGAGTTTTGTATGAGACATGTAAAAAAATGCACATTATACTTTAAATACTGCAAAGGGTGCCGTATTCAATATACCTAATGCAAAAAGAAAAAAAGGGAAAAAAACTGTTGAATGATTGAGGCTGGGTTCACACTTGTCCGACAAACGCTCCGACATTGGGAGCTCATGTCGCATGACGTGTGAAAATGAATGTTTCCCTATGGGAACCGTCTTAACTGGTCCGACACATGTCGGTCCGACTTTGAAGATGCTCCCTTGTACTACTTTGGTCCGACTTTGATCCTACTTCAGCCCATTGACTATCATTGAAGTCGGATCAAAGTCGGACCGCGGTCTTGCATGATCTGACTTTGGCATGCAACTTGTGCTCTGCTGATTTTGAGGGGGAACTCCACGCCAAATTTTAAATAAAAAACCGGCATGGGTTCCCCCTCCAAGAGCATACCAGGCCCTTCAGTCTGGTATGGATTTTAAGGGGAACCCACCCTAAGCCGAAAAAACGGCGTGGGGGTCCCCCTCAAAATCCAAACCAGACCCTTATCCGAGCATGCAACCTGGCAGGCCGCAGGAAAAGAGGGGGGGACGAGAGAGCGCCCCCTCCTTCCTGAACCGTACCAGGCCGCATGCCCTCAACATGGGGTGTTTGGTGCAGGGGGGCGACCTGCGGCCCCCCCACCCCAAAGCACCCTGCCCCCATGTTGATGAGGACAGGGTCTCTTCCCAACAACCCTGATCGTTGGTTGTCGGGGTATGCGGGTGGGGGCTTATCAGAATCTGGGAGCCCCCTTTAATAAGGGGAACCCCCAGATCCCGGCCCCCCACTTTATGTGAATGAGTATGGAGTACATCATACCCCTACCCATTCACCTGGTGGAAAAAAAATGTCAATAAAAAAACACTACACAGGTTTTTAAAGTAATTTATTACACAGCTCCGGGGGGTCTTCTTCCGACTTCGGTGGTCTTCTTCCGACTTCGGGGGTCTCTGGTGTCGTATCTGCGCTATCCGGGTCTTCTCTCGCTCTCCGCTATCTTCTTCCAGCTCTTTTGCTAGCGGGGGCCCGGTCTTCTTCAACGTCTTCTTCTCTCTTCTCTCCTGGAGATGTTGACTCGTCGCTTCCTCCCGCTGTAATGCTGGGTGTGCGGTCCGCAATGATTTATATAGGCCTCTCATGACGTCAGTCACATACTCCGGGTGGCCACATGCTCCCATGACGTCACAGTCACATGCTCCGGGGCCACCCGCAGCCTGTGACTGTGACATCATGAGAGGCCTATATAAATCGTTGCACATCGCACACCCAGCATTACAGCGGGAGGAAGCGACGTGTCAACATCGAAGAGGAGAAGAGGGAAGAAGGCGATGGAGAAGACCAGGCCCCCGCTAGCAAAAGAGCTGGAAGAAGATAGCGGAGGCCCGGAAGAAGGAAGAAAGAACCGGTGAGCGCAGAGACGACACCGGAGACCCCCGAAGTCGGAAGAGACCCCCGAAGTTGGAAGAAGACCCCCGAAGTCGGAAGAAGACCCCCGAAGTCGGAGGAAGACCCCCGAGTCGGAAGAAGACCCCCGGAGCCGGAAGAAGACCCCCGGAGCTGTGTAATAAATTACTTTAAAAACCAGTGTAGTGTTTTTTTATTGACATTTTTTTTCCACCAGGTGAATGGGTAGGGGTACGATGTACCCCATACTCATTCACATAGGGTGGGGGGCCGGGATCTGGGGGCCCCCTTATTAAAGGGGGCTCCTGGATTCCGATAAGCCCCCGCCCGCATACCCAGACAACCAACGGCCAGGGTTGTCGGGAAGAGGCCCTGTCCTCATCAACATGGGGGCAGGGTGCTTTGGGGTGGGGCGCAGGTCGCCCGCCTGCCCCAAAGCACCAAACCCCCCATGTTGAAGGCATGCGGCCTGGTACGGTTCAGAAAGGAGGGGGGGCACTCTCTCGTCCCCCCCTCTTTTCCTGCGGATTGCCAGGTTGCG
The DNA here is from genome assembly GCA_029206835.1 of Rana muscosa. NCBI lineage: Eukaryota > Metazoa > Chordata > Amphibia > Anura > Ranidae > Rana > Rana muscosa. The sequence goes on along the minus strand of CM055117.1, from coordinate 804,984,796 downwards.
TGCTCGGATAAGGGTCTGGTTTGGATTTTGTTGCAAAAAAAATAAATATGTTTTCATGCAAACAAAAAGTGTCAGAAAGGACTTTGTCTTCAAATGGTTAGAAGAGTGGATGACGTGACATAAGCTTCTAAATGTTGTGCATACAATGCCAGGACAGTTCAAACCCCCCCCCCTCAAATGACCCCATTTTTATAAAGTAGACACCCCAAGCTATTTGCTGAAAGCATTTAGAGTCCATGGAATATTTTATATTTTGACACGGGAAAAATACTTTTTTTTTTTGCACAAAGTTGTCACTAAATGGTATATTGCTCAAACATGCCATGGGCATATGTGGAATTGCACCCCAAAATACATTCTGTTGCTTCTCCTGAGTATGGGGATACCACATGTGTGGGACTTTTTGGGAGCCTAGCCGCGTACGGGATCCCAAAAATCAAGCACCGCCTTCAGGCTTTCAAAGGGCGTAAATTTTTGATTTCACTCCTCACTGCCTATCACAGTTTCGGAGGCCATGGAATGCCCAGATGGCACAAAACTCCCCCAAATGACCCCATTTTGTAAAGTAGACACCCCAAGCTATTTGCTGAGAGGTTTGGTGAGTATTTTGCAGATCTCTCTTTTTGTCACAAAGTTTTGAAAATTGAAAAAAGAAAAATAAAGACATTTTTATTTTCTTTCTTCATTTTCAAAAACAAATGAGAGCTCTAAAATACTCACCATGCCTCTCCGCAAATTGCTTGGAGTGTCTACTTTCCAAAATGGGGTCATTTGGAGGGGTTTTGTGCAATTTTGGATTTTATGGCCTTCAAAACTGTGATGGGTAGTAAGGAGTGAAATCAAAAATTTGCACCCTTAGAAATCCTGAAGGCGGTGCTTGGTTTTTGGGGCCCCGTACGCGGCTAGGCTCCCAAAAAGTCCCACACATGTGGTATCCCCGTACTCAGGAGAAGCAGACAAAAGGATTTTTTACTCACCCTAAAATCCTTTTCTCTGAGTCAATGGACCGACACAGCTTCTCCATTGACAAAGTGGGTATTATCCGTTAATTAGGAGTGACTAGGCAGAAAACTTGTAAAAAGTGTTGCATCACACCTTCTACTGTACCGCCCAGGGGGCGGACCCTCTGGGTATATTACCTCAGTCTGCATGTCGCAGATCAGTTCGTCAAAAAGCAGTACAAACTTAAAAGGAGGGGTGGGTGCTGTGTCGGTCCATGGACTCAGGAAAAAGGATTTTACCGTGAGTAAAAAATCCTATTTACTCTTTCGTCCATGGACCGACACAGCTTCTCTATTGACAAAGTGGGACGTCCCAAAGCAGTGTCAGAGAAAAAAACGAGCGGTGGTAACAGCATAAAAATAAACTTCGACCCAAGCACAAAACAGCACTCCTCCAACGGAGGGGCTGCAACTCTAAACAGCTGCTTGCAAAACCTTGCTGCCGAAAGAGGCATCCGAAGATGCACCTACATCAACTTTGTAGAATTTTGTTAAAGTGTGAGCGGACAAACAAGTCGCCGCTTTACATAATTAGGAAACAGACGCTTGATGTCGGAAAGCCCAAGAGGCTATTGCCCTGGTCAAATGCGCCGTGACCGGAAAGGGGGGCGCTTGACCCTTTAAGGCGTAAGCCTGGATTACTATCTGTCGGATCCACCTAGAGATGGTGGCGGACGAGACTGCTTGGCCCTTCTTGGGACCAGCCACCGAAACAAACAGTGAGTCTGACTTCCGGAACAGGGAAGTAGCAGATAGGTATACTCTCAAAGCTCGGACAACGTCCAAGGAATGCAACACCGACTCCTTAGGATTCGACAGATGAGGACACAAGGATGGAAGTACAATGTCTTTGTTGAGATGAATAGCCAAAACGACTTTCGGAAGAAAGGAAGGCTGTGGCCGCAGCACAACCTTATCCTTGTGGAAAATCAAATAGGAAGCCTTGCAGGACAAGGCTGCCAGCTCAGAGACTCGTCTAACTGACGTAACAGCCACCAAAAAGACCACTTTCTGAGAAAGTGTCAACAGGGGAATATCTCTAATATTCTCAAACGGTGCCTTCTGAAGCACTGAGAGGACCAGGTTCAAGTCCCACGGAGGTAGCAGGGGACGGACCAGAGGGGCCACATGTCGAACCCCTTGCACAAATGTACTCACGAGAGAGTGAGTCGCCAGGGGTCGCTGAAAAAAAGACAGCCAGGGCAGATATCTGTCCCTTAATCGTACTTAGGGCAAGCCTTTGGTCCACCCCATGCTGTAAAAACAGCAGGATTCTGGAAACCAAATAAGTATGCGGATGCCATTTCATTTCCTCACACATGGAGATGTAGGCCTTCCAAGTGCGGTGATAAACATTCCTAGAGGACGGTTTCCGAGCACTTCTTATAGTAGAGATTACTGAATCTGACAGGCCCCGGTCTCTCAGTACCTGGTTCTCAACAGCCATGCCATTAAAGCCAGTGACCGTAAAGCAGGATGGAGTATGGGACCTTGCGATAGCAGGTCCTTCCGTAGTGGCAGGCGCCAGGGGACGTCTGCTACCAGACGTACTAGATCGGCGTACCAAGGACGCTGAGGCCAATCTGGAGCGATTAGGATCATTGGAATTCCCTCTGCCTCCACTCTGCGGAGCAGAAGAGGAAGAAGCCTTAAGGGAGGGAAGGCATAGATTAGCCGATACTGACCCCACGATGCCACCGACGCATCCGTTGCGTCTGCCCATGGGTCTCTTGACCGGGCAACAAACCTCAATACCTTCTGATTGAGTCGGGAAGCCAGAAGATCTACGTCTGGTGTGCCCCATCTTTGACAGATGAGTTGGAACACCTCCGGGTGTAAGGACCATTCTCCCTGGTCCAGCATCTGGCGGCTCAGGTAGTCCGCCTGCCAGTTTTCCACACCCGGAATGTACACGGCCGACAGTGCCGGTACGCTCCTCCCTGCCCACTTCAGAATGCGAGCGACCTCCGATGCTGCAGCTGAGCTTATTGTTCCTCCTTGATGATTGACATATGCCACTGCTGTGGCGTTGTCTGACTGGATCCTGACTGGACGCCCTTGCAGCCTCTGAGACCATTTGTAGAGGCACAGCCTGATCGCCTGGATTTCCAGGACATTGATCGGCAGGCGGGATTCCTCTGGGGTCCAGCGACCTTCCGCCGACTGAACACCCCAGGCTCCCCCCCAACCTGTAAGGCTGGCGTCCGCCATGATCACTATCCAGTAAATCAGAACAAATTACTTCCCGGCCATTAGGGCCGGTGCTGTCAGCCACCATACCAGGGATCTCCTGACAAGGTGGCTCACTCGGATTTGATAATCCAGAGCTGATGGACATCTGTTCCATCTGGACAGAACTTCCTTCTGTAACACTCGAGTGTGGTATTGAGCATATGGGACCGCCTCGAAGGAGGCTACCATGAAGCCTAACACTCGCATGCAAAAACGGAGTGACGACCAATTCCTGGAAGTCAGCTGCCGTCCGTACCGCAAACCTCTTTGGGGCTGTAAAGACCCTCAGTGGGTTCTCCCATCCCTTGTATAAGAGTTTATCAAAATAAGACACACAGGTAACACCTTAGCAGTGCGGGCAGGTTTACGAAACCCAAAAGGGGACTGGAGTTTATGCTGCTTCTGCAGTATTTTCCAACTTTAGCGTATCCCGCACTGCAGTAATAAGGTCAGATACCAAAGCTGTCTCGCGTACTGACCTGGACTTGGAGTCATCCTCACTGTTCCATCGGTCACGGTCTGCAGTCTCTGATGCGTCAGAATCTGGGCCATGAGTTGTAGCTGGACCTGGTTCTGTCTCAGAAATATTCCCAGAAGATTGCAGGGGACGGGGGCGTTTACTACCCCCTGTATTCCCGTGTGCTGCTTCCACCCTGGCAGCAAACGCCTCTAGGATTGCCGACATAGCGTCCATAGACACCTCAGGGGCACCAGCTGCTAAATCTGGTGTTTCAGGGGAGAAAACATCTGGCTCAGATGCCATGCTGACCACACGCTGACACCCACAGGGCTCCAGGCAAGATATCAATAGGCCACCCTCCTGCGCTGCAGAGATGCTGGGTCACCCAGAGGACTCAACATCCTGGACCGGTACCACTATGCTGCCGTGTGCTGCGCCTGCGATGCTGTCCCACCGCTGCTGTGTCAGTCTGCTTCTTTTATCAGCGCTTCCTGTGTGAATTTTTCGCGCCAGTGTAATGCATCCTAGAGGCCGGAGACTCTCGCAAAATGGCCGCCAAAACGTCTGTATGGGAGATAATGTGGGCACTAAGAAAATGGCCACCGAGCCGAAGATAGAGGCCAAAGCAGCCGTAGACCACATAAAGATGGCCGCCCAACGGCAATATATACATACAACGTGGATCATTACAAACATGGCCGCCGATCAGTCGATAGAGGCCAGTGGGTGTGGAACTACAAGAAAATGGCGCCAAAACCACAGGAAGATGGCCGCCGGGCAGTCACTAGAGGCCGAACCCGGCATGGACCACTGCAAAATGGCCACCGACAGCATGGAGGAGGAAGCACATATAGGTAAGCAGAAATTACATTTCTTTTAAATGTTAGTTACAGCCAGCCCCTCTCCAGTGGAACCCCTTAGGTGACCCCCAGCACCCAGCAACCTTTAGCTAGAAGCCCAGGGAGGAGGGAAAGGCAGGGAGAGAAGGAAGAAAGTGGCCACAACCACTTACTTGGTCTCTCCAGGAATGTCCAGCCAAATCACCCAGCTGAGGCAGGGGAGTTTACTTACCTATCCTGCATGTATTATGCTGGAAGACATTCCAAACAGATCATCGTCCATGCACGGAAGGTGACTGTTGGCTAGGCATGCTGTGATTGGACCCAAGGGGACGATCATATGTATGCACTGGAGCGCGACGCTCACCGGACAGGCTGCTGCGACTCGGCCGTAAGGTCAACAGAAACTGAGCGGTCCGATGCAAGCCTTGGAGCGTAAGCTCACCGGCCAGGCTGCTGCGACTCGGCCGTAAGGTCAGCCAAAGCTGAGCGGTCCGATGCAAGCCTTGGAGCGTAAGCTCACCGGCCAGGCTGCTGCGACTCGGCCGTAAGGTCAGCCGAAGCTGAGCGGTCCGATGCAGGCCCTGGAGCGTAGGGCTCACCGGCCACCCTTGGAGTGACGGGCATGTCGTGGAAAACCCAGCGCATAGCTAGGGTCGGCACACGCTCGATGGCTGAAACTGGGGAGACTACAAGGATAGAGGATCCAGCCTGTCACCCAGTCGGCAATTGATCGAAGATCGCAGGAAACAAAAAAATGTAGCAAAAAAAATTTTTTGGACCAATGGGCCCGAAGGGAGTCATGTCCTACTCCTTGCTAGACAGAAAAAAACGTATCTGCGAGATGCAGACTGAGGGGATATACCCAGAGGGTCCGCCCCCTGGGCGGTACTGTAGAAGGTGTGATGCAACACTTTTTACAAGTTTTCTGCCTAGTCACTCCTAATTAACGGATAATACCCACTTTGTCAATAGAGAATCTGTGTCGGTCCATGGACGAAAGAGTAAATACATTATTTTTAACAAATTAGAGAGTCTCATCCTTGTGCTGAAGCTTTGAGAATTGAGCCTTATATGTGTATGCTGAAAGAACAATTAAAAATGTGATTTCCTTAAATTCTCATATCTCTTCCAAGAGCTCTGTTTTCAGTGTTTTTAGGGTATTCTCACACATGCATTTCTTGTGGGGGTTCTTGTGGAAGGGATGTGTTTTTTTATCAGAAAAAAGAAAATCCGGAGCTTGGCTTTAAAGTTTACATGAGATACAATTGAGACAAATGTAGCATCTGAATAAATAAAGAAATACGGTATGGGATTCACCATTTGGTTGTGGATACAAACAACATTATACACCCATAAACCTGTGATATGTCCCTACTTTTTTTTACAGCTGCTGAACTGGATCAGAATGTAATGTAAGTTATATAAGTACAGCGCTCAGCCAAACTACAACATTTTTTTATAAAAATACCAGCAGGGCGAAGAGAGAAAAAAAAAAAAAAAAAAGAGAGAATACATAAAACCACATGTTGATACTGTACATGAAACCTCAAACCAGTATAAATCAAACCAGTATAATTTAAAAAAAAAAGTGTATAAATCTCAAAGTACCTTATGCAAGAAAAAGTGCCTTTGTGTACCATGTGCTTTACAACCACTGTTTTGCTTTCCACTTTAAGCCATCATTCACTGTGTGCAACCTCCACCTTTACAAACTCTCCAGACATATAGACCTAGTGCTCTTTAGGGTCAAAACACGCTTAGGATCAAAAGAGGGTTCTCCCACTCCTCCACTTCGCTTATTCAACATCACTGCCTCAATCATCTTGCTCTCCAGGGTCTGCATCACTTATCTCTCCTAAGGGGTGTCACCACTATTTAAACATTGCCATATTTTCAGTCTGCATTTGCAATCATTTATATAGTGTTTGTTTTATTATTAGACAGATTTTTTAAAGCAAGAAACAAAACCAAAAATTCAAAACAAATCTTCATGGGAGGAGACCAGGGGAGATCAAGAGTGCTACAAATAAGATGGAGTAGCAAACCCCTTTAGTACAAAGTATAATTCAGTATCATGAGTGCATATAATAGGCAAAAGGGGGTACAACTGAAAAGCCAAGGCAAATTGTAAGGTCAGAAAGCCCATGTAGGGGGTATAGCTGGTTAGTTAGTCCATACTGAACAAAGTACTTAAGAACCATGGTCCTACTTTGGAGGTTCATAAAAGGAGTTGGCATATATAGATATAATCCAATATCTATTGTTACAGGGTTAAAAGCCCATAAAGATGACTAAGAGGATAGAGGAATTAAAGAAACAAGGAAAAAAAAAGAAAAGAGGATGGATTGAGGTAAGCAGCCTCTCCCTTTCTCGTATGTATTTAATGTGTTGGGTAAGCAGCTCATCTTAGGGCATGTTTGCCATATGTCAGATGAAGTCTGCAAATTCCTGGTAATGCAGCCAGCAGGCCCAGGTGTGGGTGGAACCTGGAAGGGGTATCATGAGCTATAGTTATGAGCTCTTCCATTTCTGCAACTTTCTGAATGTGTTTGAACCAATCAGGAAGTTTGTGGCGGTCTGTGGAGCCCCATATTACTCGTATACACATACTGGCAGGATCAACAAGGTGCATGGCAAGAGATTTGTGATTTGCCTTCTTAGAAAAAGATGTGTGGTGGAGGAGGAATTGGGCTGGGGTTAAATCTAGAGTATATGTGGTAATTTGAGTGATGATGTTAAGAATGTCTTTCAGTATGGTTGTATTATGAGACATGACCACCAGATATGTAATAGAGTGCCCAGGGCACTTCCAAAGAGTTGTGTTGGTGTTCTATACCATTGAGATAATAGCTTATAACCTGTAAACATTTATTGACCCTGCATGGATTTATATACTCTTTGCATGTACTGTAAGTCCCCCCTCCCTGGGCATTTTTCTGTATAGTTACAAGCAGGAATTAAAATGGTTACAACTGGAATCAACACAATGTTATTCACATGTCATGAAGCAGAACTAAAGTCTGCAATATTTACCTCTACTTTAACAGTCCAACATCCCTTGCTGGCTCCTTCCAGGTGGTGGGCTGCAGCCCTCTTTACTGGCTGGTGTGGGGTGACGTCACTCTTGAACATGTGCACAAGTTTAATCATACTAGAACACAGATTCTGTGCTGGGATGTAAACTGAGCTGCGCTTCAGTGTACATTCTAAAGACGACAGGGAGCAGTCAGGTAGGTTTATTTTATTTCATGTCTCTTCTACAATTAAGAGTTTGTCTGATTGCAACTTTTTAAAATTAGACTTTGTCTCTGCTTTAATACTTTGAAGACACAAAATAGTCTGTATTTTATTGTGATGCAAACGTGTACTTAACAAATGTGTTGATGGCAAATTAATTCACCTAATACATGGCAGGGCAATCTTTTGAGGCATGTGTCATTCAGCATTGCACATCTGAAGGCCACAGTTTCATCTAATTGTTCCCAACAAAATTGCTTTAGCTCATTCAGGCTGGAAGGGAACTGCTGGGGAACAGCAATTTGCAAGTTTCACTACCTTGCCCATAAAGTCAAATTTTTATCTCAAAATACAAGCTAATCTATTTCATGGCTGTCCCATTGAGTTTTTTATTTTTTTTTCAATTCCAATTCCAACTGTAATCTGTAAAAAGTACTTTGGGGCTAGCACTGACCTCTCAGTTAAATCTTTTAGGCCCCTTTCACACTGGGGCGGTAGGTGCGGTGGCGATATAACGCTGCTATACCGTTGTAATTGTTGCGGAATTGCGGCGGTATTCGGCCGCTAGCGGTGCGGTATTAACCCCCACTAGCGGCCGAAAAAGGGTCAATACCGCCGGCAATGCACCTCTGCAGAGGCGCATTGCCGACGGTATTACCGCGGTTTCCCATTACTTTCAATGGGAAGGAGCGGTAAACACACCGCTCCTCTCACCGCTCCAAAGATGCTGCTAGCAGGACTTTTGGAGCAGTCCTGCTAGCGCACCGCCTCAGTGTGAAAGCCCTCGGGCTTTCACATTGAGACTGCAGGGGCAGGAGTTTTAAGGCGGTATTTAGGCACTATTTTTAGCGCTAAACCGCCTGAAAAACTCCTCAGTGTGAAAAGGGGTCTTACTAATGTTCTTCTTACCCATGAACTTAGCTCTAATGGACACCCTTCTATTGACAACTACTGATGGTTATTATTTACACCAGACCTTATGTAAGGGTTTTACAGCAGGGGGTTGATCATTATGTATTCAAAACTTTGAAAAATATACCAATTATTATTTTCAAATGTGGGTAAATGAAAGAAAGCAGGGTACCTATATGCCAACCATTTCAAGCTGTTTTTTTTTTTTTTAATCACAGCATTTTTAGCAGACACATTTTCAAAGAAGACAAAACTACGTCTCTTCTTCCTAAAAAAAGTCTTCCCCTGCCAGCTAAAAACAAAAAAAAAAACCACACAATTATTACAATGACAGCCACATATGCAGAGCTCAGTACATATTCAAGGCATTTCTAAGTGCCTGGATGATGTAACTTCTGTGTGCATGCACAGGAGTTATGTCCCAGTTCTAGGACAAGACCACAAGAAGATGGCAGTAGGGTGGACAGAGCAAAAAGGGGGAGTACAGAATACGTATCAATGGAAAAGTGCACTTTGGTAGCCATGTCTGCTGTTATACACATATTATGCCAAGAGCTTATTTTCTTACAAGGTTTAACCACTTGAGCCCCGGAGAGATTTGCCCCCTTCCTGACCAGGCCATTTTTTGCTAAACGGCACTGCGTCACTTTAACTGACATTTGCGCAGTTGAGCGACGTTGTACCAAAACAAAATTGATGTCCTTTTTTTCCCCACAAATCAAGCTTTATTTTGGTGGTATTTGATCACCTCTACGGTTTACATTTTTTGCTCTATAAACAAAAAAAGAGCGACAATTTTGAAAAAAAACTAAATATTTTGTAGTTTTTGCTATAATAAATATCCCATTTTTATTTTATTTTTTAAAAACAAATTGTTTCCTTAGTTTAGGCCAATATGTATTCTTCTATAAATTTTGGGTAAAAAAATAAAATTGCAATAAGCATATATTGATTGGTTTGCACAAAAGTTATAGCATCTACAAAATAGGGGATAGATTAATGTAATTTGTATTATATATATATATATATTTTTACTAGTAATGGCGGTGATCAGCGGTTTTTTATCAGGACTGCGACATTGCGGTGGACAGATCGGACACTTTTGACACTATTTTGGGACCATTGACATTTATACAGCGATCAGAGCTAAAAATAGCCATTGATTACTGCATAAATGTCACTGGCAGGGAAGGGGTTAACACTAGGAGGCGATCAAGGGGTTAACTGTGTTCCCTAGGTGTGTTCTAACTGTAGGGGAGATGGGACTGACTAGGGGAGGAGAGAGATTGTGCATTCACAATAAGTATGAACACCAATCTGTCTCCTCTCCCCTGAGAGAACTGGGATTTGTGAGTTTACACACACAGATCCCGGTTCTCGCTCTGTCATGAGCGATCGCGGGTGCCTGGCGGTCATCGCGTGCGCCTGCTGTGACGTCTTAAAGGAGCGACGTACAGCTATGGCGATTTGCACAGGCAGCGCCAACCTGCCACAGTATAACTGCGGCAGCTGGTCAGCTAGTGGTTAAATGATAAAAGTTAAGCCATATTGTGATTTTCTACAACACAAAATAAAATCTAGTCTATAAAGTTACGCATGCTGCAATTTGAGTTTACCCCTAGCATGGTTAAAGTAATTATTGTTTCTTTCTTAACTGGAGGGAAAATAAGCTTTGCATTAGGGTGGAAATGGCTTGAGGTAAATCAATGTCAATTAATAAAACCAGGATAGCAGATAATGACCAGATGCATCTTTAAAAGGCCATAACATGCGACATATTACAATGGCGCACACAGATAAAATAATGGACAAAAATAATTTCCTTTGAAACACTAACAGCAAAGCTGCAAGTCATTACCTTTCTGTAAAGCAGTAATTTTAATGAAGCAGATCTTTAGAACTAGTGATATGGGTTGCTCATTAGCTGAAAAGAAAATTCCCCCTGATGAACTGCAAGGCTATATAATGACTGGGATCTGTTATATCCTTCTGCAAAAGGGATTCTAAAACTAAGCAGGAAGAAGAAAACAAGTTTCATAAACTATACCATAGAAAAATAAAAAAATAAAAGAAGGAAAGGGTAGTTATGTTAATATATTATGATACATGTTACATCAGAGGCAACTGGCAAATGAAAAGAAGTTAATCAAATGACATAAAGGAAGCATACACTAATGGTACAAAAAAAAAAAAAAAAAGGATACAATAACTAAAACTACAAAGAAACAGCTTCAGGGTTTCAGAGGCTTTAACAAACATTTTATATGTCTAGCATAATTTTATATGCCCGGGGAGCAGCATGTGTTGCATATACTGCTTGCTATGCAATTGAATGTCTGTACACACATGCTCTCGTAAACACAGATGTGGAAAAATATGATAGGCATACAAAATTGCTGCTCACTGAGAGGGCCCCTCTCCAGCACTGAAGCCAAGTAGCTGTCGTGGTATGTCTTATCGGTTTCTCGGCACACCCACAACGGTCCGATATCCCAGTCATCAAGAGGCATGAACCTCAGGAGAAAAGAAAAAGCCCCGCTGCAAAAGCTCTGTTTTTTTGTCCAGGTGGGAGCAGGATACAACAAAATGGTGGTCGCAACCATAAATCACAGCCTGTACACAGGCATGAATGCCAGCCTACACAGAATGGGCCAACCCAGCAGTGCTGTACCTCACAGACACCATCATCCTTTGCAGCCTCTAAACCCTCCACCAGAAGCACAGCTAAATCAAAGGCCAGAATTTCACAGGAAGTTAGGGGGATAGCAGAGGTGAGCACTGCACAAGACATTATGAATGCATCTGATAGGCAGTTTGACCCCATCATTGCTTTCCCTACTGCAAACCGACTCATCCTGGACACTACTCTGAAAGGCATGCCTCTGTCCCTTCACTCCTCACTACAGTCAGATAATATGTCCTGTATGCAGCAATTTAAAGAGGATGTGTAAGCCCTGGGGAATAGGGTTGACTATATTGAGCAGAGAATGATCGAGTTCATGTCCTGCTTTAACAGCCTGCTCTACTCCCATGGTGACCTGGTTGAAATCCAAAGTGGTGGACCTAGAAGTTAAGTCTTGCCACAACAATTTAAAGATCTGCTACATATCCAAGGAGATGCAGCCCTCTTAATTATTTATTTCAGGTACTTATATAGCACCGTCAATTTATAGAGCGCTTTACATATACATCGTACATTCAAATCAGTCCCTACCCTCAAGGAGCGTACAATCTAATGTCCATACTCTGTTCTGCACCATCCTACCTATGGTAGCAGACAGAGAACTAATTATCAACAGGGTAAAGCACATTCCCAAGCCATCACACTTGTTGGATAATGTACCACAAGACATGCTATCACAAATTCACTTTACCAGATAAAATAGAAAGTGTTGGCAGTTTTCCGTAAACCAAAACTCACCTGCCACCATAACCTACAGTTGCAGAAAAACCTGCTGCTGATAATTAAAGCTCTGCAATACCATCAGATTTGCAAATGGTGGGGATACCCCACTAAACTTCTCATTATGTGGAACAGATCGACCTCAACAGCTTCTCCAGTTGATGAGGGACTACAACTGCTTCATGGTTGGAGGATTCTGGCAAAACTGTCTCCCTCCTCAGCAACCCCATCTTCTCCTGCTGCTTTGTCACCAGACTAGCAAGTTGTCACCCTCAAGTGGAAGAACAAAAGTACCTGAATACATCACACCTCTACTACCTCAGGGACGTGCGCACAGAGGGATTTATTTATTTCTTTTTACACTGTCCCTTTATTTATTTTCTGATCACTTGTATTCCTATTACAAGGATTGTAAACATCCCTTGTAATAGAAAGAAGGATGACAGGTCTTCTTTAAGAGATCTGGGGTTTTATTGTTTGTTTTTTTGACCAGGTTAGCCCACATGGCCACTTTTATGTGAAAGAGAACCAGCCATAGTAAAAGATGACACCAGGGTTATGGCAGCTAGCTGCTGCCATAACACTTGCATTTCATGTCAAGTTAATGACATTTTTTACTATGGGCCAGTCGTCAAGAGATTAAAGTAGAAGTTCAGCCTAAGACTAACTACCTCTAAATCTACTGGCAATCTCTCTACAGCCTGGACTGGCTGAGTGGCCTCAGCCGACAATGGACGCTGGAGGGTCATGCAGCACTGACATTTTTTACCCTTAATGCATGGAAAGTTTTTTTTTATGGAACCATAAACGCTTGATGTGCCCACTTGCAATTGATATAATATATGACATTTGGAGGAATGGGCCACACAAATGTAATATATTTTTTTACAGTTCATTTAGACTGACTCAAACACTGGTTCAATCCATCCCCCAATGTTCTATGGGTAGACATTGAACAGGCATCATCCCCTGACAAAGACTTACAAACCTGTCTGCTAGCTGGTTTTTGGTGGCCTCTGCCTCTAAAGTTCTTATCACATCAAAGCTAAACATTCCTTATGGCCAGGAGAACTATCCACTCTACTACTCAAGTTCATGCACATGCCAGACCAATTCCAATACCTCATAAAATACCGGAAAGCCTCGTACACACGACCGAGTTTCTCGTCGTAAAAAACACGTCATTTTTTTCGACGAGATTCTTGTTAAGCTTGTCGATTTTCTCGTCAAGCTTTCCATGCGTACACACTGACATTTCCCAATATCCTCGTTGTTCTCCACGGTCACGTCCAGCATGTACGACGGCACTATAAAGGGGAAGATCTTTTTTCTTGGCGCCACCCCTTGGGCTGCTTTTGCTGATCTCGTGTTACCGCGTGTGAAGTAAAAGTTTGGGAAGAGACGATTTGCGCTTTTCAGTCTTCGTACTTTTCAGATCGTTTTCTGCGGTTCAGTTTGTGCTTGTGGGTTCGTATCTTGACTTTCAGGGCGTCTAGGCAGGTCGTATCTGTTTTACAGTGCGTTCTTGCCTGTTCGTTTCTGTTTTTCAGTTAGTTATTCATAGGCCTTGCTGTTCTAAAGTGCGTTCTGTTCTGTACGTTCTGATAAGACGACTGTTTCCTAGCCATGTCGCCTGGACATTCTCGTCGTCGAGTTCGTGCTGTGCGTGCGCTTGGTGTTGGTCTGCTTGTTTTGGACCAAGACCAGTCCATGAATGGTGTGAGGAGGAGTTCATGGACCAAGAATTGGTTGCTCCAGCGGGACCAATTCTGCCACATGCCTCTGCTGCGGGAGATCGTTGAGAATAATCCTGAGGACTACAGGAATTTTCTGCGGATGTCTGACCCCGTTTTTCAGGAACTGTTGGCTTTGGTGTCCCCCTATATTACCAGGAAGGACACTGTTATGCGGGAAGCCATCAGTGCTGAGCAGAGGCTCATCGCCACGTTGCGTTACCTGGCGACAGGGAGAAGTCTTCAGGACTTGAAGTTCACCACAGGCATCTCCCCCCAGGCTCTGGGCCTCATAATCCCAGACACCTGTTCTGCCATTATACAAGTCCTGCAGGAGGACTATATTAGGGTAAGTTTTCTCCATTAACATCACATTTTATGTATTACATGTATGCTAATGTATTGTATTTCTTTCATCCTTCCCTAATTACCATGATTGTAATATGCTGAGAATGTCCCCTTTGTCCTCATGTATGCCTGAAGCTTTAGATTGCCCCTTTTTTCTCCTCCATGCATATTTCCCTTCACTAACCTTTCCAGCAGGGGCGCCTGTTGCTCCAAATGTTTGGGGGTTCAAACCCCAATTTAGGAAATAAACTTCCTCCTTTTTTGCTCTGGTGCCTATTAAACGCCCCCATTTGTTCCCTCCAATGCAGCCATTTTGTCCCCTCCAATGCAGCCATTTTGTTCCCTCTAATGCAGCCATTTTGTCCCCTCCAATGCAGCCAGTTCCCCCCCAGCCCTGCACTTACCTTCTTGTGGTCAGCGCCATCCTTCTTCTGTCCTTGATGTCTTCTCCTTCCCTTGATGTTGCATCAGCCAATCATGTTACCATTAAACAGACTTGGTGAACATGATTGGCAGAGCAGCCTGTCAGTGTTTACCCAAGGAATGCCCCCCCCCCGAGTCCCCTATTTAACTTTTCTTTAGCCAATTACATCCCTCAGGCTGTAATGTGCAAGACAATTTTACTTACTGTTTCTGATATGCAATTTTAAGCCCATAAATGCCGCAGTTCTTCATATGTCGGTCGCTTAACAGGGGGCCATCCACCTGAATAGTGGGCGGCATAGACAATACATAGGTTAATGCAAGGCATAAACCTATGTATTGTTCTGAGTGACGGGCACAGGAGAGAGGGGGCAGTGCTCCAGCGCCCACTCTGGACGCACCGCCACTGCAATGCTATCCTGTGGCCAAACACATCTACCCCCCCTCCCCATTATAATTTATTAATGGACCATCATAGGGGGTGATGAATATGATACATGAGCCTTCCATTACACTTATTTAAAACACCTTAATAAACGTAGACTTTGCTTGATGTTGGCCTCTAATGTATTTTCTTAGAATATACTTGTAATGTTTGATTTGTGTAGTCTAATATTTTTTCATCTTGTTTGACTCCACAGCTTCCTTCCACGCCACAGGAATGGCAGACTGTGGCATCAGAGTTTGCCACGCGGTGGAACTTCCCCAACTGCGGTGGTGCTATAGACGGGAAGCACGTCCGCATTGTGCCGCCACCCCGTTCTGGGTCCTACTACTTCAATTACAAGGGGTTTCATAGCATTGTGCTGATGGCGGTGGTGTCAGCACGGTATGAATTCCTCTATGTTGATGTAGGGAAGAATGGCCGGATGTCCGATGGGGGATCCTTCATCCAGACGGAGTTTGCCCTCCGTCTCCAGAGTGACGACCTTGCATTGCCACCGGATGCAGGGAATATTGAAGGACTCCCCTTTGTTTTTTTGGCTGATGAAGCCTTCGGGCTCGGACCACATCTTATGAGGCCATTTCCTCAGAGGACCCTGACCCCAGAGAAGAGGGTGTTCAATTACCGGCTGGCCAGGGGCCGAAGAGTCGTTGAAAATGCCTTCGGCATAATGGCCAGCCGGTTCCGCCTTTTTAGGACTCCCATCCACTTGGCGGGCTACAAAATAAACTATGTAGTGTTATGCTGCTGTGTGCTACACAATTTTCTTTGCCGCAAATCGAATTCATATATGGCCTCAGTTTTGCCTGAGGCTGGACTTTCCCCTGATAATCCCCTGCCGGGCCTGGAATCTGCCCGTGCTGGCTTGCCCCCCCCAAAAATTGAATATGCACACAATTGGGATTATTTTCCTATAGGGATTTTAGACTCCTGATCCCTATTGTCAACATGTGCTATCTGCCATCAGGGGTGATCAATGGACGTGTTTTGGGGGTGCAATCCCTTCCTCAGTTCACCTACTTTAGATACGAGGAAGGGGTTGCACCCCCAAAAGACGTACATGGATATCCCCTGATGGCAGATAGCACATGTTGACACACTGTGTGCAGATTCAATTTTTGGCTGGTTTGATTGTCAAAAAGTTTTTTAAAAGTTGAAGAACAAACATGAGAAAAAAGGGGGTTGGGATGCCTTATTGAATTCTCCCCAAAACATCGAGAATGTCTTTAAATGTTTGATCCATCACATGTATTCTTTCTTTAATTTTGTCCAGTTCCGTACTACATTCCATCACTTGCTGGATGAGGCGGAGGGCACTGTCAGCAGAGAAACCTGTACTATCCTTCACCCCAACATTCACATCCCCTAAAAACAAAATAAAAAGGTATTAGAACTCTGCAGGCCTACCTCTTACCTGAAGCTGTGGTGACAGACACTGACCTGTTGTGGTGACCAGTTCCACAACGTCATCCACCTCTCCTTCCTGCACTTCTCCTTCCTCCACCTCAACTTCCTCTACATCCTTCGTTTGTGGTTCTTTGGGAGTTTGGGGTTGTTGTGAAGCTGTGGGGTTTTTGTGCTCCCTGGAGTGTCCTCCTCCCAGTCTTCTCTCCCCTATGAGAATCAAACAAAAGGTAGAGTTATCACACAGAAATTCTCTATGTTAAACAAAAAAACTGGCTAAATTGCTTGGAAGTGGGGTACAAGTGTGTGTTTGGGCGGAAGTTAAAGATGAATGCATTATTACTGACCAAGAATATGCTTAGTATTCACCTTTGTCTGTCATTTTTTAGACATGTAGGCAACACAAAAATTCTCTGAAGCACCTGTGTGGGACACCCAAAAAAGGCGGGTCTGGTGGCCCACACTAGTGCTCAAAAGTACAGATGTGGAAGCAGCTGCTGAGTGTCCTCTCCTTTACACTGACTAAAGTTTGCATTTCATTCTCTTTACAAACACATCATCTAGCCTAAAACGTTGTGCCCCAAATTTGCGAAAAAAGGGCAGATGTCTAATTACTTTTGTGGCTGTAAAATAATCCAAAACAGCGGATAGTGGCCGAACGAAGTGTCTGTAACGTAATGAACGATTACTGTGCCCAACCAAGTTCAAAATATAACATTTTGGAAGGGAGTCCAATAAGAAACACAAAAAAAAACCAGCAACATGTCAGTTTAGAAAAGGATTAATAGCATAAAAGTGTACATTTTACTTACTTTTTGCGAGCATTCACTTAATGCTCCTCAACTGCTCTGGCTCCCTCAGTTTGAGGTCTGACCACCTCTTTCTGAGCTGCTCATTTGAGCGTTTCACCCCGAAATTCGTCTTCAGACTCTTCACGACTTTAGTGAGGATTTTGGCCTTCCTTCTATTTGGTTTGCTATACGGCCCATGCTTTGCGTCATAATCAGACTTGAGCAAGATGTCCACCATGTCCGCAAAAGACATATTCGATGCCTTGAATCTCCTCCTTGATCGTGACGTTTCCTCGGTCTCCGGGCTTGTCTCCTCCTCGTTAGTTGCGGAATTATCAGACACCTGCTGTAACTCCGCCATATCTGTCTGCGCGCCGAAAGAGAAGGGGCGGGGAAAAGATGTTAGTTAGAACGTCATGGGCGGGCGACGTGTGCGGAGCGACGTGTTCGAATTTTGACGCATTAGTGGTGTGTATATAGCAAACACACATGTAACTATAGTACGTTCGGTGTGCGGAGAGAGGAGTTCAAGTGAGGGACGTGCGAACGAAGGTATGTGATTTTGTGACTTGTACAAATTGTTGGCCAATACTGTTTTGAGAATGTTGTAGGATATATATGGTGACTACGATGTTAAGGAGGTTAGACTGTTTGCCTCACATTAGTTATATATAGGGTTGTCCCGATACCGATACTAGTATCGGTATCGGTACCGATACAGAGCATTTGCCCAAGTACTTGTACTCGGGCAAATGCTCCCGATGCTTCACCCGATACCTGGACAGTCAGCGGTGATCAGTGCGTGGGAGAGTTACAAGCACCGATCACCGCTGTATAGATTTAAGTCTCTCCGCCTCTCCCCCCCCCTTTAAACTGCTGTAGTGAAATCAGCGGTGATCGGTGCTTGTAACTCACACACGATCACCGCTGACTGTCCCCGCATCCTCCTCCAGCCCCCCTCCGTTCTGCGGTCTCGTGTCCCCTCCATTCTGATGTCTCCCTCCGTCCGTGACCCCCTCCACTCTGATGTCTCCCTCCGTCCGTGACCCCCTCCACTCTGGTGTCTCCCTCCGTCCGTGACCCCCTCCACTCTGATGTCTCCCTCCGTCCGTGACCCCCTCCACTCTGGTGTCTCCCTCCGTCCGTGACCCCCTCCACTCTGTCTCCCTCCGTCCGTGACCCCCTCCACTCTGGTGTCTCCCTCCGTCCGTGACCCCCTCCACTCTGATGTCTCCCTCCGTCCGTGACCCCCTCCACTCTGGTGTCTCCCTCCGTGCTGCCATCCCCTTCCGTTCTCCTCCTCCACCCCCTCTTACTGTCAGGATGGAGAGCTGAGGTAGGAGCCGGTAAACCCGGCTCCTTACTGTTCCGAATGAACAGAGTCAGTGATCACTGACTCTGTTCATTCACAAAACTGAAACATCGTAAACTGTGTTTACAATGTTTCAGTTTATGAATGGGGAGGAGCCGCTGTCTTCTCTCCATTCATTTTCAGCGCAGCTGAGGCTGCTGAGAAAGGGACTGGGGAATCTGTCCCTAGTCCCTTTCTCTGTCTCAAAGGGGAGATGTCAGAGGTCTGTTAAGACCCCTGATATCTCACCAAAGCCCCCCAACAGGGCTGATAAAAAAAAAAAATGTAATAAAAAAATAAATAATAAAGAAATGAATTGTAAACAATAAATAAAATAAAATAGAAGAAAAAACACACTGACACTGTCCACCCCCACCCCCTTAAAAAAAGAAAACATTGTAAAAAATCAATAAATAAATAATAAAAATAAATTGTAAAAAAAAAAAAAAAAATTGTAAAAAAAAAAAAAATATTTTTTTTTTAAAAAGAGATATAAAAAAAGTATCGGTATTCGGTATCGGCGAGTACTTGGAAAAAAGTATCGGTACTTGTACTCGGTCTTAAAAAAGTGGTATCGGGACAACCCTCGTTATATATTATTTCTTAAACTTGCAGATACAATATGAATGTCTTTATTAGCGACAAAGAGTTCCTGGCGGAATTTATTGACCGGGTAAGGGAGCTGCCCGCTCTGTGGGAGACGAAAAACCCCATCCATAAAAAAAGAGGGGTGAGAAAAGCAGCGCTGGAGAAGCTGCTCCCATTTGTGCAGACCAAGGTGCCCACAGCCAGAGCAAAACAAGTGGACACTAAAATTGGGAGCTTGAGAGGCACCTACAGGACTGAACGCTCTAAGGTCCTGGCTTCTCAGAGGTCAGGAGCAGCAGCAGATGATGTTTATGTCCCGATTTTGTGGTACTACAGCAGGATGTCCTTCCTGGATGACCACATTGAGGCAAGGCCATCACTCTCCACTCTTCCCCCCCAGACTTCCCTGCAGCCAACCTGAGCCTTCTCTGGAGCAAGAGGAGGCAGCCATCCTGGATGATCCTGATTTGGCCATCTGGAGGCAGGTATAGTATTAAATGAAAATGTATTGGGATAAAATTAATGTTTGACAAATATGTCAAGATGAGAAACATACAATATTTTGGGTTCCACAAGTGAAATCAAGATCTCGAGACATTATTTCTGGATTTACATTCTAATTGCTTCAATCATGTTTATAAAGTTTGATGCAAAGATTAAAACAACATATTAAACTATGTCCCTTTTTCATACACAGGATGAAATCAGCCAGGAGGAGGGTCTGGAAACTGTCAGGCAGGAGGAGAAAGGGCCCAGTGGCAGCCAGGAGGTGGCAGGGCCCAGTGGCAGCCAGGAGGTGGCAGGGCCCAGTGGCAGTCAGGAGGTGGCAGGGCCCAGTGGCAGCCAGGAGGTGGCAGGGCCCAGTGGCAGCCAGGAGGTGGCAGGGCCCAGTGGCAGCCAGGAGGTGGCAGGGCAAAGGAGATGCACCAGATCCCAGGTGCCTCCCATCCGGCTTCCCAAAAGAGGCAGGAGGGACAGGACCACCAGTGAGGCAGCAATGGCCCTTATTAAAGAGGCCCATGCTACCCTCAAAGAGCCCACATCCCCTGAAGAGGCCATTGCCGGCCTAGTGGAGGCAAAGTTCAAGGTGATGAGCATGGAGCAACGCCTCCTATGCGAGCCCCTGCTCATCACCTTGCTCAACAAGGGGGTGATGGAAAAAATTACCCCCAATACCGCCATTTGTGAGGTGGCACAACTGTCCCAACCTCAACCTCCTCCTCCACCTCCACATTCTTCTTCCGCCCCACCCCCTTCTCCTCCACCTCCACCTTGTTCTTCCGCCCCACCCCCTTCTCCTCCACCTTGTTCTTCCGCCCCACCCCCTTCTCCTCCACCTCCACCTTGTTCTTCTGCGCCACCCCCTTCTCCTCCTGACAGGAGTACCCCTCCAGTGGCCCAGCCTCCAGCCAAACGAAGAAGGAAGGCTGCAGGGAAGGCTTCAGGAAAGGTTGCAGGGAAGGTTGCCAGGAAGACGAGGAAGTGATGGCCTTGCTTCATTGTGGTCGGACAGAAGGCAGCCTGTTGTAGTACCACACACTTGGGACATATATATCACCTGCTGCTGTTCCTGACCTCTGGGAGGCCAGAATCAGATTGTGTTCAGAAATGTTGGCCTTCTCAAGCTCCCAATTTTAGTGTCCACACAGGGTTGCTGTGTGGTCTGGGGTCCCTGGGATGCACAAATGGCAGCAGCTTCTCCAGCGCTGCCTTCTCTTTATTTTAGTTCAAACATGAATAAATGTTATTTTTCTTTAAGTTCATACTTGACTATGTGTATTTGTAAAAATGTAAAATCTAGATTTGGAGTAAGCAGATACATTTGACTGACAAAAAAAGGGACAGATAACAACCTCCCAAAAAAATAACTAAATCGTGTTTCCCAAAAAAGTGTGTAAAATTTAAATAATATATATTAAAAGATTCAATGGGAGATCACTACCAAAACATTGCGAAATTACAATTAACATCAGTTAGAAAAATAACTAATTTTTAAATATTCCTAAAAACTTGCACGATATAATACACATAAATCTTCTTAAGAGCAACAAGAACATTTTTAAAAAAAGATGGTCATAACTCTGTGTGAATATCAGCAGCAAAAGAAGCTCATTCGTTTGGATTAATGTCACATTCTAATGAAGATTTCAATGCACAACATTTAAACGATGCAAAAATTTGGAGCGTGACGAATGTGCTATCTCCATTACGAAGGCTTGTTTTACCAGAAGATGCACTCCCGTCTCATAGTTGCTTGTGAGCATGCGCGCTTTTGGAAGAGTCGTAAAAGCATACACACAAACCATTTTCTCGTCACAAAACAGGCCGACGAGAAACACGACGAGGAAATCTGGAATCCTGACGAGAAAATAGAGAGCAGGTTCTATACCTCATCTGTCCACTACCTCCTGGCACCATAGTGGTATTACTGCTGTTGGATATTGAGAACATTTAAAAAAAAAAAAGTGTTGGAGGAGTTTGTGAAGGAATTTGGCCTCACAACTTTAGACTACTTTAAATATCTGAGGGAAACGCATTTCCTACGAACAATTCCCGCTGGGCCAAGACTTTTATACACCAAAGCTTATCAATAGTTTACCTTTACTGGCTCTGCTAAAAAGGGTACATCTTGCTTCTATGGTAAATTATATAACAAGAATATCTAAATTTTATAGTGTGTAACTCACTGTAGAGTGCATTATTAAAAGCCAAAAACCAGTGTAAACATACATGAAAGCCCTGTTGTAACTGTTCAGGGTCTGGATACCAAAGGCTATGGACAACGACCCAGATCTGTATAGCACCTTGCAGCCAACTACACATCTTGTACTAAGTGCCAAGGTGATCATCTAACATAAGGATGTATAGCCCAAAGCACAAATTATAGGTCAGGTACACAGCAAGGGTAACTGATTTAGAAAATATTGGATAGTAAAATGCAATAGGCAGTCAGATATTGATGATTATTATTATACAGGATTTATATAGAGCCAGCAGTTTATGCAGTACTTTACAATGTTAGGGCAGACAGTAGTTACAATACATTTCAATACAGGAGGAATCAGAGGGCCCTGCTTGTTAGAGCTTACAATCTAAGAGGGAGGGTCAAGTGAAACACAAGGTAATAACTGTGGGGAATGAGCTGATGAAGAAAATAAAAGTAGTTATTAGGAGAGTGCAGAATAGGCTTCTCCGAAGAGAAAAAGTTTTCATGGATCGCATAAAAGTGGATAGAGTTGGAGATAGTTGGACAGATTAGAGTAGAGAATACCAAAGGATGGGAGAGGCTCGGGAGAAGTCATGGAGGTGAGTATGGGAGGAGGTAACAAGGGAGTTAGAGAGCAGGAGGTCTTGGGAGAAATGGAGAGGACAATTTGGTTGGTATTTTGAGACTAGGTTAGTGATGTAGCTAGGGGCAGAGTTGTATATGGCTTTGTAAGTTATTGTTAGTATTTTGAATTTAGTTTGTTGGGTGAGTGGAAGACATTGGAGGAATTGGCAGAGAGGGGTAGCAGACGCTGAGCGGTTTGTAAGGTGGATGAGCCTGGCAGCAGCATTCATGATGAACTGAAGGGGGATAGCCTATTTAAAGGTAAGCCAATGAGGAGGGAGTTGCAGTAGTCGAGGCGAGAGATAACCAGGGAGTGAATCAGGAGCTTAGCGGTTTCATTGGTTAGGAAGGGACGTATTTTAGAGATGTTGCAGAGGTTGAGGCAGCAAGCCTTG
The DNA here is from genome assembly GCA_029206835.1 of Rana muscosa. Lineage (NCBI taxonomy): Eukaryota > Metazoa > Chordata > Amphibia > Anura > Ranidae > Rana > Rana muscosa. The sequence goes on along the minus strand of CM055117.1, from coordinate 804,961,900 downwards.
GAAAATGATTGGAAGTGGAGAGTTCAGAGTCCAGGATAACACCTAGCACCCTGGCATGTGGGAATGGGTGGATGGTTGTGCCATTGCTCGCGACAGAGAAGTCAGGGGAAGAGGCATATGGGGGGAGGAAATATTATGAGCTTGGTTTTGGAGTTGACTTTGAGGAAGTGGTGTGACATCTAGACAGATATGTTTGTTAGTGAGGCGTGAGGAGACTGATGGAGTAATATGAGGGGTGGGGAGATAGATTTGGGTGTCCTCAGCATAGAAATCATATTGAAAGCCATGGGAGGGTATCAGCTGACCCAGGCAGGAGATGTAGATTGAAAATAGGAGAGGTCCAAGAACAAAACCTTGGGGGACCCCAACAGAGAAAGGAAGAGGAGTGGAGAAAGTAAAGTGACACTGAAGGTGCTGTGGGATAGGTAGGATGAGAGCCAGTGAAGAGCACAGTCATGGAGACCAAAGGAGTAAAGTTTTTTGAGGAGGAAGGGGTGGTCAACTGTATCAAAAGGCATTTCAGAGAAAAAAAATGGTTTACAAGAACATAACTTCTCCAGAGGAGAAGAGGTCTCTTACCTAAAGACACTAGCAAAAAAATGGAGCCATAATAGTGGGTGGTATTATGTGTACCCTCTAGGGCAGGGGTCTCAAACTGGCGGCCCTCCAGCTGTTGCAAAAAAGTCCCATCATGCCTCTGCCTGTGGGAGTCATGCTTGTAACGGTCAGTCTTGCAATCCCTCATGGGACTTGTAGTTCCGCAACAGCTGGAGGACCTCCAGTTTGAGACCCCTGCTCTAGGGGCAGACCTAGCAAAAAAAAATTGTCAGTGTCCAATCACCTGAAGGTAGCCTGAATGTATCTCATGAGCCTGTGTCCTGTACTTTACCAATTAAAGTTGTGGCTTCTGCTCCAATTTAAATATGACATACCAGCATCAGAACTGGTGCAGTCAATTTTTTACCAGTGTCAAAAAAATTGTCTACTGTAAATGTAATGTAGTTTTAAGCGATTGTAGGTGAAAAAAAAATACACATGTATCAGGAAGGTCCAAGGTCTGGTGAGTCAGTATTGTGGCATAATCTACACCATGAAGACAAAACAACACTCCAAACAACTCTGTGAAAAATTAAAAAGCACAGGGGTCCAATAAAAGTCAGTGAATATCCCTGACAGTGAGTACAGTTATATAAAACATTTAAAATGGAAATGTAGGCACAGCCATAAATCTGCAACAAACAGAACGCCCAACAGAAGTGTGTGAGTGCACAAAAAGGCCACCAAGAGACATATGGCCACCCTTTAGAAGTTGTAAGCTGGGATTAGAGAGTTTATGCATACAACTGTTGTTTAAGCGCTTTACCAGTCACAGCTTTAGAGTAGTGGCAGAAAAAGCCATCGTTAACTAGAGCTCACATATTATGTCTCCTCAAGTTTTCCAGAAGGCAACTGAGAAACTAAAATCTGTTGAAAGATAGCCCATCGAACCTAACACCTTGCTTGACATAAGATAAACAATGCACATTATCAGAAATGCACCAATCCCACCATGAAGCATGATGGTTGTAGCAACATGTTTTGGGGGTACTTTTCTGTAGCAAGTCCTGAAAGTTTTGTATGAGCACAACAAACAAAAAATAAACACATATTTAAATAAAATGGAAAACTTGCAGGACAACTGATGCAGGAAATCTGAGCCTAGATACATTTCTTTTCAGCAAAATAACCCCAAGAATAAAGCCAAGGTTACAATAATAACTTTAAAATAAGTGCTACTATCCTGGAATTATCAAGTCAAGTCCAGATTCCAATACAATACAATTTGTGGCTAAAACCCTTCTGTAACCTGACATAGCTGGAACAGTTTTTCAAAAAGAAATTGGTAAAAAATTCAGTGTTCAAATGTGTAAAGCTGACAGCTGATTCCACACACGATCAAGACTAATTGCTTCCAAAAGTGCAAGTACTATAGATGAACTCTAAGTGGGTGTATACCTATGCAGAATGCTGTAAGTTAAAGTGTAATTCCTCTTTTGTTAAGAAAAAAAAAACATTTCCCTCTGGGTGATCTATTCCTTATTCTGAAGTAATCCATGTGCGTTTGTCTGTGCCTCTGAGTGGGTCTAATGGGAGTGGTTTCATAATTAACGGTCAGGTGTGCAGCTGCAGGGCACTAATGAGGAAATCTGCTGGGCCATCCCTTCAGACATGATCTTATTGAAAGTATCTCTCCAAAAATGACATTTTTGTTGCAGGGAAAGCCTGAAATCTGACTTTCTTTGGCAGACTTCTGGGAAAATTAGTGAGCCAATCACACAAGCAGGAAATGTTTCTGGGGATGGACGGTACACACTCTGTGTACAGAGCAACTCGATGTAGCCATATTGCAATGCATTCTCAGAAAATGAGTGGCTGCAGATTGAAAAGGAAAGGTAATTTTTAATAACATTAAATTGCAATATGATTAGTGTCGAAATTATATGTACTATATTATTTTTTCTTCATGTGCTATTTTTTTTTCCCCCACGAAAGTGGAGTTACCATTTAAATAACTTTGCAAAAACCTTTTTTTCTACTTTGACACTGAAGCCTCGTACACACGTCCGAGTTTCTCGTTGTAAAAACCCGTCGATTTTCTCGACGAGATTCTTGTCAAGCTTTCCTTGCATACACACTGTCAATTCCAAATCTCGTCTTTGTTCTGCGCGGTCACGTCCAGCACGTACGACGGCAGCATAAAGGGCAAGTTCAATTTCAATGGTGCCACCCCTTGGACTGCTTTTGCTGATCTTGTGTTACGGCGTGTGAAGTTAAAGTTTGGGAAGAGATGATTCGCGCTTTTCAGTCTTCGTGCTTTCAGTTCGTTACAGCGTGACGAATGTGCTACCTCATTTACGAAGGCTTGTTTTACCAGAAGAAGCGCTCCCATCTCATACTTGATTCTGAGCATGCGCAATTTTTTAAGACTCGGAAAAGCATACACACGACCGGTTTTCTCGTCGCAAACCAGACCAACGAGAAACCCGACGAGAAAATCGAGAATCCTGACGAGAAAATAGAGAGCAGGTTCTCTATTTTTCTCGTCGAGATTCCCGGCAGTTTTCTCGACAAAAAAACACACACAAACGGTTTTCTCGGCAAGAAAGCTCTCTCGGCAGTTTTCTTGTAGTTTTTTTGACGAGAAACTCGGTCGTTTGTACGAGGCTTGAGACCCCTTTCACACTGAGGCATTTTTCAGGTGGTTTTGGGCTAAAAATAGCACTTGAAAAAAGCCTCTCCTGCAGTCCCAGTGTGAAAGTCTGAGTGCTTTCACACTGGGAGGACGTTAAAAAAAGTCCTGCAAGCAGCATCTTTGTGGCGGTGTAGGAACGGTGTATACACCGCTCTTGCCCATTGAAATGAATGGGAACCACTGCTGAAGCGCCTACAAAGCGTTTCGGCAGCGGCGCTAAGCGGGTACATTTAACCCTTTATATGGCCCCTAGCGGGGGTTAAGTGTCCCGCTAGCGGCCAAATATCACCACTAAAACGACAGTAAAGCGCCGCTAAAACTAGCAGTGTTTTACTGTCAATGCCCGCCCCAGTGTAAAATCAGCCTAAGACCCCTTTCACACTGGGTCGGTTTGCAGGCGCTACAGCGCTAAAAATAGCGCCTGCAAACCGAGGGCTTTCACACAGGAGCGGTGCGCTAGCAGGACGGTAAAAAAGTCCTGCTAGCCACATCTTTGGAGCGGTGTGTATACCGCTCCTCCACCGCTTCTGCCCATTGAAATCAATGGGACAACACGGCTATACCGCCAGCAAAGCGCCTCTGCCAAACTCTGTTTGGTTTTCCTACTGCCTATCCCCCCACGGTCTACCTTCCTCCTTGGTCTTCAATCCTTCCTAGGACACTTTGTTACACTGTCACCATTTTATTCATTTATGGACTTATATCACATGTGTATTTTTGTGGACATTTTATTGCCAGTATCACTGCTGGTTGCACATAATATATAATTTATTTAGCGCATCTGTTTATTTTATACCTTTTGTCACCTATATGCCATCACATATCACAGTTGCTGCTTTTATTGTATTGTTCATAGATAGCGCAGTTTTTTTTCCTTTTTTTTGTGGTAATAAGATGCAGCAGCAGCAGTTGAAGGGCAGAAAGGTTAAGACTTGCAGTGTTCTGTCAGCAATTGCCTGAAGTGATCTGCACTCTACTTACGTGTCAGCTAGATAGCTTGAACGGACCAGAAAAAAGGGTGGGCAAGCTAACAAATTCCAAAAATGCTCATCAAGCACCCTCAAGGATGCTGCAAAATCAGAAGTCCAGCAAGCAGAAGATGGCAGATGATATTGCTTCCAACAGTGATTTTCAAGCTGGACCTAGCTAAGTTAGCTGGTGGGTCCACCTGTGGCACCTGCCCTTAGCCAATGCACAGAGCAGGAGCACAGACAGCAGAGGACAGGCAGGGCCATTGGCAGTAAAAACTGATTATTGTTTTGCGAGGTTAGGGTTTAAAAATTGTCCTTACATTTGATTAAATTTAATGTTTTATTATTTTTTCATATCCTACATGCAATCATATTGGTGGTATGTGCAGATTATTCAAGAACAAGATTCTGTTGGCATCCCTTAACATAATACCTTACCTAATTTTCTGATATAAAAACGACTGATATGCACTGCAGTAGCCGATACAATACAGTCGTGTGCATCTGTAAACACTTCACAAGAACATGACTGACAGCACCAATAGCAAGCTAGCTCCTATTGTATTATGGAAACAGCTTATTTTTCTACTTCAGGCTTGAAATCTGGTCCTTTTTCATCCACATGTGTATGACTGTTGGAAACACTGGGACATCACCCGCAGTGTAATCTTCAAAGAAAGGATTAATCTTGCTGAACTCGCACTGACGCTACATAGCCAATAACAAAAAATATTAAAAAGCATTGTTCCTTATATGTTGCTGTATTTCAATAAATAGACTTGCAAGACATAAGGTTTATGTAATATATATATACACATACACACACACACACAATATCTCACAAAAGTGAGTACACCCCTCAAATTTTTTGTAAATATTTTTAGAATATATTTTCCTGTGACAACACTGAAGAAATTACACTTTGCTACAATGTAAAGTAGTGAATGTACAGCTTTTGTAACAGTGTACATTTGCTGTCCCCTCTAAATAACTCAACACACAGCCATTGATGTCTAATCCGCTGGCAACAAAGGTGAAAATGTCCAAATTGGGCCCAATTAGCCATTTTTCCTCCCTGGTGTCATGTGACTCATTAGTGTTACAAGGTCTCAGGTGTGAATGGGGAGCAGGTGTGTTAAATTTGGTGTTATCGCTCTCACTCTCTCATACTGGTCACTGGAAGTTCAACATGGCACCTCATAGCAAAGAACTCTCAGAGGATCTGAAAAAAAAGAAAATAATTGTTGCTCTACATAAAAGATGGCCTAGGCTATAAGAAGATTGCCAAGACACTGAAACTGAGCTGCAGCATGGTAGCCAAGACCATACAGCGGTTTAACAGGACAGGTTCCACTCAGAACAGGCTTTGCCATGGTTGATCAAAGAAGTTGAGTGCATGTGCTCAGCGTTGTATCCAGAGGTTGTCTTTGGGAAATAGACGTATGAGTGCTGCCAGCATTGCTGCAGAGGTTGAAGAGGTAGGGGGTCAGCCTGTCAGTGCTCAGACCATATGTGACACACTGCATCAAATTGGTCTGCATGGTTGTCGTCCTAGAAGGAAGCCTCTTCTAAAGATGATGCACAAGGAATTCTGCAAACAGTTTACTGAAGACAAGCAGACAAAGGGAATGAATTACTGGAACCATGTCCTGTGGTCTAATGAGACCAAGATAAACTTATTTGGTTCAGATGGTGTCAAGCGTGTGTGGGGGCAACCAGGTGAGGAATACAAAAAGACAAGTGTGTCTTGCCTACAGTCAAGCATGGTGGTGAGAGTGTCACAGTCTGGGTCTGCATGAGTGCCGCCGGCACTGGGGAGCTATAGTTCATTGAGGGAACCATGAATGCCAACATGTACTGTGATATACTGAAGCAGAGCATGATCCCCCTCCCTTCAGAGACTTCACAGTATTCCAACATAATAACGACCTCAAACACACCTCCAAGACAACCACTGCCTTGCTAAAGAATCTGAGGGTAAAGGTGATGGACTAGCCAAGCATGCCTCCAGACCTAAACCCTATTGAGCATCTGTGAGGCTTATTCAAAAGGAAGGCGGAGGAGCGCAAGGTCTCCAACATTCACCAGCTCCGTGATATCGTCCTGGAGGAGTGGAAGAGGACTCCAGTGGCAACCTGTGAAGCTCTGGTAAACTCCATGCCCAAAAGGGTTAGGGCAGTGCTGGAAAATAATGGTGGCCACACAAAATATTGACACTTTGGGCCCAATTTGGACCATTTTGTTATGGTCGTGTGCCGAGTTATTTTGAGGGGACAGCAAATTTACACTGTTATACAAGCTGTACACTCACTACTTTACATTGTAGCAAAGTGTAATTTATTCAGTGTTATCACATTAGAAGATGTCATAAAATAATTACAAAAGTGTGAGGGGTGTACTCACTTTTGTGAGATACTTTATGTGTGTGTAATATATATATATTTTTTTCCCAGTAGAAGAAAAATCCCCCTGAACAGTTCTAGAAAGCATTGTGATGATGAGCCAATGCTGTGAATTGTGCCAGTTGTAATTTTGCTCTGAGAAGTCCCTGCAGCAATATGACATTCCTAATAATTCAACAATTTCCATCTCTATGGTCAGTCAGTTTAAATTAGTAATGCAAGAAAAAAATAAAAAATGTTAGGGGGAAATTGTGCTCTGCCACTTAGATTTAGATATGTCACACTACCCATCAATGGGACACTAAACATCATTTATCTACTTGTAATTAAAATCCTACTATCGGAAAAACGGTCTTAGAAGGCAGCATGGAACAGAGGAACACATTGAATATCATTTGTCAATGCACCAACAATATGAACTGTTTTACAAAATGACCAATCAGAACCAAATGAAAAAATGTAAAAAAAAAAAAAAAAAGCTGATGGATGCTGAAAAACAGGCAAATGTTTTTAGTATTCAGAAGATTGTTTTATTTATTTTTTCTTAGAGGTTCTATGTCAGAGGTAGGCAACCTCGTCCCTCCAGCTGTGGTGAAACTACAAATTCCATCATGCCACTGCTTCTAGGAGTCATGCCTGTGATTGTCAGAGCCCATTCACACTGGGGCAACACGACTTCCAGCGCGATTTTATGAGGCAACTCAGACACACTTGAGAATGAATCACAGCGCGACTTGGAGCTATTTACAAGGCAACTCCAATTTGCCTGCAGGACAGGAGACATTCCAGTGGCCAATCAAACAAGAATCAGCTCTGTGGGAGGGAGGGGGGAGGGAGAGGTTTGCCTGATAAATGTATGTTTTCTTCCTGGAGAGTTGCTCCTATTAAGACAGTGAGAGGCGACTCCCATTGAAATGAATGGTTACAGGTCGCCTAGGACTCGGATTGAAGTAGTACAGGGACCTTTTTTGAAGTCGGAGCGACTGCAGTAGTGTGCATAAGGACGGCTCCATTAACTTACATTGATTTCTTCAGCCAGCGCGACCTGAGGCGACTAGGGGCGACCTGGGGCGATTTGGAGTCGGATCCAAAGACGCCCCTGTGTGAATGGGCTCTTAGGGTCTTGCAATGTCTCATGGGACTTTCAAAACAGCTGGAGGGCCGAGGTTGCCTACCTTGATTCTATGTAATAGACTCAATGTTGTTTGAAATTGAATAATAACAGTACCTAATAATCAAAAAAATAAAAAAATAATAAAGCTAATATTTATTTTATCTAAAGCTATCTTAGACAAAAAGAAACAACAGGTGATGTGTGGCCCCTTTTTATCCAAAGTTCATAAAAAGAAAAAAGCACACCAATAAATAAATAAAAATTGCCAAATCAGTGTAGTGGTGTAATATGGTATTTTTACACCAAACGTCAAACCATTCAACCAGGTTAGAACAGCAGAAAAGTGCGATTGCACAAACAGCAGATGATAGGAGCAGATTTTCAAACTAAGATAAAGGGGAGAACAAAAGAAAACGTTTGGCTTACTGGGAACTATATTTCCAGGTGTCTTCCAGGACAGACCACGAAACGTAGAGCTCCTCCCAAAGAGACAGGAAACAAATTACTCAGAGAATAAAAGGAGTTCTTCCAGGCCACTGCTTCAGTAAACCCATCGACCCGAAAAAAAAACACAAAAAATGGTAATCACAAGCCAAGGGGCGGGAAGTTGGCTGTCCTGGAAGACTCCTGGAAATAGAGTTACTGGTAAGTCTAACTCTGCTTTTTCTCATGTCGTCTTCAATGACAGCCCATAAGATAAGCAAGTAAGTACTTAATAGCCTAGGATGGGGCCACCACAAACAGGACCTTATAGCCAAATGCCTGCCCTTAATTGCTCAAGAGATCCGACTAATAGTTCTTTACGAATGTTGACAAACTGGACCATGTAGCGGCCTTACACATTTTTTATGGGGAGGCATCAGCCCTTTCTTCCCAAGACCTTGATAAGGCCCTTGTGGAATGTGCATTTACAAAAGGAATGGATAGGTCCTTAGTCTGGTAGCATAGGGAAACAGCCTGCCTAATCTGCCTGTCAATTGTGGCGTTCGATGCCTGAGCCCCTCTCCGTCTTCCTGCAAAGAGGACAAGTAAGGCATTAAATTTGCTAAATACAGTGCCTTGAAAAAGTATTCATACCCCTTGAAATTTTTCACATTTTGTCATGTTACAACCAAAAAAGTAAATGCATGACGTTACCCCCATTGTTTTGTTGCCAGTGCAAAAAAAGAGGTGTTATGGTCGCCATAAGCGCAGCAGTGAATTTCACATTACACCATAGTGAAGCAGATGACGGTAGATACCTAATCCTCTCTGTAACTATCAACAATCTTCATCTCACTATTGTTAATGTGTATGCACCCAACACAGCCCAAAGGAAATCTTATGATACTCTAATCTCCAAATTTGCTCCCTACAGATCTGCACCTTTAAAAATCTGTGGAGACTAACAATATTGTTGACCCCGCGCTTGAGACCTCAAATCCTTCAAACCGTAGAACCTCCGCACTCTCAGCACTACTAAAAAGAGATTTATATGACTCCTGTAGGTGCTTACATGACTTGTAAAGAGATTATCCCTTCTACTCCCCTTATCAGTCTTACTCTCAGATTGATTTATTCATTACAGATAAACATCTATTACAATCCATAACAGAGTAAAAAATTGGCTTGATTACTTGGTCTGACCATGCACCAGTAACGATAAGCAATCGTCCAGACATACAGTGTGGAGATTGAACACCTCCCTTCTTAACCACCCTTTATTTGAACCCCAAATAAAATCAGATTTTTTTCATTTTAATGTGATTATAACGTGAGCTCTTTAAAAAAATGGGGGGGGGGTACACTATGAAAACTCACACATCTATAACAGAATCCCTGGTGAAACAAATCAGGGATTTAGAACTAGTAAATAAGCAAAATCCTACTGTAACTACCTCCAAAACACTTAAGTCTTAGATATCAGCTAAGCGAGCACCTCCAAGCCCAATTTTTGTTTTCAAAACGCTTTTATTGAGAACAAAAGGATTTACTATACACATGGACAGGTGAATTCAACCAATACAACAAGTATATGATCAAGGTGATAATATACAGTAATCAAACCGTGCAAGACATCATAATCATAACCGAAAATAAATTCAGTTGAGCAAAATTATACTTGAGATGATGATGACAGTATGAGTGTACCATAAAAGGTAAACCGCTGACAAAACAGAAAGGGATTGCTATTGTTGGTTGATTTTAACATTAGTTGTTTTGTCCATCGGACAAAAGTCCTATGGTTTTCTGTACACACGGTAGGACTTTGCTCCATCGGACTTTTGTTGGGCAAAAGTTTGTCCGTTTGCAGACCCAACTTTTGTCGGATGAAAACAAGACCAAAACGAAAAAAGTTTGTCCGATGGAGCGTACACACGGTCGGGTTGTTGGTCCAACTTGCTTAAAACTAAGTTTGTTGGGCAAAAGTCCGACCGTGTGTACGGGGCTTAAGACTTCAGTCAACAAACCAGGAGCATTCATGGCAAAATATATGAACAAACAACTCTCCAACAAAAAAATGTAATTACTTATGAATTTCCAGGGCAAACGCTTAAGTAATCCTCTTAACATATTCAGACCCAACAACATCTCCAACTCAGGAACAGATCTTAAATTTCCTTTGGACCATTCACTCTCTCTATATCCCCCACACAACGCAAATCCCTCTTTTAGCACATTCCACTCGGGAGGAAATTCTCAGTTATAAAAAACCTCCCCTTGCACAAAGCTCCTAGCCCTGGCGGTATATCCAATGAATACTATAAACACTTCTCTACCCTCCTCACCTTTGCAACATTTATAACAAATTTGCGTCAACGGGCATCATCCCCAAAGAATCCCTAGAGGCCCTAGTGGTCACTCTTCCGAAGCCCGGTTAGACACCAGACAACCCAGCCAATTATTGCCCAATTTCGCACCTGAACACTGACACAAAACTATATGCAAAACTCCTAGCCCAACATTTTTCTGTGGTTATCCCCCAGATTATACATCCAGATAAGGTCGGGTTTGTACCAGGCTGACAAGCTTTGGATGGTACTAGACGCTTCATAGATCTCATACAATGGATGGAGTACAGTCGGACGCCTTTTCTCTCCCTATCTCTGGACACAGAGAAGGCATTCAACAGGGTCCATTGATCCTATATTGAAGCGGTGCTCTGCAAATTTGGGCTGTCAGGAAGATTCTTATCAGCCATACTTGGCCTTTATTCCCACCCTAGTGCACGGATCTGGACAATCGAGCATTGTGTCAAACCCCTTCACGATCACCCATGGAACAAGACAGGGGTGTCCGCTTTCCCCCCTGATCTTTGCCATGGTTATGGAGTCATTAGCGCAGACCATAAGATCCAACTCCGTGGTCCAAGGCATCGGGATTTGGAAAACTGAACACAAAATAGGCCTCTACACCGATGATGTTATCATAGCCTTAACAAAACCTGAAGAATCCCTGCCAGCAGTTCAGAACATCCTAGATTCATTTAGTTCAATATCACTATACATGTTAAACTTGGGCCTAGATGCTAAATCGACTACAGCCATAACTGCTAGATCCCCTATTGCATGGTCCCCCAACTTTTCATTGCCATACTTAGGCCTCTGCTTAAGATTCCCCAGTTGCGGGGGCGGAGCCGGCAAGCAAGGAGAATGGCCGCTTGAGACCACAGCTCCCGGCCACTCGAACATACCGGAGCTTATTACAGCGATACAGGGCACCCAGACACGGCGGTTTCGGGCTTTAGCAGAACGGGGACACCAACAGAGCATGGGGAGATGGAGAAGAGAAAGATCCGCGCCAGGTAAAATGACGGATTTCTTCTATCAGACCGCCGCAGCAGGCAAAATGGCGCTGGTAGCGTGCAGGGCTCTGCACACACACAAGGCCTGAAACATACCAGAATTCAGACGGCGGGCGTTTCTCCCCTACCTCACCCTGATCAGACCCTACCGAGGTCACAGTCTTGATCCACAGCTAACAGCCCGGCTAAAACCAAACAAAAGCTGTCTATGCATGCATCTGGGACAATGGCTGAAGGAGAGGGAGGAATGCAGATTGATGATACACTAGAATTTCAGGACGCCATAGCTGCTTTCCCCACAAACAACCAGCCTGTGATGGATTCCACGCTAAGGGACATGTTGGTGTCCCTTAGAGGTGCTATACACACTGACATGCTTCAGCTTGTGAACCAATGCAAAGCAGAAGTGACTGAGGTCAGGGACAGGGTGGCTCACATAGAGGATAAGATGGGGGATTTCTCTGAAACTTTTAATGCAATGGTGGATGCACACAATGACCATGAAGAGGACATTGTCTGGCTCAAATCAAAGGTAGCTGATCTCGAAGATCGTTCCAGAAGGAATAATATTAAAATTAGAGACATCCCTGAGTCAGTGAAAAACTCGGACTTGAAGGCTTTCCTTGCTAACATACTGAGAGAAGCCCTCCCTGACCTCCCCCTGGAGGAAATTCTTATCGATAGAATACACAGACTGCCTAAACCTAAACATATCCCTGAAAAGCTGCCCAGGGACACTATTGCTAGGATCCACTACTATACAGTAAAAGAAAAACTGATGTTGGTGACAAGGCGGGCTGCCAATCTTCCTGAGTGCATGCAAGGGTTATCCTTCTTTGCAGATCTATCTGCACACACAATGCAAAGGAGAAGAAATCTCATGACCATAACCAAACCCCTTAGGAACCACCAGATTCCATATCGCTGGAATTACCCTGCTAACCTACTGATCACTAAGGGTGAGAAGGAATTTCTGGTGAGATCCTTGGAGGAGGGTATCAAATTGTTGGAGAGATGGAAGATCCTCCCCGATGAGACAGATGATGGTCGACAACCGCATGCCTCCTAGCATACACGCACTAACTAATTGGAAGGCACTTAACATATCTTGCCCTATTATTATTACTATAATAGTTTAATTCATTATGCTCCGGATGTTCTACCGGCAAAAAATCTCAGCTTCTTTACACCCCAAAGTTAGCAGGCTTACCCCTGCCCAGATTTCAATAGAAATCATACGTTTTTAAAGAGCGCTTCACTTGGCGCAAATTGTTTCTTTCTAATTCCGTTTGACCAGTTTTGTTCTTTTGTTCAGTTTCTTTCCTTTCATTTTCCACCAAGCGGCTGACTTGTATCACCAAAGGATAACTACAACTTCAGATCCTTGAACATCGACGACACCTGAAGTAGGGGACTGCAATTCTACTGCCAATAATCAACTCACCGACATCTCCTACTACAGGTTAGAGGTCGACCGATATGGGTTTTTCTCTGGCCGATGCCGATATTTAGAAATCGGGGCGGCCGATGGCCGATACATGTTGCCGATTTTTGCGGCCGATATTTTAGGCCGATTTTTTTCTTTTTCCTTCATCTCATAAAAATCTAGGGTGGAGAGGAGGTTATTGTTTAGGGTGGAGAGGTGGGGAGGAGGTTATTGTTTAGGGTGGAGAGGTGGGGTGCAGCCTATCAATGTCCATCAGTGCCACCTCATCGGTGCCCAGCAGTGCCCAGTGCCAAGCTCAGCAGTGCCCAGGGCCAAGCTCAGCAGTGCCCAAAGCCAAGCTCAGCAGTGCCCACCAGTGCCAAGCTCACCAGTACCCACCAGTGCCCAGCTCACAAGTGCCCACCAGTGCCCAGCTCACAAGTGCCCACCTCACAAGTGCCAAGCTCAGCAGTGCCCAGTGCCAAGCTCAGCAGTTCCCAGTGCCAAGCTCAGCAGTGCCCAGTGCCAAGCTCAGCAGTGCCAAGCTCAGCAGTGCCCAGTTCATCAGTGCCCACCAGTGCCCAGCTCACCAGTGCCAAGCTGTCATTCACTGCCACCTCATCAGTGCCCACCAGCGGAGCGCTCCCGACTCCCTTCTGTACCCTTGCATGGCCAAAGACTGTTCCATTCGTCCCCTGACGTGCTGCGCGCCCAGCCTCCAGACTACAAACCCCAGAATGCAGCGCGGCAGGGAACAGTCAATCGACGGTGGCCGCCGCTGCCGACTTCCTCCATTGGGGAAAAAAATAAAAAAAAAGTCAGCGGGCAGCGGCCGTGATAGCAGCCGTTTAGAATAGACGGTTGGCGGCCGGGGGGAGATTTCCACCCAGCACGCCCCTGCCTCAGATCCCAAACAATCGGCCTCTTTACATAATAATCGGCCGATGCCGATTTCTTTAAAAAGGCTAAATATCGGCCGGCCGATATATCGGTCGACCTCTACTACAGGTACAGGTCTACACTTCTTACACGTGTAAAGAAACTCCCTTTAAGGAACTGTTAATCTCACTGCTCCACAAACTTTGACACAGTACTCCCTTCTCCACAAATCCAACCTATCAGACAATGGCATTTAAAATCACCTCACTGAATGTAAAGGGTCTAAACAGCCCACAGAAGAGACACATGCTATGGAAAGAAGCTCATGCCCAGAACTGTGATGTGTTTTGCATCCAGGAAACCCACTTCAAGGCACATAACCATCCTAACTTATCTCACAATCTTTACCCTCACACTTTTGTAGCTTGTGCCCCTACCAAGAAGAGGGGGGTGGCGATCTTGGTGAAGAACACGGTGACGTTTAAGCTGATATACAATCAATGTGATGAGGGAGGGAGATATATTATGCTTACATGTGAGATTAATGGCAGTACGTACACCATTGTAAATATTTATGCCCCGAATAGTAGGCAGCTACATTTCCTGAATAGAATCTGGAAGAAAATTAAGAAAAACAGCTCAGGACATGTAATCCTCTGCGGGGATATGAACTCAATATCTGACCTCCATTTAGATGTGTCTAATGCTACTGCCAGGAAAAGTATCAGACATACATTATCAAACTTTCTCAGCTCAAACAACCTCTATGACGCTTGGAGGTGCCAGCATTCTAGTGAGAAGGATTTTACCTATTTTTCCCCAGTCCACCTGTCATACTCGAGGATTGATATGTTTCTGACAGACACATTTTTGTTACAAAAAATCTCACATACAGATATTGGTCATATCACATGGTCTGACCATGCCCCCGTATCTATCACAGTGGGAAGCCGGGGGGTTACGACCCGGGCTAACAGATGGAAAAATGACGTCCATCTATTCTCGGACCCATTAATTATTAAGGACATTGAGAATTCACTAGTAGAATTTTTTGCAAATAACGATGTCAATGAGATAGACCCATTTATTCTGTGGAATTCCCATAAAGCATTTATAAGAGGTTTGCTAATGAAACATAGTGCTTTGCTAAGGAAAAAGAGAGGGCAGCACATGAACTCTATCCTACAAACCATCACGAGATTGGAAACTCAAAACAAATCCTCCCCCACCATGGACACTAGCACTAAATTAGCGGCGGCTAGGGATGACCTGAGATCATTCCTCCTTACACAGCATGTACGAGCCACTCACAGATTTAGGTCCAATTTTTACACTCATGGAAATAAAGCAGGCAAATTACTAGCAAATCAAATCAAAGAAAAAGTGCTGAAACAAAAAATTTCACATTTATTCCATCCCAAAAGCGGTTCTAAATTGACCAGCCCTAAAGACATAGCTGATGCATTCAGTAGCTACTATGGTAGCTTATACAACCTACAGGAAGATTCAGAGATAGCCCAACCCAACCCTGAAGTAATAAAATACTTTCTAGAAGACATATCTCTTCCTCAGGTATCAGAGGAAGATCTGAACTTCCTTAATTCCCCAATTTCTATTTCAGAACTCACAAGTACTGTATCAAGCCTCCCAAACAATAAATCACCTGGCCCTGATGGGTACTCTTCGGAATACTATAAAAAGTTTGTTGATATACTGTCTCCCATAATGTTACGAGTTTTTCATGCTGCTGCCTCCTCTGCCTCATTTCCTCCAGAAATGTTACAAGCTACGGTGGTTACATTGCCTAAACCAGGAAAGGAGCCGGATAGAGCACAGAATTTCAGGCCTATTTCACTTTTAAATGTTGACTTAAAGGTCTACGCAAAAACTTTGGCCAATAGACTTGCGAAATTGCTCCCCAAATTGATTAAACCTGACCAGGTTGGCTTTGTGGCGGGTAGGCAAGCTACAGATGCCACAAGACGAATTATAAATTTAGTGCATTCCTCTAATATCGCTAAGACTCCTCGGTCCTCCTGTCGTTGGACGCAGAAAAGGCCTTTGACAGGATCCACTGGGGCTTTCTGTCAACAGTACTTGGGAGGTTTGGATTCTCAGGGCATATCTGCTCCGCCATTTCTGCTTTGTATTCGAATCCCTCAGCCATGGTGTTTACAGAGGGCATATTCTCAGAGCAGTTCTCCATCACGAATGGCACAAGACAGGGGTGCCCTTTGTCACCCCTGATCTTTGATCTCGTGATGGAGCCTCTGGCCGAAAAAATTAGAACTGTTCCCCAAATTAAAGGTATCCGATTAGGTGAAGAGGAACATACGATAACATTATTCGCAGATGATGTGATTCTGTCGCTCTCCAATCCGGCTCAGTCCCTAACGGCGGTACATGAGATACTAGAGAAGTTCAACGAGGTGTCTTACTATAAAGTGAATGCTACCAAATCCAGCATACTCAACTTGGGGGTAGACAATAAGACAATATCTCTCATTCAAAAAAAGCTACCTTATCCCTGGGCTAAAACTACAATCCAATACCTAGGCATTACACTGACCCAATCGATTTCCCAACTATATAGCTACAACTTCGAACCCCTGATAAACAAATTTACACAGGAGATGCTTAGATTTAAGAAATTCTACCTAACCTGGTCAGGGAGACTGGCAGCATATAAAATGATTTTACTTCCCATGTTGTTATACTATTTCAGAGCCCTCCCACTTCAAATACCTAACTCATTCTATGTGGCTATGCAAAAGGCCTTATCTCATTTTCTATGGGAAGGGAAAAGAGCTAGATGCTCTCATAACTTACTTATGAAACACAAAACAGTGGGGGGAATGGGGGTACCCAATATTAAGGACTACCATATGGCAGCAATTTTGGACCAAGCTAAAGAGTGGTTTCATACCTCAGATCCCATACATTGGTGTAGAGCAGAACAAACTCAGATAGGACACGGGGAGATTCACAATCTCTTGCTGATCACACCCTCGGATAAAAGATCACCATGTAAGATACTCCCGACGGTAGCAGGCACACTGACAGCATGGGAATACTTCTTGGCGAATAAGAATCCCTATATTGCTCATAAAAAGGTGCCAATCCCAGTGACAGCACTTTCATTCCTATCTCCGAATCTAGATATACGACACTGGGGGAGATATGGTATTGTTAATATCTCAGATATGTACACCCAAGATCGTCTCAAAACTTTCTCAGAGCTCCGTGCTACCACGTCTATCCCTGAGAGAGATTTTATGGAGTATGCAAGAATTACTAGCATCATTAAAGCTATAAAAAGGCAACATTTAGACATCCCAGAAACCATTTATGAACTATGGCACTCATTTCCCACACCCAAAAAAGGTATCACAATAGTATACAACATAATGCAAAGTAAACTACATTTTGTGATCCCGAAACAATTCTCAAAATGGGAATCAGACTTAAATATACACATATCCAAGATGCAGTGGATACGAGCAATAAAGGCGAACTACTCTCACACTAAATGTTCTAACTATAGGGAAATAGCACAGAAGATGCAACTGAGATGGTACAGAACCCCATATATCATGGCTAAATTCCAAGGCCACTCATCCAACCTTTGTTGGAGGGAATGCGGTCATGTAGGCACCTTGGCTCATGTTCTTTGGTTCTGTGTATCTTTGCGTAGCTTCTGGGCGGCAATAGCTCGAATAATAGCTAAACTGACAGGCATACTTAACAAATTGAGAGGGGAACAAGCTATACTGAGTGTTGATATGGATATCTACCCCAAGCCCTACAGATCACTTGTGATGCATATTTTATATGTGGCCAGACTAGCACTAACCCGCAAATGGAAATCAACAGAACCCCCTCAGGTCGGGGAAGTATTAAAATTAGTTGATGACTCCTATTCTTACGAAAAATCAATTGCAGTTAAAGAGGGGAAGATGAAGGAATTTACGAGTAATTGGCATCTATGGGGAAAGTACAGACATACTAAACAATAAGTTGGGCGTATATGATGGAATATCTGCAAATCAGCAATACATAGGTATCAGTGGCTAAGAGGGAAGGAGGAGAAGGGGGGATAATAAGGATCAATAGCTTCTACTTGTTCGTTGAGAGGGGAAACTCTCCAGTTTTATCTTTGGTGGTACAGAGTAAGGGCTGATTTTGAGTACATGATCGTATGGTTACTTTGTACAATTATATACGGAAAAAGTACTGTTTTGTGAATTACAAAGATGTATGTTGTTATTTCTATGAGTAAGTACTCTACAGCTCTGTATTTGTTAATTCTTATAATCCAATAAAAATTAATTACGAAAAAAAAAGATTCCCCAGTTGCTCGCTGCTAAAACTCAACTATGATGACCTCGTAGAGAAGCTTTTGCGTTTATCCAAAGAAGATCGCTCAAGTAAAAATGTATTTACTCCCACACATTCTGTACTTATTCCGTACCAATTCCCTTACCACTCTTACAAGCTCACCTGAAAACAATTTCATTAGGCAACAAAAACGTCCTAGATTGAAAGGATCCATTTTCATAACCCCTGTCCAACAAGGAGGTTTGGGAGCACCCAAGATCCTGGCATACTATCGTGCAACAATCCTAGACCAGCTGAAAGAGTGGTGGAAGACTAACAACCGAACAACCTGGAAACAGATATAATCTGTTTTCCTCGCAACAAATCCCAAACTCCTTCTTGCTGCTTCCCTGCTCAACCTAAAAACGATACACTATCCCTTGGGCACCATAACTGATTTTATGTATGTATGTATATATATATATATATATATATATATATGTACAGTGGGGCAAAAAAGTATTTAGTCAGCCACCAATTGTGCAAGTTCTCCCACTTAAAAAAGATGAGAGAGGCCTGTAATTGTCATCATAGGTATTCCTCAACTATGAGAGACAAAATGTGGAAACAAATCCAGACAATCACATTGTCTGATTTGTAAATATTTGTTTTAGCAAATTATGGTGGAAAATAAGTATTTGGTCACCTACAAACAAGCAAGATTTCTGGCTCTCACAGACCTGTATCTTCTTCTTTAAGAGGCTCCTCTGTCCTCCACTCATTACCCGTATTAATGGCACCTGCTTGATCTTGTTATCAGTATAAAAGTTACCTGTCCACAACCTCAAACAGTCACACTCCAAACTCCACTATGGTGAAGACCAAAGAGCTGTTGAAGGACACCAGAAACAAACTTGTAGACCTGCACCAGGCTGGGAAGACTGAATCTGCAATAGGCAAGCAGCTTGGTGTGAAGAAATCAACTGAGGGAGCAATAATTAGAAAATGGAAGACATACAAGACCACTGATAATCTCCCTCGATCTGGGGCTCCACGCAAGATCTCACCCCATGGGGTCAAAATTATCACAAGAACGGTAAGCAAAAATCGCAGAACCACACGGGTGGACCTAGTGAATGATCTGCAGAGTTGGGACCAATGTAACAAAGGCTACCATCAGTAACACACTACGCCGACAGGGACTCAGATCCTGCAGTGCCAGACGTGTCCCCCTGCTTAAGCCAGTACATGTCCAGGCTCGTCTCAAGGTTTGCTAGAGAGCATTTGGATGATCCAGAAGAGGATTGGGAGAATGTCATATGGTCAGATGAAACCAAAGTAGAACTGTTTGGTAGAAACCCAACTTGTGTTTGGAGGAGAGAGAATGCTGAGTTGCAACCAAAGAACACCATACCTACTGTGAAGCATGGGGGTGGCAACATCATGCTTTGGGGCTGATTCTCTGCAAAGGGAACAAGACGACTGATCCGTGTACATGAAAGAATGAATGGGGCCATGTATCGTGAGATTTTGAGTGCAAACCTCCTCCCATCAGCAAGGGCATTGAAGATGAAACGTGGCTGGGTCTTTCAGCATGACAATGATCCCAAACACACCGCCCGGGCAACGAAGGAGTGGCTTCGTAAGGAGGTTTTCAAGGTGCTGGAGTGGCCTAGCCAGTCTCCAGATCTCAACCCCATAGAAAACCATTGGAGGGAGTTGAAAGTCTGTGTTGCCCAGCGACAGCCCCAAAACATCACTGCTTTAGAGGAGATCTGCATGGAGGAATGGGCCAACATACCAGCAACAGTGTGTGACAACCGTGTGAAGACTAATGCAGCGTACACACGATCATTTTTCCCGTCCGGAAAAATTACATGTTTTCCTTTGGACGAGAAAAACGATCGTCTGTGGGCTGTTTGCCGTTTTTCCCGACGGGAAAAACGGCATTAATCACGACGAGAAAAATTAGAACATGCTCTAATTTTTCTCCTCGTGACTCCTGTCATTTTTTTCCGCTGCAGTTTTCTCAAAGGGAAACACTGCCGCGGAGCCTACACACGGTCGTTTTTCTCGTCAAGAGAAAAGAAGACGGGAAAAATGGCCGTGTGTGGGGGAACAAGCCATTCCCTCGTTTTTTCTGTTGTGATTCACAGCGGTGTTTTCACCGCCGTGAATTACGATCGTGTGTACGCGGCATTACAGAAAACGTCTGACCTCTGTCATTGCCAACAAAGGATATATAACAAAGTATTGAGATGAACTTTTGATATTGAACAAATACTTATTTTCCACCATAATTTGCAAAAAAAAATCTTTCCAAATCAGACAATGTGATTGTCTGGATTTGTTTCCACATTTTGTCTCTCATAGTTGAGGTATACCTATGATGACAATTACAGGCCTCTCTCATCTTTTTAAGTGGGAGAATTTGCACAATTGGGATGTCCCGATACCGATACTAGTATCGGTACCGATACCAAGCATTTGCGCGAGTACTTGTACTTGCGCAAATGCTCCCGATGCCCAGTCCGATACTTTTTTTTTCAGAGCGGACGCAGAGAGGGGGTGAAGAGCGGGGTGGGGGGCGGAGGGCGGAGAGCGGGACGGAGAGTGTGTGGCGGGTGCGGAGACCAGGGCGGAGAGCGTGGCGGGGGCGAAGACCAGGGCGGAGAGTGGGACGGAGAGTGTGCGGCGGGGGGCGGAGACCAGGGCGGAGAGCGTGGCGTAGACCAGAGCGGAGAGCGAGTCTTCAGGCGGGTAAGTAAAATGAATCTGATCTGATCCAATTGCCTTGCCTGTCTTGCCTTGCCTTGCCTTTCTGCTGCTCAAATGCTCCCGGAGCCCTAGATAGGATACTATGAGAGAGCAGGTGGAGAGGGGGCAGAGAGCGGGGCGGGGGGTGGAGAGCGTGGTGACTGGTGACAGTGACATGATTGACATGCACAAATTGCACACAGACTTCCTTTCTTCTTTTCCCTCCTCCCTCCCTTGTTGTTATGATCCGATGGTTGCCTGTTGTATTTTGCTCTCTTCAGGAGGTCCTTGAGGGGGGGTCTGCCTTCTTCCCTGGAATCACCTGAACTGCAGTGCCACCCGCTGACAGCTATTCTGTATTGCACCTATAGTGCTTAATTTTATTTTAAATTCTGTCAGTTAACCACTTGACCACTGGGCACTTAAACCCCCTTAATAACCAGACCAATTTTCAGCTTTCGGTGCTCTCACATTTTGAATGACAATTACTCAGTCATACAACACTGTACCTATATGAATTTTTTGTCCTTTTTTACACACAAATAGAACTTTCTTTTGGTGGTATTTAATCACCGTTGGGTTTTTTATTGTTTGCGCTATAAGAGAAAAAGACTGAAAATTCTGTAAAAAAATGATTTTTTTTTCGTTTCTGTTATAAAATTTAGCAAATTACTATTTTTTCTTCATAAATTTTGGCCAAAATTTATACTGCTACATATCTTTGGTAAAAATATGTACAAATTGGTGGATATTATTTGGTCTTTGTGAAAGTTATAGAGTCCACAAGCTATGGTGCCAAAATATATATTGATCACACCTGAAGTACTGACGGCATTTCTTGAGACCCTAACATACCAGAAAAGTACAAATACCCCCCAAATGACCCCTTTTTGGAAAGAAGACATTGCAAGGTATTTAGAAAGAGGCATTGTGAGTTTTTTGAAGTTGTCATTTTTTCCCACAATTCTTTGCAAAATCAAGATTTTTTTTTTCTCTTTTTTTTTTTTTTCACAAAATTGTCATATTAGCAGGTTATTTCTCACACACAGCATATGCATACCACAAATTACACCCCAAAACACATTCTGATATTACTCCCGAGTATGGCGATACCACATGTGTGAGACTTTTACACAGCGTGGCCACATACAGAGGCTCAACATGCAGGGAGCACCATCAGGCGTTCTGGAGCACCCAGGCCAATTCTGACATTTCTCTCCTACATGTAAAAATCATCATTTGTTTGCTAGAAAATTACATAGAACCCCAAAACATTATATATGTTTTTTTAGCAAAGACCTTAGAGAATATAATGGTGGTCGTTGCAACTTTTTATCTTGCACGATATTTGCACAGCAATTTTTTTAACGCGTTTTTTACGGAAAAAAAATGTTTTGTGCTAAAAAAAAAACAAAAAAAAAAACAGTAAAGTTAGCCCAATGTTTTTACATAATGTGAAAGATGAAGTTACGCAGAGTAAATAGATACCTAACATGTCACCCTTCAAAATTGCACACGCTCGTGGAATGGCGCCAAACTTCGCTACTTAAAAATCCCCATAGGCGACGCTTTAAATATTTTTACTGGTTACATGTTTTGAGTTACAGAGGAGGTCTAGGGCCAGAATTATTGCTCTCGCTCTAACGTTCGCGGCGATACCTCACGTGTGGTTTGAACACCGTTTTCATATGTGGGCGGGACTTACGTATGCGTTCGCTTCTGTATGCGAGCTCACGGGGACAGGGGCGCTTAAAAAAATTTTTTTATTTTTTTATTGTTCATTTTACTTTATTTA
The DNA here is from genome assembly GCA_029206835.1 of Rana muscosa. Taxonomy (NCBI): domain Eukaryota; kingdom Metazoa; phylum Chordata; class Amphibia; order Anura; family Ranidae; genus Rana; species Rana muscosa. Next base: position 804,939,223 of record CM055117.1, on the reverse strand, counting down.
TTTTAGTTTGACATGTTTTTCCGCCCCAAAATTTTTTTTGATCACTTTTATACCTATTACAAGGAACGTAAACATCCCTTGTAATAGGAATATGGCATGACAGGTAATCTTTACAGTGAGATATGGGGTCAATAGGACCTCACCTCTAGGCTGGGAAGCCTGAAAAAAAACAAAAAACAATCCTGGCTTTGATCATAGCGGTGAGTCAGTAGAAGCACCTGAGGGTGGCGGGGGGGGGGGGGGACATCCCATCTCGCCTCCCGTAAGAATGATCAAGCGGCGGAACAGCCGCTATGATTGTTGTTATGGTGTAGGGAATCGCCGGCTGAAAAAGCTAATATCTGAATGATGCCTATAGCTGCACCCATCATTCAGATATCCCCGCACAAAATCAAGGACGTCATGTGGTTATTGCAGAGTATTGCTGGGCATTGCAGAGTATTGCTGGGCATTGCAGAGTATGGCAGGGCATTGCAGAGTATGGCAGGGCATTGCAGAGTATGGCAGGGCATTGCAGAGTATGGCAGGGCATTGCAGAGTATGGCAGGGCATTGCAGAGTATGGCAGGGCATTGCGGAGTATGGCAGGGCATTGCGGAGTATGGCAGGGCATTGCGGAGTATGGCAGGGCATTGCGGAGTATGGCAGGGCATTGCGGAGTATGGCAGGGCATTGCGGAGTATGGCAGGGCATTGCACGGGGTATGGCAGAGTATTGCGCAGGGTATTGCAGAGTATTGCGCAGGGTATTGCAGAGTATTGCGCAGGGTATTGCAGAGTATTGCGCAGGGTATTGCAGAGTATTGCGCAGGGTATTGCAGAGTATTGCGCAGGGTATTGCAGAGTATTGCGCAGGGTATTGCAGAGTATTGCGCAGGGTATTGCAGAGTATTGCAGAGTATTGCGCAGGGTATTGCAGAGTATTGCGCAGGGTATTGCAGAGTATTGCGCAGGGTATTGCAGAGTATTGCGAAGGGTATTGCAGAGTATTGCGAAGGGTATTGCAGAGTATTGCGCAGGTTATTGCAGAGTATTGCGCAGGGTATTGCAGAGTATTGCACCAGGGTATTGCAGAGTATTGCACCATGGTATTGCACCAGGGTATTGCAGAGTATTGCACCAGGGTATTGCAGAGTATTGCACCAGGGTATTGCAGAGTATTTTGCAGAGTATTGCGCAGGGATGGATTGCTGAATCTGTGACTGCAATTGTCACAGATCCAGCCCAGAGCTGACATGATCTGACATGGGGGAGGGAGCTGACATGATCCGCTCCCTCCCCTCTCCTCTACTCTCACACTGTACCGATCGGTACAGAGAGGGGAGAGAGGAACCGGCGTCATCACATGACGCCGGTCTGTTTACAAGTGATTGCTCCGTCATTCGACGGAGCGATCACGTGGTAAACGGCCGCTATTAGCAGCGATTTACCGCGATTCATGATGCGCCGGGTCCAGAGGACCCGGCGGTCACGGAGATTCCTGTGTGCGCGCACCAGGGGGCGCGCGATTCTGGGAGGACGTTATAGAACGTCCTCCCAGAGTTAAGCAACCACCTTGTCGACGTTATTTGTCGGCAGGTGGTTGCTAAGTGGTTAATGTGAAAAATGAGAGGTTCCTTAAGGTTGCCGGGGGTTTCTTCAGCAGTGATTAAATAAAAAAATAAAAAAGTATCGGTACTCGGTCCTAAAAAAGTGTTATCGGGACAACCCTAATATATATATATATATATATATATATACACACATACATATACACACACACACAAGCGTTTTGATTATTAACATTTGGACTTCATCAAAACATCTACAATAAAGACACTACTGTTTTCATCTATCGACTATGCAAGCTGTGATTGCCTCTATAGTGCGTGTGTGTGTATACTATATATACATACAGACATACACAGTGCTCAGCATAAATGAGTATGACGGGATTCTCGCGAAACGTACGTCGAGGCGCATCCAGTCACACTAGTTCCGGATCCTAGCTTCTGGTTTCTCTTCCAGCACGAGTGGAACGCACGCCAGATTGGACGTGAGCCCAGCGGTGAGCAGCCCCCATATTGTATCCTCAGTGCCAGGCCACGGCACTTACAAATGTAAGCAGGCATTCTGTTTTTTAGTACAAATTGTATTTATTAAACGGTATTGCGCTATGGATTGTCCTTTTGTTTTCCTTATGAGATAATTTGAAGGAAAGGAGGACACAATACAGAGATTTCATCTAACCACTTAACGACCGCTCACTGTATATATATACGTCGGCAGAATGGCACCGACAGGCACAATCACGTAGAGTGTACGTGATCGCCTTTGTACAGTTGGGGGGTCCGATCGGACCCCCCTTCTATACAGTGAGCGGCCGTTTATCGTTGGGGAGCGTTCAGAGATGAGGGGGTGACCATTCGATTTCGGCCACCCCCTCGCGATCGCTCCCGGCCAATGAAAATGCTTCCTCTGCCATGTGATGTAAACACAGGCAGTAGGAAGTGATGTCATCTCCCTCGCGGCGGTCTTTTCGATTCCGGCGCCGAGGAGAGAGGAAGCAGGTTAGTGCACCAACAGTCCACTGACACGTAGGTACACATAGGCACACATTTCACCCCCCAGATCCCAATCACAGTGTCACTGATTGCAGTGATCATTTATTTTACTGATCACTGCTTTTAGTGTCATCTGTGATAGTAAAAAGTTGCAGGGCAGTTAGGATTAGGCCCCTTTAGGTTCAGGGTAGCCCCCTAACCCCCCCTAATAAAGGTTTAACCCCTTGATCGCCCCCCAGGTAACCCTTTCACCCCCTAACGCCAGCGTCACTAAGCGATCGTATTTTCGATCGCTGTATTTAGTGCCGGTGGTGCCCTAGATAGCCAGTTATTTATTTTTAGTTTCACCGCAGGTTTTTAGAGTGTCAGGTACCCCCATATATTATTTTAACCCCCTGATTGCCCCTAGAGTTAACCCTTTCACCAGTGATCACCGTATAAGCGTCACTGGTGACACTGGTTACCCAGTTAATTATTTAGTTATTTAGGTAACCCGTCAGGTTTTTATATAGCGTCGGGTACCCCCATATTTAACCTAATAAAGGTTTTAACCCCCTGATTGCCCCTAGTTAACCCTTTCACCAGTGATCACCATATAAAGGTTACGGGTGACACTGGTTGGTTAGTTTGCTTTTTATAGCATCAGGGCACCCGCCATATATCACCCAATAAAGGTTTAACCCCCTGATCGCCCGGCGGGTGAGATCAATTAGGTTTTAGCGCCAGAGAGGGTCTGCGTCGCCCCAGGCAGCGTTAGGTTAGTGCCAGTAACGCTAACACCCACGCGCAAAGCATACACCTCACCTCCCTTAGTGGTATAGTATCTGGTCAGATCTATACTAGCGTCCCCAGCGGTTTAGGGTTCCCAAAAACGCAGTGTTAGCGGGATCAGCCCAGATACCTGCTAGCACCTGCGTTTAGCCCCTCCGCCCAGCCCACCCAAGTGCAGTATCGATCGATCACTGTCACTTACCAAACACAACACACATAACTGCAGCGTTCGCAGAGACAGTCCTGATCCCTGCGACCGCTAACAGTTTTTTTTTGTAGCGTTTGATATATTTGCTGACGACAGTCGGGTGCTTTTTTTCCTGTGAATCTTACTAGTGTACCCCTAAATTTAGAGCCCAAAATGGCAAGACGAAGGTACACTAGTAAAGAGGCCTACGAGATTCTGAGCATGACAGATAGTGAAGAGGAGGTCACGTATCTGTCAGATTCAGGCTCAGAATATCTTCCCGTAGAAGACAGTGACGTCAGCGGCCCCACGTCAGATAGCTCCGACGACAAAGTTGAGGTCCCTGCTAAGGTCAGGCGTACCCGATCCCGATCTTCTGAGGTTGTTGAGGAGCAAGAACCGCAGGGCTCTCGTATCATGGAGCAGAGGAGTACTAGCGCCGCTATTCCTTCTGGTGAATTGGCAAGCACCAGCGGCCTAGTACAGCCTGGGCGTACATCCAGCACTGCAGTATCACGTGGTGACGTGGCGAGTCCCATAAGTGCAGTTCAAGCTGGCGAGGTGGCAAGCACAAGTAGTGTCCCGCTGCCACCAAGAAGACAAAGGCAGGCCCGTCGTACCCATAGTGCTCTTCCTGCAGAATTCGCCTATCCTGATTGGGTCCCACCACTTCTGCAGAACCTGTACTTCCCCCATTCACTGCCCAACCCGGTATTCAGGTGGAAACAGCTGATTTTATGCCAATCGATTATTATTCGCTGTTTTTCACGGAAGATCTCTATAGATCTATTGTGGACCAGAGTAATTTATATGCTGGTCAATTCATCGCCGCTAATCCCCAGTTGCCTTCCATTGCCAAAGATTGGAAACCAATTACGGTTTCCGAATTTAAGACCTTTCTGGGCCTTTCCCTCAACATGGGCACACATAAATTCCCGTCATTGCGTGCTTATTGGTCCACGCACCCAATTGACCACATGCCCGTGTTCTCTGCCTCCATGCCCAGGAAACGATACGAGCAGATTTTGCGGTTCATGCACTTCAACGACAATGAACTTTGTCGTCCACGTGGGGACCCTGAATACGACCGGCTCTATAAAATTCGGCCCCTCATAAACCACTTCAACGAACGTTTTGCAGCCTTGTTTATTCCCGATCAAGCTGTCTGTGTTGATGAGTCCCTGATTAAATTTTCTGGCCGCTTGGCTTTCAAGCAGTACCTTCCCAGCAAGCGTGCCAGATACGGGGTCAAGCGCTATAAGTGCTGTGACAGGGCAACAGGCTATGTATGGAGCTTTATGGTTTATGAGGGAAAAGATAGTCAGGTTGAGCCGGTCAACTGCCCGGATTACATAGGGAGCGCTGGCAAGATAGTGTGGAACTTGGTGTCACCCTTATTCGGAAAGGGGTACCACTTGTATGTGGACAATTATTACACGAGCGTGCCACTGTTTAGTCACTTGTTTGATCATCAGATTGGAGCATGTGGCACCGTGCGACCTAATCGCCGGGGCTTTCCCCAGCGGCTTGTAGATGCCCGTCTTAGGCTGGGGGAGAGAGCCTGCGTAAAGTGTAATAACTTGCTCGCTATGAAGTGGAGGGACAATAAGAATGTTTTCCTTCTTACCTCCCTTCATGCAGACACGACAGTCCAAATTCCTACGGCGACTGGTGTTGTGGAGAAACCCCTCTGTGTCCACGAATATAACAAAAATATGGGAGGGGTGGACCTCAACGACCAGTTGATGGCGCCGTATCTAATTGACCGTAAGGCGAGACGCTGGTACAAAAAAGTGTCTCTATCCTTATTCCAATTGGCTTTGCTGAACGCTCATGTGCTATACAGAGCTTCAGGCGGGACGTTATCTCTTCTAAAATTCCAGAATGAGATTGTCACAGAACTCCTGTATCCAGGCGGTTCTGCACCTCACCATCCCCTACCAAATGCAGTAAGCCGGCTGCATGAGAGGCATTATACGCATCTCCTCCCGAGTACCCCTACCCAACGAGCCCCCCAAAAAAGATGTCGTGTCTGTAGCAAGCGAGGATTTAGGCATGACACCCGTTATTATTGTCCACTCTGTCCTGACAAACCTGGTCTTTGCCTTGGTGAATGTTTTGAACACTACCACTCAAAAGTGAAGTTTTAGCGTAGGGTACAGCATTTCACAGACTAGGACACACTTAGACAGGGTCTCCCAAGATGCCATTACATTTTGAGAGACCCGAACCATTACAGTTGTTAAAGTTTAAAAAAAAAGTGTAAAAAAGAAAAAAAAAAAACGTAAAAAACAAAACACAAAAAAAAATAAAAGAAAAAAGCCAAAAATAGTTGTCGTTTTATTGTTCTCTCTCTCTCTATTTTCTCTCTATTGTTATGCTCTTTTTTACTGTATTTCATTCTGCAATGTTTTAACATGCTTGCTTTTCAGGTATGTAATTTTTTGTTTTCAGGTGCGCCATTCAACTGCAGCGCGGAATTATTTATCTTGACAGCAACAGTGTTTGCTCCCACGATACATAAAGCCGTGACTCCAGTGCTGTAGGAGGTGATTTCACCACCACAGTTAAAAAAAAAGAGCATATATGCCGAAGCATGGGGGCAGCAGGGGCGGAGGAGCGATTTTGCTCCTAATGCCGCGTATATACGGTCGAAATTCCGACGGAGGCTTGCCCGTGGAAAAGTTTGACCGTGTGTACGCGGCATAACCTTTTATGCCGCGTACATACGGTCGAAATTCCGACGAAGGCTTGCCCGTGGAAAAGTCCGACCGTGTGTATGCGGCATAACTTTTTTGCGGGAGGATGCCCCCATGCTTCGGCATATATATATTTTAAGCACAGGTTGCGTTAAAAAAATGTTTTATTTTTTACTAGGTTTTGTTTTGGTATTTGCTTTGCAGGTATGGTATGGTAAGGTCTTACTGTTGTACTGTAATGTTACTTTGTTTTAATGTTAACCATCATTTGCTTAGCAGGTACGCCATTCAGTTGCATTGCGGATTTATTTATCTTGACAGCAACAGCGTTTGCTCCCACGATACATAAAGCCGTGACTCCAACGCTGTAGGAGGTGATTTCACCACCACAGTTAAAAAAAAAAGAGCATATATGCCGAAGCATGGGGGCAGCAGGGGCGATTTTGCTCCTAATGCCGCGTATATACGGTCGAAATTCCGACGGAGGCTTGCCCGTGGAAAAGTTTGACCGTGTGTATGCGGCATAACCTTTTATGCCGCGTACATACGGTCGAAATTCCGACGAAGGCTTGCCCGTGGAAAAGTCCGACCGTGTGTACGCGGCATAACTTTTTTGCGGGAGGATGCCCCCATGCTTCGGCATATATGCCCATCATTAGAAGTGGGTGGATGAAGGGAGGTATTCTAATGGTGGGCATACCCACCGATCAATCTCTTTTTTTCGTTCAGCCAACAGGCTGCATGAAAAAAAAGATTACAATACATGTCCAACAAGGACCAGCAACGTACTGGTATGTTGCTGGACTTTGAATGTTTATACCAGAATGATGCCTCCAGGTTTAGGTATCATCTTGGTATCATTCTTTTCAGCCAGTGGCCGGCTTTCATGTAAAAGCAATTCTAGCAGATAATTAGCCTCTAGACTGCTTTTACAAGCAGTGGGAGGGAATGCCCCCCCCCCGGATATAAACAGCGCCATTGGGAAATTGGGAAAGCATTTTATCACACCGATCTTGGTGTGGTCAGATGCTTTGAGGGCAGAGGAAAGATCTAGGGTCTAACCCCCATTTTGTTTTCAAAAAAAAGAGTACCTGTCACTACTTATTGCTATCATAGGGGATATTTACATTCCCTGAGATAACAATAAAAATGATAAAAAAAAAAAAAATATGGAAGGAACAGTTTAAAAATACAATAAAAAAGCAAAATAAATAATAATAATAAAAAAAAAAAGCACCGCTGTCCCCCCTGCTCTTGCGCAAAGGCGAACACAAGCGTCGGTCTAGCGTCATATGTAAACAGCAATTGCATCATGCATGTGAGGTATCACCGCGATGGTCAGATCGAGGGCAGTAATTTTAGCAGTAGACCTCCTCTGTAAATCTAACATGGTAACCTGTAAAGGCTTTTAAATGCTTTTAAAAATGAATGTAGTTTCTCGCCGCTGCGCGTTTGTGCGCAATTTTAAAGCATGTCGTGTTTGGTATCCATGTACTCGGCCTAAGATCATCTTTTTTATTTCATCAAACATTTGGGCAATATAGTGTTTTTTAGTGCATTAAAAATAAAAAAGTGTGTTTTTCCCCCAAAAAATGCGTTTGAAAAATTGCTGCGCAAATACTGTGTGGGGAAAAAAAAATGCAACACCCACTATTTTAATCTGTAGGGCCTTTGCTTTAAAAAAATATATAATGTTTGGGGGTTCAACATAATTTTCTTGCAAAAAAAAAATGTTTTCATGTAAACAAAAAGTGTCAGAAAGGGCTTTGTCTTCAAGTGGTTAGAAGAGTGGATGATGTGTGACATAAGCTTCCTAATGTTGTGCATAAAATGCCAGGACAGTTCAAAACCCCCCAAATGACCCCATTTTGGAAAGTAGACACCTCAAGCTATTTGCTGAGAGGCATGTTGAGCCCATTGAATATTTTTTTTTTTTTTTGTCCCAAGTGATTGTATAATGACAAAAAGAAAAAAAAAAAAAATGTACAAAAAGTTGTCACTAAATTATATATTGCTCAAACATGCCATGGTTATATGTGGAATTGCACCCCAAAATACATTCTGTTGCTTCTCCTGAGTACAGGGATACCACATGTGTGAGACATTTTGGGAGCCTAGCCGCGTACAGGACCCCGAAAACCAAGCACCGCCTTCAGGATTTCTATGGGTGTAAATTTTTGATTTCACTCCTCACTGCCTATCACAGTTTCGGAGGCCATGGAATGCCCAGATGGCACAAACCCCCCCCCCCACATGACCCCATTTTGGAAAGTAGACACCCCAAGCTATTTGCTGAGAGGTATGTTGAGTATTTTGCAGATCTCGCTTTTTGTCACAATGTTTTAAAAATTGAAAAAAGAAAAAAAAAAAAAAATATATGTCTTTCTTCATTTTCAGAAACAAATGAGAGCTGTAAAATACTCACCATGCCTCTCGGCAAATAGCTTGGGGTGTCTACTTTCCAAAATGGGGTCATTTGTGGGGGTTTTGGGCTATCTTGGCATTTTATGGCCTTCAAAACTGTGATAGGTAGTGAGGAGTGAAATCAAAAATTTGTGCCCTTAGAAATCCTGAAGGCGGTGCTTGGTTTTCGGGGGCCCGTACGCGGCTAGGCTCTCAAAAAGTCCCACACATGTGGTATCCCCGTACTCAGGAGAAGCAGCCAAATGTATTTTGGGGTGCAACTCCGCATATAACCATGGCATGTTTGAGCAGTATATCATTTAGTGACAACTTTTTGTACAATTTTTTTTTTTTTTTCTTGTCATTATTCAATCACTTGGGACAAAAAAAAAAAAATATTCAATGGGCTCAACATGCCTCTCAGCAATTTCCTTGGGGTGTCTACTTTCCAAAATGGGGTCATTTGTGGGGGTTTTGGGCTATCTTGGCATTTTATGGCCTTCAAAACTGTGATAGGTAGTGAGGAGTGAAATCAAAAATTTATGCCCTTAGAAACCTTGAAGGCGGTGCTTGAGTTTTGGGGTCCCGTACGCGGCTAGGCTCCCAAAAAGTCCCACGCATGTGGTATCCCCGTACTCAGGAGAAGCAGCAGAATGTATTTTGGGGTGTAATTTCACATATGCCCATGGCATGTGTGAGCAATATATCATTTAGTGACATCTTTGTGCAACAAAAACAAAGTTTGTCATATTCCCGCAACTTGTGGCAAAATATTAAATATTCCATGGACTGAACATGCCTTCTCAGTAAATAGCTTGGGGTGTCTACTTTCCAAAATGGGGTAATTTGGGGGGGGGGTTTGTGCTATTTTGGCATTTTATGGCCTTCGAAACTGTGATAGGTAGTGAGGAGTGAAATCAAAAATTTACGCCCTTAGAAATCCTGAAGGCGGTGCTTGGTTTTTGGGGCCCCGTACCCGGCTAGGCTCCCAAAAATTCCCACACATGTGGTATCCCCGTACTCAGGAGAAGCAGCAGAATGTATTTTGGGGTGCAATTCCACATATAACCATGGCATGTGTGAGCAATATATCATTTAGTGACAATTTTTTGTACATTTTTTCTTTTCATTATTCAATCATTTGGGACAAAAAAAAAAAATATTCAATGGGCTCAACATGCCTCTCAGCAAATAGCTTGGGGTGTCTACTTTCCAAAATGGGGTCATTTGGGGGGGTTTTGTGCCATCTTGGCATTTTATGGCCTTCAAAACTGTGATAGGTAGTGAGGAGTGAAATCAAAAATTTATGCCCTTAGAAATCCTGAAGGCGGTGCTTGGTTTTTGGGGTCCTGTATGCGACTAGGCTCCCAAAAAGTCCCACACATGTGGTATCCCCGTACTCAGGAGAAGCAGCAGAATGTATTTTGGGGTGTAATTTCACATATGCCCATGGCATGTGTGAGCAATATATCATTTAGTGACAACTTTGTGCAAAAAAAACAAAGTTTGTCATATTCCCGCAACTTGTGGCAAAATATAAAATATTCCATGGACTAATAATGCCTCTCAGTAAATAGCTTGGGGTGTCTACTTTCCAAAATGGGGTCATTTGGGGGGGGTTTTGTGCTATTTTGGCATTTTATGGCCTTCGAAACTGTGATAGGTAGTGAGGAGTGAAATCAAAAATTTGCGCCCTTAGAAATCCTGAAGGCGGTGCTTGGTTTCCGGGGTCCCGTGCGTGGCTAGGCTCCTAAAAAGTCCCACACATGTGGTATCCCCGTACTCAGGAGAAGCAGCAGAATGTATTTTGGGGTGCAATTCCACATATAACCATGGCATGTGTGAGCAATATATCATTTAGTGACAACTTTTTGTAATTTTTTTTTTTGTCATTATTCAATCACTTGGGACAAAAAATAAAAATATTCAATGGGCTCAACATGCCTCTCAGCAATTTCCTTGGGGTGTCTACTTTCCAAAATGGGGTCATTTTGGGGGGTTTTGTACTGCCCTGCCATTTTAGCACCTCAAGAAATGAGATAGGCAGTCATAAATTAAAAGCTGTGTAAATTCCAGAAAATGTACCCTAGTTTGTAGATGCTATAACTTTTGCGCAAACCAATAAATATACGCTTATTGTCATTTTTTTTACTAAAGACATGTGGCTGAATACATTTTGGCCTAAATGTATGACTACAATTGAGTTTATTCGATTTTTCTTATAACAAAAAGTAGAAAATATCATTTTTTTTCAAAATTTTCGGTCTTTTTCCGTTTATATCGCAAAAAATAAAAATCGCAGAGGCAATCAAATACCATTAAAAAAGGGATTTTTATAACAGCTTACCTGTAAAATCCTTTTCTTGGAGTACATCACGGGACACAGAGCGACTTAGTCATTACTAATGGGTTATATAGATTACCTTCAGGTGCTGGCACTGGCCACTTCCAAACCGGAAGTACCCTCCCCTATATAAGCCCCTCCCATCCGGGAGCACCTCAGTTTTGTAGCAAAGCAATAAGTGTCCCAAAAAGAGGGGTGGGAGCTCTGTGTCCCGTGATGTACTCCAAGAAAAGGATTTTACAGGTAAGCTGTTATAAAAATCCCTTTTTCTTTTTCGTACATCACGGGACACAGAGCGACTTAGTCATTACTAATGGGACGTCCCAAAGCAATGCCAAATGAGGGGAGGGATACATAAGCTGGGCGCCATCAGGCATGAGGCTCTTTTGCGGCCTGCAACACACTGCGCCCAAAGGCGACATCCTCCTGACTTCTGACGTCTACCTGGTAGAATCTAGTAAACGTGTGTACTGAAGACCATGTTGCGGCCTTACAGACTTGAGCCAGGGAGGCCTGGTGATGCACTGCCCATGAAGTTCCAACTGCTCTTGTGGAGTGCGCCCTAACTTTGAACGGAGGCGGTCTCCTTTTCAAGCCATAGGCTTGTATTATGACCCGTCGAATCCACTTGGCTAAAGTAGATTTTTGATGCTGCCTGACCCTTTCTGGGGCCTTCCGGCAGAACAAACAAAGTATCCGTTCTACGAATCTGAGCAGTGGCTTTAAGATAAGCTTTAACTGCTCTTACTACATCCAAAGAATGCAATAACTTTTCCTCTACCGAACTAGGTTTGGGGAAAAAGGAAGGAAGAACCACATCTTGGTTCAAATGGAACCTCGATACCACCTTAGGAAGAAGGCTGGATGAGGACGTAATACTACTCTGTCCTTATGGATAACCAGATATGGCTCCTTACAGGACAAGGCGGCTAATTCCGATACTCTTTTAGCCGAACAAATGGCTACTAAGAAAATCAATTTCCTGGTGAAAAGAACCAAGGAAATGTGCCGCAATGGTTCAAATGGTTGTTCCTGTAGAACCGACAGAACCAGGTTTAAGTCCCATGGACATATGGGAATACTAACCGGAGGGCTAATACGCATCACTCCTTGTATGAAAGCTTTGACTAATGAATGCAAAGCCAAGGGCCTTTGAAAAAAATATTGACAAGGCCGTCTGACCCTCGATAGTACTCAAGGCAAGCTTCCTATGTACAGCCCACTGTAGGAAGTCCAGAATCCTACCTATTACGTACTTACGTGGATGCCATTTCCTGGCCTCACACCACGTGATGTACGCCTTCTAGATCCTATAATAGATCTGCCTGGATACCGGCTTCCTGGCATTGATCATGGTAGATACCACAGGATTAGAGAGCCCTCTCTTTTTTAGAATGTGGGCTTCAATAGCCAGGCCGTCAAACCTAGGGCTGGTAAGGAAGGGTAGTATATCGGTCCTTGCGAAAGCAGGTCCGGACGATGTGGGAGGGTCCAAGGACTTCCCACTGACATTTTTACAATCTCCGCGTACCATGCCCTTCGGGGCCACGCTGGAGCCACCAGAATCACTGGTTTCTTTTCTACCCTGATTCTGCGGATTAATCGCGGTGGGAATGCATATATCAGCTTGAACTGATCCCAAGGGAACACTAGGGCATCCGAACCGCAAGCTAGGGGATCCTTTGTGCGAGACACAAATCTGTCCACCTTTGCGTTGAATCTGGATGCTAGCAGATCTACATCCGGTGTTCCCCACCGCTGGCATATTGCCTGTAAAACCTCGGGGTGAAGAGACCATTCCCCGGGCATAATTGCTGGCGACTTAAAAAGTCCGCTCTCCAATTTTCCACTCCTGGGATGAAAACCGCGGATATGGCTGTGACATACCTTTCTGCCCATTCCAGGATGCAATTCGCTTGCCTCTGGGCTGCCCGACTCCTGGTGCCACCCTGGTGATTGATATATGCCACTGCTGTGGCATTTGTCTGATTGAATTCTGACAGGTGACCCTTGGAGTTTGGATGTCCATGCTACTAGGGCATACCGGGCTGCTCGTATCTCTAAGAGATTGGTGGGCAGGGCCTTCTCTGCTTCTGACCACTTGCCCTGGAGAGACCATTGCTCCAGTACTGCCCCCCAGCCTATGAGGCTGGCATCTGTAGTGACCACCTTCCAAGAAACCGGACTAAAGGGTTTCCCTTTTTCCAGATTCTGGTACCAACCACCAATGGAGGCTCTTGCGAACGGAAAGGGACAGGGACATTGGTAAGTCTAAAGCCTGAACTTTTTTGTTCCAGGCTGACAGTATGGCCCTCTGCAAGTTCCTTGAATGGAATTGACCGTAGGGTACTGCTTCGAATGAAGCCACCATTTTTCCCAGCAGCCTTATACACAGGCGTATGGATGGTTTTTCTTTTTTGTACCCACTAAGTGGGTCAAATCTTTCAAAGACGACACCTTCTCCGGAGGTAAGAAAATCTTTCTCTGATTTGAATCCAGTCTTAGCCCCCAAGTATTCCAGGCTTTTGACTGGTTTTAGGGCTGACTTGTCTCGGTTGATAATGCAACCGTGAGATTCCAGATACTTGATTATCTTGTGAACGACCACTTCTAGTTTTTTTCACTGAGTGGTCTATCAGCAACAAGTCGTCTAGATATGCCATTATCGTTACACCTTGTGTTCCTAGTTTGGCCAATCATAGGGCCAGGATTTTTGTGAACACTCGTGGTGCTGTGGCCAGACCGAAAGGTAAGGCTCTGAACTGAAAATGGCGCCCTTCTACTGCAAGGCGTAGAAATTTCTGGTGGGCCGGACAGATGGGAATATGCAAATAAGCATCCCTTATGTCGATCGAGGCTAACCATTCCTGCCCTTGTAGGGCGGTGGCCACCGATCGGATCGACTCCATCCGAAAAAGTCCTGATATGTAGGAACTTGTTTAGCCCTTTTATATTTAATATGGGCCTCATGTCCCCATTTGGTTTGGGGACTGTGACAAGGTTTGAGTAAAACCCGAACCCGTTTTCTTCCAAGGGAACCTTCATGATTACCCTTGGGGCAATAGTTGCTCTAGTGCCAGAAGGAGGGATCCACTCTTCTGGGGATCGCTTGGCACGTTTGACCTTATAAAATGGGCAGGAGGAATGTCTTTTAACTCCAGCCTGTATCCCAGACTTACTGCGGAGATCAGCCATCTCTGATGGTGTCCCGCCAGGTCTCTGTGAACAACTGAAGTCTTCCCCACACCCGATTGAGAGGGGGCAACCCTTCATGACTTAGGGGGAGGTTTTGTACCTCTCTTGACCCAGGGTTTCTTGTTACCCTGTGATTGTCCCTGATTTCTGCCCCCTGGATTTGACCGCGGAGGCCGTCGGAACTGTTTCACAGCCGATGTGCCAGGGACTGGAGAAGTAGGCCTCTTAAAAGGAGGACTTCTACCCTTGTTCTTAACCGGCAAGAGTGTACTTTTACCGGCAGAAGTTTTCTGGATATATTTGTCCAGATCATCTCCAGATAAGCGTTCTCCATGAAATGGGAAGCTAATCAGCAATTTCTTACAGGGAGCTTCAGCAGACCAGTTTTTGAGCCATAGAAGCCTACGCATATGTCTACAGACAGCGTAAAGCGGGATGCCTGTTGGATTGTATCCTTTATGGCGTCCACCGCAACACAAGGCTCTAGGTAGGTCAGCTAGGGCAAGAGCCTGCTGATCTGGTAAGTCCCTTAAGACTTGTTTCAACTGATCTTTCATTGCTTGGCAGACTCCAATCGCTGCTACTGCAGGTTGTGTCACCATGCTTGCTGTAGAGAAAGCAGATTTTAGTAAAGACTCCAATTTTTTATCTATTGGGTCCTTGAACATTGGAACATTATCTACTGGACATGTCAGTGATTTATTTACACAAGAGATGGCTGTGTCCACTGTAGGGACCCTCCATTTTTTTTTTTTTTTTTTATGAACTTATCCTCCATGAGATAGATCACTGGAAATCTCTTGGGGGGAGTAAATATTTTACAGGATGCTCCCAATCCTGGTAAATAAACCCTTACAATAAAGGGTGGATTGGGAAGGAACAGACAGTCTGGAGAGCTTTCAGCGACCCCAGCGAGGAGACAGTAGTGGTTGATGGTTCCGCCAGAGGCATTTAAAATGCTGCTCGGACCATGTTAGTCAGAGACTGAACCCATAATCTTTCAGCCTGAGATGCTGAGAAAGGTTCTTCCACTGTTGATTCCTCTATAACTTTATCAACCTCACCTGATCCCCTTCAGGTAGGTCGATCTCTGGGACTGTTCCTCCACTAACAGGCACTCTGCAGGAGGAGACGGAGATCGGACGCGCTTTTCCTGTGACAGGGAAGCAGCGATCAATGCTGTTAATCTCTCTTCCAATCCTCCCAGAGTTGAGGATAAAACCTCCTCTGTTATATCTACAGGAGCAGGTGGACTGGGGACAGCCGCAGTACCAGGTACTCCTGCGGGGTTCCTACAGCTACTGACCTCTGAAATTTCAGGGGAGATTGGCGCAGTACAGCATGCCCAAAATCCTCAGAGCCCGACGGAGACCCCTTTCGCTTCTTGGAAGATCTATTTCCAGAGCGTCTGGACGACATATCCTATAAGCACAAAGCTGAGGTATTCCCGTCGTCATACACCAATTTTGCTGGTAATAGTCTAACACAGTTGCTGCTATATACCAGCTGGTGTCCACTAAAGTGCCTTTCTATGGGGATGCCTGCATCAACCGCCTCTGTGTGCCACTGTTTGTTGCTAGCTCTGTTTGCATCCAGCTGACACTTGTACTGTGTCTTTATACAAGCTGGGACGCCTGCACATGCGCAGAAGCGCCGTGGCGCGCATCGAGCGTCATCCACCCGCCCCGCCCCTTTTTTTTCATAGGAGGCGCGTGCACGCGCCCGTGCGCCATTGGCGCCCTTTTCGAAAATCAAACATGGACTAGGAGCCAGGGCCCTTTTTGCCGGAGGGCCTGTGCGGTGGATGAGCGCAGCAACAGGGCAGAGGAAGTGGATTCCCACAGAGAAACTTACCAACTGCCTGGATCTTTTGACTTGAGAAAACCAAAGATCCACATGACAAGAAAAATGGACCACAGCGGCCTCTAGTGGTTTAACACAGGTACTGCGGTCCTTTTTTTTTTTTCTTGACTACTATTAAAATTTTACATTTTCAGTAGTTACAGGCATACACAGATATTAGCGGGAATACCGTTAGGTAACAGACAGAAAGACAAATTAGGCTTGGGGGTCCCCCAATAGAACCAAGTTCCTGGGGGCCCCCACTTACCTGATCCCCGCCGCAGGACTTTGTTTGGTCCACAGAAGCCCAAACTTCACCTATCACGGCAGGCATTGTAATTAAACCTTCAGGGACCGGGTTCCCAAGGATTCCACTCCCCTGGACCTGTATAGCACCCTGCACAGACAACATCTTGGTCGTGGGTATGACCAGAGCTCTGGATCCCAGGGTCCAGCCCTCCTAAGAGAGGCATTACAGGGAAAACCTTGCTCTTCTGCTGCAAGGCCCGGGTACCGAACGTTTAGCTATGAAGCTTTTTTTGGTGGGATCCGGAACAGCTTACTAAGGCCCAAAAGAACCTGTACGCAAGCCCAGTGAAAACACATGTTACTCTTTGGCCAACACCTTAGACACTGGCAAAAAACTGAGGTGCTCCCGGATGGGAGGGGCTTATACAGGGGAGGGTACTTCCGGTTTGGAAGTGGCCAGTGCCAGCACCTGAAGGTAATCTATATAACCCATTAGTAATGACTAAGTCGCTCTGTGTCCCGTGATGTACGAAAAAGAAAGAAAGCTCTATTTGTGGGAAGAAAAGGACGCAAATTTCGTTTGGGTACAACATTGCATGTCCGCACAATTTACAGTTAAAGCAGCGCAGTGCAAAATTCTGAATTCACCTCTGGTCCTCTAGCTACCAAATGGTCCGGGGCTTAAGTGGCTAATTAACCAAGGGTTCCTATCAGGATTTCCCTACAGCACAATAGACCTTCTTTTTAATTAAAGAGGTCAAATTCATCTGATGAGCAATTTTCTTTTCAGAGCACTTTTGAGGGTGTTTAAAGTTTATGGTGAAGGATTTATTTTCATTTCTGCTATCAAGATTTGAGTCACCATTTTTGCCAATATGGACTTTTATCATGTCATTGGCTAAAATTGTTTAAATAAGTTTGTGGTCACATTTGACATATGATTTGTTGCACTTTATATTATTCATACAATATTTCACTGCTGAGTATTGTTTTTGGTAGGTACTAGATACCCCATGCATCCCTTTTTTTTTTTGCACGTCACTTTATTCCATGTATAATGGCCATTTACTAACAGGTACACAATTTAGGTTTTCAGTGCCCCCTATCACTTATTTTTCTAACAAAGGATGTAGACTGACTCTTCAGGCTATATACAGCATAAAATCTGAATAAGTATTTTGTATGAATAAGCACAGACCACAATGATCAATCTTGCTTCACAGTACATACCTCTACTTGCTTTGTCTACAGTTTGGATATCTTCCACAAATATTAGCACATCAGGAAATTTCTTCTCACACAGTTCAGCCAAGAAATGGATAAGTGTTGTCTTCTGATCAACAGATTTAGTATCTTTCATCTACAGGAAGAGAAAAGAAAAAATAAATAAACTTGTGACAGAAATTGCAACAAATACATTTGTGTTTAATCACATCAAGACTGGAAACTTTTACCCCCTCTTCAGGCCAGGCCCTTTTTCAGCTTTCCGTGTTGTCACACTTTGAAGGACAAGTACTCAGTCATGCAACACTGTAAACTGTATAAATGACACTGGCAGGGAAGAGGTTAAAATCAGGGGCAATCACAGGGTTAACTGTGTTCCCTGGGAGTGTTTTCTTACTGTGTGGGGGACGGATACATTCGAAAAAGAGAGACATATGTGTTCCTGATTAGCAGGAATCACAGATGTCTTTCTTCCTGTCTGACAGAAGGACAATCTGCCTTGTTTACATAGGTAGACCGTCCTTCTGTTTCTCTGGCGAGCGATC
Organism: Rana muscosa; assembly: GCA_029206835.1. NCBI lineage: Eukaryota > Metazoa > Chordata > Amphibia > Anura > Ranidae > Rana > Rana muscosa. Next base: position 804,921,223 of record CM055117.1, on the reverse strand, counting down.
GTGGGTGGCCAAGGCGTGCACAAGAATCACATACAGGTACATGCTTTTGCGCTTAAGGGCCGCCCTGACGCAGTAAATGTTTGTGGGGTGGTCCTTAAGTGGTTAGTGACTGGCAAAGTAACACTGGATTGGCCTAAAGCAAAAATGGTGCCCATCTTTAAAAAGGGGTCAGAGTATTTACCAAGTAACTATAAACCCGAAAATACTGGAGAGTTTTAAAAAAAAAAGACCACATAGATTAAATGTTTTTGTTTCCTCTAGCAAAAACTAAACAAAATTCAGCATGGATTCATTAAAGACAGCAGTTGAGAGACAAATCTGATATCTTCTTATGAGGAGGTGAGCAAAACCTTGGACAGAAGGGTGGCTGTGGACGTGGTATACTTGGATTTTGCAAAAGCTTTTGACATAGTTCCACACACACCACTCATGTGTAAGGTAACTTCTACAGGCTTGAAAAAATTCAGTTTGTAAATGGATAGAAAATTGTCTAACAGACCATATTCAGAGAATAGTAGTAATGATTCTTACTCTGAACGGTCTAGGGTTGTTAGTGATGTAACCCAAGGTTCAGTGTTGGGACCCTTACTTGTTAGTATATTTATAAACAACATAGGGTCTGAGATTATATGCACTTTTTCAATCGGTTGCAGATGACACTAAGCTAAGCAGTGGAAAAAATGTCCTTACAGGATGTCTCCAACTTACAAGCCAACCTCAATGCACTATTTAATAAAGCAACTGTGTGGCAAATTAGGTTTAAAGTGGAGGTCCACACAAAAAGTAAACCTCCGCTTTTCGGAACCCTCCCCCCCTCCGGTGTCACATTTGTCACCTTTCAGGGGGAGGGGGTGTGTGCAGATACCCGTCTAATAGAGGTATTTGCACCCACTCCCGGGAATAGACTCCCACGGGAGTCACGCCCCTTTGCGTCACCCCCCGCTGTCTTCTGGGAAACACACTGGTCCCAGGAGACAGCAGGGACCAGTGAGGATGCGCCACGCTACTTGTGCATGCGCAGTAGGGGACCTGGGCAGTGAAGCCACAACGCTTCACTTCGTAATTCCCTCACCGAGGATGGCGGTGGGGGGCAGCTGAGAGACGAGAGATTGCTAGGCTTCGGCTGCCGTCATCGCGGGCAACCTGGACAGGTAAGTGTCCATGTATTAAAAGTCATCAGCTGCACTATTTGTAGCTGTTGGCTTTTAATTTTTTTATTTTTTGTGGGACCTCCGCTTTAATGTTGAAAAATGTAGTGTAATGTTATGCACTTGGGGGCTAAAAATATGCATGCACCATACATACTAAGCAGAGTACAACTGGGGGAATTCATAGTGGAGAAGGATCTGGGTGTTCTGGTAGTTCAAAAGCTTAATAAAAGCATGCAAAGCCAAGCAGTGGATTCTAAAGCAAGCAAAATACTTTCTTGTATTAAAAGAGGTATGGAATGCAGAGATACATAATTTTACAATATAAAACAATCCAGCGCTCAATGGGACCAGTGAAAGCTGAACTGTAACAAATGTGTTGATAAAAGCAGTTCTTTATTTGGATGCACGCTAAAATTGATGTAGAATCGATGTGGATCGATATAAAATCAATATGATATAAATCAAACAACAGTCAATGAAAATAGTACTGAAAGAATGGAATCAGGAAGAACTCATAGTCATGGTTGGGAAGCATCAAAACATATATGGTACAATACCGCCATAACTCCTGAAACCAATCATGTCATATGGTTAGTTCAGTTCGGTGGTGTAATATGCTGATCGCGTAGGCGCGCGAAACATGTAAGCTAAGGTCTCCACGGCAACACAGAGCTTACATACCGCCCAGCAATTGTATCTCTTTCGCTCCAGCCTCGGTTCCTATTTCCGGCCGTCAGACCCAGTGCGCGTCATCCAGAGCGCCGTCTTCACCTACCATCATCCAGCCTGTTTGATCAGCTAGTCTGTTTGTGACACAAGGCTTAAAACGGATGCAATATCCCTCTCTGGATCCTACAGCTCTGGTTCTCGTAATCCAGCCACAGGCTGTATCGTGGAGAGAAAAGTCATTCCCTCCACCCCCTTGGCGGTCAGCATATTACACCACCGAACTGAACTAACCATATGACATCAGGTATCGGAGCACCCTTGCTGATATTAACCCCTTGGTTTCAGGAGTTATGGTGGTAATTGTACCATATATGTTTTGATGCTTCCCAACAATGACTATGAATTCTTCCTGATTCCATTCTTTCAGTACTATTTTCATTGACAGTTGTTTGATTTATATCATATTGATTTTATATCGATCCACATCGATTCTACATCAATTTTAGCGTGCATCCAAATAAAGAACTGCTTTTATCAACACATTAGTTACAGTTCTGCTTTCACTGGTCCCATTGAGCGCTGGATTGTTTTATATTGTTCAATGCTCACTTTCTCCGGAAGTTGCCAGCTGCACTGGGAGCCAGATTTCTAAGAATATATTTTTTTAAATGACATCTATGTTTTATTATTTCTGCCAGTTTTTTAGTGCTGAAAGACTTTTTTTGTTTCTTATACATAATTTTACCCCTGTACAAATCATTAGTAAGACCTCATCTGGAATATGCTGTTCAGTTTTTGGCACCAGTTCACAAAAAGGATATTGGGGAAATGGAGAAAGTGCAGAGAAGAGAAACCAAACTGATAAAAGGCATGGAGGAGCTCAGCTATGAGGAAAGATTAGAGGAACTGAATTTATTCTCTCTTGAGAAGAGAAGATTAAGGAGGGTTATGATCAACATGTATAAATATATAAGTCGTCCATATAATGAATTCCGTTTAGAGTGATTCACTTTAAGGCCATCACAAAGTACAAGGGGACACTTTTTAGGTATGAAGGAAAAGAGATTTCATCTCCAAATATTAAAAATCTTCTTAACCGTAAGAGCTGTGAAAATCCCTCAAGAGCTGGTTCTGGCCAGCTCAGTCGATTGTTTTAAAAAAAGGCCTACATATTTTCCTAATTGTACATAACATAACTGGATACGAACATTTATAGATAAAGCTGATCCAGGAAATATCAGATTGCCTGTTGGGGGGGTCAAGAAGGATTTTGTTCTCTCACTGAATCAACTGTGGGTATAAGATTGTACAAATGGAGGTTTTATATTTGTGCTTTTTTTTTCATTTCTTTCTGTTTTGGTTGAACTGGATGGACTTTAGGGGTGCGGAATTTAATTGGTGCATCGCGATTTGGGCGGCACCGATGCGTGCAAGCCTAATAATCGATTACCCCGATGTCTTAGCCCCGCCCCTCCTCTAGGGAGAGCTGTTACCTTATTTTTTATTTATTTTTTCTATGACGCGCTCATGTGACTGCCCGGCCCGCCTCTCTCCTTTCACGTCTCACGTCACTCCTGGCGTCAGAGACGTGAAAGCAGAGAGGAGAGAGGGCAGTCACATGAGCACGGCGTGTACACACACACTGTTCCCCCGCCGGATTCTGTTCCCTCTGTCTCTCGGCTACTATCGGAACTCCGCACCCCCCCCAGCCCTGCACATTGCCGCTCCCTCCTACTCACGAATGCAAAGTCTTCCAATACCGCCCCGCCTCTCCAGCGCCGCTCACGCCTAGTGTTTTTTCACGAATGCTAATGAGCAGAGGGCTGGAGAGGCGGGGCGGTATTAGGAGCATTTGCATTCGTAAGGAACAATAGGAGGGAGCGGCAATGTACAGGGCTGGGGGGGCGGAGTTCCGATAGGAGCCGAGAGACAGAGGGGAACAGAATCCGGCGGGGGGAACCATTCTCGGCACAACAGGTATGTTTTTTTCCTTAAAGTAAAACAGATATCATACTTACCTGCTGATCTCATGTACCATGTCCGCAGTCACCGACCATCTCCTGTAGCACGTCCGCAGTCACCGACCATCCCCTGTAGCATGTCCGCAGTCACCGACCATCTCCTGTAGCATGTCCGCAGTCACCGACCATCTCCTGTAGCATGTACGCAGTCACCGACCATCTCCTGTAGCATGTCCGCAGTCACCGACCATCTCCTGTAGCATGTCCGCAGTCACCGACCATCTCCTGTAGCATGTCCGCAGTCACCGACCATCTCCTGTAGCATGTCCGCAGTCACCGACCATCTCCTGTAGCATGTCCGCAGTCACCGACCATCTCCTGTAGCATGTCCGCAGTCAACGACCATCTCCTGTAGCATGTCCGCAGTCACCGACCATCTCCTGTAGCATGTCCGCAGTCACCGACCATCTCCTGTAGCATGTCCGCAGTCACCGACCCTCTCCTTTAGCATGTCCGCAGTCACTGATCATCTGTAGCATTTCCGCAGTCTCTGATCATCTCCTGTACTAGGTCTGCAGCCTCTGACCATCTCCTGTACTATGTACAAGTTGTTGTCTGCTTTGTTTAGACTTTGCTACATGCAGGGAGTGTTGTCTTTTTTTTTAAATAACAGATATAATAAAAAAAAATGGAGTTCTCCTGACTGCTTAAGTTTTTTTGGTGAAAACCATGCGCACTTGTGCTGTAATCGTGATGCATCGTTGACCTGATAATCGTAATCAAATCGAATCGTGAGGCCAGTGAAGATGCGCACCTCTAATGGACTTGTGTCTTTTTTCAAACAAATTAACTATGTAGCTAAATAGCAGAAAAAGAGGTATGACCTTAGTTGAACTGTACTGGTGCCCAAAGACAAAAATTTCACACATCAATGTTCTTGTTAAAAACCTATAAAAAATGTATTGTATTACAATTAGCCTCTTAACCTTTTTGCTGCTAAAGCCAGTTTTGTGTTTTTTGAACACAATTAAAAAATCCTTTTAGGCCTGAAGATTGCACAAAACCTCCAAACATTATATATTTTCTGAAAGCAGACACCCTAGAGAATACAATAGAATTATGCCACACGTTATTACCGCAAAGGTCTAAAAAAAAAAACAAACAAAAAAAAAAAAACATATTTCATTAAAAACACACTAAAGTGAATTTCAGGGCAAACACAATGAAATACCCAAATGTTTGGTAAAATATAAAAGACAAGGTTGCACAAAGTAAATAGTTACCCAACATGTCAAACCTTAATTGTGTGTATTTTTTTTTCTTCTCAGATATAAAAGATGCCCACCCTGTGCTAAAAAAAAAAAAAATGTGACAGCTGCCCCTTTAAGTGTGAATTACACTATTACATAAAACCAAAATTATAAAGAAGGCGCTATTAATCTAATTACCTCCTTAAACATATTTGTGGTAAATAATTTGGACTTTAAACACTACAGTGTTAATAATGTGCAATGACTTGAATTATATAAAAAAAAATGAAATTGTTTATATAAAATCATACAGTTCATATATCAACGTTCCATTTGTGATGAGTTTGTGCACATAGAATAGCGCTAAAAATACAAATGTAAAGTCATTTTTTAATTTTTTCCACATCCGATTCTAGATCTTGCACTTTAATTAAATGCTTCCCCATCCACCGTGAGTCTTTGGACAAATTCAAAAATAAACGTGCTCCACCACCAATGATACAAATGCTCATTCACTAAAGCCCGAAGGCCCGCTGGACCATATAGCATGTATAATATCAAAACTTGCCAGCATGGGACTCGCAATTGATTCCTCTTCAATTCACAGATGTTCCTTCCCCTCAGCAGGATATGCACCAATTACCCAGAAAGAAAATAACACGGTAATCGTGCAACACAGTTTTATTATAAAATTTTCACTTAAAACTAATCCCCAATTATATGGGCTTACATGCCAGGGTGCCCAGACCAGCATCAGCTCGACCAACATAAATGTGTATATCTACGTATACTAACCACCACCCTGCCGCTGAATGGTACAGACAAAGGTGCCGTCTGTTACACCAAATTCCGACGTGCTTCTCACTGCTCGAACAGATGTGATGTCACCTGCGGTCCACGGGAATGACAACAGCGATCCCACCTCTATGCAATTCGCTGTATAGAGTCATCAGGAAACTGATCGCCACCATTTTGTGTGCAAAGGATTAATGCTCATAAGACCCTCCCAGGAATAATTTCCCTCCTAAATTTGATCAAAACTGATCGAACTGGACTTGCCCTTTACAACTACATTTTAAAAACTTAAGCCCCAAACCATTTTGTAGCTAAAGGACCAGAGGTGTTTTCAGAATTTTGCACTGCGCTGCTTTAACTGTAAATTGTGCGAACATGCAATGTTGTACCCAAACAAAATTTGCGTCCTTTTCTTCCCACAAATAGAGCTTTCTTTTAATGGTATTTGATTGCCTCTGCAATTTTTATTTTTTGCCATATAAACGGAAAAAGACTGAAAATTTTGAAAAAAAATGATATTTTCTACTTTTTGTTATGAGAAAAATCGAATAAACTAAATTTTAGTCATACATTTAGGCCAAAATGTATTCAGCCACATGTCTTTAGTAAAAAAATGTCAATAAGCGTATATTTATTGGTTTGCGCAAAAGTTATAGCGTCTACAATCTAGGGTACATTTTCTGGAATTTACACAGCTTTTAAAAGACAGGGCAGTACAAAACCCCCCCAAATGACCCCATTTTGGAAAGTAGACATCCCAAGGAAATTGCTGAGAGGCATGTTGAGCCCATTGAATATTTTTTTTTTTGTCTCAAGTGATTGAATAATGACAAAAAAAATAAAAAATTACAAAAAGTTGTCACTAAATGCTATATTGCTCACACATGCCATGGTTATATGTGGAACTGCACCCCAAAATACATTTTGTTGCTTCTCCTGAGTACGGGGATACCACATGTGTGGGACTTTTTGAGAGCCTAGCCGCGTACGGGCCCCCGAAAACCAAGCACCGCCTTCAGGATTTCTAAGGGCGCAAATTTTTGATTTCACTCCTCACTACCTATCACAGTTTCGAAGGCCATAAAATGCCAAAATAGCACCAACCCCCCCCCCCCCAAATGACCCAATTTTGGAAAGTAGACACCCCAAGCTATTTGCTGAGAGGCATGTTGAGTATTTTACAGCTCTCATTTGTTTTAGAAAATGAAGAAAGAAAATATATATATTTTTTTTTTCAAATTTCAAAACTTTGTGACAAAAAGTGAGATCTGCAACATACTCACCATACCTCTCAGCAAATAGCTTGGGGTGTCTACTTTCCAAAATGGGGTCATTTGGGGGGGGGAGGGTTGTGCTATCTGGGCATTTCATGGCCTCCGAAACTGTGATAGGCAGTGAGAAGTGAAATCAAAAATTTACACCCTTAGAAAGGCTGAAGGCGGTGCTTGGTTTTTGGGGTCCCGTACGCGGCTAGGCTCCCAAAAAGTCTCACACATGTGGTATCCCCGTACTCAGGAGAAGCAACAGAATGTATTTTGGGGTGCAATTCCACATATGCCCATGGCATGTTTGAGCAATATATCATTTAGTAACAACTTTGTGCAAAAAAAATAAAATAAAAAATAAATTGTCTTTTTTCCGCAACTTGTGTCAACATATAAAATATTCCATGGACTTGACATGCCTCTCAGTATATAGCTTGGGGTGTCTACTTTCCAAAATGGGATCATTTATGGGGATTTTGAACTGTTCTGGCATTTTATACACAACATTAGGAAGCTTACATCCACTCTTCTAGCCAGAAAATTATGTTGAACCCCCAAACATTATATATTTTTTTTTAAAGCAAAGGCCCTACAGATTAAAATGGTGGGTGTTGCATTTTTTTTTTCCACACAGTATGTGTGCAGCGATTTTTCAAACGCATTTTTTGGGGAAAAAATACACTTTTTTTAATTTTAATGCTCTAAAACACACTATATTGCCCAAATGTTTGATGAAATAAAAAAGATGATCTTAGGCCGAGTACATAGATACCAAACACAACATGCTTTAAAATTTCTCACAAACGCGCATTGGCGACAAACTACATACATTTTTAAAAGCCTTTACAGTTTATCACGTTAGATTTACAGAAGAGGTCTACTGCTAAAATGACTGCCCTCGATCTGACCTTCGCGGTGATACCTCACATGCATGGTGCAATTGCTGTTTACATATGACGCCAGCCCGACACTTGCGTTCGCCATTGCGCAACAGCAGGGCAGGACATTATTATTAATTTTGCTTTTTTATTTTATTTTTAAACTGTTCCTTCCATATTTATTTTTTTTTATCATTTTTATTGTTATCTCAGGGAATGTAAATATCCCCTATGATAGCAATAGGTAGTGACAGGTACTCTTTTTTTTGAAAAAACTGGGGTCTATTAGACCCTAGATCTTTCCTCTGCCCTCAAAGCATCTGACCACACCAAGATCGGTGTGATAAAATGCTTTCCCAATTTCCCAATGGCGCTTTTTATATCCGGGGGGGACATTCCCTCCCACTGCTTGAAAAAGCAGTCCAGAGGCTAATTAGCCGCTAGGATTGCTTTTACATGAAAGCCGGCCGCTGGCTGAAAAGAATGATACCAAGATGATACCTAAACCCGCAGGCATCAATCTGGTATAACCATTCAAAGTCCAGCAACATACCAGTACGTTGCTGGTCCTTGTTGGACATGTATTGTAATCTTTTTTTTTCATGCAGCCTGTTGGCTGAACGAAAAAAAGAGATTGATCGGTAGGTATGTCCACCATTAGAATACCGCCATTCATCCACCCACTTCTAATGATGGGCATACATGCACCATTTATATATGCCAAAGCATTGGGACATCCTCCCGCAAAAATTATGCCGCACACACATGGTCGGACTTTTCCACGGGCAAGCCTCCGTCGGAATTTCGACTGTATGCACGCGGCATTAGGAGCAAAATCGCTCCTCCGCTCCTGCTGCCCCAATGCTTCGGCATATATGCTTTTTTTTTTTGCTGTGGTGGTGAAATCACCTCCTACAGCACTGGAGTCGCAGGGATGAGGCCTGTCTCTGCGAACGCTGCAGTTATGTGTGTTGTGTTTTGTAAGCGACAGTGATCAATCAATACTGCACTTGGGTGGCCTGGGCTGGACGGAGGGGCAAAACGCAGGTGCTAGCAGGTATCTGGGCTGATCCCGCTAACACTGCGTTTTTGGGAACCCTAAACTGCTGGGGACGCTAGTATAGATCTGATCAGATCAGATATTGATCTGTTCAGATACTATACCACTAAGGGAGGTTTATGCTTCACGCATGGGTGTTAGCGTTACTGGCACTAACCTGACGCTGCCTGGGGTGTGACGCAGGGTTAACTAGGGGCAATTAGGGGGTTAAAACCTTTATTAGATAATATATGGGGGTACCTGACGCTATAAAAACCTGCGGCGAACCTAAAAAAAATAACTGGCTATCTATCGGCACCAGCATAATTAATACAGCGATCAGAAAAACGATAGCTTAGTGACACTGGCAAAAGGGGGTGAAAGGGTTACCTGGGAGGGCGATCAAGGGGGTTAAACCTTTATTAGGTAATATATGGGGGTAGCTGACGCTATAAAAACCTGCGGTGAACCTAAAAAAAAATAACTGGCTACCTATCGGCATCACCGACAATAAGACAGCAATCAGAAAAACGATTGCTTAGCGACAGTGGTGATAAGGGGTGAAAGGGTTACCTGGGGGGCGATCAAGGGGGTTAAACCTTTATTAGGTAATATATGGGGGTACCTGACGCTATAAAAACCTGCGGCGAACCTAAAAAAAATAACTGGCTACCGATCGGCATCACCGACACTAAAACAGCGATCAGAAAAATGATCGTTTAGCGACAGTCGTGATAGGGGTGAAAGGGTTATCTGGGGGGTGATCAGGGGGTTAAACCTTTATTGGGGGGGGTTAGGGGGCTACACTGGACCTAAAACTAACTGTAGTGACACTTTTACAGTCACAAATGTCACTGATTGCAGTGATCAGTAAATAAATGGTCACTGCAATCAGTGACACTGTGACTAGGGGCTGGAGGGTGATCTGGGGGGGGGGGGGGGGCGGTTTATGTTCCTATGTGTCCTGGTGTCAGTGTACTGTTTGTGCACTAACCTGTGTGTCTTCTCTTGTACGGCGCTCGGTATATGTGAGCGCTGCATGAGAGATGACATCACTTCCTCTGCCTGTGTAAACATTACACAGCAGAGGAAGCTTTCTCATTCGCCGGGAGCAATCGCGAGGGGGTGGCCGAAATCGAACGGCCGTCCCCTCATCCCGGATCGCTCCCCAACGGATAACGACCGCTCACTGTATAGAAGGGGGGTCCGATCGGACCCCCCAACGATACAAAGGCAGTCACGTACACTGTACGTGATTGTGCCTGTCGGTGCCATTCTGCCGACATATATATATACAGTGAGCGGTCGTTAAGTGGTTAATATACAACCATAGCTGGTTTTGCCCTTTATAAATACATTTTAATATACAACCATAATACTATATCCTTCTTTATGCCATACAATTGATTAAATCAATTTAAAACCTCAACTAAAATACAACATCCTTAAAAGGATGTATTGTATCTTAATATTGCACAACTGCATAATTGATCTTAAGGCCTCATGCCCACGGGCGTTTTTTCAGCCGCGTTTTTGAGCGTTTTTTACAGCTTAAAAACGCCTGTCCATGTTAGTCTATAGCTTCATGCCCACCTAGGCGTTTTTGAGCTGTAAAGAGCATAGGCGTTTGTAAGCTGTAAAAAAAAACCAGGACCAGTGCGTTCCTCAGCGTCAGAATTAGGCAGAAAAAAACGCGAGCGTCAAAAAACGCGCACTAACGCACAAAAACCGCGCACTAACGCGCGGTCGCGTTTTTAGCTCCGACGTTTTTTTTTTGTTTTTTTAAAAAAAAAAAATATATATATTTACAATAACATGGACAGGCGTTTTTAAGCTGCAAAAAACGCAGCTGTAAAAATGCCAGTGGGCATGAGGCCTAAAAAGATACCTATTGTGTGGCCATCTAGTGGTCAAACAATATTAACTTCCCCAATTCAACTCAATCCATTTACCCATACTCCACATATTTACTTTGAATGTCAAAAATTACTTCTGGTCTAAAAATTGTTAATAAAACAATTTAGGTCTATGTCCTAGTTTAAACCCGGGGGGGGGGGGACTGCATGACTCCATTCCCCTGAGAGTTTAATCTCATAAGGATTGTTATTTAAATGCCTAAGAAATTCTACCAAATCTTCTTGTTTACCCTCCTATATAATAAAAATATTGTCTATGAACCTCTAATAAAATTTAAGCTAGGGTCTACTTTGTGAAAAGATAAACTACTTCTCCTATTTGTTAAGAAATATATTTTCCACACAGGGGGCATATTAAGCCCCATGGCCACGCCCCTTATGTTCTTAAACTCATTTTGGTGCCAGAAATAATTGTTACACATAGCCATAGATAGACCTTCCAAAAGGAACTCTCTTTCTGATTTGTTTAGGCCAGTCTGCCCTTCTATGGCCCATTTTACTGCTGCCATTGCATTGCTCTGTTTTATATATGTGTACAAGGACTCTACATCCACTGTGGCCAATATAGTAGATTCCCCTATTTCAACATCTTGCAATGATACTATAGTGTTTTTACTATCCTTCAAGAATGCTTTCCCATCGGCTGCCAGTTGCTGGAGAAAAACATCTAAGTACTCCCCAACCCTCGCATACAACAAAATTGATGCCGCTGATGATTGGGCGACCTGGTGGTTTATACCTATGTTTATGGGTTTTGGAGATGTGGTATATTACTGGTGTATGTGGAGCTTTAACATTGAGATATCTAGCCTCTTTTTTATCCAAAATTCCTTTATTTGTGCCTTTTTTATTAATTCCTCTACTCCTATTTTTAGTTTTGCTGTGGGCTATCCTTTAAGGTTTTTTAGGTTTTATGGTCTCCAACCAATTTGTTCAGTTTGATTACGAGGCAGATTCAGGTTGTTCCAGGTCTAGGTATGCACATGCAAATGGTAACCTTAAGCATAGGAGTAAAATCAGCAGACCACTCCTGAGTCACAAACTCGTACATAGACAGCTGCAGTTGTTAGCACATTAGAGGCAGACTCTGAAGGAGAATGAAATTAAAATATGCTTGTGTCCCCCCCCCCCCTGCTATCAAGGAAGAAAATATCCATGAAGTCTGACATGGTTACAGAAAGTTGTCTTTCAAAAGCTGCTGGGAGGGCTAGCAGGTCCCAAAAGGGGTATTTACAACCAGCTTCAGAAGCAGGGGAGATAATATGCCCAAGTGGATGGTGAGGCACATGCACAGGCTGTGCCAGAACAGGATCCAGACTATTTTCACTTGTTCCGGTGGGCACAACTAAAGAGTCTTCAGGGCCGTTGTTCCACTGCTGGGTGTATTGTAGCCTAGGACCTATAAAAGGTATCACATGGCTAACTTACACTGTATTCTGGGTGTCTGAAGAGCACCCCAAGCAAAGTTTAGTAACCCTAGAGTCACAATTAAGGCAAGCCCAGCATCTTCAACATAGCTGGGCCCAGGTACATCCTCCAAAGCTATGCTGAGGACCAGCATACCTATGTAAAAATGCAATAAATTAGTTTCCTGGTTTTGCAGTAAGAGAAGAAGCTAGAGTGAAGGGAGAGAGAGGCAGGAGAGAGAGAGAGAGGCAGGAGAGAGAGAGAGAGGGGGGAAGAGAGGGGAGAGAGAGAGGGGGAGAGGGAGAGAGAGGGGGAGAGAGAGGGGGGAGAGAGGGGGGAGAGAGGGAGGGGAGAGAGGGGGGGAGGGGGAGAGGGAGGGGGGAGAGAGAGAGAGGGGGAGAGAGATTAATTCTTCCAAGACACTAGCAAAAGATTGGAGCTGGAAATGGGAGGAGTTATATATGGCTAACAGCTCTACTTGTAGCTATAATGTCCAAACTCATTTAGGCAGCAGTATAGCCCTCTTTTATTAGAATTATCAAAAAACAGTATAACCCTCCTTTTTTCCATAAAAAACAATAATGAAAAGACAATAAACGCATTAAGCATTTACAATGTAAAAAGGTACTTGAAGGGAAAAAAAAATATATACAGAACAGTGGTTAGCTGAAAAGCAGATATGTTCTTTCACAAATCTTTCATAATATATATTGAGGGGTTCTAACAGAGGTGACCATACTTTTTTGTTAAGTGACAACTTCCAGCAGAACTCAAAGAAAAGCAAAATGCCTTTTAGCAGCAGTAACACAGATAAAAGCTTTTTTTTTTCAACAGCCTGATAAAAATGAACAAATCTGCAACGCACGAAAGTTCAAATTATAATGAAGTGGATGGGTTTTATACTGTGTGAAAATGCTGCCTTTTATAGTTTAAGCTTGTGATGGATCATATCTATTGTGGGTCTGTTAATGAGGAAGATGTCAGCAATGGGCCACCAACCATGTCATCCCACTGAGATAATATGTGTAGTGAAAAGATATATCTGTGTCTATATAATATACAGTATCTCAGAAAAGTGAGTACACCCCTCACATTTTTGTAAATATTTTATTATATCTTTTCATGTGACAACACTGAAGAAATTACACTTTGCTACAATGTAAAGTAGTGAGTGTACAGCTTGTATAACAGTGTAAATTTGCTGTCCCCTCAAAATAACTCAACACACAGCCATTAATGTCTAAACCGCTGGCAACAAAAGTGAGTACACCCCTAAGTGAAAATGTCCAAATTGGGCCCAATTAGCAATTTTCCTTCCCCGGTGTCATGTGACTCGTTAGTGTTACAAGGTCTCAGGTGTGAATGGGGAGCAGGTGTGTTAAATTTGGTGTTATCACTCTCACTCTCTGGTCAACATAGCACCTTGTGGCAAAGAACTCTGAGGATCTGAAAAAAACAAATTATTGCTCAACATAAAGATGGCCTGGGCTATAAGAAGATTGCCAAGACCCTGAAACTGAGCTGCAGCACGATGGCCAAGACCATACAGCAGTTTAACAGGACAGGTTCCACTCAGAACAGGCCTCGCCATGGTTGACCAAAAGAAGTTGAGTGCATGTGCTCAGTGTCATATCCAGAGGTTGTCTTTGGGAAATAGACATACAAGTGCTGCCAGCATTGCTGCAGAGGTGGAAGGGGTGGAAGGGGTGGGGGGGGGGGGGGGTGAGCCTGTCGGTGCTCAGACCATATGCCACACACTGCATCAAATTGGTCTGCATGGCTTTCGTCCCAGAAGGAAGCCTCTTCTAAAGATGATGCACAAGAAAGTTGGCACCCAGTTTGCTGAAGACAAGCAGACTAAGGACATGGATTACTGGAACCATGACCTGTGGTCTGATGAGACCAAGATAAACTTATTTGGTTCAGATGGTGTCAAGCGTGTGTGGCAGCAACCAGGTGAGAAGTACAAAGACAAGTGTGTCTTGCCTACAGTCAAGCATGGTGGGGGGAGTGTCATGGTCTGGGGCTGCATGAGTGCTGCGGGAGCTACAGTTCATTGAGGGAACCATGAATGCCAACATGTACTGTGAGATACTGAAGCAGAGCATGATCCCCCCTCCCTTCGGAGACTGGGCATCAGGGCAGTATTCCAACATGGTAATGACCCCAAACACACCTCCAAGGCGACCACTGCCTTGCTAAAGAAGCCGAGGGTAAAGGTAATGGACTTGCCAAGCATGTCTCCAGACCTAAACCCTATTAAGCATCTTTCGGGCATCCTCAAACGGAAGGTGGAGGAGCGCAAGGTCTCTAACATCCACCAGATCCATCATGTCATCATGGAGGAGTGGAAGAGGACTCCAGTGGCAACCTGTGAAGCTCTGGTGAACTCCATGCCCAAGAGGCTTAAAATGGTTGTAAAGCTTTGTTTTTTATTCTTGAAAAATAACAAACATGTCATACATACCTCCACTGTGCAGTTCGTTTTGCACAGTGTGGCCCCGAACACCGACTTCTGGGGTCCCACACTTGCCCCCCCCCTGCGTCAAAGGATTTGATTGACAGCAGTGCGAGTCAATGGCTGCGCTGCTATTAATCTGTCCAATCTAGAGCCAGGCCCCCCCGTGGAGAGAGGGACAGCGCGTCCCCCCGCCAATGGAAATCTGGGGCTCAGGTAAGTAAAACAGGGGGGGGGGGCGGAGGCTGCCAGGTATTTTTTCACCTTAATGCATAGGATGCATTAAAGTGAAAAAACACAAGGGTTTACAAATCTTTTAAGGCAGTGCTGGACATTAATGGTGGCCACACAAAATATTGACATTGACTTTTGTTGCCAGCGGATTAGACATTAATGGCTGTGTGTTGAGTTATTTTGAGGGGACAGATAATTTACACTGTTATACAAGCTGTACACTCACTACTTTACATTGTAGCAAAGTGTCATTTGTTCAGTGTTGTCACATGGAAAGATATAATAAAATATTTACAAAAATGTGAGGGGTGTACTCACTTTTGTGAGATACTGTATATATGTATGTATATATATATATATATATATATATATATATACCGTATATACTCTAGTATAAGCCGAGTTTTTCAGCACATTTTTTTGTGCTGAAAATGCCCCCCTCGGCTTATACTCGAGTCACCTTTTTTGCGCCTGATCTTCCGGACTTTGGGGACCCGGTACCGGCCGGTCGTAGGTCTACAAGTGTGCAAAGTTTGTTGTCCGGGGGACCTACGGCTGGGGAGCAACGATTTTTAAAAGCCGGGCACCCCTTCCATAGACTCTCATGTTAAATGGTCATTTCTCCGGTGATTTTGGGGACCTGGTACCAGCCGGTCGTAAATCCCCTGGACCCGAAACTTGGTACACATGTAGCCCCATTTCTCTTCTATAAGTGTACAAAGTTTTTTGTCTGGGGGACCTACAGCCAGGGAGCACCGATTTTTCAAACCCGGGCACCCCTTCCATAGCCTCCCAAGTTAAATGTCAGTCTAGTCATGGACACAGTGAGGCATGGGCACAGTGAGGCATGCACATGGACACCCTAGGCTTATACTCGAGTCAACACGTTTTCCCATTTTTTTGTGGTAAAATTAGGTGCCTCGGCTTACAGTGTCTTGCGAAAGTATTCGGCCCCCTTGAACTTTTCATCCTTTTGCCACATTTCAGGCTTCAAACATAAAGATATAAAATTTTAATTTTTTGTGAAGAATCACCAACAAGTGGGACACAATTGTGAAGTGGAACGAAATCTATTGGATTTTTGAAACTTTTTTAACTAAGAAAAAAATGAAAAGTGGGGCGTGCAAAATTATTCGGCCCCCTTGCGTTAATACTTTGTAGAGCCACCTTTTGCTGCGATTACAGCTGCAAGTCGCTTGGGGTATGTCTCTATCAGTTTTGCACATCGAGAGACTGAAATTCTTGCCCATTCTTCCTTGCAAAACAGCTCGAGCTCAGTGAGGTTGGATGGAGAGCGTTTGTGAACAGCAGTTTTCAGCTCTTTCCACAGATTCTTGATTGGATTCAGGTCTGGACTTTGACTTGGCCATTCTAACACCTGGATATGTTTATTTGTGAACCATTCCTTTGTAGATTTTGCTGTATGTTTGGGATCATTGTCTTGTTGGAAGATAAATCTCCGTCCCAGTCTCAGGTCTTTTGCAGACTCCAACAGGTTTTCATCCAGAATGGTCCTGTATTTGGCTGCATCCATCTTCCCCTCAATTTTAACCATCTTCCCTGTCCCTGCTGAAGAAAAGCAGGCCCAAACCATGATGCTGCCACCACCATGTTTGACAGTGGGGATGGTGTGTTGAGGGTGATGAGCTGTGTTGCTTTTACGCCAAACATATCGTTTTGCATTGTGGCCAAAAAGTTCGATTTTGGTTTCATCGGACCAGAGCACCTTCTTCCACATGTTTGGTGTGTCTCCCAGGTGGCTTGTGGCAAACTTTAGACAAGACTTTTTATGGATATCTTTGAGAAATGGCTTTCTTCTTGCCACTCTTCCATAAAGGCCAGATTTGTGCAGTGTACGACTGATTGTTGTCCTGTGGACAGACTCTCCCACCTCAGCTGTAGTTCTCTGCAGTTCATCCAGAGTGATCATGGGCCTCTTGGCTGCATCTCTGATCAGTCTTCTCCTTGTCTGTGCTGAAAGTTTAGAGGGACAGCCAGGTCTTGGTAGATTTGCAGTGGTCTGATACTCCTTCCATTTCAAAATGATCGCTTGCACAGTGCTCCTTGGGATGTTTAAAGCTTGGGAAATCTTTTTGTATCCAAATCCGGCTTTAAACTTCTCCACAACAGTATTACGGACCTGCCTGGTGTGTTCCTTGGTCTTCATGATGCTCTCTGCGCTTTCAACAGAACCCTGAGACTATCACAGAGCAGGTGCATTTATACAGAAACTTGATTACACACAGGTGGATTCTATTTATCACCATCAGTCATTTAGGACAACATTGGATCATCAAGAGATCCTCGATGAACTTCTGGAGTGAGTTTGCTGCACTGAAAGTAAAGGGGCCGAATAATTTTGCACGCACCACTTTTCAGTTTTTTATTTGCTAAAAAAGTTTAAAATATCCAATAGATTTCGTTCCACTAAACAATTGTGTCCCACTTGTTGGTGATTCTTCACAAAAAATTAAAATGTTATATCTTTATGTTTGAAGCCTGAAATGTGGCAAAAGGATGAAAAGTTCAAGGGGGCCGAATACTTTCGCAAGGCACTGTATATTCGGGTCGTCTTATACTCGAGTATATATATATATATTATATATAATATATATATATATATACACACACACACACACACACACACACTTTATTTTTTCTCTTTTCCATCAAAATGTACAATGCCTCATTACCCACTTGCTTACTGGGCACATATACCCCTGCTGCCAGGGCCAATTTTCAGCTTGTAGCACTGTCACACTTTGAATGACAATTGCGCGGTCATGCTACACTGCCATGACATTTTAGCATTTTTTTTTCACACAAATAGAGCTTTCTTTTGGTGGTAATTAATCACCACTGGATTATTTTTTTTAAGGCTGCACTGATTAGCAGTATTGATGGGCACTGGTACTCACTGTGCGGGACCAATTACCCTCTAAAGCCTCGTACACACGGTCGGACTTCAAACAAACTTTTCCGTGGATTTTTGTCCGAAGGGAGTTGGCCGGGCACACCCATAGCATACACACGGCAGGACTTTTCTGCAAACTTTCCCAACATCATGTGGTTTTTCTGCTCTTTACCGCCACCCTTTGGTCAACTTCTGCTATTGTTGGTTGATTTTAACATTGGTTCTGGGCATGCATATTTGTACTTAGGACAAAAGTCCGATGGATTTCTGTACACACGGTCGGACTTGGCACCATTGAACTTTTGTTGCCGAAAAGTTTGTCCGTTTTTTAGAGAGCGAACTTTTGTCCGATGAAAACCAAAAAAAAATGTCCGATGGAGCGTACACACGGATTTTTTTGAAAACTATCTAATTTCGTAGTTTGTTGGCAAAAAGTCAGACCGTGTGTACGGGCCTTTACAGAACCCAGTAATCGGCTTTATTCTTTTCTCCTCATGCTGTCAGCGTGAGGGAAAAAAAATGCGGATGACCGGCTTCTGTTTACATCATGTGATCAGCTGTCATTGGCTGACAGCTGATCACATGGTAAAGGGCCCTTTACTCTGATCTGTGATCAGCCGAGTACCAATGACCTTACTATGGAAAAAGGCAATAAAGGCTTACCCTGTTCTAGTCAAAAAACTTTAAAAAAAAACGGACTGCAAATGCGTAAAAAGCTTTTGGAATGCAGTGTTCACTTTAATTTCCAAAATAACTGGCTTTTTGACAAAACCTAACCCACAATTAGCATTATTAAACTTGTCCTTAAATAAATACACTCGACAATACAGGACTATAGTGGCACATATTCTCATAACTGCTTGATTAATCATCACCAAAAAGTGGAAAACCACCAATGTCCCCACAACCTCTGAAGTGGTTCATAGGGTTAATACTCAGCATCATTACGAACATATTATTGCTCTTTATTTTGATAGCCTATTGTCATGTGACTACAAGTGGTCTACATGGTAAAGTGCGTTTGTATGACAGGATCGGGTAACAAAGTGTAAATGATTTAATCATCTCTATGGTACACGGAAAATTGTTTGTTTCTTTGTTTAGTTGTTTTAATCCCTAGCTCATTATACTTTTCTCCCTACCTTTAGTTTTTGTCTTGCTTAGTTATCTCTTTATATTAGCATTGTCACGTACAGTGCTTGAGCACATAACCCTTTAAAAGTTTATAGTATTGGGTTCCAAGATTGACACGTGTTGTGCAACGGATTATCATTGAATGTGTTTTTTTTTTCCATTGTTTCACTTTCCCTTGGACATTACTATGTGGAACAAATGATGGCAATGCTGGTTGTTGGTCTTATGTTGTGTTATCTTTCAATAAAAATTATTGGAACAGAAAGAAAAAAACCTGCCTTAATGAGCGCACCTCAGGCGTCAACAATAAACATGGTCAGATACAATCACATCCCTCTCAGATAGTAAAGTTTGGAGTTCCTCGGCCCCAAACGCACTGTTAGCCCAACATCAGTGCCTGACCTCACAAATAGGCTTCTGAAAGAATGATCAAACATTTGCATAGACACACTCCTAAACCTTGTGGACAGCCTTCCCAGAAGAGTTGGAGCTGTTATAGCTACAAAGGGTGAACCAACTCTATTTGAACCGTATGGACGAAGACTGGGATGCCATTAAAGTTTGTGTGCGTGTAAAGGCAGAGGTCCCAATACTTTTGACAATATAGTGTATTATTATTAAACTCAAAAATAAAAAAAAAATAAAAAATTACTAAACTGCTTTCCCTCAAATTAAAATGAGATACTCCCCACTCCAATCCACAAAGATTGGTTTTATCCCATTCCGCTATGTGGGAGTCAATACTAGGAGAGTCAATGACCTGGTAGATGTTATTAGGGATAAGTCACAAGTCCTGCTTTTATGTCTTGATGCAGAAAAATCCATTGATAGGCTTGGCTGACCTTTCCTTTTTGCCACACTTGAATATATAGGCTTTAAAGACCACTTTCTATGGGCAAATAAACATCTCTACTCACCCCCTTCGACACAGATTAGAACCCCTTATGCTACTTCCTCTCCTTTTATTATTGCAAATGGGACTAGACAGGAATGTCCATTATCACTGCTTCTGTTTTGCCCAAACTTTGAAAGCCCGGTTAATTCCAACCACAGAACTACTCCTCCAGAGGGATGGCTGCCATAAAGAAGGCATCCAATCTTTTATTCATGGCGTCTTTAACCACTTCAGCCCCAGAAGATTTGGCTGCTCAATGACCAGGCCATTTTTTGCGATGCAGCACTGCGTCGATTTGACAATTGCGCGGTCGTGCGACGTTGTACCCAAACAACATTGACGCCCTTTTTTCCTCCCACAATTAGAGCTTTCTTTTGGTGGTATTTGATCACCTCTGCATTTTTTTTTTTTTTCCCCTATAAACAAAGTCACTATTTTGAAAAAAAACACAATATTTTGTACTGTTTACTATAATAAATATCCCCATTTAAAAAAATAAAAAAAAAGCAAACACAGATTGCAATAAGCATATATTGATTGGTTTGCACAAAAGTTATAACGTCTACAAAATAGGGGATAGAAGTATGGCATTTTTATAATTTTTTACTAGTAATGGCGGTGATCTGCGATTTTTATCGGGACAGCGACATTATGGCGGACACATCGGACGCTTTTGACACATTTTTGGGACCATTGGTATTTATACAGCGATTAGTGCTATAAAAATGCACTGATTACTGTGTAAATGTCACTGGCAGGGAAGGGGTTAACACTAGAGGGCGATCAAGGTGTTAACTGTGTTCCCTATGTGTGTGTTCTAACTGTGGAGGATGGGACTGACTATAGGAGATGAAAGATTGTGGTTCACAGCTCGTAGGAACTTACAATCTCTCTCCCCTCTGGGATGTGTGTGTTTATACACACACATGTCTCTGTTCTGCCTCTCGTGCCCGCGATTGCGCATTGGCCGGCGGTCATCGCGACCCCCGGCCACGGGCATCGGCACCCCCCACTGTACAGTGGGCGCGCCTGCTATCCCCCCTAAAGGAACCAACAAACAGCTACGACATATACAAAAATATGTTTTTGGGGGTTTGAATACGTTTTCATCTTAAAAGAAAAAAAAATAGCATGTGTGTAAAATAAAAAATAAATACATTGGCTCCAGCAGCAAAATAGTTTTAAAAAATTTGTCAGCCTCAAGTGAAATAAGAGTCTTACCAGGTATATGTGTCTCATACACAAACAAGTATATTTATTATGTATTTGCTTGCATGTGCATTTTTCTACCAGTCTACTGGAAATCAAGACAATGAATGCTCATGCTACAAATGTGTATTATATAATGAATGAGAAACACATATTTAACATATTGTCACAAGACAGAAAAAACGCATGACTAAACAATTCTACCACTTAAAAGCTGTAATCACACAGGCTGAACCAAGTCTCACATAGAAGTCCATCTGCACGTTTTTATGATATGGATACTCTGCTTGCCGACTTATTACAAACTTACTGGAGCAGAAAAAATGAATAGAAAACCATTTTTCCTTATTAATTTTTGAACCACGCGTGCAGAACACAAAGTATGATAGATTTTTTAATTTATGGGTAAACTGGGATTTAGTGTTTCAGGCCAAAGGAATGGCAAATAAAGTACACAAATACAAAATGTGAACAGAAAAACTGATGAGCGGACAGGAAAACAAGTAGCGAGAAAGGTTTCAAGTGGCTGCAGATTACTATGTAGTTAGGGCTGACTGAGCACAGGAAAGCTTGTAATTTGTTAATAAGAATAAAATAGCTCTGGGAAGATACCAATGGCGTAAGCAACAAGTAAAGAGTTAAATATTAATATAACTCCAATTCCCTGACCTTGTTACTGCATCCTAACAGATGTAATGACTTACTGCTGCATATTTTATTACATGTGATCAATGCAATCAATGTGAAATAAATTTACACATTACATTAATTAATGTCTTGTAAGGTAATTACAAATAACAGTGTTTGGAACAAACGCAGCTTAACCCTTTCACTGTCAGGTCCATAGGCCATATGGACCTGACAGCAGGGGGGTTTCACACACTGGATTGTGTGAAACTGACAGGCATACGCCTGCCTTTTAGGTTTTTCTAGACCCTGCATGTGTCATTAAAGAGAACCTATCACCTTAAAATCATCACATAGGGGACAAAACCCTAAGTGTTGAAAAAAAAAAAAAAAAAAAACTTGAGTTAAAAAAAGCACAGAAAATCCCGCCCAAATTTTTTTTCAAGGTGCCCCACCCTACATATACAAACTTAAACGCATGCATCAGGGCGCCTGCGCATGAAAACGTTGATTGAAATACGCATTACATATCTCCTTGCACGCCAGAGGGAGAGCAATCACTCTAAAGGCCCGTACACACGATCGGATATTCCGACAACAATTGTCCAATGGACGTTTTTTGTCGGATAATCCGACTGTCCGTATTCTCCATCGGAAAATTGTTGTCGGAATTTACGACAACAAATGTTGGCTGTGCATGCTTTCAAATTGTCTGACAACAAATGTGTTCCGTCTGATTATCCGATCGTGTGTACACAAATCTGTCGGACTAAAATCCAAAGTACAAACATGCATGCTCCGAACCAATGCTAACTATATGACAACATTAGCAGAAGTTGCCCAAAGGGTGGCGCTAAAGAACAGAAAAACCATGTACTTTTGTGAATGTTGGCTGAAAATGTTCACGGACAACGCCCTTTGGAAAAAAATGCATGGATTTGTCTGCAACGGATTTGTCCGATGGAAGTCCGATCGGGTGTACGAGGCTTTACACAAGACCTTCTCCGTAACACTAAACTGATACCAATGGCGGGCTTTTGAAGCATCACCTATATAAAATATAGGGTACTAAAGTGTGTCGCCATTTCACGGCGCACACAAATTTAAGGTTGGACATGTTGGATATCTATTTACTCGGTGCAACTTTGTCCCTTAGATTTTATCAACAATTTGGGTAGTTTATTCCATTTGTTTGCCCTGAAACTCAATTTAGTGTGTTTTTTTTACTAAAATTTTGCATTCCCTAGACCTTTGCGGTAATTCCGTGTGACGTACAAAAATACTATTTATACTCTAGGGTGTCTGCTTTCAGAAAATATATAATGTTTGGGGGTTTTGTGTAATCTGAAAATAATTTTTTAAATGGTTAAAAGGTTTGTGTTTTTTAACCACTTGCCGACCAGCCGCCGCAGTTTTACTGTGGCAGCATGGCTCAGCTGGGCGAAACTACGTTATGTTGTGTCGCTTCGCCCTGTGGTTACTAGGGGAGCACGTGCGCCACAGGAGGCACGCGCCCGGAGCCAATGCGAGTGAACGACGGGCGCGATGACCCTCGGGGGATCCGCGATCACTCGTGACACAGCGAGAACCGGGAGCTGTATGTGTAAACACACAGCTCCTGGTTCTCTTAGGGGAAAAATGACTGATCGTCTGTTCATACAATGTATGAACAGCGAGCTGTAATTTCCTCTAGTAAGGCCAATCCCATCTTCAGTTAGAACATGCAGAGGGAACACAATTAACCCCTTGATCGCCCCCTAGTGTTACCCCTTCCCTGCCAGTGACATTTATACAGTAATCAGTGCATTTTTATAGCACTGATCGCTGTATAAATGCCGATGTTCCCATAAATGTGTAAAAAGCGTCCGATGTGTCCGCCATAATGTCGCAGCCCCGATAAAAATGGCCATTACTAGTAAAAAAAATAATGATAGTAAAAATGCCATAATTCTATCCCCTAACTTTTGCGCAAACCAATCAATATACACTTATTGCGATTTTTATTTACCAAAAATATGTAGAGGAATATATATCGGCCTAAACTGAGGAAAAAATATTGTTTTTTGAAAAAAAATGTGGGATATTTATTATAGGAAAAAGTAAAAGATAGTGTTTTTTTTCAAAAGAATCGCTTTTCTTTTGTTTATAGCGCAAAAAAATTAAAAACGGCAAAGGTGATCAAATACCAACAAAAGAAATCTCTATTTGTGGGAGAAAAAGGACACAATTATTTTTTTTGGGTACAATGTCGCACGACCGCACAATTGTCAGTTAAAGTGACGCAGTTTTAAATTGTAAAAAGTGCTCTGGTCAGGAAGGGGGTAAAATCTTCCGGGGCTGAAGCAGTTAAGAAAGGGTTGTATTGCAAGCAATTCTCATTGGTGTTGTTTCACATGATAATCCGCTGTGTTGTGTGGCATGGATCAGTTCTATTTCCCTCCACTATTATTATTGTTATCTGTTTGTTATAGATTGTTTTTTTGTTTTAGAAGTCGAAGCTCCTTAGCATATGTCTGGAACCAATTCTCATGAGTGTTATTGAACTCCGCTAGCAGACTGCTATGAATGATGTTAATATGACAATTATTCTATAGATAACTTTGATCACAAAAAGACATAGGATATTCCCAAGCCATACGTGTAACAAAGTTACGTGGTCACATTCTGGGTGTCTTAAAGAAAATGTACCATTTATCACATGATAAAGCCTCATATACGTCTTCATACAGCTGAAAAGGATAACAAAATAACAAAAATAAATTGTTTCATTTTCTTTGATCATCAACACTTTTGGAATACTATAAACACCACATGAAATATTATGCTAAGAGCCCATTCACACAGGGGCAACACGACTTCCAGCGTGATTTTATGAGGCAACTCAGACACGACTTTAGAATGAATCACAGCACGACCTGGAGCTATTTACAAGGCAACTCCAAGTTGCCTGCAGGACAGGAGACATTCCAGTGGCCAATCAAACAAGAATCAGCTCTGTGGGAGGGAGGGGGGAGGGGGAGCTTTGCCTGATAAATGTATGTTTTTTTCCTGGAGAGTCGCTCCTATTAAGACAGGGAGAGGCGACTCCCATTGAAATGAATGGTTACAGGTCGCCTAGAAGTCCGATTGAAGTAGTACAGGGACCTTTTTTGAAGTCGGAGCAACTGCAGTAGTGTGCATAAGGACAGCTCCATTAACTTACATTGATTTCTTCAGCCAGCACGACCTGAGGCAACCTGGGGCGATTTGGAGTCGGATCCAAAGACGCCCCTGTGTGAATGGGCTCTTAAGTAGATGCAGATGTATCAGAGACCTGAGCATTCATTCTGTCCAGAGGCTAATTATTTATATAATTATGTCATAAACAGCAAATCATGAAATAAATCCACAATTTAACAGAAAAATTTGCAAGCATCACCTCAGATGATATTAAGGGAAGGCACATTCATTTAGATTGCTATGGCAGGAGAAAGACATCAGAGCCGGGAGGACCTGGGGACATTAGTATACATTTAGATCAGGGTTTCTCAACTCCAACAGGTCATGTTTTCAGGCTTTCCATTATTTTGCACAGGTGATTTGATCAGTTTCACTGCCTTGTAATTACTACAGCTGTTTCATCGGAGGGAAATCCTGAAAACATGACCTGTTGGGGCGCCTTGAGGACTGGAGTTGAGAAACACTGATTTAGATAGATAGAAGTGCCCTGTTCCCAATAGACTTTTTGACTGGCTTTAAGCTACCTTGTGTTTATCTCAACACTGGGAGAAAAGTTCAATTCAACCCTTCAATACTGTTTGGCAAAGGCTTACATTATTTATACAAACAATTGGTATTCTCTTGTTTTCCACATGTTTTGTCCCAGGGCAAAAGCTGTATACCTGCACATTGTAATTTTACCTCAAAGTCTTGAAATGTAATGTGTATGTAAACGAATACAATGAAGTGCTCGTATTAGCTCCCTTTTGGTCTGTTAAAAAACCCATCAAAAGTGTTTTATTATATAGCTCCAATTCCAAAAAAGTTGGGACACAGTGTAAAATCCACATAAAAACAAAATGCAATGATTTGCAAATCTCATAGAGCTATGTATTATTCACAATAGAAAATATATAACATGTTTAAACTGAGAAATTATATATTTTAAGGAAAAAAAAAAAGGTAATTTTGAAATTGATGGCTGGAACAGGGTCATGTTTATTATGGTGCATAATTTCCTCTTCTTTTAACAATGTTCTGCCATTCTTGGCTGATAGAGAATTCTAACGGCTTAACAGTCCTGTCATCTTTGTTGTATTTTTCATTTCAAGATGCGCCAAATACTTTTAATTGGTGAAAGGTGTTCAGGCAGGCCAGTTAAGCAGCTCGTCTGTCACTAGACAGAGTCTCAAGCACCAAGCATCAGTGAAGGGATTCAAATAACCCATACACATGCCACATAAGCAATGCTATTTGCTTCTTCTATAGGTAGATACCACAAAGAAAGCACATCTGGGAAGATGTGGACCAATTGGTATGGTAAGTCCAAGCGTTCAAAAAAAACACCACCTCTTTAACCCCTTGATGACAACCTACAAATATGCAGCCCCACTAGACTTAGCTTTTTTTTCCATGGGGCTGCATTTTGTGCATCTCCCTTTGTGCTGGGGGTCACACTGCCAGCACAGAGGCCGGGGTCTCACCGAGAGCCTTGGGCCCCGTACTAAACGATCGGGACCCAGAACACGAGATTCTTGGTCACCAGATCATTGTGATAGCCTCGAATTGGCTACCACAGTGATCAGTTACTGTGAAGCCACCCCCCCCATGTTTTCTTTGAATGGAATGCTTGCAGAGAGAGAAAAAAAGTACTGTATATACTCGAGTATAAGCCGACCCGAATATAAGCCGAGGCACCTAATTTTACCACAAAAAAATCGGAAAACTTATTGACTCGAGTATAAGCCTAGGGTGTCCATCTGCCTGCCTCACTGTGCCCATGTGCATGCCTCACTGTCCCTTACCGTGTCCATGCCTCACTGTGTCCATGACATGACTTACGTTTAACATAGGAGTATATGGAAGGGATGCCCGGCTTTGAAAAATCGGTGCTCCCCGGCCATAGGTCCCCCAGACAACAAATTTTGAACACTTATAGGCATATCTGTGCCAAGTTTGGGGTCCAGGGGACCTACGGCCGGCCGGTACCTGGTCCCTAAATTCCGGGAGATCAGGCAAAAAAGGTGACTCGAGTATAAGCTGAGGGGGGCATTTTTAGCACAAAAAAAGTGCTGAAAAACTTGGCTTATACTCGAGTGTATACGGTAAGTGTGAAAAATTTAATAAAATATTGTACTAATAAAAGAAAATATAAATAAATGAATGCAAAAAAACTAAAAACAAACAAAAAAAACCTAGATTAAGGTTTGATCAAGGGCAGTGCCAGGGGTAGTGTTTGGGTCAAGGTAAGGGTCAGGGTCAAAGGTCAAATGTCAGGGTGTTTTTTTTTTGGGCAGGATTTTATTTTATTTTTAAATTAGTATCAGTGTGTTTTGGGTAGGATAAAAAAAAAAAGAAGAAGTGAACTATTGTTTTTGGGCTGTACTACTGGTACACAAACAACAACTAACATACACATATGTTGTATCACTGTGATTGCCAGGAGCAGAATACTTTATTTTGGGTAGTTCTCTGGCAGAAGATTATGAAAAAAAAGTATATATATATATATATATATATATATATATATATATATATATATATTGCTAGAAAATTAGTTAGAACCCCCAAACATTATATATATATATATATTTATTTTTTGGACAGTTTTCCTTTGATAATAATAAAAAAAATCAGGAGATATCCATTACCAGATGAAAGCCCAACTTGTCTTGGAAAAAAAGAAAAAAAAAAAAAAAAAAAATAGGATTTTTATAACAGCTTACCTGTAAAATCCTTTTCTTGGAGTACACCACGGGACACAGAGCTAGTCATTACATAATGGGTTAAGGGTCACCAGCGGTGATTGGACACTGGCACAACCAATGGAAGACAGTTCCCCTCCATATAACCCCTCCCATCAGGGAAGTACCTCAGTTTTGTAGCAAAGCAGTAAGGTTCCCATAAGAAGGGGGGGACCTCTGTGTCCCGTGGTGTACTCCAAGAAAAGGATTTTACAGGTAAGCTGTTATAAAAATCCTATTTTCTTTATCGTACACCACGGGACACAGAGCTAGTCATTACATAATGGGACGTCCCAGAGCAATGCTCATATGAAGGGGGGGAGACACAGATCAAAACAGGCCGCTTGCGGACCAGAAGCCCTATACTGCTGCCTGCAGCACACTTCGCCCAAAGGCGGAATCCTCATGTCCTTTCACATCTATTTGATAGAATTTGGAAAATGTATGGACTGAAGACCAAGTTGCAGCTTTACAGATCTGAGCCATCGAAGCCTGGTGGTGCACTGCCCATGAAGCACCTATCGCCCTGGTAGAGTGCGCCTTAACAGGAAAAGGAGGAGTCCTGTTCTTTAAACCATAAGCTTGAATAATTACTTGTCTAATCCACCTGGAAATGGTGGATTTTGATACCGCTTGGCCCTTCTTGGGCCCATCTGGTAAAATAAACAAAACATCTGTTTTACGTATCTGAGCGGTTGCTTGCAGATACACCTTTACCGCTCTCACTAGATCTAGAGAGTGTAATAATTTTTCCCCCGCCGTCCGCGGGTTTGGAAAAAAGGAAGGCAGAACAATGTCTTGATTCAAGTGAAAAGCCGACACCACATTAGGTAGAAAAGCCGGATGGGGTCGTAGTACGATTTTGTCCTTGTGACAAATTAGATAAGGCTCTTTACAAGAAAGAGCTGCTAGCTCTGATACTCTCCTAGCAGAAGCTATAGCAATCAGAAAGGCCAACTTCCTACTTAATATAATTAAAGGAATATGGCGAATAGGTTCAAAAGGTTGCTTTTGCAACACTGACAATACCAAATTCAAATCCCATGGACACAAGGGAGTCCTAACTGGAGGATTTATCCTCAGTACCCCCTTAATGAATGTCCGAACTAGGGAGTGAGATGCCAATGGTCTCTGAAAGAAGACTGATAGAGCCGATATTTGCCCTTTGATGGTGCTAAGGGCTAAATTCATATCCACTCCTAACTGGCAAAAAGCAAGAATCCTACTTATTTCATACTTCTGAGGATTCCAACATCTGGATTCACACCAGGAAACGTATGCTCTCCAGACTCTCTGATAGATGAGTCTGGAGGCTGGCTTTCTAGCATTAATGAGCGTAGAAAGAGCCGGACCAGAGACCCCTCTCTTTTTAAAAATGTGGGTCTCAGCAGCCAGGCCGTCAACTTTAGCCTTTGTAAGGAAGGGTGGAATACTGGACCCTGTGACAGCAGGTCATGTCGGAGTGGAAACTTCCAGGGCCTTCCTATCGCCGTTTTTACAATCTCGGCGTACCAAGGCCTCCTGGGCCAGTTTGGGGCCACTAGGATTACTGGTATTCCCTCCTCCTTGATCCTGCGAAGCAGTCTTTGTAGAAGAGGGATCGGAGGGAATGCCTAGATCAGTGAGAACTGATTCCATGGAGTTATTAGAGCGTCTGTATTATTAGAGCGTCTGTCCCGTAGGCTAGAGGATCTCTCGTTCTGGACACAAAGTTGTCCAATTTCTTGTTGAACCTGGCAGCTAGCAGGTCTACATCTGGGTTTCCCCATCTCAGACATATGGCCTGAAAGATCTCGGGGTGAAGAGACCACTCCCTGGTAGCAGCTGCTGACGACTCAGGTAGTCTGCTTGCCAATTTTCCATCCCTGGAATGAAGATTGCAGAAAGGCAAGGTACATGCTCTTCTGCCCATGCCAGGATCCGGTTCACCTCTCTTTGGGCTGCCCAACTGCGGGTGCCTCCTTGGTGATTGATGTAAGCTACTGCAGTAGCATTGTCGGATTGAACCCGAACTGGGTAGCCCTGTAACCTGTATGTCCAGGTTTTGAGGGCTAGATATACCGCCCGGATCTCTAGCACATTGATGGGCAGGATCTCCTGAGTCTTGGCCCAGGTTCCCTGGGTAGAAGCCTCCTCGAATACTGCGCCCCAGTCCGATAGGCTGGCATCCCTAGATACCACCTTCCAGGCCACTGGGAGGAAGGACTTTCCCTTCCGTAAATTCCTGGCTTCTAGCCACCAATCGAAGCTGTGGCGTACTTGTGAGGACAGGCGCATGGGTATATCCAGAGCTTGGCTCTTCCTGTTCCAGGAAGCTAAAATATTGCCTTGAAGTAGTCTCGAATGAAACTGGGCGTAAGGGACCGCCTCGAAGGAGGCTACCATCTTTCCCAATAGTCTCATGCAAAGGCGAATAGACGGCCTCTTGTTTGCTTTGACCTTGTGGATCAGGTCTTTCAGAGACTGTATCTTCGGTTCTGGCAGGTATACCCCGTTTTGGGCTGTATCTATGATCATGCCCAGGTACCCTATCCTTCTTTGGGCCTGGAGAGAGGATTTTTGTAAATTTATAATCCATCCTAAATGCTCCAGGTATCCTACTGTAGTGTGTACAGCGTGACCCAATCCGTCCTTTGACTGATCTATTACTAGTAGATCGTCCAGATAGGCTGTTACCGCAATGCCCCGTGTTCTTAGGTTTGCTAACAGAGGAGCTAGCACCTTTGTGAATACTATGGGCGCGGTGGCTACACCAAACGGCAGAGCCACAAATTGAAAGTGGCGATCTTCTACCGCAAACCTTAGGAATCTTTGGTGAGCGGGGAGGATGGGTATGTGTAAATGTGCGTCCTTGATATCTATGGGCGCCATGAATTTTCCGCCCTTTAAAGTGGCGGCCACGGATCGGATCGCTTCCATTCGAAAATGGCGATCGTTCAGGAACCGATTTAGGGATTTTAGATCCAGGATGGGTCTGACATCTCCATTTGGCTTTGGAATCACAAAGAGGTTTGAGTAAAAACCTGAACCTCGCTCTTTTTGGGGTACGTCTGTAACTACCCCTTGAGCCATTAAGTGATTCAAACCTTTGAAGAAGGATTCTCTTTTTTGTGGATCCTTGGAGAGTCTTGAACCTCGGAATTGAGAAGATGGGATCTCTCGAAATTCCAGTTTGTACCCTGAGGATATTGTGGATACTACCCAATTGTCCTGGATTTCTGACCACCAAGTTGCTCAGAACTGACAAAGCCTTCCTCCCACTCGGCCGAGCGGGGGCGCCCCTTCACTGAGAGGCTTTGGGGGCTTGCTTATTAGCTCTTGCACCCCACGGCTTCTTGTTCTTCTGAGCATGCCCCTTGGCTTTTGTGGGCGGCTAAAACAGGCCGCCGCCACTGGTTGGAGTCAGATTTCCCGGGAGCTGGGGAGAGAGCGTTTAAAACAAGATCTCTTGTTTTTCTTTCTCTCAGGTAAAAGTCGTTTTACCACTTGATCTTCTGTATCTATTTTTCTAAATCTTCCCCAAATAGGCGTTCGCCATGGAACGGGAACTTGCCAACAGCTTTTTGCATGGGGTCTCCGCTGACCAATGCTTAAGCCAAAGTACTCTGCGCATCTGTACCAGCTGGAGTGTAAGGCGTGATGCCTGTATGATAGAATCTCTCATGGCATCCACTGTGAAGCATAAGGCTTTAGGCAAATTTTCCCAATTTCTAGCCTGCTCTGAAGGCAGTTCCTTCAGCCCCTGCTTTACCTGTTGGCTGATGACCTGACACATACCGACTGCTGCTACTGCAGGTTGGGTAATTGAGCCGGCCAAAAGGAAGGAGGATTTCAACTTCCTCTCAGAAGGATCTTTTAAACCCTTGTACATTATCCACCGGACATGTCAGGTTTTTATTTACACAAGAAATAGCCGCAACTACCGCAGGCAGGCTCCATTTCTTTAAAAAAAAAAAATTTCCCCCATAGGATAAAGAATGTTAAACCTTTTTGGAGGTGAGAAACGCTTATCTGGATGTTGCCAGTTTGCGTATATTAGATCCTCTAGTAACGGATGAACCGGGAAGGAGCATGCACCTTGCAGGGATCTTAATGACCCTAGGGAGGAGACAGGTAATTCCGTTACCTCCGCAGAGGTTAACTTAAATGCACTGCTATAGCATTGTACCTGTGACCTTAAAATCTGGCTCCTCATCCTCTGCTGATGTAGCCTCCTCCTCCTCATCCTCCTCCCTCAGGTACTTCTGAAGGGAGGTCCAATACTGGAAGAGACCTGCTTCGCTTATTGTCCCTTTTTAGAGGACTTAGCGATTAAGGTAGCAATTTTTTCCTCCAGATTATTTAGGGCAGCTGATAAAGTGTCCTCAGTGACATATACAGGCCCAGGCTTCACTGGGGAAGCCGCCATACCTGACAGAGGTAATGGCTCATCCTGAACAGGTGCATTTAGCAACACAGGAGAGAAAGGTACAGAGTCAGCACAGTTAGAGCCTCCTCTCAGGCGGTGGTGCTTTCTTATCTCTTTTTGTCCGTATTACTTCCCCTGGAAGGCTTACTGTTTAGACAAAATACAAGGTACCTAAATGCATATACTACCGTGTTTAGTTTAGCAAATACATTAAGTATGCAACTTTTAACACATAACTATGCATAACATGGATGTCTTCTAGGAAGTACCCAATCCAACCACATGGAGTCTTACGTCCCTGTATAGCTGCTGTGTTTCTCTGCCAGGAATAAGAGAACTAACGAGCTTGCTTGCTGCTGCAGTGCTTCTCACACTGACAGTCTTTTAAATTTGGCGCCGTTTCTGTGCCTGCGCGCGCCACGTGCCCGCGCACGCCTTCGCCCCCCCCTCCGATAAAGCGCGCTCCCGCGCGCGCGCGCGGCCCTTAGCGCTATGGCGGTGGCCATAGTGAGAGAGGACTCTCATCAGCCCTTGTTCCCACTTACCTGCATCTGCAGGTGTCTGGTCGGCCACCGAAAGGAGGATCGGGATGCCCCAGCAAGCTCAGCAGCGGAGGTGACGAGCAGTGTACTTCGCCGAAGCCGACACTGAACAGAGTGAGGTGAGTATATTCAGCTCTTTACTCCCCCCAGTGGTGGAAAAAAAGAAGACATCCACTTTTTGAAAAAGGTCCCAACCTAGTTATGGACCTTCTAATCTCACCTTATCCACGCCGCAGGTTTTTCTGCTGAAAGATTTCAGACAGATACCAAACTTCACCCTTCACGGTGGGCTATGTGTGCCAACCTTCAGGGATATGGGTTCCTATTTAAAGGATACCTCTCCCCTGGGCCTTGTACAAGACTCTTACCAGGACTTTATAGCGAAATAGCGAAAGTGCTGGATCTTAGAGCCCAGTCCTCCGAAGAGAGACATTACAGGCGACGCCTCATGGATGAGGCCCGGATCCCATCCAGATTCAGCTCATTTGTAGGCGTCTTGGATGGATCCGAAAGCATAGCTCTTTTACCCCCAGAGGTTCTCTTTGGTAGAGCTTTCCTTTAGCACCTCCTAACGCGTCCAACACCTTTCGACACTGGCGAAAAAACTGAGGTACTTCCCTGATGGGAGGGGTTATATGGAGGGGAACTGTCTTCCATTGGTTGTGCCAGTGTCCAATCACCGCTGGTGACCCTTAACCCATTATGTAATGACTAGCTCTGTGTCCCGTGGTGTACGATAAAGAAAACAAGGTATAAATCACCTGGATGCACAAATTTGTTGCAATGATATGTACAGTTTTACTAACACATGTCAAAGTTGCAAAATTGTTCTTTCGGCATTAAGATTTATTTTACCCTTCGTGCCGGTTCACAGCAGCGCAACTTTGAAGCAAACATCCCTATGCGACTTCATCATAGCTTGCTTACAATTTCTTTAACAGAAGTCTATGCAAGCCATATTGAAAACCTTTTTCTAAGTAGGAGTGACTTGAGTCGCACCGATTAGAATGCTTCCATTGCCGTTAATGGGTCGCAACTTGTCATGTGACAAAGTCGGGGCAGTGTGAACCGGGACTTAGGTGCAAAAGGGTTAATGGCCTACAGACAAATCTTTTGACTGTGTTGATTTGGTCAGTTCTGTTCCATTTGATTCAAATGAATACACCTGTATACATCTTTTTGGTTTCTATGTACATGCCTGCTGGTGTAATGTTTGTGACTTTGTTACAAAATCTCAATAAAATGTATTGAAAACAAATATATGAACAGTTTTCCCTGCAAAAAATAAATACAATTGAAGTTTCTTCAAACAGTGATCCACACTTGCCTGTTAAATCACTTCCTGACTAGACTGCAGCTAAGAAATAAAAAAATAAATAAATAAAAAAAACCTTGGTCTAGGACCTACCCCAGCTAGTGACATAATAATGAAGGATTTGAAGCACACTGGTGGGACCACCTTTCTCTTCTCTTCCCAAGATCCTCAAAAGGGTCCACTACATATTACAATAGTTCTGTCTTGCAGTGAAACCCCACCATCTCCAACTACTTCCAAATCACATGCTGAGTGCTGGAGCTCTCCTCCTCCTTCACCAATTAGCTTTTGGAGTTGGGAAAAGCTGTCAGAAGTGACTCATGCAGATATCAGAGTAATGAGGCAGCAGAGAGAAATCACATTCAGTGCTTTGGCTAGAGACAAGTAAAAAGTATAGAAAGATGTGCCTTGTTCATATGTTATGCCTGAGGTTTACAACCTCTTTCAATAAACCAAACGTGTAACACTTAATTTAATTTGTATCACAAATGGTAACAACGTTAAATTGACACCTATCCATCAGCATACATGTGCTTCCACTGTGGAGACTCTTTAAATTTAGAGTTAGGCTCTGCAGGATACAGGGCGCTTTAAGGGGCCTGCAGCTTACGCATGTATTTGCAAATGTGTGCAACTAAACCCCTGTTTTTAACCCATAGTGTTAGACAGGTCAATTTGGTTGGTCGCTGGCTGGTTGGTAAGGCCCCATGCACACGAGACGCTGTTATTTGCTGTTGAACGCGCGTTCAGAGGCAGTTGGACGCTTTTTTCAACTGCTCCTGAACCCATTCAATGTTATCCTATGTGTCCATGCACACACTCTCGTTTTTTGGCGTTTACAAGCAGTTGCGTTTAACCTCGTTTTTTCAGAAGCAAAAAAATGGGTTCAGACGCAAAAGTTTTCCACGTTTCAGACGCTAAACGCTGCTAAACACGGCTAAACGCGGTACCAGCGTTTTTCCGCGTTTGCGTTTATAAGCGTTTTTAAAGGTGACCTATTTTTTAACATTAGAAATCTCTAAAATGATGGCAAATGATGAAAAACTATTAAAAAATATAAAAGAAAACTGTAATTGCTTGCATTGCATTGTGGACAATCCACAACTTGTGTCAGGTGATGTGGCCAGGTGACGTGGTCAGTGGACAATCCACAACTTGTGGCAGGTGACATGGCCAGGTGACGTGGCAGGTAACGTGGCCAGGTGACGTGGCACGTGATGTGGCCAGGTGACGTGGCAAGTGGACAATCCACAACTTGTGGCAGGTGACGTGGCCAGGTGATGTGGCAGGTAACGTGGCCAGGTGACGTGGCAGGTAACATGGCCAGGTGACGTGGCCAGGTGACGTGGCAAGTGGACAATCCACAACTTGTGCCAGGTGACGTGGCAGGTGACGTGGCAAGTGGACAATCCACAACTTGTGGCAGGTGACGTGGCCAGGTGATGTGGCAGGTAACGTGGCCAGGTGACGTGGCAGGTAACATGGCCAGGTGACGTGGCCAGGTGACGTGGCAAGTGGACAATCCACAACTTGTGCCAGGTGACGTGGCCAGGTGACGTGGCAGGTGACATGGCCAGGTGACGTGGCAGGTGACGTGGCAAGTGAACAATCCACAACTTGTGGCAGGTGACGTGGCAGGTAACGTGGCCAGGTGACGTGGCCAGGTGATACGCTAAATACAAGTACACTGCGGCTCTCTCAGCTGCTGCTACTCACTCTGGTCTCACAAACTGTCTGAAATGGTTAAAATTTACTGTTTTTTGAGCTTAGGGAGGGTCTTATGATGAAACGCTTATAAACGCAAATGCGGTAAAACGCCGCTAAACGCCAATAAACGCGGCTGCAAACGCGGCCAAACGCGCGTTTTTAAACGCCGGTTTCAGCGTTTAAAAACGTGTGTTCAGCAGAGTTTGCACCTGCGTCTCGTGTGCATGGGGCCTAAGTTGAGCACGGAAATTCTTTGGTTTTATTTGACATGCGTCTGCCCTTCCAGTGCTCCTTGCTGTGAAGACCAGTTATAGGTAGGGGCAGTGACCTTTTTTTGTTTTGTTTGGTTTCAACCTAAGCTGTCTGCACTACATGTTTGAAAGTCGTTTCTACATAAGGCCCTAGGGTCATCAACCGGGCATATGACATATTGGGGTTGATTTACTAAAACTGTAGAGTGCAAAATCTGGTGCAGCTGTGCATGGTAGCCAATCAGCTTTTAACTTCAGCTTGCTCAATTAAAGCGGTTATAACCCTAAAAGGGGAAAAAAAAAAAGATTATGTTCCTTTAAGGCATGATCAATAGCATAGTGCTTGTTCCATGTAATTTGTCCCTTTCTATTCTGTAAAATATCTGGTTGATCCTGTCTGCTCCTGATCATGAGAAAAAATGAGGGATCAGCCCCGAACTACACAGGAGAAGCTTGTAAATTATCTCAATGCAGCTGGGACCACAGTCAATAAAACAAAACATTGGTAACATGATACGCCACCATGGATTGAAATCCTGCAGTGCCCGAAAGGTCCCCCTCCCCAAGAAGGCACATGTATATGACCGGATGAAAACCTTCTTCCCTCAGCCAAAACACTGAAGATGGATCGTGGTTGGTTCTTCCAGCATGACAATGACCCAAAAATACAGCCAAGGCAACAAAGGAGTGGATCAAGAAGCAGCACAATAATGTCATGGAGTAGCCTAGCCAGTCCCCAGACCTTAATTCTATAGAAAATTTATGGAGGGAGCTGAAACTTTGAGTTGCCAAAAACAGCCAAGAAATCTTAGGGATTTAGAGAAGATCTGTAAAGAAGAGTGGACCAAAATCCCTCTTGAGATGTGTGCAAACCTGGTAACCGAGTACAAGAAAAGTATTACATCTGTGCTTGCCAACTAGGGTTTCTCCACCAAGTACAAAGTCATGTTTAGCTTGGGGTTCAAATACTTATTTTACTCACTGAACTGCAACATTTGTATCATGTGTTTTTTTCTGGATTTTGGGTTGATATTTTTTCTCTATCATTTAAAATACACCTATGATAAAAAAAATAGGATTTTTATAACAGCTTACCTGTAAAGTCCTTTTCTTGGAGAACATCATGGGACACAGAGCGGCATAGTAATTACTATGTGGGTTATAGAGATTATCTTCAGGTGATGGACACTGGCACACCCAAGACAGGAAGTCCCCTCCCCTATATAAGCCCCTCCCATACCGGGAGTACCTCAGTTTTGTAGCAAAGCAATAAGTGTCCCCAAAAGAGGGGTGGGAGCTCTGTGTCCCGTGATGTACTCCAAGAAAAGGATTTTACAGGTAAGCTGTTATAAAAATCCTATTTCTTTCTCGTACATCACGGGACACAGAGCGGCATAGTAATTACTATGTGGGAAGTCCCAAAGCAATGCCCAAATGAGGGGAGGGAGACACCATACATAAGCTGAGGATCTAAATTGCAGCCTGCAACACACTGCACCCAAAGGCGACATCCTCCTGACTTCTTACATCCACCTGGTAGAACCTAGTGAACGTGTGTACCGAAGACCATGTCGCGGCCTTACAAATTTGAGCCATGGAGGCCTGATACTACACTGCCCAGGAAGTACCAACTGCTCTCGTAGAGTGCGCTTTAATCTTAAATGGAGGCAACTTCCTTTTTAAGCCATAGGCCTGAACAATGATCTGTCAAATCCACTTAGCAAGAGTAGATTTTGACGATGCCTGGCCCTTTTTTGGGCCTTCCGGCAGAATAAATAACCTATCCGTTTTCCGAATCTGAGCTGTGGCTTGTAGATAAGCCTTAACCGCTCTCACTACATCCAAAGAATGTAATGATTTCTCTTCTACCGAGCTAGGCTTGGGAAAAAAAAGGAAGGAAGAACCACATCTTGGTTCAAATGAAAACTCGATACCACCTTGGGAAGAAAGGTTGGATGAGGACGTAAAACTACTCTGTCCTTATGGATAACCAAATATGGCTCCCTACAGGACATAGCGGCCAATTCCGACACTCTCCTGGCCGAGGATATGGCTACCAAAAAAAAAAACAAATTTCCTGGTGAGAAGGGAATGTGCCGCAAGGGTTCAAATGGTTGTCTCTGAAGAACCGATAGAACCAGGTTTAGGTCCCATGGACATATGGGAGCTTTAACCGGTGGGTTAATACGAGTCACCCCTTGCAAAAAAGATTTAATCAGTGAATGCGAGGCTAGGGGCCTTTGAAAAAGTATTGACAAGGCCGAAACCTGACCCTTAATAGTACTTAAGGCTAACTTCCTATCCACAGCCCACTGCAGGAAGTCCAGAACTCTGCCTATAACGTACTTACGAGGATTCCAGTTCCTGGCCTCACACCAAGCGATGTAGGCCTTCCAAACTCTATAGTAAATATGCCTAGATACCGGCTTCCTAGCATTGATCATGGTAGATACCACAGAGTTAGAGAGACCTCACTTCTTTAGGATGTGGGATTCAATAGCCAGACCGTTAAACCTAGAGTTAGTAAGGAAGGGTGGTATACCGGTCCTTGTGAAAGCAGGTCCGGACGAAGTGGAAGGGTCCAAGGACTCCCCACAGACATCTTTACAATCTCCGCGTACCAGGATCTTCGGGGCCACGCTGGAGCCACCATAATCACTGGCTTCTTCTCCAACCTGACCCTGCGGAGGAGTTGCGGTAACAACTGTAGTGGCGGGAACGCGTATATTAGTTTGAACTGATCCCATGGGAACACCAGCGCATCCGATCCACAAGCGAGGGAATCCCTCGTCCGAGACACAAATCTGTACACCTCTGCGTTGAATCTGGATGCTAGCAGATCTACGTCCGGTGATCCCCACCGCTGACATATTGATCGAAAAATGTCGGGGGGAAGGGACCATTCCCCTGGGGATAACTGTTGGCGACTCAGGAAGTCCGCCTTCCAATTCTCTATTCCTGGAATAAAGACAGCGGATATGCATGGGACATGCCTTTCTGCCCATCTCAAGGTGCGATTTACCTCCTTCTGGGCTGCACAACTCCTGGTGCCCCCCTGGTGATTGACGTATGCCACTGCTGTGGCATTGTCTGATTGAATCCTGACAGGGGACCCCCGAAGCTTGGATGTCCATGTTTTTAGGGCATATTGAGCCGCCCAAATTTCCAGAAGGTTGATGGCCAGAGCCTTCTCTGTATCCGACCATCTCCCCTGGAGAGACCATTGCTCCAGTACTGCCCCCCCAGCCTACAAAGACTAGCATCTGTAGTGACCATCTTCCAAGAAACCGGACTGAAAGATTCCCCCTTTTGCAGATTTTGGGGAACCAACCACCAACAGAGGCTTTTCTGAACTGAAGAGGTCAGGGACATCGGGAGGTCTGGGGCCTGAACCTTTTTGTTCCATGCTGAAAGGATGGCCCTCTGTAATTTCCTTGAGTGGAACTGGGCGTACGGTACAGCTTCGAACGACGCCACCATCTTTCACAGCAACCGCATGCACAGGCGTATGGACGGCTGTCTTTTTGCACAAACCAGCTGGATCAGGTCCCTCAAAGAAGACATCTTTGCCAGGGGCAAGAAAATTTTCTTTTGGTCTGAGTCCACCCGCAGCCCTAAATATTCCAGACTCTTCACTGGTTGTAAGGCAGACTTGTCTAGGTTGATGACCCAACCGTAAGAATCCAGGATACCGGATTGTGTCGTAAATCACTACCTTTAGTTTGGTAACCGAGTGATCTATTAACAACAGGTCGTCTAAGTACGCCATTATCGACACACCTCGAGTTCTTAGGTCGGCCAACAGAGGGGCCAAAATTTTTGTGAACACCCGTGGTGCCATAGCCAGACCGAAAGGTAAGGCCACAAACTGAAAATGGCGCCCTTCTACTGCAAAGCGTAGAAACCTTTGATGACCCGGGAAAATGGGGACGTGCAGATAGGCATCTTTGATGTCGATGGAAGCTAACCATTCTCCCCCTTGCAGGGTAGCGGCTACTGACCGAATCGACTCCATCCGAAAAGACCGGATGTTCAGGAATTTGTTTAGACCCTTGAGATCCAATATGGGCCTTACGTCCCCGTTTGGGTTTGGGACTGAAAAGAGGTTTGAGTAGAATCCCAACCCCTGTTCTTCCACAGGAACCTCCACAATTACTCCTTGGAGTAACTGTTGGTCCAATGCCAAAAGGAGAGATCCTCTCTTTAACGGATCTTTTGACACGTTTGACCACATAAAGTGGGGAGGAGGGAAATCCCTTTACTTCAATTTGTATCCCAGAGTTACTGTGGAGAGCACCCATCTGTCTCTGATCGTCTCTCGCCAAGTCTCTGCGAACAACTGAAGTCTTCCCCCCACACGCTTGAGTGGGGGCAGCCCTTCATAGGACCGACTTGGAGGCCGGTTTAGTACCTCTTCGGTTCCAGGGTTTTTTATTACCCTGAGGTTGTCCCTGAGTTTTGCCTCCAGAATTTGATCGGGGAGGCCGTCGGAACTGCTTAGGGACAGACATCCCAGGGACTGGGGAGGTAGGCCTCTTGAAAGAGGGGCCCCTAAACCTCTTCTTGAACGGTAAGAGGGTACTTTTACCACTGGAAATCTTCTGGATATATTTATCCAGGTCTTCGCCAAATAAACGCTCACCATGAAATGGAAAACTGGCTAGAAGCTTTTTACAAGGTTTCTCAGCTGACCAGTTCTTGAGCCATAGAAGTCTACGCATGTGTACCAATGACAGCGTAAGGTGGGAGGCCTGATGGATCGAATCCTTGATGGCGTCAACCGCAAAGCATAATGCTCTAGGCAAATCAGCCAGATCATGAGCCTGTTGTTCTGGCAAATCCCTTAAAACCAGCTTCATCTGATCTTTTAAGGCTTGGCAATCACCAATAGCTGCCACTGCTGGCTGTGCCACAGCCCCAGCTGTAGAAAAGGCAGATTTTAACAAGGATTCCAATTTATTATCTATTGGATCCTTGAACATCTGAACATTATCCACTGGACATATCAGGGACTTGTTCACACAGGAGATGGGCGCGTCTACTGTAGGCACACTCCATTTTTGGGTGAACTTCTCTTCCATAGGATAGATCACTGAAAACCTCTTAGGAGGAGCAAATGGTTTATCAGGATGTTCCCAATCCTGGTAAATAAGTTTTTCCAGTAACGGATGGACTGGGAAGGAACAAAAAGACCCCAACGAGGAAACAGAAGCAGTCATTGGTTCAGAAAGGGGCAACTTAAAGGCTGACCGAACCATGACCGTCAAGGACTGGACCAACAGTCTTTCAGCTTGAGACGCTGAAAAAGGTTCCTCCACAGTTGATTCGTCTGAGGCAGAGTCATCCTCAGCCTGATCCCCCTCAGGCAGGTCAATCCCTTAGTGGGACTGTTGCTCTGCTGACAGGTACTCTAATGAATGAGACTGAGATCTGGCGTGCTTTCTCTCTGAGAGAGAAGAAGCGATTAATGCCGCCAATCTTTGCTCCAATCCTCCCAGAGCTGAGGCAAAAGCCTCTTCTGTTACATACACAGGAGCAGGTGAACTGAGGGCAGCCACAGCACCTAGCACTCCTGAGGACTCCCTGCGGATACTAACCTCTGATTTTTCAGGGGAGGCTGGTGCAGCAGAAGCATGCCCCAGATCCTCTGAGCCCGATGGAGACCCTTTCTGCTTCTTAGGATTTTTAGTCCCAGAGCCCTTGGACGGCATATTCCTTAGCCCAAAGCGGAGGTATCTATAGCCAAATACACCACTTACTGACTTATAGTCTAGCGCACTTGCTGCTATATATATCAGTCTAACTAATGGTGCCTAACTAATGTGTCTTTCTAGGGGATTCCTGTATCAACCGCCTGCTGCATGCCTTTAGGTATCTGTTTACCACCAAGCCCATGCTCTGTCCCTCCACAGCAGCTCCACCGAAAAAAACTGCGCTTTTAAAGAGGCTGGGACGCCCGCACATGCGCAGAAGCACGCCAGCGAGCACAGAGCGTCATCTGCCCAGCCCCGCCCCCTTCCGGCCTATTTCTCACATATTGAGTGTGTGTGTGCGCGCGCGTACACATATGCGCTGCTGACACTGACACACATGGAGAGGCATGTAGGCAATAGGGAGAGGAGCCAGGACCCACCACTGACTACATACAGAGCCCGGGGATGACAGAGCCAGTGGTAAGCATGACAGCCGAATTTGCAGCTTCTCTACAGCGAGAGTCTATCATCTGCCTGGGCTTACACCAATAGGAGGTATAGCCCAAAGACATCCCACATCGGCCTCTACTGGTTAAGTAAGGTACAACACAATGTCTTGAATCCTATGTGAAAATGTATTTCAGGATTTACAATTCAGGCATGCATAGACCAGCGGGAATAACTATAAAGGTAACAGGCAGAAAAAACATATTAGAATTGAAGATCCCCGCAGAACCAAGTTCCTCAGAGATCTCCACTTACCTTTTCCACGCCGCAGGACTCTGTTTGGCAAAGAAGCCCAAACTTCACCCCTCACGGCGGACAATGTCAGCAGACCTTCAGAGACCGGGGTCCCAAGGAGCACCATTCCCCTGGACCTGTATAGCACCCTGCCAGAAAACATCTTGGTTTTGGGTATAACCAGAGTACTGGATCCCAGGGTCCAGCCCTCCTAAGAGAGGCATTACAGGCAAAACCTTGTTCTTCTTGCCGAGGCCCGGGTACCGACCGTTTGGCTATGAAGCACTTTGGACGGATCCGGAATGGCTTGCCTAGGCCCAAGGATTGAACCTACACACAA
This sequence comes from Rana muscosa, assembly GCA_029206835.1. Classification (NCBI taxonomy): domain Eukaryota; kingdom Metazoa; phylum Chordata; class Amphibia; order Anura; family Ranidae; genus Rana; species Rana muscosa. Next base: position 804,878,482 of record CM055117.1, on the reverse strand, counting down.
GCCCAGACACATGTTTAACCGTGACCAACACCTTAGACACTGGCAAAAAAAACGGAGGTACTCCCGGTATGGGAGGGGTTATATAGGGGAGGGGACTTCCTGTCTTGGGTGTGCCAGTGTCCATCACCTGAAGGTAATCTCTATAACCCACATAGTAATTACTATGCCGCTCTGTGTCCCGTGATGTACAAGAAAGAAATGATAGACCATTCATTTATTTGTAAGTGGGAAAACTTACAACACCTGCAGGAATCAAATAATGATTTTCCCCACTGTAGGCCCCAAAAAAGATGAACATATGGAGTTGTTCACAAGTGGCAAGAAGTGGTTAGATAAACTAAACACATTTTTCTCTTCAGTTTAAACAAGTGAAAAAAGATAGGGTTTAACCACTTGAAGACCAGGCATATTCTAGCACTTTTTGTTTACATGTGAATATATATATATATATATATATATATATATATATATATATATATATAAATATAATTTTTTTCTTTAAAGCAGAGGCCCTAGAGAATAAGTTGGTGAGCTTTGCAATTTTTTATGTCACACAAAATTTTGCGTAGCGTCTTTCCAAACGCAGTATTTGAGAAAAAAAAGAAAACAATTAATTTAATGCGACAAAACACAATACATAACCCTTTTTTCTTGGGGGGGGGGGGGGGGGGTTATAAAAGATGATCTCATGCCGAGTAAATAGATACCAAACACGTCACGCTTTACAATTGTGCATGCCAACACAACGGCGACAAACTTCATAAATTTTACTATCCATAAGCGACGCTTTAACCACTTAAGGACCCCTCACTGTATATATACGTCGGCAGAATGGCTCGTACAGGCACAATCACGTACCTGTACGTGGCCCTTTAACTGATTATGTCGGGGTCGCGTGCGCGCCGCCACGCTCGCGACCCCCCTGCCTTCCCCGTGAGTCGGACCACGGGTCCCGCGGACTCGATAGCCGCGGGGGTCCCCCCGATCGTCTCACGGAGGCATGGAGCGGGGAGATGTTAGTGTAAACACAACATCTCCCCTACTGACAATGTCAGCGATCTCCGTGTAATCAGAGCTGAGATCGGTGATGTGTCAGTCGTAGCCACGCCCCCCTTAGTTAGAAACACGCCCCTAGGCACACTTAACCCCTCCAGTGCCCCTAGTGGTTAACCCTTTCACTGCCAGTGTCATTTTTACAGTAACCAGTGCATTTTTATTGCACTGATCGCTGTAAAAATGACAATGGTCCCAAAAATGTGTCAAAGGTGTTCGATGTGTCCGCCATAATGTTGCAGTCACGAAAAAAATCGCCGCCATTACTAGTAAAAAAAATAAAAATAATAAAAATGCCTTAAAACTATCCCCTATTTTGTAAACGCTATAATTTTTGCGCAAACCAATCAATAAACCCTGATTGCGATTTTTTTTTACCAAAAATATGTAGAAGAATACGTATCGGCCTAAACTGAGGAAATTTTTTTTTATATATATATATTTTTTGGGGATATTTATTATAGCAAAAAGTAAAAAATTTCATTTTTTTTTCAAAATTGTCGCTCTATTTTTGTTTATAGCGCAAAAAATAAAAACCGCAGAGGTGATTAAATACCACCAAAAGAAAGCTCTATTTGTGGAAAAAAAAAGGACGCCAATTTTGTTTGGGAGCCATGTCGCACGACCGCGCAATTGTCAGTTAAAGCGACGCAGTGCCGAATCGCAAAAAGGGGCCTGGTCATTATGCTGCGTATTATGCTGTGTATTGGTCCGGTCCTAAAGTGGTTAAAAGCCCTTACAGGTTACCATTTTAGATGTACAGAGAAGTTCTAGTGCTAGAATTGCTGACCATGAATGGATGTTGGCAGTGATACCTCACATGTGTGGGACGATCACAGTTTGCATGCGTTCAGGACCAATGCACGTATTCGCCTTTGCGAAAACTTTATTTTTATTTTATTCATTATTAATCTATATTTTTATTTTTACACTATTTCTTTACATTTTTTTATCACCTTTATTGCTGTTGCAAGGAATGTAAACATCCATGTGACAGCAATAGGCATGTGACAGGTACACTTTATGGAGGGATCTGGGGTCTATAAGACCCCAAATCCCTCCTTTGCATTGTAAACATTAAAAACACCAAGATTGGTTTTTTAAATAAATAAAAAAGAAATTAAAACTGGATCCTTTAGGATGCCAGTAAACCGTAAGTGATGTCATGACATCACTTCCGGGTTGCCATATTTGGGACCCGATCAAAGCCGATCCCGGCTTTCTACGGGTCTCCAGCCAGGGGACATGACGACTGTTGCTCGGTTCTCCCGGTGGGGGGGGGTGGGCACGTCCCATCCCGCTGCTTGTAATAACAGCCGAGTGGCTGCTTAGCCGCATCTGCTGTTACTAAGAGAGAGCCGACCGCTGCAGGCATCACTCCAGTAACAACAACTTGAAGTCAAATGATGCACAGGTACGTGACTTGGTGGCAAGTGGTTAATAGCCAAAAATAGAAACCGAGGCGCAAAGAGTAGAAAAAAATAAATAAAAAATAATGTGAATAAATTGCCAGGACCGATCTATTTGTCGCTTACATCGACAACTCCTTAGGCAACTCAGCTCTATTATAGCAAGGCTGATGTTTATTTTCAAAGACACTTTAATGAAAGGAACAATACGAACTGATTGGCGTAAATCAAATGTGGTACCACTATTCCAAAAAAGGGTCAAGACACGTGTCAGGATACTACAGGGCCAATTAGCTGAACACTGATATTATGAAAAGTATTTGAAGGGCTGGTAGAAAACTATATGCAAAAAATTGTCAGTATAAATGGGATCATATGGAGCAAAAAGTTTTTGAAAACTGTTCTTGCTAGACTAATCAGTTAACATTCTACGAGGAAGTGTGTAGGAACACAGTACTGCTTAAACATTTCATTAATAAGGTTTATTGGACAAAATGGATCCTTAAATTATATCTGGTGGAACTGCTGAGCAATATCCATTTTCTGGAAAGAAACCTTTCATTTTTTTGCTTCTGTCCCCCACGCCCCCTGTTCCCCTACCCTAGCTATCACATTTTTTTGGCATAAGAATTTAAATATGGCCTCCTCTTGTGCACCTCCATACTTTCTTCTACATACTGTGATAGCTGCAACTGTCTTGATAACAAGAAGATGGCCCACACTGGCCCATTAGTGAACAAACTTAACATACACTATTCACACCTCAAAAGCATAGCCATAATATATGGCCCCAAATTTCAAAGCAATTGGCCTTGCTGGCAGATGAACACTAGATGCAAATTCTAAAATTAATATTTTTTTTCTAGGAAGACTATCTTTTTTTCCCTATCTTTTTTTCCCCACATTTGTTACAGTAAGCAACACTCTAGTTGTACAGTAAATTCACAAGTTTTGTTAAGTACATGATTTTGTAGTAAATGTACCATAACAACAGGTATGACTCTTCAACATTGAAATGATGATTTGTCAGATTTATCATTCTCATTTTCAATGTCCTCTTGTCTCCTTATCTGTTCTTTCTCTGTTTTTATAGGTTCCTGTTGAACTGACAGTTATAGCCGGTTTTCGGACCATGTGTAAGGTTGTCATTGATGTATCCCAGGGCTTTGCCTTGGTGTCAATGGCGTTTAACTTCTTTATTGATGATTTTAAAAACATAAATTTCAGTGTTTGTTGATACCAAACTATGTAAGGACATACATTTAGCATTAGATGCAGCGCCTTTACAGGATACAAAACAAGGGGGTGAGCTAAATGGCAGATAAGGCTCAATACTTTAAAGTTATGCACTTGGGTGCTAAAAGTATGCATGCAAAATAGTCTTTGTGAGGGGCTCCTCTGGAAGATTTTTTGATGGAAAAAGATTTAAAGGTTCTTGTAGATTGCAAGCAAGCTTAACAAAACAGACAATGCCAATCTGCAGCTAACAAAGCTAGCAAAGCATTTAAAGGACATATACTATATTTAAGAAATATATAATCTGATAACCAATCAACAGAATGGATGCCATCTAACTTGAAGGCATTCAACAAGATGAGACAAAACCAATAAAGAGGTTGGAGGACATCAGTTATGGATTACAAGTAAAGAGATAATATTATCCACTCTGAAGAAAAGGTGTTTAAGAGGAGATATGATCACAACGTACAAATACATCAAGAGTGATTATATAAACTGTAATAGCCTTTTTACTATATGGTCTCCAAAGATAATCTGTGGCTACACTTTAAGGCCTGATTCACACCAGTTCAATGATCTGCATTTTATGCAGCTTTAAAAAGCAGATCAACCGAAGGACATCTGAAAAACAATTTGCAATGTGTCCTATTCAGACCATAATGTTGTGCATGCATGTCAATGGATGTCAAAATGTATGTCAACAGACATGAGCATGCATTAAAGCTCGACTAAAATTGATAGAAATGTACATGCATGTTCCATACATTTTATGTCAGTGTGGAATTAGCCTTCAGACTGGACAAAAAAGTATTTCAATTGGGAAGGGGCTTTTTACTGTTAGAGCAGTAAAAATAATTTAACAAATTAAGGGGAAAAAAAAAAAAGTTGGTCAGCATAATATACAGGATTTTAACCAAAAGTACAGAAAAGTTAGACTAAGAGACTTGTGTCTTTAGTCAACCTCATTGATCTATATATATATATATATATATATATATATATATATATATATATATAGATCAATGAGGTTGACTAAATACACAAGTCCTTTAGTTCAACCTGTGTGTATGTGTGTGTGTGTGTGAAAAAGAAAAATTACTCACTTTGCAAAGAGAGCTGAGGTTAAATCCAAAGGTTTGTCCATTGCGGGATCCAGCATTCATGTAGTTTCCTATGAGTAACACTATCTCCAGCAGTTTAGCAAAGCTCCTGCTTTTCTTTATCTCCTCACATGCTTCACTGACAGCCATAATATCTGGTTTGATGTTGTTTACTTGCTCTTCAAATTGAAGGCGAAATAGAATTGCGCTGAGACGTGGAATGAGCTTCTTCACGCTGCTCATCTGATTAAAGAAAGGAATATATTTTATGAAATAGCTATATAATAATTTGCTGCTTTAAACCATTTGCTTCTAGAGGGACCAACAAAACAGAAATCCTTTAGCATAGGATATAATCATGAAGGACAACTTCTTGCAGAACTCATCTCACTTCACATTGAAAATGTTTGTTCTCTATCAAAGCAATTTATCCACAACAGAATTAAAAGCCCTGAAACACAACTTAGCAGAGATGAAAACTTAAAAAAATAAGTCTAAAACTTTTGAACATACAGCCAACACGGACCTATATAATTTTCTGTTACACACACACTTACATAAAAGCATTGGTCATCATCACATCGGGGCAATATAGAATTGTGTGTCACAATGTGCTTACAGTTATACAATCCTAGATATATAGTATATGGGCAAAACATGATAACTTGCAGGAAAGCAAACGTGACCTCAGCTTTCTTGTAAGACCTGAAAGAACTCTGCCCTGCATTTCTATGCAGAAAAGAATCACTACAAATGTGATATACTCTTGCTGATAATTGTAGCTTTAGGGGAGATTGGGTAACTTAATCAGGCCACTACTGACCTGATTCAGACCCCCAAGAAAGATCAATAAATAAATAAAAATAACAATAGACAAATGCAACACTAAATCAGTTCTTAAAAAAAAACACAGTATATATGTCCTCTGTTCATTAACTCCCAGTTCCCACAATTTACATCAATTGTATGGATGGAAACACATCTAGGATAATGAGATCCTTCTGTGCTGTCCCTACCTAGCTTTAATATCAGAGCAGAGGGTACTTAGCTTGAAAAATATGCATTAGTAATATAAATAAATCAATAAATGGTGTAGTGTTTTTAAACCCACCCTTCTAATAACAATTTAAAGACAAAACTTGCATCAAATGTATGATACATCAGATTAAGCATATAGAGCTTACCACCTCTATTATCGACACCAACACTGTATGTGATCACACTGTGTATCGATAAAGCCATAAGAAATGTTTTCCATAGTAAATCCCAATACTTAATTCCATTCTCAAATGGAAATAGTCCACTAATGTGTGATTGCTAGTCCACTCTTAAATCAATCCACACTTTTGTTGCAAGTGACCTTATGCACCTATTCTTTTAATATGTGAAATGATTCCAGTGTATGTTGTGACTCCATTTACCTGTTGATATATGTGTTTTAGGTGACATGTCCCTCTCCACCTTCCCGTTTGGACCTCAACTAGTATACACTAGCCAGGTAAAACAAAAACAAAAATTGTCTTTACAAGCAGAAACAGATGAACATACAGGCTTACATTATATGATGTAAAGGTTCTCTACTTTCTCCCTGGTTGCTCACTTCCAGCCAAAAGTGGCTTCTCAGAAAGCTCTATAAACCTAACCAACATTATTTCAACATACATTGTAAACAGGATTGCTGAACAGGATGGTCTTTTGACATTTACAAGTTTTGGCAGGTCTGCACCTCACAGGGAAGTAAGGCTGGAACCAGGATGACAACCAAGAAGGTGAGTGTGGCTCCTTACTAAGGCTTGGTTCACACCTAAACCGGCCACGGATCGCACAGAAAAGTTTTCCATCCCTCTTCTCAGCTTCAGGGACGAATCAGGGCAAAATATTTGTCTGAATTTGGCCTGAAACAGCGGCAAAGACGCACCGAATTTCTGTGCAGTGTGCTCTACAACCGCCCTGGAGACATGTGAAACGGCTCTATAGAGAGCCAGTCACATTCTCCTGCTATGCGAATTGGATGCAGAGAAACCCGCATCCAATTTACATAGGTGTGAACCCAGCCTAAAGAAGAGGTATGCCCAAAGCTATTTAGACCATACTTCTATGGATCACAGGAGTGCAGTTTGCTCTGTAAACCTATGACCCATTTTCAGTCGACAGCGGGCTAAAGCTTGCTGTCAGCTGATGTCACAGAGCAGATTCAGGTTCTGAAAAGATCCCTACCATATGGTCGATATACTCCCAGAAGCCTGGACCGGCACCTAGCTCAGCATCTCAGCGGTCTGCTGTGAGACTGAGTCAGTACCTCCCACCCCATCCACAGCCCAGCATTTCAGTGAGTGCTGGAGGGCAAGAGCCGCTGACCAACAGTCACGGCTCTCTGCTCAGAGTGGAGGGTGAGAACTCAGCTGTATTTGATCGCTCAGTTCTCATTATCAGGCAGGGGATCCATTCTACATTCACCTAGGCGAGTATAAATTTTTTTTATTATTATTTAAATCCTAAACTTCTCTCTCAAGTCAATCTAAGAAAAAAAAACGTAAAAAATTTGCTCATCTTGCAATCAAATATTTCCAAGAAATTTATGTCCAAACGTGCACAAAACAAAAGTTGTAAAACACATTTTAATAAAATGTGTTCCCAAATTCCTTGGATTAACAAAAAAGCAGGATGCCACGGTTACCCACAATTGTACATTTTGGAATACGAGAGTGGTTCCCCCACAAGGAGAAGAACTTCAACAAGTTTCTTCAGCCCTAATAACACTTTTATCTTGACCTATAATGCAAACCTGATGGTAACCGTTTTCTAGAAAAATTTTAAATGTTTGAAATTAGAAATTCTATATATACAGGAATGCAAAAAATATCCCACAAAATTTGACAGAAGCTTGCTGTGCACAGCAATAAAAAAGGGTCCTCAGACTGATTTTATCAGAGCAATTACAACAGAAGATTGGTCATTTGTACAACAAAGTAGAAATAAAGGCATTTTTTTTTCCTTTTTGGATAGAGTGAGGGAGGGTTCTAACCCCTGCAGGTTTGCCAGCTGTGTCCTACTGGGGAGATTTCTCTTCACGTTCTGTCCCATAACCAAAACAGGGAAATCCATCCAAAATGAGGGAAATTCTGATTGCCACCAGGGTAGCCAGAACTAGTGTACCCCCTAGACAAATTTGCCTCTAATCCTGTTATGCTTAAAACTCAAAATTTGGGATTTTACTTTCACTCTTGGAGATAATGGTAAACAGGACAATTAAGAGAGGGTGAATCTCCTTAACATAGACACAGACACCTCTTTCACTTTTCATTACTTCCAAATCTAAAAACAAGTTTTGCCTTTAGTTACATTTTAAACTCCACTGTCAAATGAAATGGTAAATGTAACCTTTGTAGCTGACCAACTGTACATTAGAGGTGGCCCTCTAAATATGAAATCATAAAGCTCAAAAATGCTTTGAAGTAATACTAATAGACTAAAATGGCAATTTAAGACTTATCTGAATTTTTGCTTAGGGAAAGTGTGCCATGAAGCAGGTGTTAAGGTACAATGGTACTGAAAAGCTTAGCACCCTCTGAGAAGCTACTGTGAACTACCAATATAGATAACATTCACATGTGGCGCAAGACTAATGCAATATGATTTTAAAATACAAAATCATTAGATAAGTAGATATAGAAACCGCATGTATCACAGTTACAGTACATTGAGTCATATGGACATATCAGAAATATATTGTAAGCACAAAAAGTTGTGGAGAAGCAAGAAATAGTAATTTTCTTCAGGGCTAATTTATTACATCTTACTTTTATACATTTTCCCAGTCATAATGACATAATTTCAGAAATACAACTGTACGTAATTCTATCCACTGTGACCTTTTAGCTGAAAACCATTTATGGGAATTAGCACAGATAATTCTGTATTTCTCAACACCTTTTTATCTCATAGCTATATAAAGCTGTCTAGCTTTGGAGTGGATTTACATCTCCTTCATCCTCGACTAAACTTATTCAGCTTGATCGAGTCACAAATGCAATTTTGTAATCCAACATTTCTTTTTAAATACAAAATTGTATAATATAGACCAAAGTTATTTTAACAGTAAAATAATCACTCACCACAACACCAAACTGCTCTGGTTCTGACAAGCTGCAATATTCATCTTTAAGTTTGGCCAATGCAGCCAGCTGGGTCTGTTCAGGCATGTGCTTTATTAAATTCTAGTTTAGTAAATAAAAAAAATGAAAAACATTCATATATGATTTAAACTGAGTCTGTAATGTTCTGTTTCCATAAAAAAAAAAGGAATAACTAAAAACATAAATGTAACGTAATGTAATTTATATATACACATACATACATACATTTATATACACACACAGTGGAACCTTGGATTATGAGCATAATCTGTTCCAGGAGAATGCTTGTAATCCAAAGTACTCACATATCAAAGCGAGTTTCCCTATTGAAGTCAATGGAAACTAAAATAATTTGTTCCACATGGACTTCAATGGCATGAAATACTGCATGTGGCCAGAGGTGGGGGGCGCCAGAGAGCCTCGGAAAAACACAGAAAGGCCCGAGGACACCTCGGCTGAGCTCGGAAAGGCTTTCGGGAACTGAGTATTTCCAAGATTTTCTGAGCATTTCCGAACGGCGCCGTTCAGCTGCGATCAGCTCTGCGTGGCTCCGGCGCCCCCCCCCCCCACCTCAGGCCAATTGCGGTACCGCTTTGGCTTGAATCCTGCTCGTTTTGCGAGACAACAGTCGCAAACCGAGTCAGGATTTTTAAAAATACAGTGCTCGTATTGCGAAACGCTCGGTAACCGCGTTACTCACAATCCGAGGTTCCACTGTGTGTGTGTGTGTGTGTGTGTGTGTGTGTGTGTGTGTGTGTGTATATATATATATACACACACATACATATACACACACACACACACACACATACTGTATATATGAAACTAAATCCCAAAAAGTTATTTGAAGTACTTTGAACACCAAAAAAGTCTCCAAGTGAAAATGCATTTTGTGTTTATCCAGAAACACTTACTATAAAAAACGGAAATGGTCTCTTATACACAGGAAAATATGATTTTTTGTACTCACCGTAAAATCCTTTTCTCTGAGTTCATGGACCGACACAGCTTCCAATTGACAAGTGGGTATTATCCGTTATTTAGGAGTGGCTAGGCAGAAAAAAACTTGTAAAAAGTGTTGCATCACACCTTTTACAGTACCGCCCAGGGGGCGGACCCCCCGGGTATATCCCCCCACTCTGCATCTCGCAGATAAGATTGTCAAAAAGCAGTACAAACTTAAAAAGGAGGAGTGGGTGCTGTGTCGGTAATGATTTTACGGTGAGTACAAAAAATCCTATTTACTCTTTCGTTCATGGACCGACACAGCTTCCAATTGACAAGTGGGACGTCCCAAAGCAGTGTCAAAATGAGGGGTGGTAACAGCATAAAGTAAACTTCACCCCAAACACAAAACAGCACTCTTCCAACCGAGGAGTTGCAACCCTAAACAGCCGCCTGCAAAACCTTGCGGCCGAAAGAGGCATCCGAAGATCCACCTACATCAACCTTGTAGAATTTTTTGAAAGTGTGAGCGGACGACCAAGTCGCCGCTTTACCTAATTGGGAAACAGACGCTTGATGTCGGAAAGAGGCACCTACTGCCCTGGTCGAATGCGACGTGACCGGAAAGGGGGGCGCTTGACCCTTTAAGGCGTAGGCCTGGATTACTGTCGGATCCATCTAGAGATGGTGGCCAATGAAACTGCTAGGCCCTTCTTGGGACCAGCCACCGAAACAAACAGTGAGTCTGACTTCCGGAACAGGGAAGTAGCAGATAGGTATACTCTCAAAGCTCGGACAACGTCCAAGGAATGCAACGCCGACTCCTTAGGATTCGATGGATGAGGACACAAGGATGGAAGTACAATGTCCTCGTTGAGATGAAAAGCCAAAACGACTATCGGAAGACAGGAAGGCTGCGGCCGCCGCACCACCTTATCCTTGTGGAAGATCAGATAGGGAGCCTTGCAGGACAAGGCTGCCAGCTCAGAAACTCGTCTAACTGACGCAACAGCCACCAAAAAGACCACTTTCTGAGAAAGTGTCAATAAGGGAATAACCCTAATATTCTCAAACGGTGACTTCTGAAGCACCGAGAGGACCAGGTTCAAGTCCCACGGAGGTAGCGGGGGGCGGACCGGAGGAGCCACATGTCGAACTCCCTGCACAAATGTACTCACGAGAGTGAGCCGCCAGGGGTCGCTGAAAAAAGACAGCCAGGGCAGATATCTGCTCCTTAATAGTACTTAAGGCAAGCCTTTGGTCCACCCCATGCCGTAAAAACAGCAGGATTCTGGAAACCAAATAAGTACGTGGATGCCACTTCATTCCCTCACACATGGAAATGTATGCCTTCCAAGTGCGATGATAAACCTTCCTAAAGGATGGCTTCCGAGCACTTCTCATAGTAGAGATTACTGAATCTGACAGGCCCCTGTCTCTCAGTACCTGGTTCTCAATAGCCCTGCCATTAAAGCCAGAGACTGTAAAGCAGGACGGAGTATGGGACCTTGCGATAGCAGGTCCTTCCGTAGAGGTGGACGCCAGGGGACGTCTGCTACCAGACGTACTAGGTCGGCCCACCAAGGACGCTGAGGCCAATCTGGAGCGATCAGAATCCTTGGAATTCTCGCTGCCTCTGTTCTGCGAAGCAGATGGGGAAGGAGCCTCATGGGAGGTAAGGCTTAGATTAGCCGATACTGACCCCACGATGTTCCCAACGCGTCCGTTGCGTCTGCCCCTGGGTTCTTTGACCGGGCCACAAACCTCAATACCTCCCGATTGGGTCGGGACGCCAAAAGATTTATGTGTGGCGTGCCCCTTCTTTAGCAGAGGAGCTGGAACCCCTCCGGGTGTAAGGACCCTTCTCCCTGGTCCAGTATTTGGCGACGTGTTCCCGTGTGCTGCTTCCACCCAGGCAGCAAAAGCCTCTAGGATTGAAGACATAGCGTCCTCAGGAACCTCAGGGGCACTAGCCATGAAATCAGGTGTGACCCGCACGCTGACACCCACAGGGCTCCAGGCAAGGTATCAATAGGCCACCCTCCTAGCTGATACAGAGATGCAGGGTCTCCCGGAGGACTCACCACCCTTGGAACGGTACTGCTATGCTGCCATGTGCTGTGCCTGTGATGCTATCCCACCGCTGTCTGTGTCAGTCTGATCTTTATCAGCGTCTTCTGTGAAAATTTGCGCCAGCGAATGCACCCTAGAGGCCGGAGACTACCGCAAAATGGCGACCAAGCGGCTGTATATAACAATGTGGGCTCTAAGAAAATGGCCGCTGATCCTGAATATAGAGGCAAAAACGGCCGTGGACCACAACAAACTGGCCGCCGAGCGGCAGTATATACATACAGGCGAGAATCCTAAGCAACATGGCCGCCGAACAGTTGTAGAGGCCAAAGAGGGCGTGGACTACAAGAAAATGGCCGCCGGGCGGCGATTTTAAAGCTATTGGCGCAAAACTACAAGAAAATGGCAGCTGAGCCTTCACTAGAGGCCGAAACAGGCATGGACCATCGCAAAATGACCGCCGACAGCATGGAGGGAGAGCGCACACACACACACAGGTAAGCAAAATGACATTCTTTTTAAATGACAAACACAGCGCAGCCCCGCTCCAGATGAAGCCCCCCCCCTATGGTGACCAGCACCCAGCAACCTTAGCTCAGAGCCCAGGGAGGAGGGAAGGCAGGGAGAGAGGAAGGAAAGGGGTCATACCACTTACTTGATCTCTCCGGGAATGTCCAGCCAATGTCACCCTGCCGAAGCAGGAGAGCTACTTACCCTTCCTGCGTGTCTCATGCTGGAAGACATTTCGAACAGATCATCATCCGCGCATGGAGGTGACTGTCAGCCAGGCATGCTGTGATTGGACCCTAGGGGACAATCATATGCATGCCCTGGAGTGTTAGCTCACCAGACAGGCTGCTGTGACTTGGCCGTAAGGTCAGCCGAAGCTGAGCGGTCGATGCAAGCCTAGGAGCGTAAGCTCACCGGACAGGCTACTGCGACTCGGCCGTAAGGTCAGCCGAAGCTAAGCGGTCCGATGCAGGCCCTGGAACGTAGGCCCACCAGCCACCCATAGAGCGACGGGTATGTCATGGAAAACCCAGCACATAGCTAGGGTCGGCACACGCTCGATGGCCGAAACTGGGGGGACTACAAGGATCGAGGACCCAGCCTGTCACCCAGTCGGCAGTTAAACAAAGATCGCAGGAACCAAAAAAGAAAATTGTAATAAAAAATAAATAAATATTTTTCCCTGGACCAATGGGTCCGAAGGGAGCCATGTCCTACTCCTTGCTAGACAGAAAAAATCTGATCTGCGAGATGCAGAGTGAAGGGATATACCCGGGGGGTCTGCCCCCTGGGCGGTACTGTAGAAGGTGTGATGCAACACTTTTTACACATTTTTTTTCTGCCTAGTCACTCCTAAATAAAGGATAATACCCACTTGTCAATTGGAAGCTGTGTCGGTCCATGAACGAAAGAGTAAACAGATTGAACAGAACAGTAATGTGACTTGGGTCTGTCTGTGTTATATCTTTGGAGATCCCTTCATGACACCATGGAGCTGGTAGGCAATTTGAACTTATTTCTTGCATTTATCCACTTATGTCACTAAAGGTGGTCTCTTTAAGGTGAGGGCTGAAAGCTCACCTAAGCCACACTTACACCTGGCTGCACAATGGAACCTGAAGCAGCCCTAATGCATCCATGGAATACACTTTTCAGTTGGCGACCTTACACCATGGGTACACGGTTTTTAAAAGTTTTTTAAACCATAAAAGGAGTGGGAGCTTGGAGGTTTATAGAAAATTGAGGGGGAATGCAGGTTCCTTTTTCATGGGGGAAATTTGAGGCTCTATATACATGTATAATTTAGGGTCTTCCTAGGGCAAATATGAGCCTGCGTGTTATCAGCAATTTAAGTTTATTCCCATTTGATTGACAAGGAATTTTTACTCTAAGAAGCCTTACCTGAACCATGGATTCTGAAAGTTGTGTTTCATCAATTTTTAATATGATTTTTTTAATGTCTTCATAAGGCAATCGATATGAACCTAAGAAAATGGCTGAAACATTGGGCAACAATTTAATTAGTAATTCATATATATATATATAAATATTTACAGGATACCATGATAAAACAATACCGTAATACTAGGATTTTTATAACAGCTTACCTGTAAAATCATTTTCTTGGAGTACATCACGGGACACAGAGCGGCATAGTAATTACTATGTGGGTTATAGAGCTTACCTTCAGGTGATGGACACTGGCACACCCAAGACAGGAAGTCCCCTCCCTATATAACCCCTCCCATATCGGGAGTACCTCAGTTTTGTAGCAAAGCAATAAGTGTCCCCAAAAGAAAGGTGGGAGCTCTGTGTCCCGTGATGTACTCCAAGAAAAGGATTTTACAGGTAAGCTGTTATAAAAATCCTAGTTTCTTTATCGTACATCACGGGGCACAGAGCGGCATAGTAATTACTATGTGGGATGTCCCAAAGCAATGCCAAAATGAGGGGAGGGAGACACCCTAACAAGCTGGGTGCCATCAGGCATGAGGATCTATACTGCAGCCTGCAGCACAATACGCCCAAAGGCGATATCCTCATGACCTCTTACATCCACCTTATAAAATTTAGTGAATGTGTGGGCAGAAGACCAAGTTGCAGCCTTACAGATTTGAGGCCTGGTGATGCACTGCCCAAGAAGCACCAATCGCTCTAGTAGAGTGTGTTGTAATTTTAAATGGAGGCACCCTCTTTCTCAGACCATAGGCTTGAATAATAACCTGCCGAATCCACTTCGAAATAGTAGATTTCGACGCTGCCTGGCCCCTTCTGGGGCCTTCTGGCAAGATAAATAAAACATCAGTTTTCTGAATCATAGCAGTAGCTTCAAGATAGGCTTTAACTGCTCTTACTACATCCAAAGAATGTAATAATTTCTCTTCCACTGAACTAGGTTTGGGAAAAAAGGAAGGAAGAACCATATCTAGGTTCAAATGAAAACTTGACACAACCTTTGGAAGAAAGGCTGGATGTGTACGTAAAACCACTCTATCCTTATGGATAATCAAATATGGCTCCCTGCAAGACAAAGCTGCTAATTCCGATACCCTCCTGGCTGAGGATATAGCTACCAAGAACACTAACTTCCTGGTGAGGAGCACTAAAGGAATGTGGAGTAATGGTTCAAAAGGTTGTCTTTGAAGAACTGATAGAACCAAGTTTAAGTCCCATGGACATATGTGAGACCTCACTGGTGGGTTGATACGAGTCACACCCTGCAAGGTGGTCTTTACTAGCGAATGTGTAGCTAGTGGCCTTTGAAAAAATATCGATAAGGCCGTAACCTGTCCCTTAATAGTACTTAAGGCTAGGTTTTTGACAACAGCCCACTGTAGGAAGTCAAGTAATCTGCCTATGACGTACTTCCGAGAATGCCATTACTTGGCTTCACACCATGCCACATACGCCTTCCAAACTCTATAATATATATGTCTAGATACTGGCTTTCTAGCATTGATTATTGTAGACACCACCGTGTTAGAGAGACCCATCTCTCTTAGAATGTGGGATTCAATAGCCAGACCGTTAAATTTAGAGTTTGTAAAGAAGGGTGGTATATCAGACCCTGCGTAAGCAGGTCTGGCCGAAGCGGAAGGGTCCAAGGCTTGCCTACAGACATTCTTACAATTTCCGTGTACCAGGATCTCCGAGGCCATGCTGGGGCTACCAGAATCACCAGCCTCCTTTCCATCCTGACTCTGCGGAGGAGTCGAGGTAGTAGCTGCAGCGGAGGGAACGCATATATTAGTGCGAACTGATCCCACAGGAACACCAGTGCATCCGATCCGCAAGCGAGCGGGTCCCTTGTTCTGGACACAAAGCTGCTCAATTTCGTGTTGAACCTGGATGCCAATAGATCTACATCTGGTGTCCCCCATCTCTGACATATTGTCTGAAAGATGTCGGGGTGAAGAG
This sequence comes from Rana muscosa, assembly GCA_029206835.1. Taxonomy (NCBI): domain Eukaryota; kingdom Metazoa; phylum Chordata; class Amphibia; order Anura; family Ranidae; genus Rana; species Rana muscosa. The sequence continues at coordinate 804,862,600 of CM055117.1, read as the reverse complement.
ACCATTCCCCTGGGGATAACTGCTGCCGACTCAGGAAGTATGCTTTCCAATTCTCTATTCCTGGAATAAAGATAGCGGCTATGCATGGGACATGTCTTTCTGCCCATATCAGGATATGATTCACCTCCTTCTGGGCCGCACCGCTCTTGGTGCCCCCTTGGTAATTGATGTATGCCACAGCTGTGGCATTGTCTGATTGGATCCTGACAGGAGACCCATGTAGCTTGGAAGTCCATGCTTCCAGGGCCAACCGTGCCGTCCAAATTTCCAGCAGGTTGATGTGCAAGGTCTTCTCGATATTCGACCACTTTCCCTGGAGTGAACATTGCTCCAATACTGCCCCCTAGCCTAGAAGGCTGGCATCCATAGTTACTACCCTCCAAGAGACTGGAATGAACGACTTTCCCTTTTGTAAATTTTGGGGTACCAACCACCAACAGACTCCTGCGTACTGACGACGCCAGGGACATTGGGAAGGCTAGAGCTTGAACCTTTTTGTTCCAGGCAGATAAGATGGCGTTCTGCAATTTCCTTGAATGGAATTGAGCATACGGAACTGCTTCGAATGAGGCTACCATCTTTCCCAGCAACCGCATGCAAAGACAAATGGATGGCTGTCTCTTTGCACAGATCGCTTGAATTAGTTCTCTTAAGGAAGAGATTTTTGCCTGAGGCAGAAAAAACTTTCTTTGGTCTGTGTCTATGAGTAAGCCTAAATATTTGAGTCTTCTTGCTGGCTGCAAGGCCGATTTGTCCAGATTTAGGACCCAGCCCTGGGATTCCAGGTATTGTACCGTGTTGTGTACAGCAACCCTTAGGTTGGAAGCTGACTGATCTATTATCAATAGATCGTCCAGGTAGGCCCTTATACTGTAGATATTCCCCGAGTTCTTAAGTCGGCCAACAGAGGGGCCAAGATCTTTGTGAACACTCGCGGAGCCGTGGCCAACCCGAAGGGTAGCGCCACAAACTGATAACGGCGCTGTTCCACCGCAAAGCGTAGAAGCTTTTGATGATTGGGGAATATAGGAACATGTAAATAATCGTCCCTGATATCGATGGACGCCAACCATTCTCCCCCTTGCAGGGAGGCGACTATTGACCGAATTGATTCCATACGGAACGATTTGACAATTAGGAATTTGTTTAGACCTTTGAGATCTAGTATGGGTCTTGCATCTCCGTTGGGCTTTGGAACGGTAAAGAGGTTTGAGTAAAATCCCAACCTCTGTTCCTTTACCGGAACCTCCACAATTACCCCTTGGGATAATAGTCGGTCTAACGCCGAAAGGAGAGATCTTCTCCTTATTGGATCTTTTGAGACGTTTGATGTTATAAACCGAGGAGGAGGAAATTCCTGCAACTCCAACTTGTATCCCAAGGATACCATGGAGAGAGCCCATCTGTCCCGGATCGTCTCTCGCCAAGTCCCTGAAAACAACAGAAGTCTTCCCCCACTCGTCTGAGTGGGGGCGACCCTTCATAAGGCCAACTTGAGGGCTGGTTTAGTATTCCTTCGGTTCCAGGGCTTTTTATTACCCTGTGGCTGTCCCTGAGCTCTCCCTCCAGGATTGGATGGGGGAGGCCGTCGGAACTGCTTAGAGGCTGAAGTCCCTGGGACTGGCGAGGTGGGCCGCTTGAAGGCAGGACCCCTGAATTTCCTTTTAACAGGTAACAAGGTAATCTTTCCACTGGAGATTTTCTGGATGTATTTATCCAAGTCCTCGCCAAATAACCGCTCCCCAGGGAATGGAAATCCAGCCAGGAGCTTTTTACAGGGCGTCTCGGCTGACCAGTTTTTCAGCCATAGGAGTCTACGCATGTGTACTAACATCAGCGTAAGGCGGGAGGCCTGATGAATTGAATCTTTAATGGCATCAACCGCAAAACATAAAGCCCTAGGTAGATCTGCTAAATCCTGCGCCTGCTGAACTGGCATGTCTTTTAAAGCCAGCCTCATCTGGTCTTTCAAGGCCTGACAGATGCCAATGGCTGCCACTGCAGGCTGAGTTACAGTACCAGCTGTAGAAAAAGCAGTCTTTAATAGGGTTTCCAACTTTTTATCTGTTGGATCTTTAAACATCTGTACATTGTCCACTGGACATGTCAGGGATTTGTTCACAGAAGAGATGGCAGCGTCCACAGTAGGAAGGCTCCATTTTTTGGTGAACTTTTTTTCCATAGGATATACCACAGAAAACTTTTTGGGAGGAAGGAACAATTTATCAGGATGTTCCCAATCCTTATAAATGAGACCTTCTAACAGTGGATGCACTGGAAAGGAACCATTAGCCTGTGGGGCTTTCAAAGAGCCCAATGAAGAAACCAATGTAGTTGCTGGTTCTGAAAGGGGCAGCTTGAAAGCTGACCGAACCATGTCTGTTAAAGACTGAACTAACAATTTTTCAGCCTGAGAGGCTGAAAATGGTTCATCTAAAGTAGATTCCTCAGAGGCTGCATCATCCTCCTGATCCCCTGCAGGAAAATCAATTTCATCCCGAGACAATTGCTCTGCTGTTAGATACTCTAACGGTGGGGATGGAGATCTGGCGCGCTTTTTCCCCGGCAGGGAGGAAGCGATTAATGCCGCCAATCTTTGTTCTAATCCTCCCAGAGCAGAGGTAAAAGGCTCCTCTGTCACATATACCGGAGCAGGTGAACTGAGGGCAGCCGCAGCACCTAGCATTCCTGATGGCTCCCCTCGGGTAACTACCTCTGATTTATCAGGGGAGGATATATTAGTAGGCGCAAGCCCCAGATCCTCAGAGCCTGATGGCGAACCCTTTAGCCTCTTAGGATTTTTACTCCCAGAGCCCTTGGGAAGGCATAGTCCTAGCTCAAGCTAAGGACATACAGCCAAAAATGCACCCACCACTAGCTATAGTCTAGCGTACAAGCTTGCTATGAGAGCTAGTCAGGTGACTAAACTAATGTGCCTTGGGGATGCCTGTATCACCACCTGTAGTGTGCTCAATATAATATCAAAAATAAATGTCACCAAGGAGCTCTGCTGATGTGTCCGTCCTCTTACAGCATGTCTCGCAGAAGCTGTCTTTTTAAAGCAGAGGAGGCCCGCACATGCGCAGAAGCGTGCCGGGCGGGCGCGCGCATGCGCCAGAAATGCTCCCCGGAATGAATGGGGAGAGGAGCAGGAGGGAGCTGCAGTATTACATTGGAGCCTAGCTGACACTATAGAGGGAGACCACAGCACCATGTACTAAGAACACTGTTTCCAGGTCCTCCTAGCAGGTATGGTAACATTTTTACAGATGGGTACTGCAGAGCTTGTACACAGAAGAATGCTCCTCCATCTGTCTAGGCATTACACTTATAGAAGGTATGCCCAGCTATATAGACATTCTCAAGTATCTCCCTCCTGTGGCCAAACAGGGGTACTACATAATGTCCAATGGAATCATAAGAAAAATACATTTCAGGTTAATCAAAGATATTTTAGGCATCAGGTACAGTGGGAAATATACCATGTAGGTAAAATACAGGCAAACACATTCGTTTTGAAGGGTCCCTGCTGGACCAAGTTCATCAGGGACCCTCACTTACCTGTCCCCGCCGCAGGACCCTGTTCGAAACAGACAGCCCAAACTTCGCCCGTTTGGCGGGCAACGTCATTTGACCTTCAGGGACCGGGGTCCTACTGAAAGAAACACCACTCCCCTGGACCTGTACAGTACCCTGCCAGAAACCTCTTGGTATTGGGTCTGACCAGAGTACTGGATCCTCGTAGATGGTCCACATCTTCTTCCCCGAGGCCCAGGTACCGTCCATTTTGGCATTGAAGCACTTTGGACGGATCCGGAATAGCTCACCTTTAGGCCTCAAAGACCATACACGCAGAGCTAACTTGAATACATGCTTAACCGTGACCAACACCTTTAGACACTGGCAACAAAACTGAGGTACTCCCGATATGGAAGGGATTATATAGGGAGGGGACTTTCTGTCTTGGGTGTGCCAGTGTCCATCACCTGAAGGTAAGCTCTATAACCCACATAGTATTTACTGTGCCGCTCTGTGTCCCGTGATGTACGATAAAGAAATAACACAAGCTGACTGACAAAACATAACACATTGTGGTATTGATTATAAATTGAATGTACAACAAATGCAGATGTAACTGTTAAAAAAATAAACCACAGTTAACCTTACTGTTAATAATATCACTGCCAGGCTTAATAACAACACAAACAACACAAAATCAAGGACTATTAAGAACAAGATATTAACATTAAAAAGAAAATACAACAATGCAAAAGAGTGACTTGAACAACCTGCAGGTACAGGCTTTGTGCTATTTCCTCTCTCATGGCTGCTTTATCATTCATTGCCTAATGACCATGAGAAATTGTTAAAACTACAACTCACAATATGCAATGAGTTACGGCCATTATTCAAGTTCATGCTACGGTAAAGATGTTGCTTGTGAGTCACTCACAAGCAGACAAAAAGGAGCTGGGCTCTTATTATGTTTTTTTTGTATTTGTTTGTTGTATATACAGTAGACATGTGTGTGCATATGTGTTTATGTTGAGTCTCAATACTGTTTATATACAGCAATGGTATCAAGAGCTTTGGAATTCATTCTTGGCTGCTTATAGAAGCTGGGGTCTTATTTCTCTTTTCAAGCTACCTGTTGACTTTCAGGTGGAAGCGATACAGCTGGCTATTCACTTCCACAAGCAGAACCCTTCAATAAATGTACCAGGAAGTGGTGTGTGCTATATCACTTCCTGGTCTGGATTTGTAATTCCGTGTCAGTGACCAATAAAAAAAAATAAAAAAATAAATAAATTATGTAAAGCACTCTTCCACACACCCAGTGTGTGCATGCACACGTAACTATTAGTAATACATTTTAGAGACATTATTTACTGTTACAGTTAAACAGATGACCTGTAAGGGCATTAATGGACAAGTTTGGGTACAGAAATATGTTGCGGCATATCGGGTAACTTTTTACTCTGTATAAACTCATCTTTTGTATTAAAAAACCAAACATATTTGCTAAAATATTAGCTTTGTGTACACTAAAATTAACTTTAGTGTATTTTTTTACAAAACATATGGGTTTGATAAATGTGTGCTATGATCATGTGACATGAAAAATTACAACTACCAAACCTTTCTTTCAAACTATCTGGGGTCACAAACCTCCTAGATGTTCTCTTACCATCATGGAAAACCATAGTAAAAATGGAGGCATAGGTTTACCTAATGTTATGGCTTGTGTATTGGACCAACTTAAGTATTGGTGCAACCCTCCTAGACACAAAGCATGGGCATATATGGAAGCTACAACCATTCCCCGTGGTAATCCTAAGTCTGCCCTTATAGTCCTAAAATTGGGGACACTAGGCTTTGCCTTCACAACTTTGACTGTGACAGCATATCTTAAAATATGGGAGGGAATTTAATTTTCCCTCTCCTCCTAGGTTGCTATACAAACTAGCTGTTCCCATAACGGTTTTGCATCACTTCATCCCGCAAATTCACCTATACCATTGGCAATGTATGGGCATTACCCTTCTTGCTGACCTATACGACAACGGCTCTCTCCACACATTAGAAAATATAAGCTCTCATTACCCCCACTGGTCACTTTACTTATTTGCGGATCTGATCCTTGCTAATGAAACTTCCACTGCCCTTACATTTATAAATCCCAGCTTCACTTCACCAATTTCTCCAAGTACCCTCCTGCCCAATTAGCGGCATATCGATGTCTACAACATCTATCTATCTATATATATATATATATATATATATATATATATATATATATATCTATCGATCTATATATATATATATATATATATATATATATAAATAATGGTACTGACTGCTTCTCCAAGCATGCCATCATCTTCATATGGGAAGAAATTTTGAGTACTACCTTCTGTGACAATGACAGGGAGAAAGCTTTATTACATACTTGTCGTCCAGCTGTGTAAAACACTGGGAACTGTTTCAGAAAACTATTCATAGCTGGTACCTCACACCATATAAAATTTCCAAATTCTACCCCTCCCAGAAGGCCCTTTTTGTTGGAGGAATTTCAGAGAAATTGGTTCTCCATTTCATATTCTATGGACATGCAAATCCATAAGATCTTTCTGGAACAAGAATTTCTCTATAATGTCTGATATTATAGAATATCCCATAGCCTCTGACCCTTCCCTGGCCATCCTCCATTTAAGTGTCCATGGCTTTTCCCCAAATGTTAGGGCAGTGCTTACACACTTACTCATTGCAGAAAAGCTCACACTTACTAAGCTGTGGAATTCATCACAAACACCATCTGTCACTGACACTATTAAAACACTCAACCACCAATGTGATCTGGAGAAAGCATTGACAATTACAGACCTCACAGTTATGACATTCAGGAAAAAAATTGTTTATGTTGTTGTCTAACCCTAGATGAAAATTTAAGGTTTGATAAAGTACCACTATAAAGATCTTGTGGATACTCACGTTTGTCCTCTTTCAATTAGCAGTATTATCATGACTGGTATTGTTCTTGTTAATCTTCCTTCTCTCCCTCTTCCTCTGTTTCCTTGCTCTATGCCCCTCTCCCTCATCCTTCTCTTTCCTCTTCACCTTCTATTCCCAACCATCTCACCTTACATATCCCCTCCACTCCCCTTCTTCCCGATGGAGGGTTCACTTTGCTTATTACAATGCTGTTTTCTTTTTATGCCTTTACACCTGTAGTTACAATGTATTAGTGTAGTTACTTGTAAGATTTATCATTATTGATACAGAATCACTCTGCTATCTTACTGTATTTTTAATTTGTTGTCTCACTTTAAACCTCCAATCAAGAACCACTGCCAAGAAAAATTACAACTACCACCATTTTATTCCCCAGGGTCTCTGCTTTCAGAAACTATGTTTCTAAAAGCAGATGTTTTAAGAGATTTACTAATCTTCATGCCAAAATCGTACATTTTACCATGTGTGAAAAATAGAAATGGTTTTGGGAATGTAGCCGTTTTCAATATACTTACACAAATTTTGGGCAACTTTTGGCTCCAGCACCTTCAGTTCCTTTATTCTCTTCTTAATAGCAAGAGTATCTTCAATTTCATCATTTTTATTCACTGTTTAATGCCAAATACAAAACACAAAATTAATTTTCTTAATACATGAAAACACAAGATGAAGATTTAAAACAAAAAATAAGACTCAGATAAACAGTTACAAGACAGTTTTAGCATTCCTTACCATGTAGAAAAAGATGTAGTGGCAATACTAAAGAAATCCCATTAAATAATTTTGCACTGACTTTAATTTTTTTTATGTAACTATAGTAAGTGTAGCAGTCCTAATTCTTCACAGAAACTGGTCATCGCTGACCCATTATTTTAAGAAATCTGGCTGTAAAACTTTGGTTTCAGTTTTTTCTCAGATTCACCAACTGAGAAAAAGTATTGTGTAAATAAATGACACTGACTATTAATATTGGTTTATACACCTTTAGGCCGACTATTAATTGAAGCATTTATCACATTTCATAAATTAAGATAAGGCTTCAGGCTTGGTTCACACTGGAACTGGCTGCGGATCGCATAGGAACGCTGTGTGTCCCCATTCTCCAGTTCAGGGACAAATCAGAGTTGAATCTTTGCCTGAATTCGGCCCTAAAGCAGAGCTAAAGATGCACAGCATTTCTGTACAGTGTGCTACGCAGCTGCCCCACAGATATGTGAACCGGTTCCATAGAGAGCCAGTCACATTCTCTGGCTATGCAAATTGGTTGCGGAGAAATCTGCATCCAATTCGCATAGGTGTGAACCCAGCCTTAGTCATACTGGCACTCCTGCTTCTAGCTTTCCTAAACACAGGAGAAGTGTTCTGGAGAAGAAAAATAAATAAATCACACCTCCCAGAACTTTGTTTCACAAGCTGAGATTTTAAGGCCTCATGCCCACGGACGTTTTTACAGCTGCGTTTTTGAGCGTTTTTTACAGCTTAAAAACGCCTGTCCATGTTAGTCTATAGCTTCATGCCCACCTAGGCGTTTTTGAGCTGCAAATAGCATAGACGTTTTTAAGCTGTAAAAAAAACCCAGGACCAGTGCGTTCAACGTCAGAATTAGGCTGAAAAAAATGCGAGCGTCAAAAAACGCTCAAAAACGCGCACTAACGCTGCGGTCGCGTTTTTCAGCTTCGACTTTTTTTTTTTCTTTTTTTTTCAAAAAAATAAATAAAAAATTATACAATAACATGCACAGGCGTTTTTAAGCTGTAAAAAACGCAGCTGTAAAAACGTCTGTGGGCATGAGGCCTTAAGCTTTAGAACAGGTTTAGCCGTGTTTATTTATGTTTACACCTGTTTAGAGTGTCTAATCAGATCCAGGGTGACCAGATTTCTCTACACACATCTAAACTGACCACACCTAAATACACAGTGTGAATAGCACCATTAAACGTTAATGTATTTAATATAATTACATGAATTTATATGCGTTTAGAAATGTCCTCTAAATGTATATAAATGCAGGTTAGACGCTGTCAGTCTGAATAGGGCCTTAAACCCCATACACACTCCTAGATTGTCTGTAGATGTTTGTCTTCAGATTTACCAAAACCATGTAGTGCAAGGGCCTGCCTGATTGCATACAAATTGAAACTCTTAAGATTTCACCTCATATTAGATGGTTTTGGTAAATCTGAAGACAAAAATCTGCAGAGAATCTAAAGAGTCAGATCACTGCCAACCTATAGGGTGTAGCGGAAAAAACAAAGTGCAATTTCAAAAAGAACTTCTCCCTGTACTGCTCACAGATGGGTGGAAATTGCACAGCAGCTGCAACATTAGCTGCAACATGTAACTTGTTCCCAAAGGTGAACTTATCCTTTAGCCCTGGTTCACACTGGTGCGTTTTGACATGCGATTTTGCATGTCAAATTGCATGTCAAAACGGCAATATTTGCTGCAAATTGACGGCAATGGCACCGTCCTAATCGGTGCGACGACGTATCTGCGGCGCTGCACCGATTTCAAAAAGTAGTTTCTGTACTATTTTTTTGTGATTTCGGCCGCGATTTACATTGACATCTGTGCAGAAACCCGCACAGATGTCTTTGTAATCGCGGCTGAAATCGGGACTGCCAGCGAGAGTGAAATCCAGCGGGTTCAGCTGAACTTGCACGGCTTCACTCCCGCAGCCCAGTGTGAACCTGGGCTTAAACACAGGTTTATGATGACTAGATGTCACAATAGTTAGGACTGGGAAGTGTCCTAAGTTGGTCAAGGTAAGCAGTGCAGGTACCACAATAGTAAAGATTTAAAGGATAAGTTCACCTTTTATAAAAAAAATATATATATATATTTATATATATATTTATTAAATGTACATATTTATGCAGGTAAAAAAAGAAATGTGCATATATTTGCCTTTATTTATTTTTACACTGGAGTCTGTCAAGCATTGTATCTGGTGCATTGCCAGGATCCTGCATACTCTCAATAATGTCTGCACTGTACCACCGATATGAGCATGCAGTTACTGAGTTGCAGGAACAACCAATGGACAACGAGTGTGCTCACCAGTGCTCGCACAATTCACTGAGAGCTACATACCGTCAGTACTTGTAGTTCACTTATTCATAGAATTATGTGAATGAATGGTGCTGTCATGTGGGCGGAGCCCCACACTGCCATGCTGTTTTTGACGTTGTGACAGCGGGTGCGGGTAGACGATCACCTGCTTGCTGTCACAGGAAGGGTGGATTGGGGGGGGGGAGAGCAGACAGGAGCTGGAACATGTTGATTGGTATAATCTATACTAGGCGGTACTTCTGACCACTGCACTCTGTAGTATGTACTTCTGACCCCTGTGCGTCACACACTCCTTACCTTTTTATCCTGCATTACACAGTCCTAACCCCTGCATTTTGTGCATTACACACTTCTGATCCCCTGTGTTCTATGTGTTACAGTATGTACTCCTGATCATTGCACTCTCCTCATTTTTTGGGTTATACTCCTGGCACCTATGCCCTGTGCATTATGCACCCCTGCACTCCATGCCCTATGCACTCCTAAACCCCAAGGCATAGTATTATGGCATATATGTGCATGTATACTGTGAGTAGGCTCAGGTTTCACTTTTTCAGCTAGGTATTTAGTTGCATGTCTGGAGTTCTACTTATGTAATCATGTCCTGAAAAAACACTATGTTTCTATGTTCTATTTTCCATAATCATAGCTACTCAATAACAGAATAGCTGGTCTGTGGCTCCAACTTCCAGCATCACAAACTCCGTAACTAATTGCCTCTTTCAGACACAAATGAATGTTGCAATATATTCAGTAGCATTGTACAATGGGTGCTTTAAAACAGACACACAATCTTTTTTTAAATCTACCACACATCTACTATTTTTTAATAATTCAGAATCTGTGCGCATATGGTACTTTATGGGATGTGCTAAAATTGCAATTTAAATGAGCTAATGCTACTGCAGCTATAAAGAAACGGAAAGCACACCTCAGAATTTATGTGACCAATATCCAGCTATGGACTAAAAGCAATGTAGTTATGTGTAGAAGCAGGCAACTTATACTAAAAAGGAACAGCAGAACTAACACACTGCTCATGACACAGACACTTACTGCTCTCTTTATTTGAAGGCTGTGGTTGTAATTCTTTTAATAAAGAGAAAGCAAACACAAATGCAGTAACAAGCATAGTTATTAATAAGGTATTTACAAGAGTATAGCAGTAATACATAATAAAGCTTTTGAACAACAAAGTAAGATCAAATAAAAAAACTTATATGATGCAGAAAAATGCTGATTTGTTCAAACACTGGAACATTGGATCATGTTAGACTTTTCTTTTGTGGCCATGGGCAGCCCAATCGGGAAAAGTTTTAACCATCTATTTAGCAATACCAACATATGTTTTTTGCACATCTAGTAGAAGACATGATGCAGTCATGTCTGTATGAAATAATCCTGAAACTGCCCTCTTCAGTGTCCCTTTACTTGCTTATTGCTTTGAATGCTAGCATACTGTATAAGCCGATATCAGCTGGAACACGCCTGATGTGGTTTAGGAATGCAAATATGTGTACCGACTCTCCATTGTGTTAATAGACTGCATAAAAAGGAGAAGCACCAATATTCAACTTACAATTCTATAACATCATCAACATCTTCCAGTTTGAGATGAAGTACTATTATACAATGCCAAACAGATTGGCTGGCTGCATACAAGTAGAGCTCATGGAGAAAATCAGTCTGTAAAAACTCCCAGCACTCATCAAGATTGCTACAATACTATTTTGTTCAGAAGGCAACCTTATCTTTTGTAGACAAAAAAGGAAATTGCTTTAGGCTCAGTTCACACTGAGGCTTAGCAACCTGACAAGTCGCTCTCCATGCAGTGCAATGGAACTGTTCTAATTGAAGCGACTCAAGTTGCTGAGACTAATAAAAAGGTTCCTGTACCTTTTGGGAGCAACTTCAGAGCGGCTTGCATTGACTTCTATTACAGAAGTCGTTTGCAAGTCGTGCTGTACTTCAGAGTCGGGCGACTTTTAAGCCGCCCCAGTGTGAACAGGCACTAAGAGTCATGTTTATAATAATTGTTACAAGCTATACCAAATACAGTGTGATTGCACCGTTAAAATCCCATTTCTTCCCTTCCCTGCTTCACATATTTTATATCTTGATGCTTTAAAGTCTACCAGTACGCTTCCCTTGAACAACCTTCCTATTTGATTTGTACATGGTCCAGATTTTAGACAAAGCTGACTGGGAACAACCAACATCTTTTGCAACATTCCATGATGATTTACCTTCTTGAAGAAGTTGTCCTTTTTTTCAACTGACATCTCTTATGTTGGAGCCATGATTCGGGTCAGTCAGGTTGGTGCTACAGCTCACCAAGGTGTGCAAGCATTGTTTTTTAACTGCAGACTAATTAGCAGATGTAATCTGATGCAGAGGTGTATTTAACCAGGTCCCAACTAGCTCACGTACTTTTACTGCTGCACAATGGCACCGCTGCGCGAAAACCTGTAGGGTACCAGGTCCCCTTTAAGAGCCGCCAGAGGGCACATGCGCCCGCTGCAAAGTGGGGGATGATGCGAAGCGCGTGGCCGGCGCGATCGCCGCTGGCCATGAGCGATCATACGCACGAGAGCCAGCACAGGGATTTGTGTGTGTAAACACACAAATCCCTGATCTGTCAGGGGAATCAGAGACATATAGTTTGTTCCTATCAAGTAGGAACAATGATATGTCTCCTCCCCCAGTCAGTCCTATCCCCTCACAGTTAGAACACATCTAGGGAACACATTTAACCCCTTGATCGCCCCGTTAACCCCTTCCCTAAAAGTGACATTTACACAGAAATTAGTGCATTTTTATAGCACTGATCGCTGTAAAAATGTCACAGTACCGCTAAAAATCACAGATCAACGCCATTACTAGTAAAACTCTATAATGCTATAACTTTTGGGAAAACCAATCAATATATGCTTATTGTGATTTTTTTTTTTTTTTTTTTACAAAAATATGTAGAAGAATATATATTGGCCTAAACTGATGAAGAAATCAGTTTTTTTTTTTAATTTTGGAGAATATTTATCGTACATTTATTTTATTTTTTTCAAAATTGTCGCTTTTTTTGTTTATAGGCTATAGCTCAAAAAATAAAAAAAACGAAAGGGTGATCAAATACCACCAAAAGAAAGCTCTATTTGTGGGGAAAAAAGGACGCAAATTTTGTCTGGGTACAGCATTGCATGACCGCACACTTGTCAGTTAAAGAGGAAGTCCACCCAAATTTTTTTTTTTAAAGCCAGCAGCTACAAATACTGCAGCTCCTGACTTTTAAAAAATGGACACTTACCTGTCCAGCGCGCCCGCGATGTCGGCAGACGAGGCTGAGCAATCGCTCGGTCCTCGGATGCTGCCGCCACCATGCTCGGCGAGGGAATCAGGAAGTGAAGCCTTGCGGCTTCACTGCCCGGTTCCCTACTGCGCATGCGCGAGTAGTGCGGCGCGCCGTCACTGGTCCCCACTGTCTCCTGGGAACAGTGCGTTTCCCAGGAGACAGCAGGGGCGACGGGAAGTGGCGTAGACTCCCTGGAGTCTATGCCCAGAAGTGGGTGCAAATACCTGTCTTAGACAGGTATCTGCACCCCCCTCACCCCTGAAAGGTGCCATTGTGTCAACGGAGGGGGGAGTGTTACAAAAAGCGGAAGTTCCATTTTTGGGTGGAACTCCGCTTTAAGGCGACAGTGCCAAATTGTAAAAAGTGCTCTCGTCAGGAAGGGGGAAAAATCTTCCGGGGCTGAAGTGGTTAAGAACTGCAAAGCACATGGTGATTCCATAAAATTTTCCTCAGAATTTAGTGATTTCATATTTTATTTTTCCTTTGCTTGATCTGCAAAAACAGTTGCAATTGACTGCAGTTGACTGTCTTTTTTTTTTTTTTTTTAGTTTTTCCTGAAGTCAGAAGGTTGGAATGTTAAATAAAAATAGTTTTGAGGCATGTCTGTGATTAGTTTTATTTTCTACACAATTAAACAATGGAATTAACATTTTTCATACTTTTTGCCAGGGGTTGTAGATGTAAATATTTTTTAACAAGAGGAGGCGCACGCCCCCGGAGCCAATGGGAGTGCCCGGCGGGCGCGATGACCACCGGGCACCTGCGATCGCTCATGACAGAGCGAGAATCGGGATCTGTGTGTGTAAACACACAGATCCCGGTTCCCTTAGGGGAAAAGAGACTGATTGTGTGTTCATACAACGTATAAACAGCAATCTGTCAGCTCCCCTAGTAAGTCCCATCCCCCCTTCAGTTAGAACTCAGTGAGGGAAAACAATTAACCCCTTGATCGCCCCCTAGTGTTAACCCCTTCCCTGCCAGTGATATTTATACAGTAATCAGTGCATTTTTATAGCACTAATCGCTGTATAAATGTGAATGGTCCCAAAAATGTTCACAAGTGCCCGATGTGTCCGCCACAATATCGCAGTACCGATAAAAATCGCAGATCGCTGCCTTTATTAGTAAAAAAATGAATACTGTATTTATTGGCGTATAACACTCACTTTTTTACCCTGAAAATAGAGGGTAAACTGTGCCTACGTGTTATATGGAGGGGGCTGTGGAAAGTTTGTTTCCCGAAACTTCCCTCTTAAAGTTAGGGTGCGTGTTATACGCCGATAAATACGGTAAATAATACAAATGCCATAAAACGACCCCCTATTTTGTAGATGCTATAACTTTTGCGCAAACCAATCAATATACGCTTATTGAGATTTTTTTTACCAAAAATATGTAGAAGAATATATATCGGCCTAAACTGAGGGAAAAAAAATGTGGGATATTTATTATAGCAAAAAGTAAAAGATATTGCGTTTTTTTTTTCAAGAGTCGCTCTTCTTTTGTGTATAGCGCAAAAAATAAAAACTGCAGAGGTGATCAAATACCACCAAAAAAAGCTTTATTTGTGGGGGGAAAAGGACACAATTTTTTTTTCCCCGGGCAGCCTGTGATTGTGGTCGGCAAAGGCAAAACAGGGGGATGCCTTTGTAAACAAGACATTCCCCTATTCTGCCTAGTGACATGTCACTGGTGGCTGTACCCCGTGATCGGGAACGGTCATCAGTGACGTGTCACTCGTAGCCACGCTCCCTAACAGTAAGAATCAATCCCTAGTACTGACTTAACCCCTTCAGCGCCACCTAGTGGTTAACCCCTTCACTGCCAGTGTAATTTTTACAGTAAACAGTGCATTTTTATAGCACCGATCGCTGTAAAAATAACAATGGTCCTAAAAATGTGTCAAAAGTGTTCATCATATAGTCGCAGTCACAATAAAAATCACAGATGGCCATTACTAGTAAAAAAACATATTAATAAAAATGCCATAAAACTACCCCCTATTTTGTAGATGCTATAACTTTTGTGCAAACCAATCAATAAACGCTTATTGCGATATTTTTTATTTTTTTTTACCAAAAATATGTGGAAGAATACATATCGGCCTAAACTAAGGAAAAAAAACATTTTTTAAAGAAAAAAAATGTGGGATATTTATTATAGCAAATAGTAAAAGATAGTGTTTATTTTTTTTTTCAAAATTGTCGCTCTTCTTTTGTTTATAGTGCAAAAAATAGGATTTTTGTACTCACCGTAAAATCCTTTTCTCTTTTGTTCATGGACGGACACAGCACTCTCTTGACAAAGTGGGTATTCAGCCTTTCATCAGAAGAGGACTAGGCAGAAAACAGGTTTTAACACATCAAAAAAAAACTGTACAGTACCCCGGGGGCGGTCCCTCTAGGTACAACCCCTCTCCCTGCATCTCACAGCTCAGTTCGTCAAAAAGCAGTACAAATATAAAAAAGGAGGGGCGGGTGCTGTGTCCGTCCATGAACTCAGAGAAAAGGATTTTACGGTAAGTACAAAAATCCTATTTTCTCTTTCGTTCATGGACGAACACAGCACTCTCTTGACAAAGTGGGACGTCCCAAAGCAGTGTCAAAAACGAGGGGTGGGAACAGCATAAAAACAAAACTTCACCCAAAAAACAAAACCAGAGCTCCTCAACAGAGGAGTTGCAATTTTTCAACAGCTGCCTGCAAGACTTTGCGGCCGAAGGAAGCATCCGAAGATGCACTCACATCAACCTTGTAAAAGTTTGTGAAAGTGTGAACGGACGACCAGGTCGCCGCCTTTCACACCTGGGAAACCGACACTCTAAGTCGGAAAGCCCAAGAGGCACCCATCGCTCTGGTCGAATGTGCCGTGACAGGAAAGGGAGGCGCCCGCCCTCTTAGGAAATAAGCCTGATCACGACCTGTCTGATCCACCGGGAGATGGTGGCCGACGAGACCGCCAGGCCTTTTCAAGGACCAGCTACCGAAAAAAACAGCGAGTCCGACCTCCAGAATGGAGCTGTAGCAGACAGGTACACCCGCAGAGCCCGGACAACGTCCAAAGAATGCAGCACCGCCTCAGTCTGATGCGACGGGCGAGGACACAAGGAAGGAAGTACAATGTCTTCATTAAGATGAAAAGTCGACCTTTGGGAGAAAAGTAGGCTGCGGACGCAGCACCACCTTATCTTTGTGGAAGACCAGATATGGAGCCTTGCAAGACAAGGCTGCCAGTTCCGAAACACGTCTAACTGACATAATATAGCTGAATAGAAAAAGAATGGACTTTGAAGGCACCAATATAAAAATAACAAATTTTATTAACACACTAGTACAGAAATTATACTAATTGTATTCTCAGAATACAGTAAGATATAATCTAAAATAAGAAAACATGGACAAGACCCATAGTAGGACACTCAATGATACAAAATACTCAATTTGTGGGTATGCATGATGAATCTTCCCACTGAAGATATGAATGGCAGAGAGATGTCCCCAAAATGGAAGTCCATATAGTTCTTGCAAATTTAAAAGTGGCTCAAGATGTTTTGCGATTATCTGCGAATCGCTTCTTCAGGAGCTTCTAAATTTCAAGGTAGAAAATCAAGTTTAGATATACATCATAAATATATAACATACATTTGTATTATACTTCACAAGTTTATCAGACACTGATGCCAGCATCTGATTCTTACCAGAAGTATCACTTGAATTTGCCCGATGCAATCACTTCACCCCTTCCCAGGTGTCTCAACCCTAAACCCGTGCCCAAGAGAGGGCGTCTCACCAGGCTGAAATGGTGAGGAAAAGGAGAGAGAAAAGTGAGTAGCGGGAACAAGGGGATGCACCAAGTATCTAAAGAGCAACCCAACATAAACTAAGAAAGGGAAATATGTTATAGTGCCATAAGGTCAACTTAATAACATTAACTAGTAGCTTACTTGTAAGTATGAGGGGTTTGTAATGGAAAAAGGAGGAGTTTGCGGCACGGTAAGGTAGTCCTCAAGGTCTATAGTCGCGTAGAGAGATAAATTTGGAAAAGGCGTAGATATGCTGCAAGAAATTAGCATAACTCTCTCAAAGGCCTATTAAAGCAACAGTGTCTGATAAACTTGCGAAGTATAATACAAATGTATGTTATATATTTATGATGTATATCTAAACTTGATTTTCTACCTTGAAATTTAGAAGCTCATGAAGAAGTGATTCGCAGATAATCGCGAAACATGTTGAGCCACTTTTAAATTTCCAAGAACTATATGGACTTCCATTTTGGGGACATCTCTCTGCCATTCATATCTTCAGTGGGAAGATTCATCATGCATACCCACGAATTGAGTATTTTGTATCATTCAGTGTCCTACTATGGGTCTTGTCCATGTTTTCTTATTTTAGATTATATCTTACTGTATTCTGAGAATACAATTAGTATAATTTCTGTACTAGTGTGTTAATAAAATTTGTTATTTTTATATTGGTGCCTTCAAAGTCCATTATTTTTCTATTCAGCAATATACACTCAATTAGGATGTGGCACTTTTGTTATTTAGGGGGATTGATTACTATGTAATCAATAATTATTCAATAACTGACATAATAGCCACCAAGAAGACCACCTTCTGAGAAAGCATCAGTCAGGGAATCTCTCTAATGTTCCCAAACAGTGGTTTCTGAAGCACTGAGAGGACCAGGTTCAAGTCCCTTGGAGGCAGTGGAGAACAGACCGGAGGGGCCACATGGCGAACCCCCTGTACAAATGTACCCACCAGAGAGTGAGCCGCCAAAGGTCTTTGAAGAAGGCAGTCAAAGCCGAAACCTGCCCCTTAAAAGTACTTAAGGCAAGTTTTCGGTCCACAGCAGGACCCTGGAAACCACAGAAATACGCGGATGTCACTTCATCTCTTCACACATAGAGATGTAAGCCATCCAGGTGCAATGGTAGATCTTCCGAGAAGACGACTTCCGCGCTCTCAACATGGTAGAAATCACTGAAGTCGACAGGCCTCGGTCCCTTAACACCTGGCTTTCAATAGCCATGCCGTTAAAGCCAGCAACTGTAAAGCAGGATTAAATATGGGACCTTGCGACAGAAGGTCCTCTTGCAGCGGTAGACGCCAGGTAACGTCTGACACCAGACGCACTAGGTCGGCGTACCAGGGACGCCGAGGCCAATCCGGAGCAACTAGGATCATCGGAATCCCTTCTAATTCCATTCTGCGAAGCAGATGAGAAAGACGTTTTTGAGGAAGAAAGGCATAAATTATCTGATACTGACCCCACGGTGCCACCAACGTGAACTGTCGCGTCTGCCCAGGGGTCCTTCGAGTCGGCCACAAACCTCAATACTTTTCGATTGAGACGAGATCCATGAGATCCACGTCTGGCGTGCCCCACTTCTGGAAAATGAGACAAAACACTTCCAGGTGTATTGACCACTCCCCCTGGTCCAGCATCTGGCGACTCAGGTAGACCACCTGCTAGTCTCCCACGCCCGGAATGTACACGCCGACAAGGTCGGCACGCTCCGTACCGCCCACCTCAGGATGTGAGCGACTTATGAGGCTGCCGCTGCGCTTCTTATTCCTCCTTGATGAACGACATACGCCACTGCCGTGGCGTTAAACTGGATCCTGACTGGACGCCCCTGTAGCCTCTGAGACCACTGTTAGAGACAAAGCTTGATTACCCGGAGTTCCAGGGCATTGATCGGCAGGCGGGATTACTCCGGAATCCAGCGACCCTGGGTCGACTGAACCCCCCAGACACCCCCCAGCCGGTAAGACTGGTGCCCGTCGCGATCAAGATAAGCAACACAAGGAAACACCTTGGCAGTGTGGGCTGGTTTACGGAACCTAAAGGGAACCGACGTCTCAGTTGCCAACGCAGAATCCTCCATCTTCAGAGTATCTCGCACCGCAGTGATAAGATCACTTACCAGAGCCTTCTCGCGTGCTGACCCGTAGTCACCCTCACTGTCTGACCGGCCGCGGTCCGTGCCCTCTGACGCATCAGAGTCAGGGCCATGAGCCGTAGCCGGGCCTGACTCTGCATCAGGATTGTCCCCGGAAGATGGCGGGGGGAGGGGGCGTTTTAACCCCCCGTGTTCCCACGCGCCACTTCCTCCCTGGCAACAAAGGCCTCCAGGACCGCCGACATAGCGTCCATTGACACAGCAGGTGCAGGGGCACATTGCCCACCCTCCTAGCTGCCGCAGAGGATGAGGAATCCACCCAGAGGACTCACCACCCGAAGAAAACGGATACTGCACAGCCTGCCGTCCGTCCCCCGCTAGGGAAGCTCCTCAGCTCCACTGCATGAGTCATGCGGTTCCACTGTGGAGTGTGTCTGCCGTTCGCGCCGTGACTCCAGACACTAGAGGCCAAAATGGCTGCCGAGCGGTCACACTGAAAAAAGGCGCGCGGCCACAAGAAAATGGCCGCCGATGAAAACACTAGAGCCCAAAGCAGCGCCGCCAAAATGGCTGCTTGCCGCATGTAAAGGAGAAATAAAACACAGCAGGCCACAAGAGACACTTGGGGCCCCGACACAGAGGCCTCCCCACATAGGACAGCCAAACTAACCCCCCAGGAGACAGACAGTGCAGCCCTGCTTTCGGATGGAGCCCCCCCAGGCGGACCCCCAGTCCACACAGCTAGTCTGGCCCAGAGCACAGGGAGGAGGGATGGGAAGGAGAGGGGAGAAGAAAGGTGGAAACCCCCTAAACAACCTCCCCAGGAATGCCCAGCTATGTCCTCCCACCAAAGTAGGGAAATTGCTACTTACCCATCCTAGACCCGCTGGGAGCATCCCTGACAGACCATCTCCCGCATGGCGACGGAGGTGACTGTCGGCCTGAACAGCCCGGTCATATGTGTACCCCGGAGCACGTAGCTCACCGGCCACCCCTGGAACGACGGGGCATGTCGTGGACAACCCAGCGCGTAGCTAGAGGTCGGCACACGCTCGATGGCCGAAACTGGGGAAACTACAAGGATCTGGGATCCAGCCTGTCACGAACAACAAACCGAAAAAAATGAAAAAAACTCCAGAACCCATGGGCCCGAAGGGAGCCATGTCCTACTCCTACACTAGGCAGAAAAAAAATTGGGCTGTGAGATGCAGGGAGAGGGGTTGTACCTAGAGGGACCGCCCCTGGGGGCGGTACTGTACAGTTTTTTGATGTGTTAAAACATTAACCTGTTTTCTGCCTAGTCCTCTCCTGATGAAAGGCTGAATACCCACTTTGTCAAGAGAGTGCTGTGTCCGTCCATGAACAAAAGAGAAAATAAAAACCGCAGAGGTGATCAAATACCATCAAACGAAAGCTCTATTTGTGGGAAAAAAAAGGACGCACATTTTGTTTGAGTACAGCGTCGCATGACCACTCAATTGTCAGTTAAAATGATGCAGTGCCAAACTGTAAAAAGTGCTCTGGTCAGGAAGAGGGTAAAATCTTCCAGGGGTGAAGCAGTTAAGTGAATACATTCCAAACATAGCCCTGCTGTAACAGTCAGAAATACTGAGTGACATTGTATTAACCAGACAGTCTTACCTGTCCACAACACTGAACCGTATATATTGTCCAGGCTTTGCCCATCTTGGTGGGCATACCCCCAAAGGATTCTCCAGGGACTGAGTTCCATAGCGACAGATCATGGCCCTGGACCTGTATAGCATCCTGAGGCTGACAACACATTGTACCAAGTGCCAAGGTAAGCACCCATGCAGTATCCAGAGCCTGAAGCAAATTACAGGTCCTTCCCACTACATGGGGTCTGAGTGTGGCTCCCAAGGTTTTCTGGTTCCCAGCAGAGGTTTTATCGATGTTGTCCAGATCTGGGTTCACTGCCTCTGTGTAGGCTATAGAAGACAGTGAAGTGTTGATTCTTTAGAAGAATGCTAAGAATATAATAAATAAAAATAACTAGTGAAGCTAATTTCTTAGCAAAGGAGAAGAGGTTCATCACATTTAGACGCTAGCAAAAAACTGAGCACTCGTGGAGTAGGGTAGCATCATAGTCGAGGTGCCCCTGGCAGAATGTCCTCAAAAGCGTGACAGTGTCCAATCACCCGAAGGTATGTGCCTATAGCCCACATTGTATTAATATGTTCATTGTGTCCTGTACTGTATGCTTTGGATATATGGTGTGTCTTACAAAAAAAGTGGATATAACCTAAAATATTATTATTTCCGACATGTATGGGTCACAAGAAAACTGATAAGCTACAGTCTTCATTTCCTTTAGGGGGCAAGTCAATATACTTTAAGTTTATTGCCTCTATCACAATGTATTTCTTTTTTGTAAAAGAGAACAAAAAGTTTTTTCTTTTTCGTACATCACGGGACACAGAGCGACATAGTCATTACTAATGGGTTATATAGTTCCCGTCAGGTGCTGGCACTGGCAACTTCCAAAACCGGAAGTACCCTCCCCTATATAAGCCCCTCCCATCCGGGAGCACCTCAGTTTTTTGCCAGTGTCTAAGGTGTTGGCCAAGAAGAAACATGTGTTTTTCACTGAGCTTGCGTACAGGTTCTTTTGGGCCTCAGTAAGCTATTCCGGATCCGACCAAAAAAGCTTCATAGCTAAACGGTCGGTACCCGGGCCTTGCAGAGAAGAGCAAGGTTCTGCCTGTAATGCTTCTCTTAGGAGAGCTGGACCCTGGGATCCAGAGCTCTGGTCATACCCACGACCAAGATGTTTTCTGTGCAGGGTGCTATACAGGTCCAGGGGAGTGGAATCCTTGGGAACCCGGTCCCTGAAGGTTTGATTACAATGCCTGCCGTGATAGGTGAAGTTTGGGCTTTTGTGGACCAAACAAAGTCCTGCGGCGGGGAACAGGTAAGTGGGGGCCCCCAGGAACTTGGTTCTATTGGGGGACCCCCAAGCCTAATTTGTCTTTCTGTCTGTTACCTAACGGTATTCCCGCTAATATCTGTGCATGCCTGTAACTACTAAAAAAATGTAATAATTTTTAATGGTGGTCAAGAAAAAAAAAAAAAAAAAGGAATGTTTTTTTATATATGTTTAGTATATTAAACTGCGGTACCTGTGTTTGTCCACTAGAGGCCGCTGTGGAATGTTTTTCTTGTCATATGGACTAGTTTCTTCTCAGAGAACAAAGTCCAGGCAGCTGGTGAGTTCTCCTACAGGAAACTGTTTCCTCTGCCATGTTGCAGTGTTCGTCTATCCCCCGGCCTGCGGCAAAGGGGGCCCTGGCTCCTGTCCCTGGTTTCCATGTTTGAAAATTAGCGCCGAGGCGCACGTGGCCGCGCGCGTGCGCGTGCACGCGCCTCTATATATAGAGGTGGCCGGAAAAAGGGGCGGGGCCTGGGGGATGACGCTCTGTGCGCGCCGCAGCGCTTCTGCGCATGTGCGGGCGTCCCAGCAGGTTTTTAAAAAGCCACATTATTGCAGTAAGCTGGCTATGAAGTACAGAGACAGAGCTGGCAACATTTAAAGGCATACAGCAAGCGGTTGATACAGGCATCCCCTAGAAAGGCACATTAGTAGACACCAACTGTTATATAGCAGCAATTGTGCTAGACTATTCTCAGTAAAAGTGGTGTATTACGGCTGGAATACCTCAGCTTTAGGCTTAGGAATATGCCGTCCAGTAGCTCCGGAACTGAATCTTCCAGGAAGCGAAGGGGGTCTCATCGGGCTCTGAGGATCTTGGGCATACTCCTGCTGCACCAGTCTCCCCTGAAGTTCAGAGGTAAGTGACCGTAGAGACCCCGCAGGGGTACTTGGTACTGTGGCTGTCCTCAGTCACCTGCTCCTGTGTATGTAACAGATGAGTTTTTTTCCTCAGCTCTGGGAGGATTAGAGAGAGATTGTCAAAATTTATCGCTGCCTCCCTGTCAGGGAAAGCACGCCCGATCTCCGTCTCCTCCTTCAGAGTGCCTGTTAGCAGAGCAACAGTCCCATACAGGGATCGACCTGCCTGAAGGGGATCAGGATAAGGTTGATTCTGTTATAGAGGAATCAACAGTGGGGGAACCTTTTCTCAGCATCTCAAGCTGAAAGATTATGGGTTCAGTCTCTGACTAACATGGTCCGATCAGCATTTAAAAATGCACCTTGCGGAACCATCAACCACTACTGTATCCTCGTTGGGGTCGCTAGAAGCCCCCAGACTGTTTGTTCTTTTCCACTTCACCCTTTACTGAAAGGGCTCATTTACCAGGATTGGGAACGTCCTGAGAAAATATTTATTCCCCCAAGAGATTTCCGGTGGTCTATCCCATGGAGGATAAGTTCATCAAAAAAAAAAAAAAAAAAAAATGGAAGGTCCCTACAGTGGACGCAGCCATCTCTTGTATGTATAAATCACTGACATGTCCAGTGGATAATGTCCAAATGTTCAAGAACCCAATAGATAAAAGATTGGAGTCCTTATGAAAATCTGCTTGGTGATACAACCAGCAGTAGCAGCTATTGGGGTCTGCTAAGCAGTGAAGGATCAGTTGAAACAGGTCTTGAGGGACTTGACAGATCAGCAGGCTTTGCCCTAGCTGATCTACCTAGAGCCTTAGGCTTTGCGGTTGACGCCATAGAGGATTCAGTCCATCAGGCCTCCCGCCTTACGCTGTCTATAGTACATATGCGTAGGCTCCTATGGCTCAGAAACTGGTCTGCTGAAGCTCCCTGTAAAGAATGGCTGGTTAGCGTCCCATTTCATGGTGAACGCTTATTCAGGGAAAACCTGGACAAATATATCCAGAAAATTTCCAGCGGTAAAAATACGCTCTTGCCGGTTAAAAGCAGAGTTAGAGGTCCCTCTTTAAGAGGCCTGCTTCTCCAGTCCCTGGGGCATCGGCTGTGTAACAGTTCCGACGGCCTCCTCGGTTAAATCCCGGGGGTAAAAAACAGGGACAGTAGCAGGGTAATGAGAAACCCTGGGTCAGGGGAGGTACAAAACCTCCCCCAAAGTTAAATTCATTGAAGCCCCCACTCAGTCGGGTGGGGGGAGGACTCCAGTTGTTCGCAAAGAGACCTGGCGGGACACGATCAAGACAGATAGGTGCTCTCCGCAGTAGGTTTGGGATACAGTTTGGAGTTAAAAGACTCCCCTCCTTCCCATTTTGAGGTCAAACGTGCCAAGGGATCCCCGGAAGAGAGAGTCCCTCCTGTTGGCACTAGAACAACTATTGCTCCAAGGAGTAATTATGGAGGTTCCCCTGGAAGAATGAGGGTTCGGGTTTTACTCAAACCTCTTTACAGTCCCGAAGCAAACGCGGACGGGAGGCCCATATTAATTCTAAAAAGGGCTATACAAATTCCTGTATATCAGGACTTTCCGATGGAGTCGATCCGATCGGTGGCCACTGCCCTACAAGGGGAGGATTGGTTAGCCACGATCGACATCAAAAATGCTTATTTGCACATTCCCATCTTTCCAGTCCACCAAAAATTTCTACGCTTTGCAGTAGAAGGGCGCCATTTTCAGTTCAGAGCCTTACCCTTCGGTTTGGCCACAGCACCAAGAGTGTTCACAAAAATTCTGGCCCTTTATTGGCCAATCTAAGAACACAAGGTGTAATGATAATGGCATATCTGGATGACTTGTTGCTGATAGACCACTCACTGAAAAAACTAGACGTGGTCGTTCACAAGACGATCAAGTATCTGGAATCTCACGGTTGGATTATCAACCGAGACAAGTCAGCCCTAAAAACCAGTCAAAAGTCTGGAATACTTGGGGCTAAGGTTGGATTCAGGCCAGAGAAAAATATTCTTGCCTCGAGGAAAGGTGTTGTCTTTGAAAGATTTGATCCACTTAGTGGGTACAAAAAAGACAGCCGTCCATACGCCTGTATATGAGGCTGCTGGGAAAAATGGTGGCATCATTCGAAGCAGTACCCTACGGTCAATTCCATTCAAGGAATTTGCAAGGGGCCATACTGTCAGCCTGGAAAAAAAAAAAAAGTTCAGGCCCTAGACTTACAATGTCCTTGTCCCCTTCCGTTCGCAAGAGCCTCCGTTGGTGGTTGGTTCCCCAGAATCTGGAAAAAAGGAAATCCTTCAGTCCGGTTTCTTGGAAGGTGGTCACTACAGATGCCAGCCTTATAGGCTGGGGAGCAGTACTGGAGCAATAGTCTCTCCAGGGCAGATGGTCGGATGCAGAAAAGGCCCTGCCCATCAATCTCTTAGAGATACGAGCAGCCCGGTATGCCCTAGTAGCATGGACATCCAAACTCCAAGGGTCCCCTGTCAGATTTCAATCAGACAATGCCACAGCAGTGGCATATATCAATCATCAGGGGGGCACCAGGAGTCGTGCAGCCCAGAGGGAAGTAAATTACATCCTGAAATGGGCAGAAAAATATGTCCCAGCCATATCTGCGGTATTCATTCCAGGAGTGGAGAATTGGAAGGCGGACTAAGTCGCCAGCAATTAGGCCCAGAGGAAGGGTCCCTTCACCCCGAGGTTTTCTGGACAATATGTCAGCGGTGGGGAACATCGGATGTAGATCTTCTAGCATCCAGATTCAACGCAAAGGGGGACAGGGTTGTCTCTCGCACAAGGGATCCCCTAGCTTGCGGCTCGGATGCCCTAGTGTTCCCTTGGGATCAGTTCAAGCTGATATATGCATTCACACCGCCAATGGTTACCTCGATTACTCCGCAGAATCAGGGTAGAAAAGAAACCAGTGATTCCGGTGGCTCCAGCGTGGCCCCGAAGAGCGTGGTACGCGGAGATTGTAAAATTTCAGTGGGGAGTCCTTGGACTCTCCCACGTCGTCCGGCTTTCGCAAGGACCGATGTGCCACCCTTCCTTACCAGCCCTAGGTTTGACGGCCTGGCTATTGAAGCCCACATTCTAAAAAAGAGAGGGCTCTCTAATGCTGTGGTATCTACCATGATCAATGGCAGGAAGCCGGTATCCAGGCAGATCTACTATAGAATCTGGAAGGCGTACATCGCGTGGTGTGAGGCCAAGAAATGGCATCCACATAAGTACGTAATAGGTAGGATTCTGGACTTCCTACAGTGGGCTGTAGATAGGAAGCTTGCCTTGAGTACTATCAAGGGTCAGATTTCGGCCTTGTCAATATTTTTTCAAAGGCCCTTGGCTTCGCATTCACTAGTCAAAGCCTTTATACAAGGAGTGATGCGTATTAGTCCTCCGGTTAATATTCCCATATGTCCATGGGATCTAAACTTGGTTCTGTCGGTTCTACAGAAACAACCACTTGAACCATTACAGCATATTTCCTTGGTGCTTCTCACCAGGAAATTGATTTTTCTAGTAGCCATTTGTTCGGCTAAAAGAGTATCGGAATTAGCAGCTATGTCCTGTAGGGAGCCATATCTGGTTATCCATAAGGACAGAGTAGTGTTACGTCCTCATCCAGCCTTTCTTCCTAAGGTGGTATCGAGGTTTCATTTGAACCAAGATGTGGTTCTTCCTTCTGTTTTCCCCAAACCTACTTCGGTGGAGGAAAAGTTATTGCATTCTTTGGATGTAGTAAGAGCAGTTAAAGCTTATCTAAAAGCCACTGCTCAGATTCGCAGAACGGATACTTTGTTTATTCTGCCGGAAGGCCCCAGGAAGGGTCAGGCAGCGTCAAAATCTACTTTAGCCAAGTGGATTCGACAGGTCATTATGCAAGCTTATGGCTTGAGAAGGAGACCGCCTCCGTTCAAAGTTAGAGCGCACTCCACGAGAGCAGTTGGAACTTCATGGGCAGTGCATCACCAGGCCTCCCTGGCTCAAATCTGTAAGGCCGCAACGTGGTCTTCAGTTCACACGTTTACTAGGTTCTACCAGGTGGACGTTAGAAGTCAGGAGGATGTCGCCTTTGGGCGCAGTGTGTTGCAGGCCGCAAAAGATCCTCATGTCTGATAGCGCTCAGCTTATATATGGTGTATCCCCCCCCTCATTTGGCATTGCTTTAGGACATCCCATTAGTAATGACTATGTCTCTCTGTGTCCCGTGATGTACGAAAAAGAAAATAGGATTTTTATAACAGCTTACCTGTAAAATCCTTTTCTTGGAGTACATCACGGGACACAGAGCTCCCACCCCTCTTTTGGGGACACTTATTGCTTTGCTACAAAACTGAGGTGCTCCCGGATGGGAGGGGCTTATATAGGGGAGGGTACTTCCGGTTTTGGAAGTTGCCAGTGCCAGCACCTGACGGTAACTATATAACCCATTAGTAATGACTATGTCGCTCTGTGTCCCGTGATGTACTCCAAGAAAAGGATTTTACAGGTAAGCTGTTATAAAAATCCTATTATCATTAAAGGGTCCTGATATGGTTCACTAATTGGATATGCAAGATGCTGAGTCATAATGTTATAGTCAGACAAAAAGTCTTTGAAACTTTAAAAGTTCACCATTCATTTGAATAAGATTGGCTTGCATTGGGCAAAGACTTTTGTACTGGTTATTATGTTGCAACTTTAAAGTCTCACAGTGATCATCAATATACATTCAAGAAGTTGTAAACCTCCATGGGGAAGTTGTACCTATAGGCAAGCCTAGAATAAAGCTTACCTATGGGTACTGTAAATATCTCCTAAATGTGTGCCGTTCAAGAGACATTTACGGTTTACTGCGCCGATGATGTCATTGGTGCATGCATTCTGAAGGAATGGTAGCCTGTTTCTTCGGATGAGTGTGCCGTGACAGGCAGCTCCCGCGCGCATGCTTCGTTTGCAGGTAAGTGTCACATAATGTGCTCATATGGGATGCATACAAGCACATTATACCTTTACTTTTCAGGGAAGAAAAACCCACCAGGATTTACTTCCTCGTTCAGATGCAATTAGGGCATGCTTTAAAGCGGTCTCTAAATCTGTCTCCAGGTAGCAGCCATGTGGATGAGGTCAATTACTTCAGAGAATGATCTAGGAGATGCACTTATAGATAAAATACACATTAAAGTGACTGCAGTATTTCTTATCCTTGTAAAGTGATCTAAATAAATATACATTTGAGATGACGTATTCATCTATTTAATAATGAACACTCCACGTTATGTTTACCCATTCAAATTCTTATACAGAAGGAAATGCAAGAGGAATAGCTGCTCAAGGTTAACCTTTGTCATAGAGTTACAAAGCTTGTTTTCTTGTCATTAAGTTCACTTTATGACAGGTACAGTATATCGAAAATTGGTTGAGACAACAACTGGAGGCACATTATGTGATAAAACAGAGATTGGAGGGCATGTCAAATGGTAATCTGAGTTATAAGCACAGCAGCACCTTTTAAAATAGATTAGCACAATACAGGCTTTTATCCACAGTATGTTTGAGCAATATGCATCACTCATTTGTAAACGTTTAGATTGTTTCACTTTTGTCCTTTATACAATCAAATTTCAAACTGCTTATGAATTGAAAATATGTGATATTTTGTGATATTAAAGTGCACATTCAACATTAATGGGAAATTCCGCTTTTAAGAATTCCCCCCCTTTTACAGTATTGGAGGTTTATTTGTTTGGGGGGCGTAGCGGGTACCAAGTTTGGGCAGGTACAGAGTCCCACTTATTTTGTAGTTGCCTAGACAATTCCATCGGAATTCCCCTCCCCTCACCTGCATGAACCGGCCCAGATGAAGATGCCCCTGGATCCCTGGAACATTAAGTGTCCTTTTATAAAAAAAAGCCAGCAGTTACAGTATTTTTAGTGTCTTTATACAGACGGAGGATTCTCTTAAAATACACTGAGGGGAAGGACTGTTGTGCTATCCAACCACTTCAGCCCCGGAAGAATTGGCTGTCCAATGACCGGGCCATTTTTTGTGATTCGGCACTGTGTTGCTTTAACTGACAATTGTGCAGTCGTGTGACACTGTACTCAAACGAAATTGA
The DNA here is from genome assembly GCA_029206835.1 of Rana muscosa. Classification (NCBI taxonomy): domain Eukaryota; kingdom Metazoa; phylum Chordata; class Amphibia; order Anura; family Ranidae; genus Rana; species Rana muscosa. The sequence goes on along the minus strand of CM055117.1, from coordinate 804,833,828 downwards.
CGTCCTTTTTTTCCCCACAAATAGAGCTTTTTTTTGGTGGTATTTGATCATCGCTGCGATTTTTGTTTTTTGCGCTATAAACAAAAAAAGAGCGACACTTTTGAAAAAAAAACACAATATTGTGTACTTTTTGCTATAATAAATATCCCCGTTTTTTGTTTTTTTTAAAAAAAGCATTTTTTTTTTCTAAGTTTAGACCGATATGTATTCTTGTACATATTTTTGGTAATAAAAATTGCAATAAGCGTATATTGATTGGTTTGCGCAAAAGTTATAGCGTCTACATGCTACTGCATCCTACAGGTAAGCTTGTAATAAAGCTTACCTGTAGGTAAAACGAATATCTCCTAAACATGCACCGTTTGGGAGATATCCTAGTGAGCAGCAGCTGGTGACATCATCAGTGCATGCACTCTGAAGGAACAGCATACCCATGGCGTTCCTTCAGAGCTGTGTGCCACAACAGACTCCTGCACGCATGCACGGGAGTGACATTATCATGGCTTATCCAGTCAGACGGTCAGAGTCCCCCACCCCAGAAGGAAGACCAGGTGAAGATGGAAGCCTCTGCATTGGTGACAGTGTGACACTGGAGGGATTTGTTCTGAGTTAAGTTCTTTCATAGTATGCAGTTTTTTTTGTTTTGTTTTTTTAATGCCTTTACTACTGCTTTAACAACATTTTGTTACAGATACACAAATCATATTAACAAGGATATTGCTGGTTGATCTACTGCTGATCATCCTAGTCAAATATATCTAAAAAGTAATTCCCCATTAAGCGGGGTGATGATGTGTTTGGTATACCCAAGAGATATACACTACAACCAGCCTGTCGGATTTTACATGCGATTCAGAACACAATGGCTTCACAGAAGGGATTCCCCCATCAGCACTGACTGCATTGATGGGGGTATCGAGCTGTTTTCTTTCCTGCAACCGATGGTTGTAGGAAAAAAACAAAAAGGCTCCATTTATGGCCGGCTTAAGTGCTTCTCACAGAGACCTACGGACTCATCTAAGAATGTAAAAGCATTCTGCAGTTTCAAAATCTTTTGTCTACAGGAAGACTGAGGCTAAAAAACAAACTGTGCAACTTTTGAAGTAGAAATAGCAAATATAAAAAGTGTCTCTGATGAAGAGGACATGGCAGAATGTGCAGTTAGACCTCCTGCATATTGTTGTTCACTATGTGGACTGCAGAAAAAAAAAAAAGTTGTGTGCATATATATCTACCCATTCAATTCTATAAGACTAGGCACTGACTCAGTCTTTACAAATTTATAATGGATTTTTTTTTTTATTATTAAAAAGTGATAATATTAATACCATATCACAATTATGAATAGTGCTGTTCTGCACTGGCAAAAATGGTGCAGGCCCACATTTAAATCAACAGGTAGCCTGTAATGTAATGCATGCTAAAGCACTGCACTGGATAACAAAAGGTGTTAGTGGGCTCTCAAAAATTCAATATTCAAAATCCATTCATTGTAATCATTTTTTCTTTATATTATTTTTCTCCTCTGGGCATTTGTGGCTAAATTCAGCTAGAATCTCTAGACAAAAGAGGGGATGACGTTCAGCAAGCTGTCAGTCAAAAGTTCTGGCAGTGCTACAATGTTGTCTTTATCCAGCCAAAAAAGAAGTCTGCACAGCTGAAGGGATGTCAGGTGTTTATTCTCATAGATTGTCATCTGCTCCCTTCCAACCCAGCCCCTCTCTTTGTCTACACAGGTAAAGGCATGCTCTCATAGTAACTGTCTCTGCCCCAAGCTCTTTCTCTGTATAGGAAGTACCTGTGCAGGTAGTAAAAGCCTAGCAAGGGGGTGTGTGAAACATGTTCTCGGTTTAATTGTGCAAGCAAGTTGTGATATATCGGGGTTGATTTACTAAACTGGAGAGTGCAAAATCTGGTGGAGCTTTGCAGAAAAACCAATCAGCTTCCAGTTTTTTTTTTTTTTCTTATCAAAGCTTAATTGAACAAGCTGAAGTTAAGAGCTGATTGGCTACCATGCACAGCTGCACCAGATTTTGCACTCTCCAGTGTTAATAAATAATCCCCATTGTGTCTTACTTGTCACAGACTCTGGGAATATAACAAATTCCTGCTCTGTACTTAAAGTGGTAATAAACTCTGTTATACCACTTGTACCTACAGGTAAGCCTATAATAAGACTTACCTATAGGTACTGTGAATACCTCCTATACTTGGGCTGTTTAGGGGATATTCAGAATGCATGCAGAGGGTGACGTCATTGGTGCATTGCATGCGCTCTGAAAGTCCGGCATACAGTGCCAGACTTCAGAGCCCAGGCCATAAATGCGTGCGTCAGGAATGTCATTACGCCCCCGGCCAATCACGTAGCCGGAGGCAGCGAACCCGGAAGGAAGACCGGGGGAAGATGGAATCCCGCTGAGCAGTGACCCTTAAAATAGAGAGAAAATCATGTGCACGTGTTATACGCTGATATTGGGCTGCCTCAGAGGGGAAGGGGAGGGGCGAGCACCACCAGATTACACAGAGGGATCTCCTGTTTACTCGGCGCTCGCAGTCACAGACAGTGCCGCCTCCTGGACCAGTGTTCTGTCTGTCATATGAGGCAGTCGAGGAGGCGGGACTGTGTGTGACCCCAAGTGTACAGAAAACAGGAGATCCCTCTGTGTAACCCGACAATGGCGAGGATGCATTAATAAGCACTGGTGAGGCAGCAGATGGGCACTGATCAGGTTGCAAAGATGGGCAATGACAAGGCTGCAGATGGGCACTGATTAGGCTGCAATGATGGGCAATGGTTAGGCTGCAGATAGGCACTGATCAGGCTGCATTAATGGGCAATGGTGAGGGTGCAGATGGGCACTGATCAGGCTGCATTAATGGGCAATGGTGAGGCTGCAGATGGGCACTGATCAGGCTGCATTAATGGGCAATGGTGAAAATGCAGATGGGCACTGATCAGGCTGCATTAACGGGCACTGACCATTATTTTCTTCAAAGTTCTTTATTTAAAAATTCCTTTTTTTTTCCCCCCTGAAACTCTCCTCTTAAAATTAAGGTGTATGGTTTATGTGTCTGTGTTATACGCTGATAAATACAGTACATACTTACCTTATAGGACATGGAACAACTGAGTGGTTTAAAATTGAGAAAGGAGTGCGGCAAGGATGTATATTGTCACGCTACTTATTTAATCTATATGCAGAGTACATCATGCAAAATACCAGGATCGACGAATCACAAGTCGGAATTAAGATTGCCGGAAGAAATATCAACAAACTGAGATATGCAGACAATACCACACTAATGGCAGAAAGTGAAGCACTAAAGAGTCTCTTAATGAAGGTGAAAGAGGAGAGTGCAAAAGCTGGCCTTAAATTGAACATTAAGAAAACGAAGATCATGGCAACCAGTCCCATCACTCCTTGGCAAATAGAAGCAGAAGAAATGGAAAGAGTCACAGATTTGATCTTCTTAGGCTCCAAGATCACAGCAGACGGTGACTGTAGCCATTAAATTAAGAGAATCTTGCTTCTTGGGAGGAAAGCAATGGCAAACCTAGATAGCATTATAAAAAGCAAAGTGCCATATAGTCAAAGCTATGGTATTCCCAGTAGTATCCTATGGCTGTTAGAGCTGGACCATGAGGAAGGCTTTGATACTTTTGAGCTATGGTGTTGGAGAAGACTCTTGAAAGTCCCTTGAACGGCAAGATAATCAAACCAGTCAATCTTGAAGGTAATCAACCCTGAATATTCATTGGAAGGACTGATCCTGAAACGCAAATACTTTGGCCACCTCATGCAAAGAGAGGACTCATTGGAAAAGTCCCTGATGCTGGGAAACATGGAAGTAAAAAGGTGACAGAAAATAAAATGGATAGATAGCATAATCAAAATAATGAACATGCAGTTAAGCAAGCTCCGGGAGGCAGTGAAGGACAGAAAAACCTGGAAGGCTATGGTCTATGAGATCACGAATAGTCGGACACGACTAAACGACTGAACAACAACATACTTACCTGCTCTGTGCAGTGGTTTTGCACAGAGCAGCCCATATCATCCTCTCCTCAGGTCCCTCGCTGGTACTCCTGGGCCCTCCTTCCTGCATAGCAGCTTGCTATGGGGGCACCAAGCCGAGACACTGCTCTGTGTGTCCATTCAGACATGGACACGCAGCTTGTCCCTGCCAGCTCTCTCCTCATTGGCTTACTGACTTTGATTGACAGCAGCGAATCAGGGGGGAGAGTCCCGGACAGCCATGGTTTTTATGCAAGATTGCTGGATCGAGATGGGGCTCCGGTAAGTATTAGGGGGGAAGAGGGGGGCTACTGCACACTGAAGGTTTTTTTTTTATCTTAATGCATTAAGACAAACCCCTTCTCTTCTGCCTTTAGCACCACTATAATCTCTACATGCCTAGATTGCTTCAAGTTACAACCCACCCTGCTCTTTCTTTCATAATACTTTGAGCCACATGACAGCTGAGCCAGGTCGTTATTTGGCATCAGTTAAATTTATAGCAGCCATGTCAAGTTTGGGATCGAGGGCAAGTTCTTAAAGTAATCACACTACACAACCCCCAAAACCTGTTCAAATGTTTGCAATGCATTAGAGCAGTTTGAGCTAGATCACTAGGAATATGCACCCTGGCACAAAGAAAAGGTGCATGCACTTTATTTTGTAAATCAGCATACTAGCGCACACAGCAGTGTGTCCTGTGTGTTGTGGTCTGCTGCAATGCATGCCGATTGGCATTCATAATAAATGGCATCAGATCAATGTGCATTATCATGCACATTACCATGTGAGAAAAAATATAAAAAAAAAAAAAGGCTAATGTCAAAAAAATACATTATGTTCACAACACCTCAATCCAATTTAGGACTGTCACTAAGCCCCAAAGCAGATAGGCAAAAAGTTCCCCAGAGGGGGAGAGAAAAGAAGGGCTACCCAAGTGACAGAGGTGCAGACCACTGTATAGAAAGGTATAAATACTTTATTGTAATACAGGTCGTTAAAAACATAATGTAGTGGCCATGGTCATTAATAAGGGACATACAAAAAAGAGTTCAGCTTGACTGTTAAAGACAAGCCAAATAATTCAACAACATGCAGGTACTACATACAACATGTAACATTTAACACAGAGTGTCCGGACACCAGGTGGATTGGCACATGTTGCATCCACTTGGCTCAGGCCGTGTGGCAATTAGCAATGCAGTGATCTATGTGGAGCACACATGTTCCAGCCCCCTGGAGGCTCGAGCCAGAGAGGAGAGGGAGGGGAAATGGAGACCCGGGCAGAAGTCGGTGAGCCTGGGTGTGTATGCTGGTGACACAGACAGTGGGATCTCTACAAAAAATTAAATGCAATAGCTTGCAAAATGGTATTTCCTGGTGCCTTTATTGCAGCATACCAATGGTTAATAGCTCCGCCCGATTAACCCACAGGACCCCAAGGAAGATGGGGTTTCAACTCGGAGAGTATGATTTCCGATATCCTACAGCTAAGAGTGGCATGAACGGCGCATCTAGTCCCTCTTCTTGGGAGCAAGTCCATACTGGTTCAGATAGACGACAAGGCGGCAGCGGCCTATGTTCAAAGCCTAGACGGGACGCACAGCGGGTCTCTGTCCAGCGACGTGGCCCCAATTAGTTCATGGGCGGAGGACAATTTGGTCAATCTTCAGGCGGCCTACATCCCAGCCCCTGAGAATCAGCTAACCGATCGCATTTCAAGGTCTTTCAACAGCAACAACGAATAGTCACTAGGCCTGTGGATTGTCCAGTGGATATACCAACAGCGGGGTACTCCCCATTAAGAGCTTTGAGCTTCCCGCTCAAAGCGAAACTCCTCTGCTTTTTATGAGATTCCCTCAAGATTACTCTGATGCTGAGTTTCCTCCAGCTTCTATTTTCGGAGAAGGTCACTATCCTGGCAACCATGCCATACTGGGAAAGGAGACAATGGTTTCCACTCTCAGTCAAAATAGCTCGGTGCAGCCCACTTCCGATTCCACACAAGGTTTCCACTATTAGTCAAATAGCTCTGTACAAGCTTCCACACAGAGACAACCTCCTATATCAAGACAACTTCTTTCTCCCACGTCCAGGGATCCTGGACTTGAAGCCCTGAAAGCAGAGCAGAGCAGACTGGGTGACCTAGGGTGCTCGCATGGTGTCACCCAAACATTATTACAGCCAAGAGAGTCATCCACCTATGCCACCTTATATTAGGTTTCAAAGGGGATTCACAGAACTGGCAGAATCCAACCATTTCAATCCGCTAGACCCTGGGCTCCAAAGATTCTACTCTTTCTACTAACTGGTCTGGACTTAGGCTGAAGTCTAAAGCACTCTGAAGGTTCAGCCAGTAGCCTTGTCAGCTTTGACGGGCGCACGCTGGGCACTGAATCCCCTCGTAGAACGTTTCCTGAAAACAGTCAAAGTCCATGTCCTCCCGGGAAGACTCATACCCCATATGGGTGTCTGACAGATGTCTTAACAGACCCTTCCTTTGCACCCACTAAAGAGTGTGCATTGGGAGACATTACATTGGGAACCTACCTTGCTGATTGCCATCATGTCAGGTCGTAAGGCGTCAGAAACACAGCCTCTAGGGGCACAGGAACCCTACGTCACCTTTTTCCCAGGCAGGGTAGTCCTACAGCCTATTCACCAGCATGTCTCTAAAGTGTCTGCAGTCTACATTCTCAGCTGGGTATGGCTCCTCCTGACTTTCGGAGAAGATCCAATCTCCTCAAACTACACGGTTTGGATATAGCCAGATCCCTGAGGCATTACTTAGAACTAACACAACAGTTTCGCAAAGATCAATGTTCATTTGTTATTGCCAAGGGCGCAAAGAAAGCAATGACGCCCTCCAAGCTAGTCCAAGGACGTATCGGGCTAGTGGTCTCCCAGTCCGAAGTGCGCCAAATGCGCACTCATCACGGGGAAGGTCCTCTGCCTCGGCAACGTTTGGGCTAGGGCCTCTCCGGAGACAATTTGCAGGACGGCTAGTTAGTCATCCTTCATCACCTTCATGTCGCACTATACCCTAGACGCGGCAATCCTTATCTCCCGAGATTTGGGAGGAGGTCTCTTGGAACTATCAGTTCTGTAAACTCATTTAATTGTATTATTGCAGTACCCTCCCTGTAAGCGAGTTAATAAACCATTGGTATGCTGCCATGAAGGCACCAGGAAAACGGAAAATTGTATACTTATCTTTCCGTAATTTTCCTTACCTGGTGCCTACCATGGCAGCATACACCCTCCCTTCTATAATCCTTAAAGTTCTGAAGACTAGTTACAAGAATACCTGAGGGGGGAGTAACTCTTTATTTTATAGAGTTATGTGGTCCTGTGGGTTAATCGGGCGGAGCTATTAACCATTGGTATGCTGCCATGGTAGGCACCAGGAAAGGAAAATTACGGAAAGGTAAGTATACAATTTTCAGTTTTTACTATGTTGCTTCTATGCCCTCTGTAGATGAATAAACTGGCTAGAAGGCTGTGTTCACGACTGGTGCAGTAATACCATATGAGGAGCGATTTCACACAGATAGTGAATACATTACCACTCCTATGGATTGCTCAGTCCGTGTCCTGTTCAGGGCATCTCCTTATACAGCGGGGTGGATTGTCCATTTATCCCTGTAGAGCTGGATATCGGTTAGTGGTTTGCTGCTGTCATCCTCTATGTCTGACGCTTTGCCATGAACAGAGGCATAAGCAGACCAGCGGATACAGAGCCGCACTCCCGTCCCCTCTCCAACCACGTAAATAGGCTTTTGGTTTGTTTTTGTTTCCTTTTTACGGTCTTACCACTGTTACCATAACTCTCTGCTAATACATGAATTGGTTCCCACTCTAACATTGAATAACATTTAAAATACAGTCAACAATATCTCAAACTGTCATACAGAAGCCCTAGTGATAACCCTCCTAGAAGCTGCTTATAAAAATAGGATTTTTTACTCACCGTAAAATCCTTTTCTCTGAGTCCATGGACCGACACAGCTTCTCTATTGACAAAGTGGGTATTATCCGTTAATTAGGAGTGACTAGGCAGAAAAACTTGTAAAAAGTGTTGCATCACACCCTCTACAGTCCCGCCCAGGGGGCGGACCCCCCGGGTATATCCTCTCAGTCTGCATGTCGCAGATCAGTTCGTCAAAAAGTAGTACCAACTTAAAAGGAGGGGTGGGTGCTGTGTCGGTCCATGGACTCAGAGAAAAGGATTTTACGGTGAGTAAAAAATCCTATTTACTCTTTCGTCCATGGACCGACACAGCTTCTCTATTGACAAAGTGGGACGTCCCAAAGCAGTGTCAGAGAAAAAACGAGGGGTGGTAACAGCATAAAATAAACTTCACCCCAAACACAAAACAGCACTCCTCCAACAGAGGAGCTGCAACTCTAAACAGCCGCTTGTAAAACCTTGCGGCCGAAAAGAGGCATCCGAAGATGCACCTACATCAACTTGACCCTTTAAGGCGTAAGCCTGGATTACTATCTGTCGGATCCACCTAGAGATGGTGGCCGATGAGACTGCTTGGCCCTTCTTGGGACCAGCCACTGAAACAAACAGTGAGTCTGACTTCCGGAACAGGGAAGTAGCAGATAGGTATACTCTCAAAGCTCGGACAATGTCCAAGGAATGCAACGCCGACTCCTTAGGATTCGAGGGATGAGGACACAAGGATGGAAGTACAATGTCTTTGTTGAGATGAAAAGCCGAAACGACCTTCGGAAGAAAGGAAGGCTGCGGCCGCAGCACCACCTTATCCTTGTGGAAAATCAAATAGGGAGCCTTGCAGGACAAGGCTGCCAGCTCAGAGACTCGTCTAACTGACGTAACAGCCACCAAAAAGACCACTTTCTGAGAAAGTGTCAACAGGGGAATATCTCTAATATTCTCAAAGGGTGCCTTCTGAAGCACCGAGAGGACCGGGTTCAAGTCCCACGGAGGTAACGGGGGACGGACCGGAGGGGCCACACGTCGAACCCCCTGCACAAATGTACTCACGAGAGAGTGAGTCGCCAGAGGTCGCTGAAAAAAGACAGCCAGGGCAGATATCTGTCCCTTAATCGTACTTAGGGCAAGCCTTTGGTCCACCTTTGGTCCACCCCATGCTGTAAAAACAGCAGGATTCTGGAGTATGGGACCTTGCGATAGCAGGTCCTTCCGTAGTGGTAGGCGCCAGGGGACGTCTGCTACCAGACGTACTAGATCGGCGTACCAAGGACGCTGAGGCCAATCTGGAGCGATTAGGATCATTGGAATTCCCTCTGCCTCCACTCTTCGGAGCAGAAGAGGAAGAAGCCTTAAGGGAGGGAAGGCATAGATTAGCCGATACTGACCCCACGATGTCACCAACGCGTCCGTTGCGTCTGCCCATAGGCCTCTTGACCGGGCAACAAACCTCAATACCTTCCGATTGAGTCGGGAAGCCAGAAGGTCTACGTCTGGTGTGCCCCATCTTTGGCAGAGGAGTTGGAACACCTCCGGGTGTAAGGACCATTCTCCCTGGTCCAGCATCTGGCGGCTCAGGTAGTCCGCCTGCCAGTTTTCCACACCCGGAATGTACACGGCCGACAGTGCCGGAACGCTCTTCTCTGCCCACTTCAGGATGCGAGCAACCTCCGATGCTGCAGCTGAGCTTCTTGTTCCTCCTTGATGATTGACATATGCCACCGCTGTGGCGTTGTCTGACTGGATCCTGACTGGACGCCCTTGCAGCCTCTGAGACCATTTGAAGAGGCACAGCCTGATCGCCCGGATTTCCAGGACATTGATCGGCAGGAGGGCTTCCTCTGGGGTCCAGTGACCTTGCGCCGACTGAACACCCCAGACTCCCCCCCAACCTGTAAGGCTGGCGTCCGTCGTGATCACTATCCAGTAAACCGGAAGAAATGACTTCCCGGCCATTAGAGCCGGTGCTGTCAGCCACCATACCAGGGATCTCCTGACTAGGTGGCTCACTCGGATTTGATAATCCAGAGATGAAGGGCATATGTTCCATCTGGACAGAACTTCCTTCTGTAACACTCGAGTGTGGTATTGAGCATATGGGACCGCCTCGAAGGAGGCTACCATGAGGCCCAACACTCGCATGCAAAAACGGAGTGACGACCAATTCCTGGAAGTCAGCTGTCGTACTGCAGCCCGGAGGGTCTGCAACTTCTCCACAGGGAGGAATACCTTTGCCTATGAGGAATCCAGAATCAACCCCAGGTACACTAGGCGTTGAGTGGGCACCAATACTGACTTTTGCGTGTTTAGTATCCAACCACAGTCTCGAAGAGTCTGACAGGTAATGGACACGCTTACCTCTAATTCTGAGCTTGAAGGGGCCTTCAGCAGAAGGTCGTCCAAGTAGCCTGTGATGTCTTAGAAGTGCCAGAATCGGAGCGAGCACCTTGGTGAACGTCCTGGGTGCTGAGGCAAGGCCAAACGGGAGGGCCACAAACTGGTAATGGTCCTTCCCGATAGCAAATCGCAGAAACCTCTGGTGTCTGGAGTATATGGGGACATGCAGGTATGCGTCCTTGATATCCAAGGAGGCCAGAAAGTCCCCCGGATGGAGAGCCGTGACTACAGATTGAACCGACTCCATCCAAAATCTTTGTACCTTCACAAAGCAATTGAGGGCTCTGAGATCCAAGCTTGGACGAACCCCCTCCTTCTTCGGCACAATGAACAGATTTAAGTAAAAACCCCGTTCCAGTTCTGGAACTGGAATAACTACCCCGCGTTCCAATAGACCCTGGACCGCCCCCTACACGGCCTCCCGACGGGTCGGTAGTAGCTGGAGATTGGAGGTGTGGAATCTGTCTGGTGGACAAGAGAGAAACTCTATCTTTTAGCCTGAGGAGATTACTTCGCAAACCCACCTGTCGGAGATTAGAGCTGTCCACTGAGTCGCGAATTTGCGAAGACGTCCCCCCACCCGAGCTGGGTGGGGGAGGACCTTCATGTGGACGCAAATTTGTCCACAGGCTTATTGGGAATGCGGGACCAAGGACGCTTTTGTCCTTGGGCAGGCGCTTTATCGGCCTGGGGTCTTTTCCCTGTCGCCCTAGGGGGACGAAAAAAACCGCTTGCGTGCAGTAAAGGAGGGCCCTTGCCCTTGGCGTGGCCCCTTACCCTTGCTAATTTGGGGAAGAAAAGTGCTTTTACCTCCTGTGGCATCCTTGATGATGTCATCCAGAGAAGCCCCAAAAAGTCTGTCGCCCTTAAAAGGCAGATCCAACAGGGCTTTCTTGGAAGTCTGGTCCGCAGACCAGCCTTTTAGCCAGATCAGGAGGCATATTGCTACTGCATAAACCAAAGCTTTAGACAGCAGGGGAATAGTATCCATGTCTGACTCGCAGACAAACCTAAGGCCCTAGACCAACAGGTCGGCCAATGATATATCAGGAGGAGCATCTCGCTCCTTAACCCCTGGAGTAGCAATCTTGCCCATTCAGTAAGTGTGTGAGACACTAGGGCCCCCGCCAATGCCGGGCGTACTGCCGAGCCTACCACTGAGTATAGGTAGCAAGCGAGTGCTTCAGCCTTCTTATCCACAGGGTCCTTGAAAACAGGAGCCCCTTCTACAGGAATTGTGGTGGCTCTATTAAGTCTGGACACCGGAGGGTCCACTATAGGGGGAGAGGTCCATTTCTTCAGAAAACTCTCCTCAAAGGGGTACTGTACCGTAAACCTCTTTGGGGCTGTAAAGACCCTCAGTGGGTTCTCCCATTCCTTGTATAAGAGTTTATCAAAAGACACACAAGGGAACACCTTAGCAGTGCGGGCAGGTCTATGAAACCCAAGTGGACCGGAGTCTCTGCTGCTTCTGCAGCATTTTCCAACGTTAGCGTATCCCACACTGCAGTAATAAGGTCAGATACCAAAGCCGTCTCGCGTACTGACCTGGACTTGGAGTCATCCTCACTGTCCGGTCACGGTCTGCAGTCTCTGATGCGTCAGAATCTGGGCCCTGAGCCGTAGCTGGACCTGGTTCTGCATCAGAATTATCCCCAGAAGCTTGCAAGGGACGGGGCATTTACTCCCCCCTGTATTCCCGTGTGCTGCTTCCACCCTGGCAGCAAACGCCTCTAGGATTGCCGTCATAGCGTTCATAGACACCTCAGAGGCACCAGCTGCTAAATCTGGTGTTTCAGGGGAGAAGACATCTGGCTCAGATGCCATGCTGACCACACGCTGACACTCACAAGGCTCCAGGCCAGATATCAATAGGCCACCCTCCTGCGCTGTAGAGATGTTGGGTTACCCAGAGGACTCACCACCCTGGACCGGTACTGCTATGCTGCGCCTGTGATGCTGTCCCACTGCTGCTGTGTCAGTCTGCTTCTTTTATCAGCACTTCCTGTGTGAATTTTTGCACCAGTGTAATGCACCCTAGAGGCCGGAGGCTCTCGCAAAATGGTTGCCAAAAACGTCTGTATGGAAGATAATGTGGGCTCTAAGAAAATGGCCGCCGACCGAAGATAGAGGTCAAGCAGCCATAGCCCACAAAAAGATGGCCGCCGAACGGCAATATATACATACAGGGTGGACAAACATGGCCGCCGATCAGCTGATAGGGGCCAGTGGGTGTGGCCGAACCACAGGAAGATGGCCGCCGGGCAGTCACAAGAGGCCGAACTCGGCATGGACCACCTCAAAATGGCCGCCGACAGCATGGAGGAGGAAGCACACACTCACAGGTAAGCAGAAATTACATTTCTTTTAAATGTTAGTTACAGCCAGCCCCGCTCCAGTGGAACCCCTTAGGTGACCCCCAGCACCCAGCAACCTCTAGCTAGAAGCCCAGGGAGGAGGGAAAGGCAGGGAGAGAGGGAAGAAAGAGGCCACAACCACTTACTTGATCTCTCCAGGAATGTCCAGCTAAATCACCCAGCCGATGCAGGGGAGTTTTATTTACCTATCCTGCATGTATTATGCTGGAAGACATTCCAAACAGATCATCGTCCGCGCACGGAAGGTGACTGTTGGCCAGGCATGCTGTGATTGGACCCAAAAGGGACGGTCATATGTATGCCCTGGAGCGTGACGCTCACCGGACAGGCTGCTGCGACTCGGCCGTAAGGTCAGCCGAAGCTGAGCGGTCCAATGCAAGCCTTGGAGTGTAAGCTCACCGGCCAGGCTGCTGCGACTTGGCCGTAAGGTCAGCCGAAGCTGAGCGGTCCGATGCAGGCCCTGGAGCGTAGGCTCACCGGCCACCCGTGGAGCGACGGGCATGTCGTGGAAAACCCAACGCGTAGCTAGGGTCGGCACACGCTCGATGGCCGAAACTGGGGAGACTACAAGGATCGAGGATCCAGCCTGTCACCCAGTCGGCAGTTGATCGAAGATCGCAGGAAACAACAAATGTAGCAAAAAAAAAATATATATATATATATATCTTTTTTCCCCGGACCAATGGGCCCGAAGGGAGCCATGTCCTACTCCTTGCTAGACAGAAAAAAACTGATCTGCGATATGCAGACTGAGAGGATATACCCGGGGGGTCCGCCCCCTGGGCGGGACTGTAGAAGGTGTGATGCAACACTTTTTACAAGTTTTTCTGCCTAGTCACTCCTAATTAACGGATAATACCCACTTTGTCAATAGAGAAGCTGTGTCGGTCCATGGACGAAAGAGTAAAATATTTTATTGTACACTGAAATTTTTACTTATATTTTGCTACAGTGCTCCCTCCAGCTTGCTGCTAATTAATGATTTAAACCCAACTTCCACCCCTTGCCCTCGGCCAAACGTTTACTGTGTGCACAAAGTTCTCTTCATGACAAAATAAAGTTCTACTACAGAAGTTAAATGTGTTACAGCTCATACTTCAGAGAGTAAAAGTTTTACATATTCTCCTGACAAAAATAACTACAAGGGTTGTAATTATGTGCTATAAAGTTAAACAAACTAAATCACAAACAAATGAACAAAATTTTAATGTTTTTTAAAAATGCACGTATTTTAACTAACAAACCAACCATACACTGTACCACATGGAGTTTTTATAGGTCAAATGCAACTTTCCACAGAGAGTAATTGATTACTGAGGGAAACGCAAAAACTCTAAATACATTAATAGCATATAAGAAAATCAGCAATATACAGCATAACATATTAAGCTCACAAAGAAAGGTTGAAAAATTAACTAACCTTCTACAGCTGTGATGGAGGCAGATAGAAGCAAGCAGCCAAGTGCAGCACAATAAGCAATAAAAGAAACAAATAAGTGTTAGTCATGGAGCAGAACAAAAGTGTGCACAGCATTTTTACAATGTGAGAATGACCATTAAAACTAGAGAAATAGTTATCTAAAATTCTATAATACTAGTTAAGAGATTACCCTGGGACAATAAAGGGGAAATCTAATAGTTAAAAGATAAGTCCAGCCTGAGCTCGTTTGGCTGGGCTTCTACTATGGGTCACAGGAGTACAATTCCTTTTGCACTCATGTGACCCCTTTTTCAGCAGAGAGCTGACTGAAGTCTGCTCTCTGCTGATATCCCAAGAATCAGTCCAGGCACAGCGTCATCCCGACAATAAAGTCTGAATCCGCCAGGTGCCTGGACTGACACCTGTCTCAGCGAGCCGCTGACAGCCTGAGATGGCCGCTACTCGCCCCTCCACAGCTCAGCGCTCCAATAAGCGCAGGGAGGCAGAGCGGAGAGATGCTGACTGACAGTCTGCAGCTCTCTGCTCCGAGAGCTGAGAGAACCGAGCCATTGGCAGTGTTCAATCGCTCAGTTCTCAGTGCAGAGGCAGCAGTGGACCAGATGCAGCATCGGCCCAATGCTGCAACCACCTAGGTAAGTATGATGGGAAAAAAAACCTAACAAAAAAAAAAGAAAACATACTTCTTTTTTAAAGTGATTGTAAAGTCTCATGGTTTTTCACCTTAATGCATTCTATGCGTTTGGGTGAAAAATATTCTGTGCGGCAGCTCCCCGCAGACCCCTCCCTTTTTCTTACCTGAGCCTGATCCAGTCCAGCGATGTGCATGCCCCCAACGGCTCCAGCCGCTGTCTCTCTCCTCAATGGCCAGATTGATAGCAGCAGGTTTGCTGTCAATCAAATCCAGTGACATGGGGGGCGGGGCCAAGCCCATCCATTTGTGTCAATAGACGCAGCAGCAGCACTTGCGAGGGAGTCCACACGGGTGCCCCCATGGAAAGTGGCTTTCCGTGGGGGCACTCGATAAAGGGGAGGAGCCAGGAGGATCAGGGCTGCTTTGTGCAAAACCCTTGCACAGAGCAGGTAAGTAAGGCAACTTTCACACAGAGGCGTTTTTTCAGGCGCTAAAGGCGAAAAATAGCATCTTGTAAAGCACCTGAAAAATGCCTCCCCTGCCACCCCAGTGTGAAAGCCAGAGTTGCTTTTACACTGAAACGGTGCGCTTGCAGGACAGGAAAAAAACGTCCTGCAAGCAGCATCTTTGCATAAACCTCTCCTAAAACGCCCCTGCCATTGAAATCAATGGCCAGCGCTGCCGAAGCTTTGCAGGCTCTTTTAACCCTTTTTCGGCCGCTAGCAGGGTTTAAAAGCACCCTGCTAGCGGCCGAAAAGCACTGCCAAAATGACGGTCAAGCACCACTAAAACTAGCGGCACTTTACCGCCAATGCACCCCCGCCCCAGTGTGAAAGTGCCCTATAACATGTTTGTTATTTTAATAATAAAAAAATTTAAAAAAAGAACCTTTACAACCCCTTTAAGCTCACAGCTTTTTTTAAGGAAATACAAGAACACTAATGTCAATATGTTTTTTTTTTTTTACTTTTATAAACAGATAAGGCCATTAAAATAATTGATTTGTTAATGCTATGACGTGAGGTAAAAGTTAATCCATGCAAACTTTTTTTACTAGAGATTGAAAATGATGTTCGCAATCGGCCCATAGCTTCTTAGATGTATTTGAAATGCCAACATTGAGATCTCCTTGCCATAATTCCTGACTTTTCCAGGGGGAAGGAGAGTGGGCAACCCTAAAGCCCCATACACACGTGTTGAATATCAGGTGGTATTGGCCAGTGTGTGTACTGAGAATGGTCCGGCTTCTGTGAAAGAAGCATGACCGAAAAAGATCTGGCGATCGGCATCCGAGTGCTGACCGCTGTGTTCTGGTGGGGGGGCAGTCTCCCTGTCAGAACACAATAGCTCAGCGAGGGACACTGTACCAACATCTGATAGTTAATAGTTTGCTGCTCCTCCTCAACTTGTCAGGCTTTTTTTTTTGTTCAGCTTGTTGGGTTGAACAATAAAAAGAAAATTGCTAATGTGTACTAGGCTTTAGGCTCCGTTCGATCTATGCGGGTGGCTGCGGGTGCAGGAATTACAGCAATTTCCACACCAGCATCCAGCTGCAGTGTGTGTTTGCGGGTGCAGAAACTGCAGGGAAATTGCATGGTCAAAAGGACCATTTGATTTCCGTGTAGGACACATTTTGAAAAAGGCGCACACACCTTTCTCTGTGAGGGAAATGCAGACACGGCAGCCCATTCAAGTAAATGTGCTGCCGTGCCTGAGCAAACACAAAAGTGTAAACCAGGCTCTACAGTAAAGCAAGTGTGTACATCCAGGAACGAAAGTGCAAAAAATAGGATTTTTATAACAGCTTACCTGTAAAATCCTTTTCTTGGAGTACATCACGGGACACAGAGCGGCATAGTCATTACTATGTGGGTTATATAGATACCTTCAGGTGCTGGCACTGGCAACTTCCAAAACCGGAAGTACCCTCCCCTATATAAGCCCCTCCCATCCGGGAGTACCTCAGTTTTGTAGCAAAGCAATAAGTGTCCCCAAAAGAGGGGTGGGAGCTCTGTGTCCCGTGATGTACTCCAAGAAAAGGATTTTACAGGTAAGCTGTTATAAAAATCCTATTTTCTTTCTCGTACATCACGGGACACAGACCGGCATAGTCATTACTATGTGGGATGTCCTAAAGCAATGCCCAATGAGAGGGGGGATACACCATACATAAGCTGAGCGCTATCAGACATGAGGATCTTTTGCGGCCTGCAACACACTGCGCCCAAAGGCGACATCCTCCTGACTTCTAACGTCCACCTGGTAGAACCTAGTAAACGTGTGTACTGAAGACCATGTTGCGGCCTTACAGATTTGAGCCAGGGAGGCCTGGTGATGCACTGCCCATGAAGTTCCAACTGCTCTCGTGGAGTGCGCCCTAACTTTGAACGGAGGCGGTCTCCTTCTCAAGCCATAGGCTTGCATTATGACCTGTCGAATCCACTTGGCTAAAGTAGATTTTGACGCTGCCTGACCCCTTCTGGGGCCTTCCGGCAGAATAAACAAAGTATCCGTTCTGCGAATCTGAGCAGTGGCTTTTAGATAAGCTTTAAGTGCTCTTACTACATCCAAAGAATGTAATAATTTTTCCTCTACTGAACTAGGTTTGGGGAAAAAAGAAGGAAGAACCACATCTTGGTTCAAATGAAACCTCGATACCACCTTCGGAAGAAAGGTTGGATGAGGACGTAACACTACTCTGTCCTTATGGATAACCAGATATGGCTCCCTACAGGACATAGCGGCTAATTCCGACACTCTTTTAGCCGAACAAATGGCTACTAGAAAAATCAATTTCATGGTGAGAAGAACCAGGGAAATATGCTGTAATGGTTCAAATGGTTGTTTCTGTAGAACCGACAGAACCAGGTTTAAGTCCCATGGACATATGGGAATATTAACCGGAGGGCTAATACGCATCACTCCTTGTATAAAGGCTATGACTAGTGAATGCGAAGCCAAGGGCCTCTGAAAAAATATTGACAAGGCCGAAATATGACCCTTGATAGTACTCAAGGCAAGCTTCCTATCTACAGCCCACTGTAGGAAGTCCAGAATCCTACCTATTACGTACTTTCGTGGATGCCATTTCTTGGCCTCACACCAGGCGATGTACGCCTTCCAGATTCTATAGTAGATCTGCCTGGATACCGGCTTCCTGGCATTGATCATGGTAGATACCACAGGATTAGAGAGAGACCTCTCTTTTTTAGAATGTGGGCTTCAATAGCCAGGCCGTCAAACCTAGGGCTGGTAAGGAAGGGTGGTATATCGGTCCTTGCGAAAGCAGGTCCGGACGATGTGGGAGAGTCCAAGGACTCCTCACAGACATTTTTACAATCTCCATGTACCACGCTCTTCGGGGCCACGCTGGAGCCACCAGAATAACTGGTTTCTTTTCTACCCTGATTCTGCGGAGTAATCGAGGTAACAATTGTGGCGGTGGGAATGCATATATCAGCTTGAACTGATCCCAAGGGAACACTAGGGCATCCGAGCCGCAAGCTAGGGGATCCCTTGTCCAAGAGACAAACCTGTCCACCTTTGCGTTGAATCTGGATGCTAGCAGATCTACATCCGGTGTTCCCCACCGCTGACATATTGTCCGAAAAACCTCGGGGTGAAGGGACCATTCCCCTGGGCATAACTGTTGGCGACTTAGAAAGTCCGCCTTCCAATTCTCCACTCCTGGAATGAATACCGCGGATATGGCTGGGACATATCTTTCTGCCCATTTCAGGATGTAATTTACTTCCCTCTGGGCTGCACGACTCCTGGTGCCACCCTGATGATTGATATATGCCAGTGCCGTGGCATTGTCTGATTGAATTCTGACAGGTGACCCTTGGAGTTTGGATGTCCATGCTACTAGGGCATACCGGGCTGCTCGTATCTCTAAGAGATTGATGGGCAGGGTCTTTTCCGCATCCGACCATCTGCCCTGGAGAGACCATTGCTCCAGTACTGCTCCCCAGCCTATAAGGCTGGCATCTGTAGTGACCACCTTCCAAGAAATCGGACTGAAGGATTTCCCTTTTTCCAGATTCTGGGGAACCAACCACCAACGGAGGCTCTTGCGAACGGAAGGGGACAAGGACATTGGTAAGTCTAGGGCCTGAACTTTCTTGTTCCAGGCTGACAGTATGGCCCTTTGCAAATTCCTTGAATGGAATTGACCGTAGGGTACTGCTTCGAATGATGCCACCATTTTTCCCAGCAGCCTCATGTACAGGCGTGTGGACGGCTGTCTTTTTGTACCCACTAAGTGGATCAAATCTCTCAAAGACAACACCTTTTTTCGAGGCAAGAATATTTTCCTCTGGCCTGAATCTAGCCTTAGCCCCAAGTATTCCAGACTTTTGACTGGTTTTAGGGCTGACTTGTCTCGGTTGATAATCCAACCGTGAGATTCCAGATACTTGATTGTCTTGTGAACGACCACTTCTAGTTTTTTCACTGAGTGGTCTATCAGCAACAAGTCGTCTAGATATGCCATTATCGTTACACCTTGCGTTCTTAGATTGGCCAATAATGGGGCCAGAATTTTTGTGAACACTCGTGGTGCTGTGGCCAGACCGAAGGGTAAGGCTCTGAACTGAAAATGGCGCCCTTCTACTGCAAAGCGTAGAAATTTTTGGTGGACTGGAAAGATGGGAATGTGCAAATAAGCATCTTTGATGTCGATCGAGGCTAACCATTCCTCCCCTTGTAGGGCAGTGGCCACCGATCGGATCGACTCCATCCGGAAAGTCCTGATATGCAGGAATTTGTTTAGCCCTTTTAGATTTAATATGGGCCTCACGTCCCCGTTTGGCTTCGGGACTGTAAAGAGGTTTGAGTAAAACCCGAACCCCCATTCTTCTAGGGGAACCTCCATAATTACTCCTTGGAGCAATAATTGTTCTAGTGCCAACAGGAGGGATCCTCTCTTCCGGGGATCCCTTGGCACGTTTGACCTCATAAAATGGGAAGGAGGAGAGTCTTTTAACTCCAATCTGTATCCCAGACTTACTGCGGAGAGCACCCATCTGTCTCTGATCGTGTCCCGCCAGGTCTCTGCGAACAACTGGAGTCTTCCCCCCACCCGATTGAGTGGGGGCAACCCTTCATGCATTTGACTTTGGGGGAGGTTTTGTACCTCTCCTGACCCAGGGTTTCTTATTACCCTGCGATTGTCCCTGATTTTTACCCCCGGGATTTGACCGAGGAGGCCGTCAGACTGTTTCACAGCCGATGCCCCAGGGACTGGAGAAGCAGGCCTCTTAAAAGAGGGACCTCTAACTCTGTTTTTAACCGGCAAGAGTGTACTTTTACCGTTGGAAATTTTCTGGATATATTTGTCCAGGTCTTCCCCGAATAAGCGTTCACCATGAAATGGGAAGCTAACCAGCAATTTTTTACAGGGAGCTTCAGCAGACCAGTTTTTGAGCCTGAGGCCTCGTGCACACGGCCGAGATTCTCGTTGAAAAAAACATGTCGTTTTTTTCGACGAGATTCTTGGACAAGAAACTTGTCCCGGCCGAGTGTACACACGCCCGTTTGAATGGAGCGGTGACGTCATCGACTACGACGAGCATGCGCTTGTCACATTCGATGCCGTCGCCGCAATCTTGGTATACCCTACGTATGCCTAGGAAGCTACTGCGCATGCGTCAAATTCATTTCCAACATGCGCGGGCTTCCGGGAGGACAGGTAAGTGTACACACACTCACTTTTCTCATCGAGAAACATGGCGAGGAGAATCTCGACGAGAAAATAGAGAGTAGGTTCTCTATTTTCTCGTCGAGGTTTCTTGTCGGTTTTCTCGACGAGAAACCCGATAGCCGCGTACACACGACCGATTTACTCGGCAAGACCTCTCTGCCAGCAAGTTTCTTGCTGGTTCTTGCCCAGAAAATCGGCCGTGTGTATGAGGCCATAGAAGCCTGCGCATATGTACTACAGACAGCGTAAGGCGGGAGGCCTGATGGATTGAATCCTTTATGGCGTCAACCGCAAAGCATAAGGCTCTAGGTAGATCAGCTAGGGCAAGGGCCTGCTGATCTGGCAAGTCCCTTAAGACCTGTTTCAACTGATCCTTCACTGCTTGGCAGACCCCAATAGCTGCAACTGCTGGTTGTGTCACCAAGCCTGCTGTAGAAAAAGCAGATTTTAATAAGGACTCCAATTTTTTATCTATTGGGTCCTTGAACATTTGGACATTATCCACTGGACTTGTCAGTGATTTATTCACACAAGAGATGGCTGTGTCCACTGTAGGGACCCTCCATTTTTTGATGAACTTATCCTCCATGGGATAGACCACCGGAAATCTCTTGGGGGGAGTAAATATTTTATCAGGATGTTCCCAATCCTGGTACATGAGCCCTTCCAATAAAGGGTGAAGTGGAAAGGAACAGACAGTCTGGGGAGCTTTTAGCGACCCCAGCGAGGAGACAGTAGTGGTTGATGGTTCCGCAAGGTGCATTTTAAATGCTGATCGGACCATGTTAGTCAAAGACTGAACCCATAATCTTTCAGCTTGAGATGCTGAGAAAGGTTCCTCCACAGCTGATTCCTCTATAACAGAATCAACCTCCTCCTGATCCCCTTCAGGCAGGTTGATCCCTGTATGGGACTGTTGCTCCGCTAACAGGTACTCTGAAGGAGGAGACGGAGATCGGGCGTGCTTTCCCTGTGACAGGGAGGCAGCGATTAATGTTGACAATCTCTCTTCTAATCCTCCCAGAGCTGAGGAAAAAACCTCCTCTGTTACATACACAGGAGCAGGTGAACTGAGGACAGCCACAGTACCAGGTACTCCTTCGGGGTCTCTACGGTCACTAACCTCTGAATTTTCAGGGGAGACTGGTGCAGCAGAAGCATGCCCAAGATCCTCAGAGCCCAATGGAGACCCCTTTCGCTTCCTGGAAGATTTAGTTCCGGAGCTTCTGGACGGCATATTCCTAAGCCCAAAGCTGAGGTATTCCAGCCGTAATACACCACTTTTACTGAGAATAGTCTAGCACAATTGCTGCTATATAACAGTTGGTGTCTACTAAAGTGCCTTTCTAGGGGATGCCTGCATCAACCGCCTCTGTGTGCCTTTTTACTGTTGCTCGCTGTCTGTGCACTTCAATAGCCAGCTGTGATTGCCTTTAAACATGCTGGACGCCCGCACATGCGCAGTAGCGCCGCGACGCACCCCGAGCGTCATCCACCCGCTCCGCCATTTTTTCCAGATCGCCTCTATATAGAGAGGCGCGGGCACGCGGGCGGGCACGTGCGCCTTCGGCGCCTTTTTTGAAAAAATAAGGAGCTAGATGGGAGCCAGGGTCCCTGCCGCAGGGCCCGGGGATGGATGAGCGCAGCAACAGGGCAGAGGAGACAGCTTCCCAAAGAGAACTTACCAACTGCCTGGATTTTACTTCGGAAGAAAAAAATCCACATTACAAGAAAAAAGAACCCTAGCGGCCTCTAGTGTTTAACACAGGTACCGCGGTCTTACATTTATTTTTTTTTTTTTTTTCTTGCCTACCATTAAAATTTTTACATTTTCTCAGTAGTAACAGGCATGCACAGAATATTAGCGGGAATACCTTAGGTAACAGGCAGAAAGACAAAATAGGCTTGGGGGTCCCCCAATAGAACCAAGTTCCTGAGGGCCCCCACTTACCTTTTCCTCGCCGCAGGACTCTGTTTGGTCCACAGAAGCCCAAACTTCACCTATTACGGCAGGCATTGTAATTAAACCTTCAGGGACCGGGTTCCCAAGGATTCCACTCCCCTGGACCTGTATAGCACCCTGCACAGAAAACACCTTGGTCGTGGGTATGACCAGAGCTCTGGATCCCAGGGTCCAGCCCTCCTAAGAGAGGCATTACAGGCAAAACATTGCTCTTCTCTTGCAAGGCCCGGGTACCGACCGTTTAGCTATGAAGCTTTTTTGGTCGGATCCGGAATAGCTTACTGAGGCCCAAAAGAACCTGTACGCAAGCTCAGTGAAAAACACATGTTACTTCTTGGCCAACACCTTAGACACTGGCAAAAAACTGAGGTACTCCCGGATGGGAGGGGCTTATATAGGGGAGGGTACTTCCGGTTTTGGAAGTTGCCAGTGCCAGCACCTGAAGGTATCTATATAACCCACATAGTAATGACTATGCCGCTCTGTGTCCCGTGATGTACGAGAAAGAAATGTTCACCAGTAGTAGTTCCCCATCAAAAACAAATTGTTAGCTGGTTTACCTTTCCAGCATTTGTCATCTAGTCATCTAACCAAACACTGTATTGTATGACTGTGTCACATCAGGACAGACATGCAAAGGCCCATGTGGGTGTAGCTAAATTAAGTATAAAAATGAACATGCATAATCCATTGCATATTTAACCACTTCAGCCCCGGACCATTTTGGCTGGTTAAAGACCTGGCCACTTATTGCGATTCGGCACTGCGTCACTTTAACTGACAATTGCATGGTCGTGGGACGTGTTTTCCAAACAAAATTTACGTTCCTTTTTTTCCCACAAATAGAGCTTTCTTTTGGTGGTTTTTGATCACCTCTGCGGTTTTTATTTTTTGCGCTATAAACAAAAGTAGAGCGACAATTTTGAAAAAAATTCTATATTTTTAACTTTTTGCTATAATAAATATCCCCAAAAAATATATAAAAAAAACATTTTTTCCCTCAGTTTAGGGCGATACGTATTCTTCTACATATTTTTGGAAAAAAATTAAATAATCGCAATAATTGTTTATTGATAGGTTTGCGCAAAAGTTATAGCGTCTACAAAATAGGGGACTGTTTCATGGCATTTTTATTAATATTTTTTTTTTACTAGCGGCGATCAGCCATTTTTTATCGTGACTGCGACATTATGTCGGACACTTTTGACACCATTGTAATTTTTACAGTGATCAGTGCTAAAAAAATGCACCGATTACTGTGAAAATGACACTGGCAGTGAAGGGGTTAACCTGTACGGGGGGGCTGAAGGGGTTAAGTGTGACCTAATGAGTGATTCATACTGTGTGGGGGCGTGGCTTTGCGTGTGACGTCACTGACCGTCGTTCCCTATGACAGGGAACAGACGATCAGTGATCTCACTAGGAAGAACGGGGAAAGGTTTGTTTACACTTACCTCTCCCCGTTCTTCAGCTCTGTGACCCAATCGCAGGACACCGGCGGCGATTAGGTCCGTGGGCGCGGTCACGGAGCTCAGGACCGGGTCGGGAGCGCGGTGGCGCACGACCCACGGCTGGGCATATTAAGGGGACATATATATACGTGCTTATGCCCAGCCGTGCCATTCTGCTGACATATATGTACAGGCGGCGGTCCTTAAGTGGGTAAATAACTGAACAATTTTGTCTACATTTATTTTATATAAGACTTAATGAAACACTGTTTCTGTAATGAAATGCAGGATGCACCAATGCACTGTAATCCTCCTTAGCATTATGGTTTTTTTTTTTTTTTTTTTTTTTTTACAGATTGGTTATACAGTTTTGCTTCCTCGCAAAATGACCATGAGCAATTTGTATTAGTTGTTAGATAGACCCAAAACCATTATTTTAGACTCTAAAGCCCTGTACACCGGATTTCCTATGGTTTTTAAACTGATGGATTTTTCCATCGGAAAACCGATGAAGCTGACTTCCATCAGTCTTGCCTACACACCATCAGTCAAAAAACTGACCGTTCGAAACGCGGTGACGTAAAACACTCCGATGAGCCGAGAAAAATTAAGTTCAATGCTTCTGAACATGCGTCGACTTGATTCTGAGCATGCGTGGGGTTTTTATCCGATGGAGTTACCCACAGACGAAAGTAATTTTCTATCGTTTTTTTTAACCATCAGATACATTTAAAACATGTTCTATTTTTAAACACTGATGGAAAAAAGACCGATGGGGCCCATACACGATCGGTTTCTCTGATGAAAAAAGTCCATCGGACTGTTTTCATCGGTAAAACCTATCGTGTGTACAGGGCTTAAGGCGTTTGGTTGGGGCACATTCAGATAATGAAGTTTACAAGCTAAAGCAAAAAAAAATAAAAAATGTTGTTAACTTAGCCGCAGGATGTGGAAACCTTGCAAGAAGATCTTAACAAATTAATGGGGTGGGCAACTACATGGTTTAATGTAGAAAAATGTAAAATAATGCATTTGGGTGGCAAAAATATTAATGCAATCTATACACTGGGGGGGAGCCTCTGGGGGAATCAATAATGGAAAAGGACCTGGGGGTCCTAGTAGATGATAGGCTCAGCAATGGCATGCAATGCCAAGCTGCTGCTAACAAAGCAAACAGAATATTGGCATGCATTAAAAAGGGGATTAATTCCAGAGTTAAAATTATAATTCTCCCACTCTACAAGACTCTGGTCCGGCAGCACCTGGAGTATGCTGTCCAGTTCTGGGCACCAGTCCTCAGGAAGGATGTACTGGAAATGGAGCGAGTACAAAGAAGGGCAACAAAGCTAATAAAAGGTCTGGAGGATATTAGTTATGAGGAAAGGTTGCGAGCACTGAACTTATTCTCTCTGGAGAAGAGATGCTTAAAAGGGGATATGATTTCAATTGACAAACACTGTACTGGTGACCCCACAATAGGGATAAAACTTTTCTGTGGAAGTGAGTTTAACAAGACATGTGGCCACTCATTAAAATTAGGAGAAAAGTGAAAAACCTTAAACTACGTAGAGGGTTGTGTCTTTTTTTCAACCTCACCTACTATGTAACTATGTAAACTGTGGCATGTGTGTAAGTGTCCATGTGACTTGCAGGTGTGTAATAGATACTTAGGCATCAGTAACGAACAGATGTCCAAACGGCATCCTATATTTGAATAAATGAGCACAGAACGGTATATACGGTGGTGGAGATGTGGCGTGTATAACGTACAGAATAGTATATGCAGTTGCAGCTTATAGCGTATAAATATATAGTAGTATACATAGAATGGTAATGTTAAGTACAGTATATTATGTACAATAAAGTTGTATTTAGCAGCACACTGCAGATCTTCAGTTCAAACATTTTTTTTTTTCATTTCAGCATGACCACATCACAAGCAAGAGAGTGCAACATTTCGGAGTCACGCAGGACCCCTTTATCAGGCATGCCTGTCACATGATAGATTGCAGTGATAGATCATGCCGCTGTGTGGCCCCTCTAAGTGGTGCTTTCTGACAGGACATCATATGACGTCAAATCAGGGTGAGAAAGCCATGCAGAATGACGGCTGGTATTTATAAAGCCCAAAAAACAGCACTTTACATAATGTGTATTCACACCAGCTCCCGATCTCAAGGCGTATACAAACCAGCTGGTGTTTGGAGTATGGGAGGAAACCCATGCAAGCCAGAAGTGCTAACCACTAAATCAATGTGCGGCTTCTGAATGTATAGTTAATGCATAGCGAATACAAACCCCAATCGCTATACTACATTGCACAGCGGCATGATCTATCACTGTGATCTATCATGTGACAGGCATGTCTGACAAAGGGGTTCTGTGTGACTCTGAAATGTTGCACTCTATTGCTTGTGATGTGATCATGCTGAAATGAAAAAAAACTGAAGATCTGTGGTGTTCTGGCAAATATATTCATTGTGGCTTTCATGATCCAGTCTCCAGCTGGTGGTTTCTACAGCACCCAATATCCTAGACCTTTCCCGTGCACAATAGGAATATGGACTATTTCTTACCCAAGCACACCCTGCTGCCTGCATGCCTGAACTAAGAGCAGATGGATTCCAGGAAGTAAATGCTACATGAATCATCTACCCTTACTCAAGATGACCACAGATAAAAAAAAGCTAGGGGGGTGTTTTTCAAAGTGATTTCTATGCAAAATAAAGCATGGAGACATAGATGGATAGGCAAATTTGCTCTGAATATTAAAAATAAAATAAATTTTCAGTTTGTGGCGCTTAGATGCAGTTTAGTTCTACTTTAATGCCCAACTCCAGTTTGTGCAAAAAAAATTACATTTATTCCCCCAGCTGCTTCTTAAAATACGAAAAAGTGGTTCCAGCTGCTATGCACACCACATGTCTGATGCTGTCCACTGCAGACTCATATTACACGCTTTCTGACTGCCCTATAGCACTTTTACTGCTACAAGATCACATATATATATATATATATATATATATGTGATTCTGGACTTGCGCCTAAAGGGGATGTGCACATGCCGCCAGCGGGCCGCTTCTGCTGTGATATGTGTATATGTATTTACAGCAGAAGATGATCTGCGGGTGTCTGGCATGCAATGTCCCCCTGTGCCCACCGACCATCGGGAAGACAGAGAGAACTAAGACGTGCCTATGTAAACAAGGCATATCTCAGTTCTGACATGAGTGAAGTGATCAATCCTTTTTTCCCTGCAAAACTGGGACTAGAATCAATCTCTTGCCCAAGTGAAAGCAGCACACATTGTACACAAAAACTCTGGCTAGGTACAGAGTTAACACTTTGATCCAACTAGATGTTTAACCCCTGTGATTAGTACAGTGACATTGCATATTTTTAGCACTGATCACTGTATTAATGTCACTGGTTCCAGCGAAGTGTCAGTGTCCGATTGTCTGCCGCAATATTGCAGTCCCGCTATAAGTTGCTAATCACCACCATTACTAGTATAATTAAATAAATACATTTTTCCATAAATATATTCCATTGTTTGTAGACGCTATAATGTTTGTGTAAATCAATCAACCCTTATTGGGATCATTTTTACCAAAAACATGTAGCAATATACATATTGGCCTAAATTTTTGAGGGAATTTGATATTTAGAATTTTTTATTGGATATGTTTTGGATAGCAAAAAGTAAAAAAATAGTTATTTTTGTTCGTTTTTTTTTTTTTTTTCAAAATTGTCTGATTTTTTTGTTTATATCATGCAAAAAAATTGCAGTGGTGATCAAATACCACCAAAAGAAAGCTCTATTTGTGGGGAAAAAAATGACAAAAACTTTATTTGGGTACGGTGTTGCACCTCAGTTAAAATAATGCAGTGCTGTATCAAAAAAATAAATTATCTGGACATGAAAGGGGGGGGGGGGTAACTCTTCCAGAGGTCAAGTGGTTAATTCAAGTATGCAGTGCTGCTTTAGTATTGGATAAAGATGCCCACCGGTTCCTGACCTGCGAAGCAAATGTACTGCTCTCCAGCAGGTGCATGGGGGTGCCAATAACTCTTACTGGAAAACACAGTGCAGCTACCCTGTGGATGCACTTTGGGCCGGGCACACATAACAAGTGCAGATGTGTGAACTTAGCTTAAGCAAGTCTGGGTTTATAGAACAGCCTTCCATATTGATAAAAAAACTATAGGATGTCACATTTTCTCTTTAAGATTTCAACAGGTATAAAGCAGTTTGCAGCTAAAGCAAATATGAAAAAAGTAAACTACCTTTAAGCAGGACTTAATTGTATCGGAGCTCCACAAACTGTCAAAATTAACTATTTGAATATTTAAAGCAAACTCGCCCATCAGCAAGGGAAACCTCCCTGTAGTCATAGGGGGCATCTGATCAACTATAATTATTGTGAACACAACAGGAATCCTATCTGCAAAGCTTCCCATACAGAACCAATGCGTCTTACAGATGTACTGCAACGCTAGATTTTTCAAGATGATGTTGGAAATGACAGCTTTGAATCAAGGTAAAAGCCCTAATCTATATGAAAAGCTGATTTAGCAAAGTTAAAAGGAGTTGTAAAGGCAGAAGTTTTTTTTATCTTGATGCATTTTATGCATTAAGATAAAAAAAAAAAAAACAATACTTACCTGAGCCCCATCTCTCTCCAGCTATGTCCACGAGGGTCTAAGCCAACCGGGACTCTCCTCCTGATTAGCTGAGACACAGCAGTGGCGCCATTGGCTCTCACAGCTGTCAATCAAAGTCAGTTTGCCAATCGGGGAGAGAAGGGGCGTGGCCGGGTCGGGATCCATGTCTGAATGGACACACGGAGCTGTGACTCGGCTTGGGTGACCCCATAGCAAGTTGCAGGCTGTGGGGGCACTCGACAGGAGGGAGGGGCCAGGAGCATTGAAGAGGGCCCCGAGAAGAGGAGGATCCACGCTGCTCTGTGCAAAACCAACTGCACAGAATAGGGAAGTATAACATGTTTGTTATTAAAAAAAAAAAAAAAAAAAAAAGGAGATTTACAATCACTTTAATAGATAAAGTCACAAATAAATACATTGTTTCCATTTTCTTAATTCTAGGCAAGCTACTACTTCACGTCCACATATAATGCCAATATCTATGCATTTATTTATTTTGTGAAACAAAACTTGAAATCAAAACCTTGTGTAATATGTTAACAATATTTGTATGGCCTGAATTATTGCCACCTTGCATCTTAACCAAATATAAAGAAAATATATGGAGTGGAATTTACTAAGATTGGAGTAAACAAGCTGGAGCAGCTGCACATGCACCCAATCAGTGTCTAGCTTTTATTTTCAAAGCTCAACTAAACAAGTTTAAAATAGAAGCTCATTGGCTACTATGCACAATGCTCCATATTCTATCTGTTCCTGTAAATTCGTAATTTCGTAAATTTCCCACATTCTTTATTCATACAGTCTTTACCTATCACCACAGCACATGTGATTTATATAAGATAAATATGTGCTGGATTGCAAGCCTTGAGCTATAGATGGATAGGATTTTTTATTTATTTTTAGCTAATAGATGAGCTGCTGCTGTTCAATGAATGGAAATGTAATGAAGGCAAGTATATTTATGAGCAGCAGGGCTCAGACTCTATATTTTAATATAAAATACTAAGAGAACATGCACCAATAATTATTTTTAAGTGAATTCTAAAAATGTATTAAATTCCAATTTCTGGAGGAGAGATGGTTTGGCAATAGCAAGGCAGGCTGTGGCTCTTCAATATAGGGGGAAGAAAGCAATATCACACAACGACTGATCTAAGGTCAACATGTGTGTCATTGAGGCACTGAACTACTTAACTGAATGAACTAAAGATATAAAACATAGTACACAGAAATTGTTCCTGACAGGAGATGGGAAAAACTTTTATTTTTTTGTTTTTTCCCAACAGCAAGAACAAGAGTGACATCTTGTGACATTTCTATAAAGCATACACAAATGTTAATGCAGAACTGTCATTCTGTGTACTAGTTTTACAACTGTTAAGCTATAGGCACAAAAGAGAAAAGAAATATGAAGGATGTATCATTATGCATACAACTAACACTCCTGATGGTGATACAAACACAGGGGAACTTGTTGCCAAAACATAGAAGCTAACCTATATACTTCCAATAAAAATTCAGGCAAAAAAGAAAACAAGTGTGTGAATTATAACCTGGTAAAGTGCAGAAAGAGCTAAGCAACCATTTAGTTTTACATTATGTTGTAACATGGATTGTAAAGAATGTGCATAATAGAGAGACACAACACTTAGACGAGAGTGAGAAGAAACAGTGCCGTGGAAATATATTTTCTTTACAAAATCACTAACCATTATCCTGCAAAGCAAACTATAAAAAAAGGGCACGCAAAAATTGTTGTGCCATAAATGCAGAGGTTTTACATGGCATCCTTTTCTCTATAACAATTTACATACCACAGTAAAGGGCACAAATGTTTCCCCAAGTAGTGTGATACAAATTAGACTGGATGGGGCATAGTGTATGTTGTTGGCATTGGCATGTTTGACTGATTGCAGAAAACTGTGGCACAGAAAAAACGTAGTTGCCACCTTCAGCAACACATTGCAGGACACACGCAAGTTAAAATATAAAAACAAAAGTTTGACTGATTTCCACAGATAACATGCCTGTCTTCCACAGATTAGCCCCTTTCACTTTCATCAATTCAAAGCTTTCATGCACGGAAACAAATGTAGCGTTAAAGAGGACGTAAACTTCCTTTACTGACTTTTACCTATAGGTAAGCCTATAATATGGCTTACCTATACATAGTGTAAATATCTTCTAAACGTGCACCATTTGGGAGATATTTACATTACATGCAGTCAGTGAAATCACTGGTGCATGCGCTCTGAAGGAACGGCCACCCTTGCCATTCCTTCAGAACCCTGTTCCGTGAACGGCGGCTCCCGCGCGGTAGTGATGTCATTGCGGCTCTGGGCCAGTCAGAGGCGGAGTCCGTGAACACGAAAGCAAGACGAGTGAAGATGGGAGCCCCTGCTGTGCTCCCATCGCAACGCAGGAACAGCTTTGTTTTAACCACTTCGTGCTCAGAGGCCATCATATGACGTCCTGGGCTTTGTGGGGCTATATCTGAATGATGCCTGCAGCTACAGGCATCATTCAGATCGGCATTTTCAGCCGGCGATTCCCTACACCATAAGAATGATCATAGCGGCTGTTCCGCCACTTTATCTTTCGTACGGGCAGTGAAAGGGGACTTCTCCCCCCCTCCCGTGCTTCTACCGACTCACCGCTGCAATCGTTGAGTCGGAGAACGGATCCGCCGGCCCCGGATGCTGATCATAGAGATTTCCGGCGGACCAGATGGTCGCCGGAGTCTCTATGATCGTCGGAGGCCGGGCACGATGTTATGACGTCATGCCCGGCCTCTGCATTAAAAAAAAAAGTGGCGCCTCGGTTTTTTATTATAATTTATTTCAGGCTTCCCAGCCTAGTGGTGAGATGTGGGGTCTTATTGGCCCCATATCTCACTGTAAAGAGGTCCTGTCATGTCATATTCCTATTACAAGGGATGTTTACATTCCTTGTAATAGGAATAAAAGTGATCATTTTTTTTTTCTTTTTTTAAGTGTCAAAATAAAAAAATGTATGTAAAATTAACCACTTGACCACTGGGCACTTAAACCCCCCTTAATAACCAGACAAATTTTCAGCTTTCGGTGCTCTCACATTTTGAATGACAATTACTCATACAACACTGCACCCAAATGAAATTTCTGTCCTTTTTTTCACACAAATAGAGCTTTCTTTTGGTGGTATTTGATCACCTCCGGGTTTTTTATTTTTTGCGCAAAAAAAAAAAAAAGACTGAAAATTCTGTAAAAATATGAATTTTTCTTTGTTTCTGTTATAAAATTTAGCAAATTTGTAATTGTTCTTCATAAATTTTGGCCAAAATGTATACTGCTACATATCTTTGGTAAAAAATAAGTAAAAATTGGTGTATATTTGGTCTTTGTGAAAGTTATAGCCCTGGTTCAGACTGGTGCAATTTACAAATCTCATGTTTTGAGTGTGATTTGGCACTCCGATTTCTTTCCCAGTCACTTCTGATCTTGTTCCGATTTCTTTTGTATTTGTTTGCCATTTCTGGAGCCTACTTGCGATTTGCAGATAGTATGATTTGTACTTATTCCAATGAAAATCAAGCCGATTTGTGACTTAATAAAGATAGCAGCGCTGGCTGTGAAAAAAAAAATAATGTCTTGCTCCAAACTCCTCACTGTAACACCTTCTAGGGGAGGGGACAGGTCAGCTGTTTTCATACACATAGCAGCGCTGGCAGGGTTAATAAAAAAAATCCTGCTCCAAACGCCTCTTGAAAAAAACTGATAGGGGAGGGGACAGATCAGCTGAAGCTGCAATGACATTACCAAAAAAAAAAAGACTGCTTCAAATCGCACTGATATAAACAGTAATGTGATTTCAGCTCTCTATGGATGTTAGATCGACCTGAAATCGCAAAAAAAAAGTAATACAAAAACCTTTTGGAAATCGCTAGTGTCTTGTGTCGCACCAATTAGCACATTTCCATTGAAATTCATGGGGTGCGACTTCAGGTACGATTTTGAAATCACATGTCGCACCTGAAATCGCACCAGTGTGAACCAGGGCATAGAGTCCACAAGCTATGGTGCCAATATCTGAAAATTGATCACACCTGAAGTACTGATGGCCTATCTAATATCTTGAGACCCTAACATGCCAGAAAAGTACAAATACCCCTCAAATGACCCCTATTTGGAAAGAAGACATTCCAAGGTATTTAGAAAGAGGCATGGTGAGTTTTTTGAAGTTGTCATTTTTTCCCACAATTCTTTGTAAAATCAAGATTTTTTTTTCACAAAATTGTCATATTAGCAGTTTATTTCTCACACACAGCATATGCATAACACAAATTACACCCCAAAACACATTCTGCTATTACTCCCGAGTATGGCGATACCACATGTGTGAGACTTTTACACAGCGTGGCCACATACAGAGGCCCAACATGCAGGGAGCACCTTCAGGCGTTCTGGACCACCCAGGCCAATTCTGACATTTCTCTCCTACATGTAAAAATCATCATTTATTTGCTAGAAAATTACATAGAACCCCAAAACATTATATATGTTTTTTTTAAGCAAAGACCCTAGAGAATACAATGGCGGGCAGTGCAACTTTTTATCTTGCACGGTATTTGCGCAGAAATTTTTCGAATGCGTTAAAAAAAAAAACGTCACCCTTCAAAATTGCACACGCTCGTGGAATGGCGCCAAACTTTGCTACTTAAAAATTCCCATAGGCAACGCTTTCAATATTTTTACTGATTAAATTTTTTAGTTACAAAGGAGGTCTAGGGCCAAAATTATTGCTCTCGCTCTAACATTCGCAGCGATACCTCACATGTGTGGTTTGAACACCATTTTCATATGTGGGCGGGACTTACGTATGCGTTTGCTTCTGCATGCGAGCACACGGGGACAGGGGCACTTTAAAAAAAAAAAATTTGTTTTATTGTTCATTTTACTTTATTTAATTTGACACATTTTTCCCCAAAAATTATTTTTTTTGATCACATTTATTCCTATTACAAGGAATGTAAACATCTCTTGTAATAGGAATATGACATGAGAGGTCCTCTTTACAGTGAGATATGGGGTCAATAAGACCCCACAAATCACCTCTAGGCTGGGAAGCCTGAAATAATAATAAAAAAAAAAAAAAAAAAAAAAGATCCTGGCTTCGATCGTAGCGGTGAGACGGTAGAAGCACCGGAGGGAGGGACGTCCCCTCTCGCCTCCCGTAAGAACGATCATGCGTCGGAACAGCCGCTATGATTGTTCTTATGGTGTAGGGAATCGCCGGCTGAAAAAGCTGATATCTGAATGATGCCTGTAGCTGCACCCATCATTCAGATAGGTGGGCGGGAAGTGGTTAAAACTTTTTTTTTTAACACAAAGTTGTCCATTTATACAATATTTCTAACACATAGCATGTACATACCAAAAACGACCCTCCAAAATAGATTCTCCTACTCCTCCTGAGTACGGCGATACCACATGTGTGAGACTTCCACAGCCTTGTCACATACAGAGGCAGAGTACAGCCGAGTATTGCCGAGTATGGCTGGGTATTGCCGAGTATGGCTGGGTATTGCCGAGTATGGCTGGGTATCGCCGAGTATGGCTGGGTATCGCAGAGTATGGCTGGGTATCGCAGAGTATGGCTGGGTATCGCAGAGTATGGCTGGGTATCGCAGAGTATGGCTGGGTATCGCAGAGTATGGCTGGGTATCGCAGAGTATGGCTGGGTATCGCAGAGTATGGCTGGGTATCGCAGAGTATGGCTGGGTATCGCAGAGTATGGCTGGGTATCGCAGAGTATGGCTGGGTATCGCAGAGTATGGCTGGGTATCGCAGAGTATGGCTGGGTATCGCAGAGTATGGCTGGGTATCGCAGAGTATGGCTGGGTATCGCAGAGTATGGCTGGGTATCGCAGAGTATGGCTGGGTATCGCAGAGTATGGCTGGGTATCGCAGAGTATGGCTGGGTATCGCAGAGTGTGGCAGGGTATTTCAGAGTAGGGCAGGGATGGCTGAGCAGGGATGTATGGATCTCTCCCCTCTCACACTGTACCTATCGGTACAGAGAAGGGAGAGAGGAACTGGCGTCATGACATGACGCCGGTTTGTTTACAAGTGAAATGACGGAGTGATCACATGGTAAACGGGCGCTATCAGCGGCTATTTAAGGCGACCCATGATGCGCCGGGTCTACGGACACTGCCGTGTGCCCGCCCCAGTGCGAGATTCTGTGGGGACGTTATATAACCAAACCACACGTGAGGTGTCGCCGCGAACAATAATTCTAGCCCTAGACCTCCTCTGTAACTAAACATGTAACCAGTAAAAAATGGGGATTTTTACGTACCGAAGTTTGGCGCCATTCCACGAGTGTGTGCAATTTTGAAGCGTGACATGTTAGGTATCTATTTACTCTGCGTAACTTTGGATTTTTGTTACAGATTACCTGTCAAATCCTTTTCTTGGAGTACATCACGGGACAGAGGCTTAATCATTAAATAATGGGTTATATCCACCGTCAGGTGCTGGACACTGGAGTGATCAATTAGACAGGAAGTTTCCTCTCTATATAACCCCTCCCCTACTGGGAGCTCCTCAGTTTTTGTAACAAAGCAATAAGTGTCCCAATATCCCCAATAAGAGGGGTGGGAGCTCTGTGTGCCGTGATGTACTCCAAGAAAAGGATTTTACAGGTAATTTGTAATAAAAATCATATTTTCTTTATCGTACATCACAGGACACCGAGGCTTAATCATTACATAATGGGACGTCCCAGAGCAATGCTCAACTTGAGGGGAGGGAGACGCAAATAACGCAGACCGCCAGACGTGAGGACCTATACTGCTGCCTGCAGCATACTGCGCAAAAAAAGCGGCATCCTCTTTACATTCACCTGATAAAAATTTGTGAACGCAAGCATCGACGGCCAAGTTGCGGCCTAGCAAATCTGAGTCATAAAGGCTTGGTAATGCACCGCGCAAGAAGTGCTTACTGTTCTGGTAGAGTGCATTTTAAAAGAAACAGGGGAACCCTCTCTTTAACCACAAGCCTGAATAATAGCCTAATGAATCAAGATAGAAACAGTTGATTTAGATGCTGCCTGCCCTTTCCGAGGCCTCCTGGTAGCGCAACAAACATCAGTTTTCCATAACTGAGCAACCACTTCAGATAGGCCTTGACTGCTCTCAATCCAACGAGAGAGCAATCATTATAATAGCTGTTTAGAACGTTGCCTACCCCTTTCTATGCTCTTCTGGCAGCATAAAAAAACGTCAGTTTCCTGTATCTGAAACCTTTAGAAAGACCTCAACTGTTCTCATCTATATTTAGAGAAAAGTAATAATTTTCCTTCAGTAAACCAAGTTTCTGGGAAAAAAAGTAGGAGGTTTTGATTAAAAGAAAAACTAGATCCTTTGGAAAAAAAAGGCTGGGTGAGGTTTCAACATCACCCTAATAAATAAGTATGGCTCTATACAAATAAAGTTGCCAATACTGAAAATCTCTTGCGGAGGCTACCACAACCAAGAACACCAACTCCCTTGAAGGAGGGTAAAGGGAAATATGGTGCATCGGCCCAAGGAGCTGTCCCGGCAAGCCGACAAACCAGACTTAAATCCCCCGGGCACAAGGGCCAACTAACTGGCGGACTTATACGCGTTACCCCTTGTAGAAAAACCCAGATCAAAGAGAGTGCGAAGCAAGCGACCTTGAAAACACCGACAAGGCCGAGACTTGACTCTTGATGGAACTTAAGGCTAGCTCTATCCCTTCCTTAGTGTAGGAAGGTAAGAATTCTACCTATGACACACTCCGAGGATGCCATCCCTTGGTTTCACACCAGGAATATGGGCCCTTCAGATCCTATAATACATGGTCCTGGAGGTCCGCTCTCCTGTATGAATCAGGGTAGTCGTCCCTGATTCTGAAAGCCGTGATCTTCAAGAATGCGGGCTAAACCAAGTAAACCATTAATTCCCATGTTTGCAAGATAGGATGGAATACCACCCCCCGGAAGGTAGATCTAGGCAAGATGTAAGGGACCCTGGGTCCTCCACTACCACCCTTGCGATCCCTGCACAGTAAGGTCGCCTGGGTCACGCCGGAGCTATTAAGCCGGCTTCCGTTCCCCTCTGATGAAGCCTATTGGCCGCGGTAGTCGCAGCGCTGGGGGAAGAGAACGCATAACCCAGTGACAACTGGTCCCACGGGGTTACAATGCATCCTGTCCCGTGTGCGAGTGGATCCTTTGTCCTAGACATAAAGCTGTATGCCCATGAATCTTTTGCCCGGGGTACCCTTTCTCCGGCCTATGATCAGAAAGAAGATCAGGGAGTAGAGGCCATACACCCGGGAACATATGTTGACGATTCCTGAGAACCGCCTGCCAATTCTCCATTCCATGAAATGAAGACTGACGGTAGGGCAAGGCACAAAATCCCTCTGCCTAAGCCAGAACATGGCTTAATTTCCTTCTGGCTGCGTGACTTCTAGCATCTCCTTGGTAAACAAAGTCAACCAGTGGTTTGGCATGATCATATTGTATTCTGACAGAACAAACCTGCAACCTTAACGCCCAGGCGATTAAGTCAGACGTGCGAGTGATCAGGCACCCTTGTGCGATTCAGCAATTTTTATGCCATCAAGCATCTTAAAGCGATTTCAGGCATCTCCGTGGAACAAGCCTCTTTGTGCGATTAAGTACCATTTGGTAACCAAGAACCAAGGCCCCATTATGCAACCATGCAAAATCTAGGGGAACATGCAACTTTAGGCAATCATGCATCCTTATGCGATTCAGCATTTTTTATGTGATCAAACATCTTATGCATTTTAAGCATTACTGTGTGGCTAAGAACCCTTGAGTGACCAAGGACTCTTGTGGGATCAAACACCCCTGTGTGATCCAGCATCTTTATGCAGTCAAGCGATGTTATGTGATTTTTAGGCATCTTTGTGAAAACAATCATATCTGTGTGATCAAGTATCCCTGAGTATCAAGGACTCTTGTGCGACCAAGCATGTCTATGCGGTCAAACATCTTTATGTGACTAAGCACTCAAATGTGACCAAGGATCCTCATGTGACTATGTAAAAACCATAAATATCCATACCAGCAAACATGTATCTTTATGTGATTAATCATAAACATGTTCTTGTTTTTACCCCACATGCATCTTGGTGCGATTAAGCACTTATGGGTAACCAAGGACTTTGTGAGACCAAGCACCTCTGTGCGACCCCGCATCTATATGCAAACAAGCATCTTTATGCATTTTTAGGCAAGGCATGTCAATTCATCAACACAAAAACATGTGGGCTGGTAAAAGAAGATCCTCTGCAAACATGTGATTTAGCTTTTTAGCAACAATGTGCACAAGCAACTGTACCACCCCCACATCTTTAGGAGGAGAAAACAGCTTATGCGGGTGCCCAAGCAGCAGGTATAAACTGGGGAGTGGAAAGGTACAAGCAACCTATGGGTAATATTTATTTATTTTTTTAACCACAAGTATAAGGCAGAGGCTTTTGGCCGTTAGGCTGAGGGGAAGTTATATGCAGCAAGTATCTCTGTAAAAGATTGTAGCTAAAACTTCAGAGCTTGTGAGGTTTCTAATACCTCTGCCTCGTCAACTTGCACCTGTTCCCTTATCCTCTGACAGTGAACTCTCCTTCTCAGGACTTTAATCCTCTCGTTTGAGGTTTCAGAACAGGGGAAGGGACATACCCAGCTTTCTGCTCTCTGTGAAGACGCTGTGATATATAGCAGTTTAACCTCTCTTATGGACTAACAAATGCAAATAAGAGTCCAAAATGACATATGCAGAGTGGCTGCAATGTTTGGGGGAGGCTGCAATGCCCGACAGGGCCCCTCAAGTCTTTCAGGGGAGGATGGTATCATGCTTTCCTGGCCCTGAACCTTTTTTTTACAAGGAGACAAAGTCCAATGCAAAAGCAGAGGTACAAACAATGCATATACTATTGTGCTAGTTTAGCAATCTACATAAAATATGCAACTAATCACACAGTTTGATCCTGAGTAGGTGTCCAGGAGTGCCTGAATCCAACCACATAGAGAAGCTTATCCATGGCAGAACTTGCAGTGGAAGAAGTGTGCTGTCCGAGGAGGAGCTAACACTATACCTGGAGCATGGTGAGTGAAAACTCAACTCTTTACTCCCTTCTAGTAGTGGATACAGACAAGACATCCCACTCAAAAGGAAAGTCCTTAAGATAATTCTTAAGACATTTCCCAGGCTTACCTTATCCCCGCCGCAGGTCTGCTGAAGACCAGATAGTACCAATCTTAACCCATCACGGCGGGTATGTTGTGCCAACCTTCAGGGGTATGGGTTCCTACTTAAAGGAGTAGACCTTGTAAAAGACTCTGCCAGAAACTTTTGCGCTTTTTGTGTATAGCGAAAGTACTGGATCCCAGAGCCCAGACATTACAGGCAACACCTCAGTCTTCTGCGAGGCCCGGGTACCATCCATTTGGCATAATTAATAAGCGGTTTGGATGGATCCGTGTGTAGCTCCCTAACCCCCGGAGGGATTCTTAATAGAGCTTCCTCTTAACACATCCTTGAACGTGACCAACACCTTAGACACTGGCGAAAAAACTGAGGAGCTCCCATTAGGGAAGGGGTTATATAGGGAGGAAACTTCCTGTCTAACCCATGTATACAACTGCTTTAACCCCCGCAAAGGTTGTTGATTTGTGTCCCAGGATCTTTTCCCTTTGTGTAGTGGAAGCCAGGCAAACAGCAACTTTCACTCATCTGGCTCAGAACACAGTTTAAGGGTTGCCTTTTCAAAAGTTTATTGAAGATCAACTTGTATGGGGACTGGGGAGCTGTGGGATACTCCAGAACACTACAAAGGGATGTGAAGACACTCTTCCCTTTGCAGCTACTTCTTACACCTCTTTCGCATTGAGGTGTTTTTGCATTAAATATACTGCCTCTTCTGCAGCCCCAGTGTGAAAGCACAAGTGTTTTCACACTGGGGAGGTGAACTTGCAGGACAGGAAAAAAAAAAGTTCTGCAAGCAGTGTATGCACCGCTCCTCCACCACCCCTGCCCTTTGAAATGAATGGGCAGCGCTGCCGAAGCGCCTGCAAAGTGATTTGGCAGCGCCGCAAAACAGGTGCTATTAACCCTTTCCTTGGCTGCTAGCAGGGGTTAAAAGCGCGCCACTATAGCAGCGGTAAAGTAAACTAGCTGCGCTTTACCGCTAACGCCCGCATTGCTTCAGTGTGAAGGTAGCCTTAATACAGTTATTTGAGCAGTAGGACAAAATGGACAGCACTGGGACACCATTAGCAATGTCCCAGACCAGGCAGGTTTTAACTTGGTGCACCAGGGGGTTAATAGCAGCAACAGTCATTGGGATCCTTCTCCTTTAGGTCTGTTGCCAGTGTCCCCAGGGATTGGAGGCCTCCCTCAGACTCAGACAGACTCCTCTGTGAAGCTTAAAGATCAGATCCTCAGTGGAACCCCTCTTGTTTCTCCCAAAGAAGCCACAAGACCTTGACGAGACAGGCAGAACCCTTGAGTAGGACAGCCAGGAAGGGCAAAAGCCCTTCTGGCTGGGAACATCTCCTCCTGGGGAAGAACCCTGCTCTCTGGAGCTCTGAAATATGTATACCCGCCTTAACCACCATCTGGGCACACTTCCCCAGGGATTGGAAGGAGCTGTATAAATATTCAGGCTGCTCATTTGACTTTCCCAAC
Source organism: Rana muscosa (assembly GCA_029206835.1). Classification (NCBI taxonomy): domain Eukaryota; kingdom Metazoa; phylum Chordata; class Amphibia; order Anura; family Ranidae; genus Rana; species Rana muscosa. The sequence continues at coordinate 804,793,490 of CM055117.1, read as the reverse complement.
CACTACAGTGTACATTCTGGATTTCTCCTGAAGATGGGGAAGCAATCAATCAAACTTGCAACCTGTAGAGCTCAGAGCAATCTAAAGAAATGAAATGCAGCTCTGTTGATTAAACCTAGCAGTCTATTTGGGAGGGTGCTACAGGAATTAGTTTTACTTTTCAAAAAGACTCGCTCGTCTTCCAGGGACATGAATACAAACTATTTGCTGACTCTGCTTCCCTTATTATAGCTTAATGCTGAGCAATGAAACCTCAGCACTGGACCAAGCACAGGAGTATGATTCATGCTAAAATGTAAGTGGTTCTGCAGGATAGAGTTGATCAAAACACCAAGTTATGGCAATCCTTCTCCCTCATTTTGATGATTCTTTGCCACTGCCCTAGCATTCCCGCTAGATTCCCTTCTTAGCCCTACTTCTTGCCCACCTTTGCGTCTGGTTCTCCACTGCACCACCGGACTCCCCCTACCCTCTCCCTCATGTAGATTTGATTTCTCACAAACTCTCATTCTACAGGCTTTGACTCTCACTGCCTAGTAGGTAATACTGCTTGATGTGCTGTATATTGTTGGTCAGTAACACTGTGCTGTAGTCTTGATTTTTAAACACAATTCTGTTCATAATATAGCATGTCTTTCCTTGCTATTTAACTAACATTATTGATAAGGTCTTATTATGTGATTGCCCTGTACCCTGGGACCTTATGTTTTCAAGTTTTTGTACTTTTGAGAACCAGGTCTTACCCCAAATTAACAACATGAAAAATTTGGAACAAGAAATTACTTTTCTCTTTCAACTGCATACATTTATCTGAGCCTCGCTCACTTGGGCGTACTATAGCATACACAGGGCCTTGTTTGCCAGCACGGGGATGCACAGGTGTTCCATACATCCCTGTGTAATATAGATGGATTTGAACTTACTGTATGTATTCTGTTTATGTCTATTCTGATTATGCCAATTGTTAGGCAGATATAATTAGTAAAAAAGCAAAAACAACACAAAAGCAAAAAGGATGTAGAATGATGTGAACAAGCTGAGCTGAAGTGCAAACTGATGTAAACTGAACTGGCTGAAGATGGATGTGCAAACTGATGTAACTTGAATTAGTATTTCTTCAGTTTTTCTTAGCAAAAAACAGGATTGAACGGGTGACGCCCATGTGAAAGAATCCTTAGGCTAGGTTCACACCTTGTGTCTTTTGAGCATGTGACCAAAATTGTACGCTATCCTGACACACAAAGAAATGCACTGCCCTTTAGCAGACGTGAGGCAATGCCAATAATACAAAAAGTAAAAATGACTTAGCTTTATATTTTACATTACCTTTTCTTTGACATGAGAAGGCATTCTCAAGTTCACAAAATAACTCTTTATCTTCATATTTTTCATCCCTTACATTCAACCAAAAACAGTTCTCTGTCATTTCATTAGGCTTAATCTAGAAATTAAACAGAAATAAGCATATTAATTTGCATAATAAATAATATCAAAATTAATGCCCATTTTTAGAAATCTCTGCAAATTACATATGTGTTATATATTTCATCCAAAAATAAATACATTTGTTGAAAATGGTTATTAAAATTCCAAACAACATTCACCTGCAATCTCCTGTATGCATCCCATTTTCCGATATTTAAAGAATCTTCTGTAGTTAGTGATTTTCGAAGCTAGTAGACTTTTGACTTTTTAAAACAACATTGCTTATGACAAATGTCTGTTGTCAAACAAAATTCCAATCTGCTTACGGCAGAGCTGATAAAAAGACTTTGTTCGTTAAGAGGAAAAAAAAAAGTGAATTTGTGTGTGCGGAATAAAAATGCAGAAAATCCATCTCAACGTGTTTTCTTTCAGATGAATTGATCATCTTTCCAATTTGCATGTAAGAGTATCCAGTTTGCAAATGAAAAAACTTTTTTTTGTCCTTAATTGAAAATGTATGTAGTTGTGTGATGTACATTACTCTTCAATTACATACAATCATTCAGCATTTTTATGGACATGAATTCCTGGTATACACACATAGCAAATATAGTGAATTATGCTGTTAGCTCTACGCGCTAGCAGATAATTTAGTGGTTCAGCTTAATAAAAGTGAGCATGCTAGAACAGTGCATATTATAAAAAGCTTGATAGAGTGGGAAAAAAGGGCATTTGTACATACAGCCTTACGTTGGATAACCGTAAGGAAGTTCAGAGGGTAGAAACATTAACTGGTTCCCGACCGGCTCACACAGATATACTGCGGCAGAATGGCTCTCCTGGGCAAAATCCTGTACACGAGGGGGAGCACGGGGGGTTTGTGTGTATAAACACACAAATCCCTGTGCTATCTGAGGAGACAAGACAGGTCGTGTTTTTCTACAAAGTAGAAAACACGATCTGTCATCTCCTATAATGAGTCCCTTCCCCCCACAGTTAGAACACACAATAGGGAACACAGTTAACTCCTTGATTGCCCCCTAGGGTTAACCCCTTCCCTGCCAGGGACATTTACATAGTAATCAGTGCATATTTATAGCACTGATCGCTCTGTAAATGTGAATGGTCCCAAAAATGTGTCAAGTGTCCGACCTGTCCGCCGCAACACCGCAAAAAATTGCAGTTTACCGGCATTATTAGTAACAAAAAAAATAAATAAAAATAATAATAAAAATGCCATTTAAATGCCATAAATCTTTCCCATAGTTTGTAGACACTATAACTTTTGTGCAAACCAATCAATATACGCTTATTGTGATTTTTTTTTAACAAAAATATGTAGAAGAATACATATCGCCCTAAACTGAGGAAAAATTTGTTTAAAAAAAAAAAAAAATTGGGATATAGCAAAAAGTTAAAGAAATTGTGGTTTTTTTTTTTTTTCAAAATTGTTGCTCTTTTTCTGTTTATAGCGCAAAAAATAAAAACCACAGAGGTGATCAAATACCACCAAAAGAAAGCTCTATCTGTGGGGAAAAAAAGGGTGTCAATTTTGTTTGGGTACATCGCACGACCGCGCAATTGTCAGGTAAAGCGACGCAGTGCCGTATCGCAAAAAATGGCCCGGACATTGGGCAGCCAAATCTTCCGGGGCTGAAGTGGTTAAAGGCTTAGAACAACCAAAGAGATGTTTGTTCTTTGTAGATGGTGGATGCTTGTTTTAGTCTAAGGTACCTTTAAATGCAGTTTTAGTTACTTAATGCTTTGCTTACTTTTCTCCCTGTGACTAGTCCTCCGTGCTCTGTCAGTTGCAGGCATCCTAGTGTTACAATGCAAGATCAGCATTATGAGGATGCCAATGGCCCAAACATATTGTGGTGCATCGGAGAAAGAGGTAGAGCCCCAGATGCTAGAGGAGTGAAAGATAAAGTAAGCAAAGTTGTTTTTTTAATGGTACCTTAAAGAAAGATGAACCCCACGGCAAGGGTAGTTTTGATTTTTTTCCCCCAAAGTTCAGCTTTAAAATACCTAATATTTTCTAGTGTACTTGGGCGTTGAAATAATTTATGAGGGGACCCACTACTTATTAATATTACCGTATTTATCGGCGTATAACATGCACCCTAACTTTAAGAGGAAAGTTTCTGCGTATAACACGCAGGCACAGTTTACCCTCTATTTTCAGGGTAAAAAAGTGAGAGTTATACGCCAATGAAAACATGGCATAGACTTAAAGTGGATTAAAACCAGATTCATTAAATTTGAGCTGGGCATATATATCTGTAGTGTTTTCTTATCTCTCTCCAAAGCCCTGAGTCTTGTGTCTTTCTGCTGCTTGTTACTCAGCATAACTTCTGGCAAGTTCTCTGTCAACTGTGATAAAACCAGCCTGTGGCGGGAGGTTGCTATAAAAAGATTATCAGAGAGCTTGCCTTGTCACAGCACAGCTCTGCAAGTCTCTGCCTATGTGGAGAAGGGGTGTGTGCCTTTTTGCTGTCTTGGCTGTATGCCAAGAATCCACTCACAGTGCTGAACAGGAAGAGAAAATCTCTAACACAATGAGCACTTTCTAAAGAATATATAAAGCTAAAGACAGCAAATATACATGTTAAACGTATGTAGGAGGATTTGTTTTATCTCTGTGTATCATCTGAGACTGTTAACTTCACTGGGTACATGTGAGGGTTTACATCCACTTCAATAGTTTCCAAGCACTCATATGACTGTATATAGAACTTTACACAAATGATTAAAATTAAAATATATTTGTGTCCAGCAGATGACCACATGATCTGGAGCTCCACTTGGCCTGCACTTATCAGCTCCACCACAACTTACTGTACAGGGCAGAAACATACATCCCAGCACCCCCGCCAGCCGCCCACCACACAGGGCATAATGTCCAAGCGGCACAAGGCTGTAAGAGCACCGCAGAAGCTCACAGACTTTTACCAGATCTTAGAGAGACCAAGATGGTGCCAATCCTCAGCTCAGTAGCAAGCTTTGCCATCACTCTGCAATACATGGTCCATTGTGCATTGGAGCCTCTGCTTTTCAAAAACCAGAGGAGTCATCCTCACCATTTATTCCCACTAAACGTAACCTAGCAAAATCTAGGAAGAGGACAGATGAAGAGATATCCAGCCCTCTACCCAGTCCGATTGATTCTGAGGGTCCACTAACAGGCCAGCCATCTCAGGCCACTGTTGAAGCCTTTGCTGTGGCTGGTCAACCAATCTCAGGGGACACTATGAAAAGTATGCTTTATTCCCTGAAGCACACGGCCCATAGTGTAACAGACAAAATTATATTATCTAATATAGATAGAGATATAGATACAGAAGCAGACTTGGATGAGGACAAGGAGGTGATAGATGAGAAAGTGAAATAAATCCATAGATGAGCACAGAAGCCAGCAACACATGAGTAAAACCACAGGTCAAGCAGAAGCACTGCAGAAAGGAGGCAAGAATTTCACAAGCAGGAAACTGCAGGCTAAACCGTGACAGGGAATGGACTTGATTTGCTATACCACTTTTGCCTACTATACACAGGTGCTCTTCCCTGTCAATATAGTGTTGTGTTAAGGCTTTCAAGATAGCACATATTGCACTAATGTACTCTCTCCTCTTGAGAAATGTTTTGGGTAGCCCATGTGGTAATTGTAGCAGCAGTTGCTGCCCATAGTTCCTGCAATGCTGAAAGGATGCTATTATCTTTTTATTATCTTTTCAATTTTTCTTTTTCACCAGTCAAGACTACCATTCTAAACCAGTCCCACCCACCTATCTTCAACCGAACGGACAACTCCCAATCATGAGGACTCCTATTTCCTCACTCTGAAACCTTGGAACTTTGCAGAGTTTCCTCTTACTACCCGCTGGCTCTTTTGATAAGGTATATACTTGTATTTAAGAAACAACTTTCTCCTCAAACCTCCTCTCTTTTTCAGCTTTGCTCTCATGTGTTTAATGGTGAACACTACTAAAAAGAAATGTTGAGATTTAACTGCAGTCAGAAATTCTGTTGCAATAAGCAGATCTAAGAGTTCTCCGACACTCAGGGCAGATGTGATTCTAATCTGTGACCTTAATCATACGCGCTAGTTAACCGCTACAAACCAAATACCAAGAAAGTGTGATTTTCTATCTTTCTAATTTTTATACAACTTACAAAAAGATAGCTCCAACCCACAACCATCTACCTCTATAATTGAGGCCGCTCTCAGCTCCTCTAACCTGTCATCTTTATCTTCTGCTTAGCTACACACCATCTCTCAACGTTTTTTCCCCAGCAAAAAATGTACACTACTATTGAATCACTACTATAATTCCTGTCCTTACTATTTTTAATCTTGCCATGTCCTCCGCTTCTATACCCGTGAAATAGAAGCAGAGTATGTCACTTCACCCTCAGAAGAAGTCACTGGACGAAACGCGCTGGGCTCGGACCAAACGACAACCGGAAGACAGGCTTGGCGTCAAATGTTATGTAGCGCAAATCACGTATACTGAATATGCCTCCAAGCGATTATAGAGTGTTTATACATTATAGAGTGATTTTTACATGCAATATATGGCTTCTCTTGAGAAAGCGGGTTATGTTAACCTGGTAAGCAGATATCTCATCACACCTGGGTGTTGGTGCTTGTTGATGACACGGATCTGGTATTAAATTCATCTTAAGAGCACTTGAACACAACTTCACTGTATTTAATAATTTTATGGAGTTTCCCAGAAAAAATTAATCACAAATGAAGAAATAAGGGGTATAGGACCATAAAAAGAACCACAATTTCAAATGTGCTTTAATAGGTGAGATTTATAAATAAAAATAAAGGAAAATAAATTAATAAATGTATGTTCTTTGGAGTGAAGGGCATGTAACAGTGCTGGTGATCTTTAACAAACTAAAGCATAATTTTAAAAGCTTCAGACGCATATGAATATGTTAAAACACCTAAAGCCAATATGGAAAAGAGAATAAAAATGAAAAAAAAAAAAAAAAAGAACACAGCATCACCTGCCAATATTTAGTCACTAAAAACATGAAATGGTGTGGAAGCAGAAACATTTTATTTTTTACTAGAAATATTCACACTAGATTTGAGGTATGAACAGGCTTGCAGCTGTGTCACATAAATGAGTACATCAGCTAGGCAGAGGGGCTTATCAATGCTTCACTACAATAGGTGATTGTGTCCTTGGACTAAGAAGGGTTGTCAAGTCATGTGATCATTATTCAGCTCATGGAAAGCACAAGAGTGCTTGCATGCATATGTAATTTCACCTCTTAGAAATTACCAAGGCTGCTGAGTCCACAAGGGTTTTCTTCATAAATTATGAATGAATATTAAAGAATTTCAGCACACATCTAAACTGCTTGATGTTGAGTTGTTAGCACAGTTATAATCCAATTTTAAATATGTTATACCTACAGTGCTAAAAATGGTCACAAAAAAACTAAAATGCCTTACTTTTTGCCAGTTAAGCCTCTTCATGCCGACTTCTGGTTTAAATTCTTTTTTGGGCTTTAGGCCAAATGGAAGATTCTTCATTGGAGGGGACCTTTGAGCTCCAAAAAATAAAGGCAGAGGTGGGGCACCTGGTGGAGCACCTGCCATTGGAGGTAAAGGTGGTGGTGGTGGTGGTGGTGGTACACATCCACTTAAAGGTGCAGGTGGTGGTATAGGTGGTGGGGGAACACCAGAAGGTGGAAAACTGTCAGACCCCTTAGGAGGCACACTTCCAGACGGAACAGCAATACCATACTAAAAGAAAAAAAAATGCAATTATAAAATATATTTTAAATCTGAAATCCTAGTGTGACCATTATATGAAAATGTACAATTAGTAATGCATGAAATTTACCAAGAAGCCAATGCAACTAGATAGGATAAAAAGAATTTGGAATTATAATGCTGCCTTTTTATGAATTACAAAATGCATTGGAAGAAATTGTCACAGTACAGGAAAGGAAATGTGTGGCATTTACTCTAAAAAACTGACACATTTATTATTAGCTTTTAGCTTTATTTGCAAATAAAATTTAAAATAGTTCAGAGATGATGATAAATACTTCTTCCCAGAAATAAAGTTAAAAGCTTCCCTAAACTTTAGTTTTGCAAACCTGTGGCATTAGCCAATCTAAACAAATTACAAAGTAAACAAAAGGTAAAAAATGCACTTAGTGGGCATTTGGATTTGGCCCTTATCTCCATTGTTGATATGTATTACACATGTTAAATTGAAGTGGTTGGAAATCGGCATGAATCACTTCTGACAAGTGTTTCTGACAGGAAGAGAAAAATGATGACAGGGATGGACCTTCAGGGGATTGATAACTGTAGCTCTGTCCCGGTGTGCTGTATGAAGGGGGGTGGTATTCCATCCCTCCAATCAGTTGTTAGAGCTCTCCTCACTGAGATCTGTAGAGTTTAACTTCAGCTCTACATGCTAATTTTTCTCACAGCTCAGAGAAGCTTTCAAAATTGTGGACTTTGAATGGATGAAGAGAAGGCCGTAGATAAACAGGTACAACATACTGTACGTAGGAAGATTTGTTTTACCTCTGTTTATTACCTGAGGCCAGTTATTTCACTGGGTATATGTGAGCGTTTACAACCACTCTAATGTACAGACTACATTTTTGTAACCCGGAATAAAACAAACTGATAATAAGCTGACCGCATCTAACACAATGCAGCAACATAATTGTGATTTCCACATTGAGCAACAAATAGAAACCCTGTAAAGATGGTTGTAGCTAGTCGAACAATACAGTGTTGAATTTTGAAACTATTATTTTTACCTGCCATAGACCGTGCCATTTTCTAACATGCACCTGCAGAACAACCCCCATATCTGTATGTTAAACTAAAGCCTCGTACAAACGATCGGACTTTCATCGGACAAATCCGTAGATTTTTGTCCGAAGGGCGTTGTCCGTGAACTTGGTATGCATATATACGGCAGAACATTTTCAGCCAACAAACCCGAACGTAGTGAAGTAATAGACGTACTACGTGTTTTTTTTTCAGTTCTTTAACGCCACCCTTTGGGCAACTTCTACTAATGTTGTCTTATGGTTAGCATTGCTTCCGAGAATGCGTGTTTGTACTTTGGATTTAAGTCCAACGGATTTGTGTATACACGATCGGATGATCCGACGTAACACATTTGTTGCCGGACAATTTGAGAGCATGCACAGCCAACATTTGTTGTCGGAAATTCCAACAACAATTGTCCGATGGAGCATACAGACGGTTGGATTATCCGACAAAACACGTTCGTCGGACAATTGTTGTCGGACTATCCGATCGTGTGTATGGGCCTTAAGATTACTATATGTGTATGTTATTTGTTAACACTGTGACGCACCTATCAGACAATTAAAGCAAGAAAGTACCGGCGTATAACACGCACTTTTTTCCCCTTAAAATCAGGGGGAAATCGTGGGTGCGTGTTATACGCCGATACTCCGCCGATTCCCCTGCTGAAACGAGCGAGAGGAGCGAGCGGAGCCGAAGCACACTCGGCTTTACTCGGCTACTCTCGCAGTCCCGCCCATCTCTGACTGCGCCGCTGACATAGAGAAAGCCGAGTGTACTTTGGCTAGTCTCGGCTCCTCTCGCAGTCCTGCCCCTGACTGTGAGCAGAGCCGAGTCTAGCCGAAGTACACTCAGCTTTCTCTATGTCAGCGGCGCAGTCAGTGGAGATGGGCGGGACTGCGAGAGGAGCCGAGTCTAGCCTAAGTACACTCGGCCCCGCTCACTCCTCTCCACACAGAAATTGGCGCCAATTTTTAAAATCGCTGAGACTGACAAGGCTGCAAAGGCACTGGGCAAGGCTGCAGATGGACAGATGGACACTGGGCAAGGCTGCAGATGGACAGATGGACACTGGGCAAGGCTGCAGATGGACAGATGGACACTGGGCAAGGCTGCAGATGGACACTGGGCAAGGCTGCATGCTGCATTTAAATGTATTTTTTTTTTCCTTGAATTTCCCTCCTAAAAGTTTTTTTCCTTAAAATTCCCTCCTAAACTTGGGGTGCGTGTTATACGCCGATAAATACGGTATATACCCAACATATACTCAAATACTGTATTATGACAGCTAAGATGTTTTTTCATCAGCATACAGATTTTATATAAATGGGTTTTTAATTAACTACTGTACATTGGTGTCAGTGATAGAGTAAATAATTAACATTCTCAATGTGACAATCTATAAAGATATCAAATAGATCTGTACAACCACATTTTCCTCTAAAGGGGCTTTAGGGTAACCAAAATGTGTTTCTTTGAGTAAAAAATAAGTGACATTTATTCAGTAATCAGTGCATATTTATAGCACTGATCGCTGTATAAATGTCAGTGGTCCCAAAAATGCCTCAAAAGTGTCCGATCTGTCCATCACAATGTTGCAGTACCGCTAAAAATCGCAGATCACTGCCATTACTAGTAAAAAAAAAAAAAAAGCCATAAAAATGCCATAAATCTTTCCCATAGTTTGATGACGCTATAACTTTTGCGCAAACCAATCAACATACGCTTATTGTGATTTTTTTTGTTATCAAAAATATGTAAAAGAATACATACCAGCCTAAACTGACGAAGAAATGTTTTTTTTTTTTTTTTTAACCACGTCAATACAGGGCTTTTTATACCACTTCCATACCGGGCCTATTCTAGCACTTCTCTCCTACTGTACATGTACAAATCATCATTCTTTTGCTAGAAAATTACTCAGAACCCCCAAACATTATATATGTTTTTTTAGCAGACACCCTAGAGAATAAAATGACGGTCATTGCAACTTTTTTCCTTACACGGTATTTGCGCAAAAAATTTTCAAACGCCTTTTTTTGGGGAAAAAAAAATGGTTACATGAATTAAAAAATAACAAAACAGTAAAGTTAGCCCAGTTTTTGGGGAAAATATGAAAGATGATGTTACGCAGAGTAAATAGATACCCAACATGTCACGCTTTAAAATTGCGCACACTCATGGAATGGTGCCAAACTTCGGTACTTAAAAATCTCCATAGGCAATGCTTTAATTTTTTTTACAGGTTACCAGGTTAGAGTTACAGAGGAGGTCTAGTGCTATAATTGTTGCACGCGCTCTAACGCACGCGGCGATACCTCACATATGTGGTTTGAACGGCGTTTACATATGTGGGCGGGACTTACGTGTGCGTTCGCTTCTGATCGCGAGCTACCGGGGACAGGGGCGTTTTAATTATTTTTTTATTATTATTTTATTTTATTTTTACACTTATTTTACTTTTTTTTATTTTTTTATCACTTTTATTCCTATTACAAGGAATGTAAACATCCCTTGTAATAGGAATGTGTGCGACAGGTCCTCTTTATTGAGAGATGCGGGGTCAATAAGACCCCACATATCTCCTCCAGGCTGGAAAGCATGAGATCAGTGAAAAAAAAATCACAGATTTCATGTTTACTAGCTGCAATGGTGGCTTTGTTTACATCTGAGGACCAGGGCGTGACATCATCACATCACGCCCGGGCCTCCGACGGTCATAGAGATGACTGGTGACCATCTGGTCACCAGTCATCTCTATGCTCGTCACGTGACCCACCACCGGCGCCTGACGATTCTCTCTGGGTCCCCGATGGCACGGGAGAGCCCGGAGAAGCACCGGATGGCGGCGGGAGGGGGGGGATGTCTCCTCCTGCCGCCTATAAGAACGATCAAGCGGCGGAACCGCCGCTATGATCATTCTTATGGTGCACAGAATCGCTGGCACAACAAAAGGATATCTGAATGATGCCTCTAGCTGCAGGCATCATTCAGTTATCCCCCCTCAAACCCAGGACGTCATATGACGCCCACCCAGGATGGGAGATCCCATCTGTGGACGTCATATTACTATGGCTGGGTATTGAAGTGGTTAAACTGGATATTTCTTATAGCAAAAAGTAAAAAATATATATATATTTTTTTTCAAAATTATCGATCTGGTGTGGCATTTGAGGATTCTATGGTTGAACATATGATCGACTTTCACACTGTGCCGATGTACAGCTGAACCTGGGAGGTTGAAGTAAGCTCTGCAATTCACGCTGTTCATGATCTCTTATAATCTGTAGTGTAGATCATGGAGGTTTGGAAAGAGGCCATTTTTTTCTATTTTTGAGCACTGGTGGAACACAGAAGCACTTTGTTGGATGTAATTTTTAGGGAAAACTGGGAACAGTGCACCTTTACTCATCTTTTTGTCTTTTTTTTTTTTACAAATCGTTTGGACACAATTTTTTTTAAATTTGTTTTTGGACATTTATGTTGATATATCACATTGGTGTCTTCGAGACATATTGCACAGTCGATTTTGAGTAATGAACAATATGGACACTTAGCCTAGGTTCACATTGGAGCGATTTGAGAAATCAAATTGCATGACAAGTTGCAGCCTATTGGAGGCAATGGCACTGCGCCGCACCGATTTGCAAAAGTAGTTCCTGCACTACTTTTGCTGATTTCAGGTGCGACTTCAATACACATCTGTGCATAAAGCCACAAAGATGTCTATCAAGTAGCACCTGAAATTGCGCTGACCTTGCTACTTTGAAATTGTGGCATGTTCGATGATGTCACACACATACGCACTAGCGGGCCGGCATCATTGCCGGTTTTCTGAATGGGATCTTGCCGGCCCAAACGCGCATGCGTGTAACGTCATCGCCGTTCCGGCCAATTACAGCGCCAGGGCGGTGATACACTGACAGCAGTGATGGGACATCGAGGCAAGCTGGCGGCAGAGGTGACCGAGGACCGCTGCGGGGGCTTCGATCTCAGGCAAGTCATTCACAATGAGCTAGTATGCTATGCATACTAGCTCATTAAGCCTTTCGTTTGCAGGGTTTTATTTGTATTTATTTTTGAATTTTGGCTTTACTTCCTCTTTAAGAAGCTGTAGCAGACGTGCGCGTGCCCGCAGCGTGTCCCCGGAGCCGAAGCGCATGGGCACCCGCAATCGCTCGTGACAGAGCGAGAACCGGGATCTGTGTGTATAAACACACAAATCACAGTTCTGTCAGGGGAGAGGAGACAGTTTGTGTGTTCCTACTGAGTAGGAACAATGATCTCTCTCCTCTAGTCAGCCACATTCCCGCCCCACAGTTAGAACACACATAGGGAACACATTTTACCCCTTGATCTCCCCCTTTCCCTGCCAGTGACATCTACACAGTAATCAGTGGCTATTTATAGCACTGATCGCTGTATAAATGTCAATGGTCCCAAAAAAGTGCCAAAAGTGTCCAACTAGTCAAAAAAAAAAAACATAAATCTATCCCCAATTTTGTAAATGCTATAACTTTTGCGCAAACCAATCAATATACGCTTAATGTGATATTTTTCTTTTTGTTTACCAAAAATATGTAATAGAATACATATCAGCCTAAACTGATGAAGAATTTTTTTGGGGATATTTATTATAGCAAAGTACAAAATATATATATTTTTTTTTATAAAATTGTCCCTCTTTTTTTTGTTTATAGCGCAAAAATAAAAACCGCAGAGGTGATCAAATATCACCAAAATAAAGCTCTGTTTTTGGGGAAAAAATGACATACATTTTGTTTGGGTACAACGTCACACGACCACACAATTGTCAGTTAAAGCAACGCAGTGCCGTATCGCAAAAAATGGCCTGGTCAGGAAGGGGGCAAATTCTTCCGGACCTGATGGGTTTTACTTCCTCTTTTTTACCCTGCAAAGTAAAAGCATAATGGGCTAGTATGCATCGCGCACTAGCCCATTATGTTGCACTTGCCTGCAAACGAAGCCCGCAATGTCCCCGCTGGTGGCCGCATCCATCTTCACCTCTTTTCCTTCCAGGGCCGTGGATTCTGACTCTGACTGGCCGGAGTCATGAGACGTCACTCCAGCGCTTGCGTGTGGGAGCCACCGGGCACGGGGCCTTTAGAAATGGCACAATTGTGCCCTTTCTTCAGTGCGTATGCGCCGATGACGTCAGAGCAAGCATATATGGTAAATGTCTCTTAAACCGTGCAGGTTTAGCTGATATTTCCAGTACTTACAGGTAAGCCTTATTATATAGTCTTACCTGTAGTCAGTGGTGTATTTAGGTTTTGTTTTGCCCTAGGCCTGACTAAACTTGTGCAACCCCTAATTTAAATGTGATCCACCCTTCATGTCAAGGTCACACCCCTTCATGTTTAAGACCTGCCCTGATATTTTCCAGAGGAGACAGTTCTGAGGGCCTGGGGGGGGGGGGTTCCCTTAATCTGCAGAGATTTCCTCTCACTTCCTGTTTGGATATGGGGCAGGAAATGAAGGGAAATGAACGGATGGCAAAAAAAAAATTAACAGGGGCTATAACCATCCCTTACTCTATGCAAAATGTAAAAAAAAAGGGTTGCCTATAGTTCTACATTAAGCACAAATTTCTGCTAAATTTATGGAGGACTAAGAGAATATAACCATGCCAGTGGTGCAGCAGAAAACATAGCACAGTGATGAAGGTATGTGGTCCAGGCAGTGAGCAAAGGAAGGATTGGGGGCAGGAACAAATAAATCCATCTGTTTATTTTTCTCATCAGCAATCAACAGAAATAAAATTAAGATTCCTTAATATGTACAACTGACACAAGCAAAGGATTGCAGCAAAGTCCTACTACCTACCTGCCAGGTATAGGTGACCATGTCAGTGTCCCTGGTGTCTGCACCAGTGGCGGCTGGTGAAGTTTTAGGATGGGGGGGCACAAGACCCCGCCCCTCCATGGTTGGCCCCTCCCAATTCTCATAAGCCACACCCCTTCTATAATCCACCCACTCTGTCCCCTGTATTCCACTTACTTCCACTCATAGTGTCAGCATTATACATCAGGCTCTGCACATCATATACCAGGCTGTACATTATACACAGGGCTATGCACATCATATACCAAGCTGCACATTATACACAGGGTTCTGCAGATCATATACCAGGCTGCACATTATACGCAGGGTTCTGCACATCATATACCAGGCTGCACATTATACGCAGGGTTCTGCACATTATACATCGGGCTCTGCACAACATATACCAGGCTGCACATTATACACAGGGCTCTGCACATTATACACAGGGCTCTGCACATCATATACCAGGCTGCACATTATACACAGGGCTCTGCACATCATTAAGGATGAGCTCTGGCGTGTTTGCATACTCCACGTGCAGAGCCCGTGCCGGCTTCCTGTTGGGCTCTGCACGTGGAGTATGCGAACACGCCAGAGCTCATCCCTACACATCATATACCAGGCTGCACATTATACACAGGGCTCTGCACATCATATACCTGACGAAGCTTCAATTTGTTTTAAAACCCAGACGGTATCTGGAGATCACAGACTAGGAAATGGTTTAAACTTGCATTTTAAGTTCTGACTTTATTAACCCATTGCATAGCCTCTCTACAACATTAAGCGTTATTTAGACGACAGGGGTTGCATTTAAAAGGTCATTTCGCTTTTGATAAGAAAAAAAATATAAGTACTACACTACATTTTGTATTTTTACAATTACAATTACCTATGTAGTTTCATCTGCAGCCCGCTATGACTCATACAACTGGCAAATGTTTAAACATGGTGTACATGTAGGGTGGTGTTTTGTACACGGTCAATGTACAGAACACCAACTGTGTTATGTAAGTTTCAATACAAGCAATAACAAGTAAGGATATGCAATGACATTTGCCAACTTACAACCTGGAAATATGCTTTGTTTTAGGTCCAAAGGCAGGCAAAAATTCGGGCCCGATTCATCCCTGAAATGGAGAACAAGGACGCACCGGACCCCTGCTGTGAGCCTCTCTGCACAACAGTGTGAATCTAGCCTGAACGGGGCCTTAAACTTACTCTGAAGCATGAATCGGACTGATGGTATATCAAGCACAGAAAAAAAGACTTGCGATGATCGCTTAGGAATATGGCTACATGAGATTACAAAGGGCTCCGATTAAAGCTTAAAAAATACTGGCATTTGAAAAAAAAAATCTCAGCCTGTAAAAGCACTTGTATGTTAGCTTATGTGTCCATGTGCACACAGGCGTTTACAGACATATTAGAAGCAGAGCAATTACAGTCTGAAAAAAAAAAACATGGAAAGCACCTTTAGGAGAGGAGGTGAAGCGCAGAAAAAAGCTAAACACACTGAAACGCTAGACGCATTTAGACGCATTTGAGAGGTAATGCATTTAAATGGCCAGAACAAATAAATATATTGTCCAATAGGATACATTTACGATAAAATGCATGACGCGCCTGCAGTGGGCTTTTCTCCTGCCAGGAGTTCTGACGTTTAGAGGAGCAAAGAAAACACCTTGTGTGCATGAGGTCTATTGGGTAGATAATAGAGCTGCACGATTCTGGGAAAAATGAGAATCACAATTCTTTTGATTAGAACAAAGATCACAATTCTCTCACGATTCTTTAAAATGGTAAATTTAAAAAGAAAAAAAATTTGCTTGTCGTTTGTTTTTTGTGCAAAATTTTCTTATTTTTAATATTTTTATTATTCTTTACTTTTTAATTTCTTTATTTTATTATTATTTTTTTTATCATTTTTTTTCACTTTATTGCTATCACACAGGAGAAAACAATTCACTGTGTGATACCAATTGGAGGAGACAGGTTCTCTTTATTGACCCTCTCACTTCCAAAAAACAGGAGTCCTAGCACTAGCACTGTGCTAGAACTCCTGTCACAGCTGAGATGGGAAGAGCACAGCTCTCTTCTCTCACTGTGAACATAGGCGGCAGGGACAGGAGATGGGAGACAAACTCGGCGGCCGGGGGGGGGGGGGAGTAGGGGGGAGGACGGAGTCCCGAAGACAGACAGCCAAGTGTGGTATGTGGGGGGGGGGGAGAAGGGAGGACGGACAGCAGCACACATTTTCTTATAGAAACTCACCGCCCGTATGTTGAAATTGTCTCTCCTCTGCTCACACACAGCCCCGCCTCCTCCTAACCCCGCGCTGTGATAGACAGAACACATCCCAGCATTGGACCTGCATTCTGTCTATCACAGCGTGGGGTTAGGAGGAGGCGGGGCTGTGTGCGAGCAGAGGAGAGACAGTTTCAATGCATCACGCTCTATGATCAATTTGCGTTCCACGCTGGTTACGTGGAACTGGCGGGGATTTAAGAAAATCGCGGTCATCCAGCCTGGAGATCGTGGGGGGGGGGTGAATCGAGATCGCGATCCTCAAACAATTAATCGTGCAGCTCTAGTAGATTATGAAATTTTATGGACAGACTATTATTAAAGAAGTAGGGAATCCGCGCTCTGGAAAACACCAGACAGAGGTTGCAGCCCCCCTAAAAACTCCCTAGGGAGAATAGGATATAATATAAAAGAATGGGGTGTTGGCGCTACCTCCCACTATAGAGACCCACCGGGTCTAAGTGATTTCAAGTAAATGAATAAGGACAGGCTGTACTGAGTTCCCGGGTCTGTACACCTACGGTGCCCATTATGGGGGGTCCCCACCATCCCTGTACTGAGTCCCTGGGTCTGTACACCTACTGTGCCCATTATGCGGGGTTCCCACCATCCCTGTGCAGAGTTCCTGGGTCTGTACACCTGAGGTGCCCATTATGAGGAGTTCCCACCATCCCTGTACTGAGTTCCCAGGTCTGTACACCCACTGTGCCCAATTATGAGGGTTCCTCCCACCATCCTTGTACACCTACTGTGCCTATTATGAGGGGTTCCCACCATCCCTGTACTGAGTTCCCGGGTCTGTACACCTACTGTGCCCATTATGAGGGGTTCCCACCATCCCTATAACGAGTTCCTGAGTCTGTACACCTGCTGTGCCCATTATGAGGGGTTCCCATCATCCCTGTGCTGAGTTCATGGGTCTGTACACCTACTGTGCCCATTATGAGGGATTCCCACCATCCCTGTGGCAAGTTCCCGGGTCTGTAACCTGGTGTGCCCATTATGGGAGTTCCCATCACCCCTGTGCCAAGTTTCCGGGTCTGTACACCCGCTGTACCCATTATGAGGGGTTTCCACCATCCCTGTGCTGAGTTCCTTGGTCTGTACACCTACTGTGCCCATTATGTGGGGTTCCCACCATCCCTGTAACGAGTTCCTGGGTCTGTACACCTGCTGTGCCCATTATGAGGGGTCCCCACCATCCCTGTGCTGAGTTCCTGAGTCTGTACACCTACTGTGCCCATTATGAGGGGTCCCCACCATCCCTGTAACGAGTTCCTGGGTCTGTACACCTACTGTGCCCATTATGTGGGGTTCCCACCATCCCTGTGCAGAGTTCCTGGGTCTGTACACCTGAGGTGCCCATTATGAGGAGTTCCCACCATCCCTGTACTGAGTTCCCAGGTCTGTACACCCTCTGTGCCCATTATGAGGGTTCCTCCCACCTTCCCTGTACACCTACTGTGCCTATTATGAAGGGTTCCCACCATCCCTGTAATGAGTTCCTGGGTCTGTACACCTGCTGTGCCCATTATGAGGGGTTCCCACCATCCCTGTGCTGAGTTCCTGAGTCTGTACACCTGCTGTGCCCATTATGAGGGGTTCTCACCATCCCTGTGCCGAGTTCCTGGGTCTGTACACCTGCTGTGCCCATTATGGGGGTTCTCACCATCCCTGTAACGAGTTCCCGGGTCTGTAAGCTGATGTGCATATTATGAGGGGTTCCCACCATCCCTGGGCCAAGTTCCCGGATCTGTATATCCGCTGTGCCCATTAAGAGGGGTTCCCACCATCCCTATGCTGAGTTCTTCTTACAAGTGTGGTCTCAGATCTGGGCATTCCTCTTTAGGGGTCCAATCACTGACGGACACCCTCTCCATTCAACATTACTTTTTATCTCTTCCAAACTGTTGAGCAGATCAGTACATTCTGCACTCATAGAATAGAGGATTCCTTTTTAATGTCATTCCTACAGCCACCTTAAATGATTGCACTGCAGAGAATGTTCTGATCTGCTAAACAGTTTGTAAGAGATAAAAAGTACTCTGGAAAGGAAAGGGTCACTGTCAGGCAGTGATTGGAATGGTCAGATCTGAGACCGGAGGCTGCAGGATTTGAGCAGTGAATATCTAATCTATGCAAACGGAGATAGTGAAGGGGGAGGGGAATCAGTGTGATAGGGAAGGTGTACAGAAGTGCACTACATGGAGAGAGGTGAAGTAAAGTTGGAGATTAAAATGCTGCTGTACAGTCACTCAGGACACAGCGATAATAGCCCCTTCTGCCCCCTCCCACCTCCAGTCCTGGCATGTAGAAGTGTACCTGGAGATTTCTGTGTGCACTGCTGGATGCCGAGTCTGTGTCACAGGGAGATGAATGGAGCTGCCTCTGCAACTGAGCAGTTGTTCTTCTTAAAGCCCCACCCTATGGACCCAATCAATTACAAGCACTGGAAACCTAATGCTAGAGGTGGAGTTTTCGTGGCTACAAGCTTTGCGCCCCAAACACACTCTAAACTACGCCAATAGAGCTTCTTAGCCCCAATCACGTGTTTACACACGGGTCATGCCTCCAATAGCACCCTGTGTCCGGCGCCCTTAACACACCCACTTAAAGGGACACTTTAAAAAAAAAATTAATAAGTAGCTTTGGGGGGGGGGGGGGGCTTAGCCTCCTATTGACGGGCCGCCACTGGTCTGCGCCATCTGCGCAGTGCAGCTGCTTTATGGGGGCGCCAGACCGATTTCTCTTGCGACCCAGTCCACCTCATAAGACTGGCGCTGCACTAAAAGTGTAGCACAAGCCAGTGGGGACTCTTTTCATGCTGCCCTAGGCCTGGCCCTTGTTGGCCTAGGCCAAGATACAGCGTTGCCTGTAGGTCAAAGTTGTGTAACTAGGTTTACAACCACTTTAATTCTCCTCTGCATAGACTACGCAATTTTAAATCATATATTCAATGAAACTGGAAATCCTCTTAAAAAAAAAATATCCTTTTAAGGCCTACCTGGTTTCTGCTATAAAGGTATGCAGACAAACTAAGCTGTGTATGCTTGTATAAGAGGCTAGAGGCATATTTAGAGCTATACATTATAAATAACCTTTTAGGATTGCATTAAACATAGTATATACTAAAATTTTAACAATTTAGTTCCAGGCACTATTGTCTGCTCTGATCACCTGCCAAAGCAGTACGTATTTGCTGTAAGGACTGCCCGGGGCAAGCCACAGCGTCTGCATATTTCTTGGTATTAAAACGTGTATACAATGCATCCTGTGTGAATAAAAAATTTACCAAAAAATTCACTGCTTATCACAGCATTTAACTTGTGTATTTTAGTCACAGCTAATACATTTTGTCACAAACATTTTAAGCAGTAAGGTATACAAAACAGCCCTCTTTCTAACTATTCCCTTGCCTATAATAAGGGCACAGTACAGTTTTAAAGTCAAATAAGCTGCCCATAAAGAGTGCAATATCTGCAAAAGCTAAACCAGATTTAAACTTCAAATCACATAAAGCCTGCGTTCACACTGGGTAAGATGTGTGTGGTGTAACTTAAAAGCGGACTTCAACCACAATTTAATGGCAGAGATTTCACCTTCTCAGCCCCGCACAACAGATACACGAGAATCGATTATCTATTTATCTCACAAAATGACTTACCCTTTCTTCAGTGCACTTCCATCGACCCCATGTTCCTATCCGACCACCACCCCATATCCATGACTGTATCGTTCCCGGAGACACTTGCCCACCCTCAGTCCTGGAGACTAGACCCCTCGCTGCTCACAGATTTCTCTATAGCTAAAGAAGTTGAGTAAAGCATTAAACATTACTTCATAGAAAATAAACCCACAGACACCTCCCCAGTTATTACCTGGGAAGCCCACAAATGTGTGATAAGGGGTATTCTGATTGCAGCAGCTGCAAAATGAAAACGAGAGAGAGAGACACATCAAGGAACTTACAACCCAAATCCAGAAGCTGGAGTGCGTCCATAAATGCACACAAGCTTTAGACACCCTACAAACCCTCCTTCAAGCCAGAACCAAACTTCCGGAAATACAAGGCAAACAACTAAGACGTAAAGAGAAAAGGAGTAGGAGTGGCACTGTTTAGTGTTGTCTTGATAAATGCTTTGATGCAATATTAAAGTGTATGTAAAATAAAGTGACCTGGTGTGTTACTTCATGGATGAATAAATGATGGTGGTGAACCATAAATATAAATATACCAGTGACAAATAATATATATAAAAAAAATATATAAAAAAATATATGCAAATATGCTGAAAAGTAATGATGTGACTATTTCTATTGCTTCATTTATGTGTTAGCAATCAGTAGAGGCAGCAGTTTTTTTGTTTTGTCTTGTCTGTTTATCTGGCAGTACTTTTTTCCATTGCGCGGATTCACACACATCTTCAAACAACTATGACGCAAATATATCTTATCCCAAAAAGTCTACTACGAATACGGCAACAAAGGTGGAAAATTATTGGCCAGGACCCTACAAACTAAGAGCCGCCTCGACGAAACACTCTCTGACAAACGCATCGGGAAGTAAAGTAAACTCAACCCCGGACATAGCTAAACAATTTGTCGATTACTACACACAACTATACAACTTACCCCCAACAGACCCAGCAAAAGACAACTCTTCAAGGAAACAATAATTCAAGGACTTCCTTAAACAATATAGCCCTGCCCCAATATCAAATACCCTGGAACAAGAGCTAGAAGGCCCTCTGACTGGTAAAGAAGCTGAACTGGCACTGAAACAAATGAAACCGGGCAAAAATCCGGGATCTGACAGTCTAACAATAGGTTACTTATAAAACCTACTCAGACCTCCTCACCCCCTTCTTTATCTCGGCCTTTAACTCCTTTGCATCACCATCCGAGCCCCCACGAGACCTACTAACAGCCCACATTGCAGTAATTCCGAAACCAGGGAAAGATCCCTCCATGGTCAAAAACTACAGACCACTCTTGCCAGTGTGATATTAGAGCTTATCTGGTCAGATTTGCCACCTGCTTGCCATCCTTGCAGGAAAGGGCCCTGGCTGGGTATTAGCCACAAGCGATCTAGCTTGTGCAAGCTGGTAAGCGCGTTATTCATGCGGTGGTGGACAAACACTGTGTCAGTGTGATTCACTATCATCAGGAGGAAGATTATTATCTAATGAATATATGCACTTTTGCCTGCATGGGTGGCGCAATGTTTCTATATGCTACCCGCTAAGGATCATCTTTCCCAGCCTATACCAGTTCCCATGGACTAATATTATTATTATATAGATTCGTTCATCATTGATTTTTATGCTGAGTATGTAATGGACTGCCATTATTACAATATATAGATTCACTTATTACAGGCTTATATGTTATGAGCATGTTAGTTTTTTCTTTTTTTTTTTTTTGTCACAAATTGCCATCATTTTAGTTGAGAGAGCACAGCTCTATTTATTACCACATTTTTTTTTTCTGTGTATAACTCACAGCCAAGTTGCTGCTTTTTAGGAATCAGATCACAGTGCAGTTTTTTTTTTCTTTTTATACGCTGCTATTGGAGGCACTCGGCGGAGGAGCCAGGACCACCGACGGGAGACCCAACCAAAAGAGGATCAGAACTGCTCTGTGCAAAACCATTGCAGGCAAGTTTATTTTTATTTTGTATTATTATTCTTACCTTAAGAATCTTTTAAACTGTTTTGTGTTGGGAAACATATGTTGGCAATAATAACAACAGGTATCCTTTGTATTCATATATGCAACTTTTCAGAGACCCTAAATTATGATTAACCATTCTAAATGCTTTGTTAGAATGTGAGAGGAAGCGAGGAGAATCTCCCAAACCAGGACAAAGACAACTATCATAACAAAACAGATGGTCTAACTCAACCCTAGTTAAAAAAAAAAAAAAAAAAAAAATTCTGCCCCTGTGTGGTTTCTGTAAAAGGAATTGATGGGGACTGTATACAATGGGGACATAATCAGCAATAGAAACTGAGAGAAGGGCTTAACCCTTAACAACCAAAACCAAACCAAAAAGTTAATAGGTAAAAAATCTAATAAAATCCTTACAGAATTCTACTTTACCACTTGCCGACCAGTCACCGTATATCAGATATACGATGGCAGGGCGGCTCTATTGCGTGAATCGCCATACCAGTATGGCGCTCAGTGCAATAGCTATAAGCAGGCAGGCACGCGCGTCGCCGATTCGTGTAATCGGCGGCTGGAATGTCCGCCAGCCACCCGTGATCTCTCCACAGAGAGCCAGTGTAAACAAGGTAGATCCCCGTTCTAACAGGGGTGTAGAGAGATTATAATAAAAATGTCATAAGTCTATCCCCTATTTTGTAGACGCTATATCTTTTGTGCAAACCAATCAATATACGCCTATTGTGATTTTTTTTAACCAAAAATATGTAGAAGAATACATATTGGCCTAAACTGGTGGAGAAATGTGTTTTCTCTTACCGCCCATGGACTGACACATCCTCTTCATACTTCAAACAGACAAGTGGGTTTATGTCCCTGCTCATAGGAGAAGACTCGGCAGAATGTTAAATGTTACAACATACATTCCAATACCAGAGCTGAACAGCCCCACCCAGGGGATGGTCCCTCCGGACATAACCCTCCTATGTGCAGCCAGCAGCCTCAGTTTTTTTTTGCCTAGCAGAGGAGAGGACGTGGCTCTCTTCGGAGACAGTCTCCTGAAGATATTTTTTAATTCTTTTGGAATTTTATAATTTTATTTTTGAGATCTTCTATCAACTGTCGGCTGGGCAACAGGTTGTGTACAAGATATCCTCGTAGTCTTCCCTGTCTGACCATCGAGCGTGCTGATCCTCGCTTTGCGTGAGACTCAGTTCACGACATGCCCCACGACTCAAGGGGTGGCCGGTGCTTTTATGCTCAAGATTGAGCAGTTCTGCTGTATCTTTCACGGTGGACCAGGCTGACAGCTACTCAGTACCGCACTGTGATAGGTCTGTCAGGAACACACCAGTGGGTCCTTCTAGGACGGGTAAGTACTCTCTCCTGCCTCCGCAGGTGAGTACATGCTGTGTGTTCCTCTGTTATGGGGGATTTTCCCTGTCTCCCCCTTGTTGTTTGCTGCTCTCTGTCACCTTACTCTGGCGCTGTTCTGCCTGGGGGTCACTCTGTCCCGGGGGGGGGGGGCTAATGGTGTCTGCATTGAGCTGGGGAATGTTTTCAGTGTTTTGGGGCCTGGTGCGTCATGTTTTTTCTCATACTGTATGTTTTTTCATAGTGCGCATGGCGGCCATCTTGCCGTGGATCGATATGGCGCAGTTACATTGCGGCGGCCATTTTCTTGGAGCCGCGCACGCTTTTTGTGCTGTTTGGCCTCTATCGCTGCTGACTCGGCGCGATTCACCTCACACTCTCCTCACTGGTCACTCGCACTGTAAGCACAGCACAGGCTGCAGAGCCGAGTGGTCCTATCCGGGGTGGTGAGTCCCCTGGATAACCCCCCCCCCCAGTCAGCACAGCCAGAGGGTGGGCTTTTCTTTTACTATTGACAAAAGTCTAAGAGAGTGGCGAGTTATGGAGTCTGGTTCACCTGCTTCCCCATACATGTCAGTGGCAACAGGCAGTGCTCCTGCACCTGCGGTCCCCATAGACCAGTTGTCGGCAGTCCTGGAATAATTTCTTGCCAGGATGGAAGCGGCGTGCGAGCGCAGGGGAGCTATTAAGCGCCATCTCCTCACACAATCTCCACAATGGGAGTGCTCTGATTCAGATATGGGCCTAGCTGCTGCTCAGGACCCTAGCTCTGAATTTTTTGATGTTTTTGAACAGGACATTCCTTGTGAGGAAGACTCCTGCTCTGAGTCAGTACATGACAGGGCGCTTGTAAGTGAACTCATTGATGCTGTGAGGGACACTCTCAAGTTGGATGCTGCGGCTGAGAAACCTCAGGTTCTTTTAAAGCCAAGCCTTCTAAAAAAGTTTTTCCTTACATGCCTTTCTTTGACAGGTTCATAGATCAGGTTTGGGAAAAGCCGCAGAAGACTTTTGTGCTCCCGCGGCGTCTGTCTATTAGGTTCCCCCCTTTGATGAGGCCCAGAATCCAAGGGTAAGCCCTCCCAAACTGACAAGAGAGCGGCTGGTGGACAGAAGTGTCCCTGGGTGCGTAAGCCGAACAAGCCGGCTACCAAACCCGCCACCGCATGAAGTATTGCCCCCGCCCGACTCCTGGGTGGGGAGGCGACTTTGCAGATTCACGGATCGATGGACCTCCCAGATCTCTGACCGGTGGGTGTGCGAGGTGGTCACCTCGGGGTACAGGAGTTCCTGGCCTACAAACAGATTCTTTCCCTCAAATCTCCCTCTCCTTCCAGCGCGTCGAGCGGCCCTCTTGAGGGCAGTGCAGGACTTGCTCAGGTACGGAGTAATTGTGCCGGTACCGTCACAGGAGAGGTTTCAGGGATTTTATTCTAATCTGTTTGTGGTCCCAAAGAAGGACGGAGTACGTCGAATCCTGGACCTCAAGGCCTTAAATGCCTTTGTGAAGGTTCAAAAGTTCCGCATGGAATCCATTCGCACGGTGATTGCTGCGCTCCATCCTGGGGACTTTCTGGCATCCTTGGACATGAAGGACGCCTACTTGCATGTCCCAATCTGCACGAGTCACCAGAAGATTCTGCGCTTTGCGATCGGCGAGGTCCACTATCAATTTGTGGCCCTTCCCTTCGGCTTGGCGTGGGCACCGCAGGTTTTCACCAAGGTGCTTTCCCCCGATTCTGGCTTTGCTGAGACAGCGAGGCATTGCTATCGTGGGCTATCTGGACGATATCTGGCTCAAAATTAGAAGAAAATGTGACGATAGTCAGTCAGACCCTCCGGGACTTCGGTTGGCTACTGAACACTCAGAAGTCGGTCCTGGTTCCGACTCAGTGTCTGGAGTATCTAGGTTTGATCCTGGACTCCTCGGAAGCGAAGGTGTTCCTTCCCTTGGAGAAGTTACAGAATCTTCAATCTGCGGATCGGGTTCTGACGTCCCGAAAATGGTCGTCGATCCGTTTCTGCATGAGGGTCCTGGTACTCATGGTGGCCTCCTTTGAGGCCGTTCCGTATGAACAATCACACACTCGGGCCTTACAGAGGGAGATCATGTCCACTTGGGTCAAGTCACCGTTCTCGTTGGATCGTCAGATCCAGGCGAGTCACCTGGTCAGGGCATCCCTGACGTGGTGGTTGAGATCCTCGGCCCTTCGGTCCGGGAAGTCGTTCCTTCCTATACAGTGGACGGTGATTACGACGGACGCCAGCCTTACGGGCTGGGGTGGAGTTTGGGGAGTCCTATCAGCCCAAGGGCTTTGGACTCTGGATGAATCCCGTCTACCGATCAATGTCCTGGAACTCCAGACAATCAGACCGTGCCTCTCCTCGTGGTCGGAGAGGCTACAGGGACACTCGGTCAGAATCCAGTCAGACAACGCCACAGCGGTGGCTTATGTCAACCATCAGGGGGAAACTCGTAGCTCAGCTGCGGCGTCTGAGGTCGCTCACATCCTAAGGTGGGTGGAAAGAAGCGTGCCGGCTCTGTCGGCCGTTTATATTCCAGGAATAGACAACTGGCAGGCGGACTATCTGAGCCACCAGACGTTGGACCAGGGGGAGTGGTCCTTGCATCCGGAGGTGTTTCAACTCCTTTGCCGGCGGTGGGGCACTGGGCAGACACCTCAGACGTGTTGGTTGCCCCGTGGGGTCAGTATCGCCTGATGTATGCCTACCCTTCGCTGCAGTTGCTTCCTCGCCTGCTTCGCAGGGTGGAGGCCGAGGGCATTCCAGTGATTCTCATTGCTCCGGATTGGCCACAGCGTTATTGGTACGCCGATCTTGTGCTCCTCGTAACGGATGTTCCCTGGTGTCTGCCATTGCGGGAGGACCTTCTGTCTCAAGGTCCCATACTTCATCCTGCTTTACAGTCGCTGGCTTTAACGTCATGGCTATTGAAAGCCAGGTGCTGAGAGACCGAGGTCTCTCGGATTTGGGCATCTCAACCATGCTGAGGGCACGGAAATCTTCATCAAGAAAGATATATCACCGTACCTGGAAGGCTTACATCGCTCTGTGCGAGGAGCTGGATTGGCGTCCACGGACGTATTCCGTTCCTAGGATCCTGCTGTTCTGTGTGGCCCAAAAGCTTGCTTTAAGTACCATCAAGGGTCAGATTTCGGCCTTGGCTGTCTTCTTTCAACCGCTGGCAGGCCATTCCGATTGGCACCTTTGTGCAGGGGTTCGCCATGTGCTCCCCCAATAAACCTCCTCTCCCTCCTTGGGATCTGAATATGGCGCTCTCGGTTCTTCAAGAACCGCCCTTTGGAAACATCAGAGCTATCCCTCTCTTAACCTTGTCTCAGAAGGTGGCTTTCCTGGTAGCCATTACTTCTGTCAGGCGGGTGTCTGAGTTGGCGGCATTGTCTTGCAAGCCGCCTTACCTGGTCCTCCATAAGGATAAAGCGGTGTTGCGTCCGCGGCCTTCTTTTCTTCCGAAGGTGGTCTTGGCCTTTCACCTTAACAATGAACATTGTTCTTCTGTCCTCATCCATCGCATCCCAGAGAGTTTGCGCTTCACACGTTAGACGTGGTACGTGCCTTGCGGGTGTACCTGTCTGTTACTGCTCCCATTCGGAAGTCTGACTCGCTGTTTGTGGCTGTGTCTGGTCAACAACAGGGCCAAACTGTGTCGTCTGCCACCATTTCTAGGTGGATCAGGCAGACCGTCATACAGGCCTATGCCCTTAAGGGGCGGGCGCCTCCCTTTCCGGTTACGGCGCATTCAACCAGGGCAATTGGTGCTTCCTGGGCTTTCCGACATCAAGCGTCGGTTGCACAAGTGTGCAAGGTGGCGACCTGGTCGTCTGCACATACCTTTTCAAAGTTTTACAAGGTTGATGTGGCTGCATCTTCTGATGCTTCCTTCGGCCGCAAGGTTTTGCAGGCGGCTGTTTAAAGCTGCAACTCTTCTGTTGAGGAGCTCTGCTTGTTTGGAGTGAATTTTTTTTTTCCCGTTTAAACTGCTCCCACCCCTCTTCTTTGACACTGCTTTGGGACGTCCCAATTGTCAAGTGTGAAGAGGCTGTGTCAGTCCATGGACGGTAAGAAAAAATAGGATTTTTGTACTCACCGTAAAATCTGTTTCTCTGACGTCCATGGACTGACACAGCACCCACCCTTCCTTTTAAGGTTTGTACTGCTTTGTTACGAACTGAGGCTGCTAGCTGCAGGTAGGAGGGTTATGTCCGGAGGGACCGCCCCCTGGACGGGGCTGTTCAGCTCTGGTATTGGAATGTATGTTGTAACATTAACATTTAACATTCTGCCTAGTCTTCTCCTATGAGCAGGGACATAAACATACTTGTCAAGTATGAAGAGGCTGTGTCAGGCCATGGACGTCAGAGAAACGGATTTTACGGTGAGTACAAAAATCCTATTTTTTTGGTTTTTTAAGTTGGGCATATTTAGTATAGAAAAAAATAGAAAAATTTACTGTTAGTATTTTTTTGTTTATAGTGCAAAAAATAAAGACCGCTGAGGTGATCAACTGCCACCAAAAGAAAGCTCTGTTTGTGGGGAAAAAAAGAACATCAATTTTGTTTGAGTATGTCGCACAAGCATGCAATTGTCAGTTAAAGCGATGCAGTGCTGTATAGAAAAAATGGCCTGGTCATTAAAGGGGTAAATCCTTCCGGGGCTGAAGTGGTTAAAATGTATAAAAATTGTTTCAAGGACAATATTTTTATAAATGATATGCAGCAAAAGAAGACACGGTAGTTCCTCTTTAAGATCCACAATAAGGGGAAAAAAAGAAACCATACCTTTAATCTCAAAATCACATTTGTCACACCATCAAATTACAAGCCTACATAGGAAATCACAGGTTTTTGTCATGTTTCAATCTGTTTACTTTATGAAATTGAAAAATTATCAGAAAATATTCTTTTCTACCTGTCAAGTTATCTTTCCCTGCAGGTTACCAAAAGCCGAAGGTTCAACAAAATAGATTGCTGGGGGAATAATTTCCTGTACTGAGACAAAGATCAGTGATGAATGCCAGCTCTGAAAGCTGAAGAGTTTCTACCTTTAGTGGTTAATTACTTACAACAAATGTGACACTGGGAGCAGAACCCAAATGAAACACTTTTAATTAACAAAAGGACTTTGCACAAAAATAGATCAATTTAGGTTCACACACAGCTAATTAATAACTTTCTATGATACTTACTGAACCAAAAAGAGGCAACTATGACTAAGAAAACTGATAGTAAACAATTCCAACAGAGTATAGAGAAATCTAAAATCTTGTGTCTGTTTGAGAGGTATTAAGTGGAATTTGTTTCAACAGTCATGTTCTTGTATTTAACAGATTCATTTAACATGGTCCATTACCTGGGATTTAAAAGCCTGTAATGCTGCTTGAAGCTCATTGATTTTTTCTTCATTTTTCTGCAGTTGGGACTGGGTCTCTTGGCGAATTGTAAATTCCTCTTCATACTAAAATGAACAGAAATAACTATTGTCATTTTCCAAAATCAGCCATACTGAACCATCCCATTCCCTTTAGAGAAATATATATATATATATATATATATATATATGTATATATATTTTTATATATATATATATATATATATAGTTCTCAGGCAACTAAGAGAGAGGGAGGGAGGGGGAGGGAGGGTTAGGGAGGGAGGGGTAGGGAGGGAAGAAAGGGTGGGTGGAAGAAAGAAGAGAAAGAGGAAGAAAAATAGAAAGGGTGGGAGGGAGAGCGAAAGGGTGGGAGGGGGAGCGTGTGCAATTTTAAAGCATGACATGTTGGGTATCTATTTACTCAGCATTGCATCATCTTTCATATTATACAAAAAAATTAGGGCAACTTTATGGTTTTGTTTAGTTTTTTTATTCATTAAAAGTGTATATACGTGTACCCTGAATTCCATCAAATCAAATGGCTTTCACGAAAATAATATGATATGCTGAGATTATCTGGGGTTTTTACAATCTCTTAACAGGCTATACATTTTCAACATATTAAAACAGAAAAAATATGTTTGAAAGACTGCTGCGCAAATACAGTGCAACATCCTTAAGGTTTCCTGGCTGTCGCTTGGCAAATCAAAGTTTCAGCTCCTTCCATACATTTTCTATAGGATTAAGGTCTGGAGACTGGCTAGGCCATTCCATGACCTTAATCTGCTTCTTCTTGAGACACTCCTTTGTCGCCTTGGTGGGACCTTGATTTCCAAATGAAATGCAATTCACAGTCTGTTGGTTCCCCAATTTATCACAGACTGTGAAAACTTTTGCATTTAATTTGTACAACAAGGTCACAGAGTCTGGAGGAAGAGTGGTGAGGCACAGAATCCAAGTTGCATGAGGTCCAGTGTGAAGTTTCCACAGTCAGCGATGATTTGGGGAGCCATGTATTTTATCAAGTCCAAAATCAGCACAGCCCTCTACCAGGAAATTCTGGAGCATTTTGTGCTTCCCTCTGCTGACTTTTTGATGATATTCTAATTTTACGAGATGTGCCTGTATGTGTTTTGGTAATGTGTCATATAAGCAACAGACTATTTTAATTAACGTACTTAGTCAAAAAAGGTCTAATATACATGTAACCGGTTTATAAAAAATAACTATTCATTCCTCAAATTGGAGACACAAGACAAATACGCTTATGTCCATGACATTGTGAATCATGCAGACAGATTAAAAACAGAAGGGATTAAGTCACATATTGTAAAAATAAATCTCCAATAACGAAGAGGTTTTACTGCATTATTGTCTCATTGTTCAGAAAAGAAATATCCCGTGGAGTTTTCGAGATTCATGGGAATTGAAAGAACTGAAATGCCAAAAACCGAGAAATTCATACTGTGTTTATTTTGTAGGATAAAAGCAAATTGGCTGATAGACAATGGTTCAAGTGACAGTTTCATAAAACATATCTTGCTACTTTTTAGTGCATTTGGAAGTTGGATTTAGTAAATTAATGTGTGCACAATGTAATTCTTAGAGGTTAGAGGTATTTGCAAAATTTGTCATCAGGTTTACAACCTTTACAAAAGTGTAAGGTTGTAACAAATGATTATTTTCATAATCGATTAGTTGGCCGATTTTAGTTTCGATAAATAACTTAAAAAAGTTTGGTGTATAATGTAGTACTCATGGAAAGATAAAAAAAAAAAAAATATATATATATATATATATTCTTGAATATCTCTATGCAGTGGTAAATATAAATAACCAGCTATATGGTTGGGGAAGAAAATATCCAATTCACTCTAAAAATAACAGACAGAAGAGATATATATACTATTAAAGGTTGGATCTGTTACATATCTTAGGACTCAAAGATCAAAATATTTATCTAAAGAAAAAAAAAAAACTTAAAAAAACCTAAAACACTGTTTCACAGATTTTCATACAGGATTGTAATGTAATTTTAGGCATGACACACTTCCTTGTTAAAGGCAGGTAGCTTGATACAAGCTACCTGCGCCTGCTGTTACTTATGCTGGCCATACACAATTTTTTCCTTTGAAAATGTTAGTTTTACGAAAGTTTTATTCTCTAATAGTTATTAGTCATATTGACGTTCCATTTTCGACCACAGTGACAGGAAAATTTGAAGGAGCAGAATAGAAAACATTTCTTGATTAAACAAATTTTCAGACAGTTTATGTGGTTTTCTTTAGAAATCACATTTTAAAATTGAATGTTAAAAGCAAGTGAAATTTCCGAACGGCATTTGTCCATTTATCAAATGTACAAAGAATTTTTGTACGAATATTCATACAAATATTCTTGTCCAAAGATCGATATGTGTATGTTCAGCAAAAGAATTTAGTAGCAGCAGCATTCTTTTTGTATCACCT
Organism: Rana muscosa; assembly: GCA_029206835.1. NCBI lineage: Eukaryota > Metazoa > Chordata > Amphibia > Anura > Ranidae > Rana > Rana muscosa. The sequence continues at coordinate 804,762,164 of CM055117.1, read as the reverse complement.
GTCATGATGGAGTTAAAAAAATGTCTATTGAAATTGCTCCTGAAATCGCCAAAAGTAGTACAGAAACTACTTTCGGGTGTCGGCGTCGAACCAATTTGGACGGTTCTATTGCGGGCAATAGTCGCCGATTTGCCATGTCAAATTGCATGCCAAACTGCATCAACCAGGGCTAAAACAGTGAATATATTATATATATATATATATATATATATATACACACACACACACACACACACACAGACACACACACACACACACATATATATATATATTATACAGCCCTCACAAATCCATTCGCCCGCTCGCATTTTGCGAGTGGATTTGGAGGGCTGGCGAGAAGGGCTGCCTGGTAGCAGCGGGGGGGGAGCACCGCCGATCACAGAGGGGAAGAGCGGATAGCTGCCGGCTGGTTGATCAGAGCGCAGGGGAACATCCCAGCTTTCATTTCAATAGCTGTGTGGGGTTTAAGTGACGGTGCACGGCAGGGGAACACACAGCTATTGAAATGAAAGCTGTGATGTTCCCTGCTCTGATCATCCGGCCAGAGGCTCCCATCCACAGGTAGACTGCATGGGGGGGCGCAGGCTGCACGGGGGACGCAGGCTGCATTGGCGGACACAGAAAAAGTTGTTAATATTTACTTAATTCTGCATAAAACATTCATGTGTGTTCCCCCGGCGTGTGCCATCATATATAGCCCCTCCCCTTTTTATGGGACTTTGATAGACAGATCACCCGTCCAATCCTAGGATGGGTGACATATATCAAAGTTCCCTGGAAAAGGGGAGGGGCTTATGTGACGGCGCACGGCGGGGGAACACATATTGAAATGAAAGCTGTGATGTTCCCTGCTCTGATCATCCGGCCAACGGCTCCCCTCTCTTCCCCTCCACAGGTAGGCTGCATGGGGGGCACAGGCTGCATTGGCGGACACAGATACAGTTGTTAATATTTTACTTAATTCTGCATAAAACATTTAAGTGTAATTTCATGAGATAATTTATGAGGGCGGGTTTAGGGGTGGGATTTTGGGCGGGGCAGGGCAACTGGTAGCGAGTAACCCTTAAGGCCTGGCTAGAAGCTCAGGACTTGAAATTTTGAGCCATATTATATATATATATATATATATATATATACACACACACACACACACACACACACACACACACACACAGTGCCTTGCGAAAGTAATCACCCCTCCTTGGCTTTTTACCTATTTTGTTACATTACATCCTTTAGTTCAATGATTGTTTTTAATCTGAATTATATGTGACGGATCAGAACACAGTCTAAGTTAAAGTAAAATTAGAAAAATATATACATAAAATAGGATTTTTGTACTCACCGTAAAATCCGTTTCTCTGACGTCCATGGACCGACGCAGCTCTCATACTGATTACATGTGGGTATATGTCCCTGCTCGCAGGAGAAGACCTAGGCAGAATGTTAGAGGTTAAAACATTCTAGAACAAGCCAGAGCTGAACAGCCCCGCCCAGGGGGGCGGTCCCTCCGGACATTACCCTTCCACCTGCAGCTAATCAGCCTCAGTTCGTAACAAAGCAGTACAAACTTAAAAGGAAGGGTGGGTGCTGCGTCGGTCCATGGACGTCAGAGAAACGGATTTTACGGTGAGTACAAAAATCCTATTTTCTCTTATTGTCCATGGACCGACGCAGCTCTCATACTGATTACACGTGGGACGTCCCAAAGCAGTATAAGAAAAGGGTGGGAGCAAAAAAAAGTAAGGATCAACCAAAACTTCACTCCAAACCAGCAGAGCCCCTCAACGAAGGAGTTGCAACATTAGACAGCGGCCTGCAACACTTTGCGGCCGAAGGAAGCATCCGAAGATGCAGCCACATCAACCTTGTAGAACTTTGAAAAGGTATGAACGGACGACCAGGTCATCGCCTTGCACACTTGTGCAACCGACGCTTGATGTCGGAAGGCCCGGGAAGCACCAATTGCCTTGGTGGAATGCGCCGCAACCGGAAAGGGAGGCGCCCGCCCCTTAAGGGCATAGGCCTGTATGACGGTCTGCCTGATCCACCTAAAGACGGTGGCAGACGACACCGCTCGGCCCTGTTTTGGACCAGACACAGATTTCCGAATGGAAACAGTAGCATACAGGTACACTCGTAAGGCATGTACCCATGTTAATGTATGAAGCGCAAACTCTCAGGGAAGCGATGTGTGAGGACACAAGGACGGAAGAACAATGTCCTTCTTAAGGTGAAAGGCCAAGACCATCCTTAGAAAAGAAGGATGGTCGTGGGCGCAACACCAACATTTCTTTCTCGTACATCACGGGACACAGAGCGACATAGTCATTACTAATGGGTTATATAGATACCTTCAGGTGCTGGCACTGGCAACTTCCAAAACCGGAAGTACCCTCCCCTATATAAGCCCCTCCCATCCGGGAGCACCTCAGTTTTTTGCCAGTGTCTAAGGTGTTGGCCAAGAAGAAACATGTGTTTTTCACTGAGCTTGCGTACAGGTTCTTTTGGGCCTCAGTAAGCTATTCCGGATCCGACCAAAAAAGCTTCATAGCTAAACGGTCGGTACCCGGGCCTTGCAGAGAAGAGCAAGGTTTTGCCTGTAATGCTTCTCTTAGGAGAGCTGGACCCTGGGATCCAGAGCTCTGGTCATACCCACGACCAAGATGTTTTCTGTACAGGGTGCTATACAGGTCCAGGGGAGTGGAATCCTTGGGAACCCGGTCCCTGAAGGTTTGATTACAATGCCTGCCGTGATAGGTGAAGTTTGGGCTTCTGTGGACCAAACAAAGTCCTGCGGCGAGGAAAAGGTAAGTGGGGGCCCTCGGGAACTTGGTTCTATTGAGGGACCCCCAAGCCTATTTTGTCTTTCTGCCTGTTACCTAAGGTATTCCCGCTAATATTCTGTGTATGCCTGTTACTACTAAGAAAATGTAAAAATTTTAATAGTAGGCAAGAAAAAAAAAAAAAAAAAAGTAAGACCGCAGTACCTGTGTTAGACACTAGAGGCCGCTATGGTTCTTTTTCTTGTAATGTGGATTTTTTTCTTCCAGAATCAAATCCAGGCAGTTGGTATGTTCTCTGCTGGGAAGCTGTCTCCTCTGTCCTGTTGCTGCGCTCATCCATCCCCGGGCCCTGCGGCAAAGGGGCCTTGGCTCCCATCTAGCTCCTTATTGTTTTTAAAAAAGGCGCAGAAGGCGCACATGCCCGCGCGCGTGCGCGTGCACGCGCCTCTATTCATAGAGGCGATCTGAAAAAAGGGGCGGAGCGGGTGGATGACGCTCAGGTGTGCGCCGCGGCGCTACTGCGCATGTGCGGGCGTCCAGCGTGTTTTAAAAGCACATTATAGCTGGCTATTGAATGCACAGACAGAGCTAGCAACAGTATAAAGGCACACAGAGGCGGTTGATGCAGGCATCCCCTAGAAAGGCACTTTAGTAGACACCAACTGTGATATAGCAGCAATTGTGCTAGACTATTCTCAGTAAAAGTGGTGTATTACGGCTGGAATACCTCAGCTTTAGGCTTAGGAATATGCCGTCCAGAAGCTCCGGAACTGAATCTTCCAGGAAGCGAAGGGGGTCTCATCGGGCTCTGAGGATCTTGGGCATGCTTCTGCTGCACCAGTCTCCCCTGAAGTTCAGAGGTAAGTGACCGTAGAGACCCCGCAGGGGTACTTGGTACTGTGGTGTCCTCAGTTCACCTGCTCCTGTGTATGTAACAGAGGAGGTTTTTTCCTCAGCTCTGGGAGGATTAGAGAGAGATTGTCAACATTGATCGCTGCCTCCCTGTCAGGGAAAGCACGCTGATCTCCGTCTCCTCCTTCAGAGTGCCTGTTAGCAGAGCAACAGTCCCATACAGGGATCGACCTGCCTGAAGGGGATCAGGATGAGGTTGATTCTGTTATAGAGGCATCAACAGTGGAGGAACCTTTCTCAGCATCTCAAGCTGAAAGATTATGGGTTCAGTCTCTGACTAACATGGTCCGATCGGCATTTAAAAATGCACCTTGCGGAACCATCAACCACTACTGTATCCTCGTTGGGGTCGCTAGAAGCCCCCAGACTGTCTGTTCTTTTCCACTTCACCCTTTACTGAAAGGGCTTATTTACCAGGATTGGGAACGTCCTGAGAAAATATTTATTCCCCCAAGAGATTTCCGGTGGTCTATCCCATGGAGGATAAGTTCATCAAGAAAAAAATAAAAATAAAATAAAAATAAAATGGAAGGTCCCTACAGTGGACGCAGCCATCTCTTGTATGTATAAATCACTGACATGTCCAGTGGATAATGTCCAAATGTTCAAGAACCCAATAGATAAAAGATTGGAGTCCTTATGAAAGTCTGCTTCTTTCTACAGCAAGCTTGGTGACACAACCAGCAGTAGCAGCTATTGGGGTCTGCTAAGCAGTGAAGGATCAGTTAAAACAGGTCTTGAGGGACTTGACAGATCAGCAGGCCTTGCCCTAGCTGATCTACCTAGAACCTTAGGCTTTGCGGTTGACGCCATAAAGGATTCAGTCCATCAGGCCTCCCGCCTTACGCTGTCTATAGTACATATGCGTAGGCTTCTATGGCTCAAAAAACTGGTCTGCTGAAGCTCCCTGTAAGGAATGGCTGGTTAGCGTCCCATTTCATGGTGAACGCTTATTCAGGGAAAACCTGGACAAATATATCCAGAAAATTTCCAGCGGTAAAAATACGCTCTTGCCGGTTAAAAACAGGGTTAGAGGTCCCTCTTTAAGAGGCCTGCTTCTCCAGTCCCTGGGGCATCGGCTGTGTAACAGTTCCGACGGCCTCCTCGGTCAATTCCCGGGGGTAAAAAAACAGGGACAATAGCAGGGTAATGAGAAACCCTGGGTCAGGGGAGGTACAAAACCTCCCCCAAAGTTAAATTCATTGAAGGGTTGCCCCCACTCAGTCGGGTGGGGGGAGGACTCCAGTTGTTCGCAAGAGACCTGGCGGGACATGATCAAGACAGATAGGTGCTCTCCGCAGTATGTTTGGGATACAGATTGGAGTTAAAAGACTCTCCTCCTTCCCATTTTTGAGGTCAAACGTGCCAAGGGATCCCCGGAAGAGAGAGTCCCTCCTGTTGGCACTAGAACAACTATTGCTCCAAGGAGTAATTATGGAGGTTCCCCTGGAAGAATGAGGGTTCGGGTTTTACTCAAACCTCTTTACAGTCCCGAAGCAAACGCGGACGGGAGGCCCATATTAATTCTAAAAGGGCTATACAAATTCCTGTACATCAGGACTTTCCGATGAAGTCGATCCGATCGGTGGCCACTGCCCTACAAGGGGAGGATTGGTTAGCCGCGATCGACATCAAAGATGCTTATTTGCACATTCCCATCTTTCCAGTCCACCAAAATTTCTACGCTTTGCAGTAGAAGGGCGCCATTTTCAGTTCAGAGCCTTACCCTTCGGTTTGGCCACAGCACCACGAGTGTTTACAAAAATCCTGGCCCTTTATTAGCCAATCTAAGAACACAAGGTGTAATAATAATGGCATATCTAGATGACTTGTTGCTGATAGACCACTCAGTGAAAAAAACTAGACGTGGTCGTTCACAAGACAATCAAGTATCTGGAATCTCACGGTTGGATTATCAACCGAGACAAGTCAGCCCTAAAAACCAGTCAAAAGTCTGGAATACTTGGGGCTAAGGTTGGATTCAGGCCAGAGAAAAATATTCTTGCCTCGAGGAAAGGTGTTGTCTTTGAAAGATTTGATCCACTTAGTGGGTACAAAAAAGACAGCCGTCCATACGCCTGTGCATAAGGCTGCTGGGAAAAATGGTGGCATCATTCGAAGCAGTACCCTACGGTCAATTCCATTCAAGGAATTTGCAAGGGGCCATACTGTCAGCCTGGGACAAAAAAGTTCAGGCCCTAGATTTACAATGTCCTTGTCCCCTTCCATTCGCAAGAGCCTCCGTTAGTGGTTGGTTCCCCAGAATCTGGAAAAAGGGAAATCCTTCAGTCTGATTTCTTGGAAGGTGGTCACTACAGATGCCAGCCTTATAGGCTGGGGAGCAGTACTGGAGCAATAGTCTCTCCAGGGCAGATGGTCGGATGCAGAAAAGGCCCTGCCCATCAATCTCTTAGAGATACGAGCAGCCCGGTATGCCCTAGTAGCATGGACATCCAAACTCCAAGGGTCCCCTGTCAGAATTCAATCAGACAATTCCACAGCAGTGGCATATATCAATCATCAGGGGGGCACCAGGAGTCGTGCAGCCCAGAGGGAAGTAAATTACATCCTGAAATGGGCAGAAAGATATGTCCCAGCCATATCTGCGGTATTCATTCCAGGAGTGGAGAATTGGAAGGCGGACTTTCTAAGTCGCCAGCAATTATGCCCAGAGGAAGGGTCCCTTCACCCCGAGGTTTTCTGGACAATATGTCAGCGGTGGGGAACATCGGATGTAGATCTTCTAGCATCCAGATTCAACGCAAAGGTGGACAGGTTTGTCTCTCGGACAAGGGATCCCCTAGCTTGCGGCTCGGATGCCCTAGTGTTCCCTTGGGATCAGTTCAAGCTGATATATGCATTCACACCGCCACAATGGTTACCTCGATTATTCCGCAGAATCAGGGTAGAAGAGAAACCAGTGATTCTGGTGGCTCCAGCGTGGCCCCGAAGAGCGTGGTACGCGGAGATTGTAAAATGTCAGTGGGGAGTCCTAGGACTCTCCCACGCCGTCCGGACCTGCTTTCGCAAGGACCGATATACCACCCTTCCTTACCAGCCCTAGGTTTGACGGCCTGGCTATTGAAGCCCACATTCTAAAAAAGAGAGGGCTCTCTAATTCTGTGGTATCTACCATGATCAATGCCAGGAAGCCGGTATCCAGGCAGATCTACTATAGAATCTGGAAGGCGTACATCGCCTGGTGTGAGGCCAAGAAATGGCATCCACGTAAATACGTAATAGGTAGGATTCTGGACTTCCTACAATGGGCTGTAGATAGGAAGCTTGCCTTGAGTACTTTCAAGGGTCAGATTTCGGCCTTGTCAATATTTTTTCAAAGGCCCTTGGCTTCGCATTCACTAGTCAAAGCCTTTATACAAGGAGTGATGCGTATTAGTCCTCCGGTTAATATCCCCATATGTCCATGGGATCTAAACTTGGTTCTGTCGGTTCTACAGAAACAACCATTTGAACCATTACAGCATATTTCTTTGGTTCTTCTCACCAGGAAATTGATTTTTCTAGTAGCCATTTATTCGGCTAAAAGAGTGTCGGAATTAGCCGCTATGTCCTGTAGGGAGCCATATCTGGTTATCCATAAGGACAGAGTAGTGTTACGCCCTCATCCAGCCTTTCTTCCTAAGGTGGTATTGAGGTTTCATTTGAACCAAGATGTGGTTCTTCCTTCTTTTTTCCCCAAACCTACTTCGGTAGAGGAAAAGTTATTGCATTCTTTGGATGTAGTAAGAGCAGTTAAAGCTTATCTAAAAGCCACTGCTCAGATTCGCAGAACGGATACTTTGTTTATTCTGCCGGAAGGCCCTAGAAGGGGTCAGGCAGCGTCAAAATCTACTTTAGCCAAGTGGATTCGACAGGTCATAATGCAAGCCTATGGCTTGAGAAGTAGACCGCCTCCGTTCAAAGTTAGGGCGCACTCCACGAGAGCAGTTGGAACTTCATGGGCAGTGCATCACCAGGCCTCCCTGGCTCAAATCTGTAAGGCCGCAACATGGTCTTCAGTACACACGTTTACTAGGTTCTACCAGGTGGACGTTAGAAGTCAGGAGGATGTCGCTTTTGGGCGCAGTGTGTTGCAGGCCGCAAAAGATCCTCATGTCTGATAGCGCTCAGCTTATGTATGGTGTATCCCCCCCCTCGTTGGGCATTGCTTTAGGACATCCCATTAGTAATGACTATGTCGCTCTGTGTCCCGTGATGTACGAGAAAGAAAATAGGATTTTTATAACAGCTTACCTGTAAAATCCTTTTCTTGGAGTACATCACGGGACACAGAGCTCCCACCCCTCTTCAGGGACACTTATTGCTTTGCTACAAAACTGAGGTGCTCCCGGATGGGAGGGGCTTATATAGGGGAGGGTACTTCCGGTTTTGGAAGTTGCCAGTGCCAGCACCTGAAGGTATCTATATAACCCATTAGTAATGACTATGTCGCTCTGTGTCCCGTGATGTACTCCAAGAAAAGGATTTTACAGGTAAGCTGTTATAAAAATCCTATTATCCTTATGGAGGACCAAGTAAGGCGACTTGCCAGACAAGGCTGCCAACTCAGACACCCGTCTAACCGAAGCAATGGCCAATAAGGCCAACTTCCAGGACAAGGTCAAGAGAGGAATCTCTCTGATATTCTCAAAGGGATGTTCTTGGAGAACCGAGATGCATCAAAATCAGATCCCAAGTAGGGAGAGGAGGCTTGACAGGGGGGACCACATGGCGAACCCCTTGCCCAAAAGGTGCTAGATCAAGGAATGGCCCGGCAGCGGTCGTTGAAAAAGACAGTCCGGGCCGAAATCCGACCCTCAAAAAAAGGTATGCAAGGCCAGCTTTTGGGTCACACCACGCTGTAAGAACAGTAAAATCCTGGGAACGGAAAACATCCGAGGATGCCACTCAAGTTCCTCGCACATAGCGATGTAAGCCTTCCAGGTACGCTGAGATATCTTTCTGGAGGAAGATTCCGGTGTCAACAACATAGAAGAGATGACCGAATACGAGAGAACTCGGTCCTTTAGCACCTGGCTTTAAACAGCCATGCCATTAAAGCCAAGGACTGTAAAGCAGGATGAAGTATGCGCTGCGAAGCCGGCGAGGCAACAACAGTAGCAGAGGGTAAGCATATATCAGGCGATACTGCCCCCACGGGCTTCCAACGCATCCGCCCAGGGGTCCCTGGACCTGACCACGATCTTGCCACCTTGCGAGTGAGTCGAGAGGCCACAAGGTCCACTTCCGGTGCCCCACCTCCGGTAAAGAAGGTCGAAACACCTCCGGATGCAAGGACCCTTCGCCTGCAATGCACACGGCCGACAGGACCGTCTTGCAGCGAGACGTATGAAAATCCCAAAGAGACTCCGCAATGTATCGGAGAAGGGAGGCCCCAGTGTACAGGGTGCCTCAAATGTTGGCCAATAAAGGCAACTTGACGGAACCTACCTAGAAACTCGGTCAGAGGACTAGTACCTCAGCCTCCACAGGTGGCGCAAACCCACCCCAGGCACAGAGACCCTAAAGGCTAAAGCAGTTGTAGTGCACCTGCTAGACGACTGATGGATGAAGCAGAGGCTTTTGCCCAGTCATTGAGCTACAAAAAATGCCAGAGACGCAGCCACTAACGGGCGCAACGCCAACCCCAGCCTGGCGAACACAGTCCAAGCCAGCGCTTCTGATCACCACTGAAAGCAGGTGGAAAGTGATACCCCTGAAACCAGGGATCCTTGTGACAATGCTCCATCCAGCAGCTACCCATGGATAGGTGCTGATTGTGCAAACACATAGTTTATACTATGTATTGCGTCAAACGCACAAATGGAGAGTGTGGGAGGAAACCCACCCAGCCACAAAGAGCATAATACCACCACATACGGCGTATGTAGTTTAGTATTTGTGGATAAACCTATTAAACGCGTATATACTGTGCCAGCGACGAAGGCGTGCACATCGGGGCCTGGACGTAAACCAGCCACGCAGATTGCGTACACAACCGTGTAGGTATGTTAGCCTGCGAATAAACAAATTGCACATGTTTATACTGTGCATAGTGCTGAGAATGCGCACACCATTGGAACGCAGGGGAGAAACCTGAGCACCCGGATGAAACCCATGCAGACTGCATACGCATACCATGTATGGTATTATAGTATGTGTGCTAAACATTTTGCACAAGCCCATGTGTACATAGCACCGAAGGCGCGCACACTGTTGGCGCGTGGGAGGAACCGAAGTACCCCACGCATACTCAGAGAATGCATTACTTACAGCTACTGTAAATGTATTTAGTGTATAGACATAATGTGTATGTTTACACCGTGTATTGCACCAAAGGCATGCATGTCATGTAGCATGGGCAGAAACCCACGCAGACTCCAAAGACATACCGGGTAGGTCCAATCGCACAAATTTAGACTGTGCATAGCGCCGAAGCGCCCACTCGGAAGAACTCCACGCAGACAGCACACAGATACCGTGTAGGAATGATAGCATGTGAATCAACATAATATTGCACATGTTTATGCTGTGCATTTCCATTGGAGCGTGGGGGGGGAAACCGGAGTACCCGGAGGAACCCCACGCAAACAGTATACCCATACTGTAAACATGTATAATATGTGCAATAAACATATTGAACATGTCTATACTGTGCAGAGAGCCGAAGCGCACATACCATGAGAGTGCGGGAGGACACCGGAGCCCCCGCCAACCCAGAGAGTATAATACATACATATACTGTGAATGTATCTGGAGTCGTGCATAAACATATTTTGAACGTTTATATCATGTATGGCACTGAAACACAGCATTGGAACGTGGGGACAGCCACGGAGACACAGAGACCAATAACACATACATACACTGTGAATGTATGCAGTGTAGAGGTATAGGATGAGTTTAAATTATGGCGCATAATCTTCTCTGTATCATTCCAACCTGCTTGACTGTGCTGCTGAAGCAGCATGCAGGTAACAGGTAACCTCTGATCCTCAGACCGTGTGTCTGTCAGAGCTCAAATCATTCCCCAGGAAATGGCGGGAAATGTTACCTCAGGTATCACACACAAGGCTCACAGGGATTAGAGACATAAATGAATAAAGTCCTCCCTCATCCATGCTGCTCTTGAGGCAGCGTGTGAGGAAAACTGTGAGGAAACTGTGTAAAAGAAAAGCTTGTCACAGCAATTTCAGCCTGAGTGTGTTTCTCACATCATCAATGAGATCACTTACAAGCGCCCTGTCATTCACTGACACAGAACTGGAGTCTTCCTCACAAGGGAATGTCCTGTTCATAAACATTAAATATTCAGAGGTAGGGTCCTGAGCCCAATAGCTAGGCCCATATCTGACTCAGAGCACTCCACTAAAGATTTTTGTGGGGGGGGAGGGGGCTTATAGCTCCTTTTGCTCGCACACCGCTTCCATTCTGACAGGAATGATTCCAGGACTGCTGACAACTGGTCCATAAGGTCCGCAGGTGCAGGAAACATATGAACATGTTTAACTGTGCAGCACTGCCAGTTGCCCCAGGCAAGTGTGGAGAGCAGGTGTATCAGACTCCATAAACGCCACCCTCTGAGACCTTATACACTATACAGTGAATATACAGACCACCCACTGGCTACGCTGAGGAGGGGATACCCGGGAGGACCCACCAACCCTTAAGGACAGCTCAGTCTGTGAGGAGATTCGCGCCGCCGCCAGAAATAAATGCGCGGCGGCCACAAGAAAATGGCCGCCGGCCGTAGCTATAACTGCGCCACTGAACGCCAAGATGGCCGCCGAGCGCAAAACTCAAAGCTCTAATGAACGCCAATGGCGCACGCAATAACCACCTCAAACAGCGCCAATGGCGCACGCAATAATCACCTCACACACCAGAAAAAACTGCAGACATGAGCGCCCAACCAGGCCAGAGTGACCCCCCAAGCACCCCACAGCACCAGTACAGGGTGCAGAGAGCAGCATAACAGGGGGGGGCAGGGAGAAACCCCCACACACAGAAACACAGCCAGCATGTACTCACCTGCAGTAGGAGAGACTACTTACCCGTCCCTTTCAGGGACCCACTGGCTTGTTTCAGACAGACCTATCACAGAGTCGTACTGCGTAGCTGTCGGCCCGGTCCACCGCGAGAGATACAGTCAGTCAAGTACTGTTCAATCTTGAGAGGACCGCGGGAGCATGAAAGCAACCCGGCCACCCCTGGAGCCATGGGGTATGTCGTGAACTGAGTCTCACGCACGCAAGGCGAGGATCAGCACGCTCGATGGTCGGACAGGGAAGACTACGAGGATGACAGTGTACCCAACCTGTTGCCCAGCCGACAGTTGATTGAAGGTCTCAAAAATTAAATAAAATTCCCAAAAGGAATAAAAATCAAAAGTAAAATCTTCCAGGAGACTGGCTCCTGAGAGCCACGTCGTCGTCTTCTGCTAGGCAGAAAAAAACTGAGGCTGATTAGCTGCAGGTGGAAGGGTAATGTCCGGAGGGACCGCCCCCCTGGGCGAGGCTGTTCAGCTCTGGCTTGTTCTAGAATGTTTTAACCTCTAACATTCTGCCTAGGTCTTCTCCTGCGAGCAGGGACATATACCCACATGTAATCAGTATGAGAGCTGCGTCGGTCCATGGACAATAAGAGAAAATTATTTTTCAGAAATAAAAAACTGATCATGGGCATGTGCATATGTATTCACCCCCTTTGTTATGAAACTCATAAAAAGCTCTGGTGCAACCAATTACCTTCAGAAGTCACATAATTAGTGAAACGATGTCCACCTGTGTGCTATTTAAGTGTCACATGATCTGTCATTACATATACACACCTTTTTGAAAGGCCCCAGAGGCTGCAACACCTAAGCAAGAGGCACCACTAACCAAACACTGCCATGAAGACCAAAAAACTCTCCAAACAAGTCAGGGACAATATTGTTGAGAAGTACAAGTCAGGGTTAGGTTATAAAAAAATATCCAAATCTTTGATGATACCTAGGAGAACCCTCAAATCTATCATAACCAAATGGAAAGAACATGGCACAACAGCAAACCTGCCAAGAGATGGCCGCACACCAAAACTCATGGACCAGGCAAGGAGGGCATTAACCAGAGAGGCAGCACAGAAACCTAAGGTAACCCTGGAGGAGCTGCAGAGGTCCACAGCAGAGACTGGAGTAGCTGTACATAGGACAACAATAAGCCATACACTCCATAGAGTTGGGCTTTATGGCAAGTGGCCAGAAGAAAGCCATTACTTTCAGCAAAAAACAAAATGGCACATTTTGAGTTTGCGAAAAGGCACGTGGGAGACTCCCAAAATGTATGGAGGAAGGTGCTCTGGTCTGATGAGATTAAAATTTAACTTTTTGGCCATCAAAGAAAACGCTATGTCTGGCGCAAACCCAACACATCACATCACCCAAAGAACAACATCCCCACAGTGAAACATGGTGGCAGCATCATGCTGTGAGGATGTTTTTCAGCAGTCAGGACTGGGAAACTGGTCAGAGTTGAGGGAAAGATGGATTGTGCTAAATACAGGGATATTCCTGAGCAAAACCTGTACCACTCCGTGTGCGATTTGAGGCTAGGACGGAGGTTCACCTTCCAGCAGGACAATGACCCCAAACACACTGCTAAAGCAACACTTGAGTGGTCTAAGGGGAAACATGTAAATGTGTTGGAATGGCCTAGTCAAAGCCCAGACCTCAATCCAATAGAAAATCTGTGGTCAGACTTAAAGATTGCTGTTCACAAACGCAAACCATCCAACTTGAAAGAGCTGGAGCAATGGGCAAAAATCCCAGTGGTAAGATGTGGCAAGCTCATAGAGACTTATCCAAAGCGACTTGGAGCTGTGATAGCCACAAAATGTGGCTCTACAAAGTATTTACTTTAGGGGGTGAATAGTTATGCACATTGACTATTTCTGCTATTTTGTCCTATTTGTTGTTTGCTTCACAAAAAAAAAAAATCTTTAAAGTTGTGGGCATGTTTTGTAAATTAAATGATGCAAATCCTCAAACAATCCATGTTCATTCCAGGTTGTGAGGCAACAAAATATGAAAAATGCCAAGGGGCGTGAATACTTTTGCAAGGGTGTGTGTGTGTGTGTGTGTGTGTGTGTGTGTGTGTGTAAAATCATCCTTGTTTGACCCTTCCTTGCCTCTCTCCATCAGCTCTCATTAGCTAAGTGATAAAGAAATAGGATTTTTATAACAGCTTACCTGTAAAATCCTTTTCTTGGAGTACATCACGGGACACAGAGCGGCATAGTCATTACTATGTGGGTTATATAGATACCTTCAGGTGCTGGCACTGGCAACTTCCAAAACCGGAAGTACCCTCCCCTATATAAGCCCCTCCCATCCGGGAGTACCTCAGTTTTGTAGCAAAGCAATAAGTGTCCCCAAAAGAGGCGTGGGAGCTCTGTGTCCCGTGATGTACTCCAAGAAAAGGATTTTACAGGTAAGCTGTTATAAAAATCCTATTTTCTTTATCGTACATCACGGGACACAGAGCGGCATAGTCATTACTATGTGGGATGTCCTAAAGCAATGCCCAATGAGGGGGGGGGGGGATACACCATACATAAACTGAGCGCTATCAGACATGAGGATCTTTTGCGGCCTGCAACACACTGCGCCCAAAGGCGACATCCTCCTGACTTCTAACGTCCACCTGGTAGAACCTAGTAAACGTGTGTACTGAAGACCATGTTGCGGCCTTACAGATTTGAGCCAGGGAGGCCTGGTGATGCACTGCCCATGAAGTTCCAACTGCTCTCGTGGAGTGCGCCCTAACTTTGAACAGAGGCGGTCTCCTTCTCAAGCCATAGGCTTGCATAATGACCTGTCAAATCCACTTGGCTAAAGTAGATTTTGACGCTGCCTGACCCTTTCTGGGGCCTTCCGGCAGAATAAACAAAGTATCCGTTCTGCGAATCTGAGCAGTGGCTTTTAGATAAGCTTTAACTGCTCTTACTACATCCAAAGAATGTAATAATTTTTCCTCTACTGAACTAGGTTTGGGGAAAAAAGAAGGAAGAACCACATCTTGGTTCAAATGAAACCTCGATACCACCTTAGGAAGAAAGGCTGGATGAGGACTTAACACTACTCTGTCCTTATGGATAACCAGATATGGCTCCCTACAGGACATAGCGGCTAATTCCGACACTCTTTTAGCCGAACAACTGGCTACTAGAAAAATCAATTTTCTGGTGAGAAGAACCAAGGAAATATGCTGTAATGGTTCAAATGGTTGTTTCTGTAGAACCGACAGGACCAGGTTTACGTCCCATGGACATATGGGAATATTAACCGGAGGGCTAATACGCATCACTCCTTGTATAAAGGCTTTGACTAGTGAATGCGAAGCCAAGGGCCTCTGAAAAAATATTGACAAGGCCGAAATCTGACCCTTGATAGTACTCAAGGCAAGCTTCCTATCTACAGCCCACTGTAGGAAGTCCAGAATCCTACCTATTACGTACTTTTGTGGATGCCATTTCTTGGCTTCACACCAGGCGATGTACGCCTTCCAGATTCTATAGTAGATCTGCCTGGATACCGGCTTCCTGGCATTGATCATGGTAGATACCACAGGATTAGAGAGACCTCTCTTTTTTAGAATGTGGGCTTCAATAGCCAGGCCATCAAACCTAGGGCTGGTAAGGAAGGGTGGTATATCGGTCCTTGCGAAAGCAGGTCCGGACGATGTGGGAGGGTCCAAGGACTCCCCACAGACATTTTTACAATCTCCGCGTACCACGCTCTTCGGGGTCACGCTGGAGCCACCAGAATCACTGGTTTCTTTTCTACCCTGATTCTGCGGAGTAATCGAGGTAACAATTGTGGCGGTGGGAATGCATATATCAGCTTGAACTGATCCCAAGGGAACACTAGGGCATCCGAGCCGCAAGCTAGGGGATCCCTTGTCCAAGAGACAAACCTGTCCACCTTTGCGTTGAATCTGGATGCTAGCAGATCTACATCCGGTGTTCCCCACCGCTGACATATTGTCCGAAAAACCTCGGGGTGAAGGGACCATTCCCCATGGGCATAATTGTTGGCGACTTAGAAAGTCCGCCTTCCAATTCTCCACTCCTGGAATGAATACCGCGGATATGGCTGGGACATATCTTTCTGCCCATTTCAGGATGCAATTTACTTCCCTCTGGGCTGCACGACTCTTGGTGCCACCCTGATGATTGATATATGCCACTGCCGTGGCATTGTCTGATTGAATTCTGACAGGGGACCCTTGGAGTTTGGATGTCCATGCTACTAGGGCATACCGGGCTGCTCGTATCTCTAAGAGATTGATGGGCAGGGCCTTTTCCGCATCCGACCATCTGCCCTGGAGAGACCATTGCTCCAGTACTGCTCCCCAGCCTATAAGGCTGGCATCTGTAGTGACCACCTTCCAAGAAATCGGACTGAAGGATTTCCCTTTTTCCAGATTCTGGGGAACCAACCACCAACGGAGGCTCTTGCGAACGGAAGGGGACAAGGACATTGGTAAGTCTAGGGCCTGAACTTTCTTGTTCCAGGCTGACAGTATGGCCCTTTGCAAATTCCTTGAATGGAATTGACCGTAGGGTACTGCTTCGAATGATGCCACCATTTTTCCCAGCAGCCTCATGCACAGGCGTATGGACGGCTGTCTTTTTGTACCCACTAAGTGGATCAAATCTCTCAAAGACAACACCTTTTTTCGAGGCAAGAATATTTTCCTCTGGCCTGAATCTAGCCTTAGCCCCAAGTATTCCAGACTTTTGACTGGTTTTAGGGCTGACTTGTCTCGGTTGATAATCCAACCGTGAGATTCCAGATACTTGATTGTCTTGGAACGACCACTTCTAGTTTTTTCACTGAGTGGTCTATCAGCAACAAGTCGTCTAGATATGCAATTATCGTTACACCTTGCGTTCTTAGATTGGCCAATAATGGGGCCAGAATTTTTGTGAACACTCGTGGTGCTGTGGCCAGACCGAAGGGTAAGGCTCTGAACTGAAAACGGCGCCCTTCTACTGCAAAGCGTAGAAATTTTTGGTGGACTGGAAAGATGGGAATGTGCAAATAAGCATCTTTGATGTCGATCGAGGCTAACCAATCCTCCCCTTGTAGGGCAGTGGCCACCGATCGGATTGACTCCATCCGGAAAGTCCTGATATGCAGGAATTTGTTTAGCCCTTTTAGATTTAATATGGGCCTCACGTCCCCGTTTGGCTTCGGGACTGTAAAGAGGTTTGAGTAAAACCCGAACCCCCATTCTTCCAGGGGAACCTCCATAATTACTCCTTGGAGCAATAGTTGTTCTAGTGCCAACAGGAGGGACTCTCTCTTCCGTGGATCCCTTGGCACGTTTGACCTCATAAAATGGGAAGGAGGAGAGTCTTTTAACTCCAATCTGTATCCCAGACTTACTGCGGAGAGCACCCATCTGTCTCTGATCGTGTCCCGCCAGGTCTCTGCGAACAACTGGAGTCTTCCCCCCACCCGATTGAGTGGGGGCAACCCTTCATGCATTTGACTTTGGGGGAGGATTTGTACCTCTCCTGACCCAGGGTTTTTTATTACCCTGCGATTGTCCCTGATTTTTACCCCCGGGATTTGACCGAGGAGGCCGTCGGAACTGTTTCACAGCCGATGCCCCAGGGACTGGAGAAGCAGGCCTCTTAAAAGTGGGACCTCTAACTCTGTTTTTTACCGGCAAGAGTGTACTTTTACCGTTGGAAATTTTCTGGATATATTTGTCCAGGTCTTCCCCGAATAAGCGTTCACCATGAAATGGGAAGCTAACCAGCAATTTTTTACAGGGAGCTTCAGCAGACCAGTTTTTGAGCCATAGAAGCCTGCGCATATGTACTACAGACAGTGTACGGCCTGATGGATTGAATCCTTTATGGCGTCAACCGCAAAGCATAAGGCTCTAGGTAGATCAGCTAGGGCAAGGGCCTGCTGATCTGGCAAGTCCCTTAAGACCTGTTTCAACTGATCCTTCACTGCTTGGCAGACCCCAATAGCTGCAACTGCTGGTTGTGTCACCAAGCCTGCTGTAGAAAAAGCAGATTTTAATAAGGACTCCAATTTTTTATCTATTGGGTCCTTGAACATTTGGACATTATCCACTGGACATGTCAGTGATTTATTCACACAAGAGATGGCTGCGTCCACTGTAGGGACCCTCCATTTTTTGATGAACTTATCCTCCATGGGATAGACCACCGGAAATCTCTTGGGGGAAGTAAATATTTTATCAGGATGTTCCCAATTCTGGTACATGAGCCCTTCCAATAAAGGGTGAAGTGGAAAGGAACAGACTGTCTGGGGAGCTTTTAGCGACCCCAGCGAGGAGACAGTAGTGGTTGATGGTTCCGCAAGGTGCATTTTAAATGCTGATCGGACCATGTTAGTCAAAGACTGAACCCATAATCTTTCAGCTTGAGATGCTGAGAAAGGTTCCTCCACAGTTGATTCCTCTATAACAGAATCAACCTCCTCCTGATCCCCTTCAGGCAGGTCGATCCCTGTATGGGACTGTTGCTCCGCTAACAGGTACTCTGAAGGAGGAGACGGAGATCGGGCGTGCTTTCCCTGTGACAGGGAGGCAGCAATTAATGTTGACAATCTCTCTTCTAATCCTCCCAGAGCTGAGGAAAAAACCTCCTCTGTTACATACACAGGAGCAGGTGAACTGAGGACAGCCACAGTACCAGGTACTCCTGCGGGGTCTCTACGGTCACTAACCTCTGAATTTTCAGGGGAGACTGGTGCAGCAGAAGCATGCCCAAGATCCTCAGAGCCCGATGGAGACCCCTTTCGCTTCCTGGAAGATTTAGTTCCGGAGCTTCTGGACGGCATATTCCTAAGCCCAAAGCTGAGGTATTCCAGCCGTAATACACCACTTTTACTGAGAATAGTCTAGCACAATTGCTGCTATATAACAGTTGGTGTCTACTAAAGTGCCTTTCTAGGGGATGCCTGCATCAACCGCCTCTGTGTGCCTTTTTACTGTTGCTAGCTCTGTCTGTGCACTTCAATAGCCAGCTGTGATTGCCTTTAAACATGCTGGACGCCCGCACATGCGCAGTAGCGCCGCGGCGCACACCGAGCGTCATCCACCCGCTCCACCCCTTTTTGCAGATCGCCTCTATATAGAGAGGCGCGGGCACGTGCGCCTTCGGCGCCTTTTTTGAAAAAGTAAGGAGCTAGATGGGAGCCAGGGTCCCTGCCGCAGGGCCCGGGGATAGATGAGCGCAGCAACAGGGCAGAGGAGACAGCTTCCCAAAGAGAACTTACCAACTGCCTGGATTTGACTTCGGAAGAAAAAAATCCACATTACAAGAAAAAGAACCATAGCGGCCTCTAGTGTTTAACACAGGTACCGCGGTCTTACTTTTTTTTTCTTGCCTACTATTAAAATTTTTACATTTTCTCAGTAGTAACAGGCATGCACAGAATATTAGCGGGAATACCTTAGGTAACAGGCAGAAAGACAAAATAGGCTTGGGGGTCCCCTAATAGAACCAAGTTCCTGAGGGCCCCCACTTACCTTTTCCTCGCCGCAGGACTCTGTTTGGTCCACAGAAGCCCAAACTTCACCTATCACGGCAGGCATTGTAATTAAACCTTCAGGGACCGGGTTCCCAAGGATTCCACTCCCCTGGACCTGTATAGCACCCTGCACAGAAAACATCTTGGTCGTGGGTATGACCAGAGCTCTGGATCCCAGGGTCCAGCCCTCCTAAGAGAGGCATTACAGGCAAACCCTTGCTCTTCTCTTGCAAGGCCCGGGTACCGACCGTTTAGCTATGAAGCTTTTTTGGTCGGATCCGGAATAGCTTACTGAGGCCCAAAAGAACCTGTACGCAAGCTCAGTGAAAAACACATGTTTCTTCTTGGCCAACACCTTAGACACTGGCAAAAAAACTGAGGTACCCCCGGATGGGAGGGGCTTATATAGGGGAGGGTACTTCCGGTTTTGGAAGTTGCCAGTGCCAGCACCTGAAGGTATCTATATAACCCACATAGTAATGACTATGCCGCTCTGTGTCCCGTGATGTACGAGAAAGAAAGAAGGCTGCGGACGCAGCACCACCTATCCTTGTGGAAGATCAGATAGGAAGCCTTGCATGACAAGGCTGCCAGCTCAAAAACCCGTCTTAACTGATGTAACACCAAGAGGCACCTCTTGACCTGGTCGAATGCGCCGGAAAATGGAGGTGCTTGACCCTTCATGGCATAAGCCTGATCACGATCTGTCGGATCCACCTAGAGATGGTGGCCAGACGAGACCGCTGGGCCCTTCTTGGGACCAGCCACCGAAACAAACAGTGAGTTTGGACTCCGGAACGGAGCAGTACCAGACAAACATACTCTTAGAACTCGGACAACGTCCAAGGAATGCAACGTCGTCTCCTTAGGATTCGACGGATGAGGACACAAGGATGGCAGTAAAACGTCTTCCTTGAGATGGAAGGTCGAACCTGACCTTAGGAAGAAATGAAGGCTGCGGACACAGCACCACCTTATCCTTGTAGAAGATCAGATAGGGAGGCTTGCATGACAAGGCTGCCCGCTCAGAAACCCGCCTTAACTGGCATAACAGACACCAAAAGGACCACTTTCTGAGAAAGTGTCAACAAGGGAACTTCCCTGATGTTCTCAAACAGTGGTTTCTGAGGCACCAAGAGGCCATGCTGTTAAAGCCATTGACTGCAAGCAGGATGGCATATGGGACCTTGCAACAGGAGATCCTCTTGTAGTGGTAGACGCCAAAAGGACATCTGCTACACAAGCCCCACGGATGTAGTGGAGGGTGAACAGGAGGGGCCGCCTGCCGAATACTCTGTACAAACGTTCTCACTAGAGAGTGAGCCACAGGGGTTGTTGAAAAAGGATGGCCAGGACAGATATCTGTCCCTTAATCGTACTTAAAGCAAACAATTTTGGCCAGCTCCCTGCTGAAGAACAGCAGGACTCTGGAACCAAATAAGTACGCGGATGCCACCTAATTTCCTCACAAATGGATATGTAGGTCTTCCAAGTGCGATGGTAAATCTTCCTAGGGGATGATTTCCGAGCACTCCTCATGGTAGAGATCACCGAGTCTGACAGGCCCCGGTCTTCTAGCACCCGGCTCTCAAGCCATGCCGTTAAGCCAGTGACTGTAAAAACAAGATGGCGTATGGGACCTTGCGACAGCAGGTCCTTCTTAGCGGTAGATGCCAAAAGGCGTCTGCTACCAGACGCACTAGATCAGCGTACCAAGGATGACGAGGCCAATCCAGAGCAATTGAGACCATTGGAATCCTCTCTACCTCCAGACTGCGAAGCAGCTGAGGAAGGAGCTTCAGAGGAAAGGCATAGATTAGCCGGTACTGACGCCACGGTGCCACCAACGCATCTGTCGTGTTTGCCCATGGGTCTCTTGACCTGGCCACAAACCTCAATACCTTCCGATTGAGTCGAGAAGCCAGGAGATATACGACTGGCGTGCCTCCCCTCTGGCAAAGGAGCTGAAAAACACCTCCGGGTGTAGAGACCATTCTCCTTGGTTCAGCATCTGGCGACTCAGGTAATCTGCCTGCCAGTTTCCCACACCCGGAATGTTTGTGCCTGACAGGGCCGGTATGCTCCTTTCTGCCCACTTTAGGGGGTGAGCGACCTCCGATGCTGCAGCTGAGCTGCTTGTTCCTCCTTGATTGACATACGCCACCACTGTGGTGTTTGTCCGACTGGATTCTGACTGGACACCTTTGTAGCCTCTGAGACCACGTGGAGAGGCAAAGCCAGATCGCCCAGAGTTTCAGGACAATGATCGTTAAGTGGGAATCCTCCGGAGTCCAGCGACCCAGGTTGACTGAGCTCCCCAGACTCCTCTCCAACCGAGAAGACAGGCGTCCGCCGTGACCACCATCCAGTAAAAAGGAAGGAACAATTTCCCAGACAGAAATGTCGGTGGTGTCGGCTATCAACTAGGGAGGTCCTGATTAGGTGGCTCACCCAGATTTTGACAATCCCGGGATGAAGGGCACTTGACCCTTTGGACAGAATTACCTTCTGTAACACTCGCGTGTGAAATAGTGCATATGGTACCGCCTCGAAAGAGACTACCATGAGGCCCAGGACTCGCCTGAAAAAAGTGGCGTGACGACCATCTTTGGGATGTCAACTGCCACACCGCAGCCCGAAGGGTCTGCAACTTTCCCATAGGGACAAAAACCGTTCGCCTCTGAGGAGTCCAGAATCAACCCTAGATACATTAGGAGTTGAGATGGTACCAATACTGACTTCTGAGTGTTTAGCACCCAACCAAGGTTTGGAGGATCTGACAGGTTATAGACACGCTTACCTCTAATTTTGAGTTTGAAGTCGCCCTCAGAAGAAGATCGTCCAAGTTGCGCATGATAGCGATGCCACGCTGTCTTAGTAGGGCCAGAATCAGGGCAAGCACCTTGGTGCCGATGCCAGGCCAAAGGGGAGATCCACCATTGGTAGTGGTCTTCCCTGGCCGCCAAACGCAGACATCTCTGATGCCTGGTGCATATAGGGAAATGCAAGCATGCGTCCTTGATGACCAAGGATGCCGGAAAATCCCCCGGATGGAGGGCAGCGACAACAGAGCGAGCCAACTCCTTTCCAGAATCTTTGTACTTTCACAAAGCAATTGAGGGTCCTGAGATCCAAGATTGGACGAACCCCCTCCCTCTTCAGCACTACAAACAGATTTGAGGAGAACCCCTGAACCCGTTCCTGTACTGACAGGAAGGACCACCCTGCGTATCAGCAGGTCTTGAACCGCCCCATATAGGACTTCCCGACGAGTCGGCTGAAGCTGGCGGTTTAGAGGGGAAAAAAATCTGTTCGGTAGGCAAGCAAGGTTGGGCTTGCGAAACCAGGGACGCTTCTGTCCCTCAGCAGGCGCGTTATCGGCCTGGGGTCGTTTACTTGCCACGTTAGGCGGACAAAAGAACTGCTTGTGCGTGGTGAAGGAGGGCCCTTGCCTATGGCGCGGCTCCTTACCCCTTTTTGGATTGCAGGAGCAGCAAGCTCTTACCTCCTGTGGCATCCTTAATGATGTCATCCAGAGAGGCTCCAAAAAGACTGTCACCCTTAAAGGGCAGGTCCAATAAGGCCTTCTTGGAAGTTTTCGGTCCGTAGACCAGCAATTAGCCAAACCAGGTGGCATAACACCACCGCATAAACCGAGGCTCTGGACAGCAAGGGGATAGTATCCATGTCTGACTCGCAGACAAACTTAAGGCCCTGTACCAACTGATTGCTTTAAGAAAGGCCTGGATACTTTCCTAAATGTACATAATATAACTGAGTACTAACATTTTTAGGTAAAGTTGATCCAGGGTAAATCTGATTGCCTCTCGGGGATCAGGAAGGAATTTTCCCCTGCTGTAGCAAATTGGATCATGCTCTGCTGGGGGTTTTTTGCCTTCCTCTGGATCAACTGTGGGTATAGAATTGGGTATATGGGATTGTACGATATTTTTTTTTTTATTATTATTTTTTTTTTTATGGTTGAACTGGATGGACTTTGTCTTTTTTCAACCTGACTTTCAATGTAACTGGTCAGCCAAAGATACCTCGTCCAGAGGAGCCTCCTGTGTCTTTAATCCCTGGAGTAGCATCTTTGCGCACTCAGTAGGTGTCTGAGACACCAAAGCCCCAGCCATTGCTGGACACACCGCTGAGCCCACAAATGTATATAGGTAGCGAGCGATTGCCTCAGCCTTCTTGTCCACAGGGTCCTTGAAGACAGGAGCCCCTTCCATTGGACTCGTGGTTTCTTGGTTAAGTCTGGACACAGGGGGGTCCACTATCGGGGAGAGGTCCATTTTTTTCAGGAAACCCTCCTAAAAAGGGGTACCGGACCGATAATTTTTTGGGGGCTGAAAAAACCTTCAGTGGTTTTCCCCCACTCCTTGTATAAAATTTTTATCAAGCTAAGACATACAAGGAAACACCTAGGCAGCGCGGGGCTGGCTTACGGAACCCAAAAGGAACCGTCGTCTCTGCTGCGGAATTCTCCAACTTCAGCGTAACCCGCACTGTGGTGATAGATACCAAGCCTTTTCACGTGCTGACCTGGACCTGGAGTCATCCTCACTGTCCGACTGGTCACGGTCCGCAGCTGCTGATGCATCAGAATTAGGGCCATGAGCCACAGCTGGGCCTGCTCTGCATCAGAATCATCCCCAGAAGATGGCGGGGAGCGGGCGCTTCCCTACCTCCCGTGTTCCCACGCGCCGCTTCCACATTGGCAACAAAAGGCCTCCAGGATCGCCGACATAGCGTCCACTGATATAGCAGGGGCACCAGTTGCCAACTCAGGTGTTTCAGGGGAAAAAAATGTCTGCTGACCCACGCGTCTGACACCCACAGAGACTCCAGGCAAGGTATCAACAGCCCACCCTCCTAGCTGCTACAGAGATGCAGGGTCTCCCAGAGGACTCACCACCCTTAGGACGGTCACTGTTACTGCTGCCGTCTTCTCCCACCAGAGATGCTCTCCCATAGCTGCCTGTGTCAGTCTGATCCTCCGTCAGCATGTGTCTGTTAATTGCACACCTGTGAATGCACCCTAGAGGCCAAAGACTTCCACAAAATGGCCGCCGAGCGGCCGTAGTGAAGAACGGCGTGAACCAAAAGAAAATGGCCTCCGAGCACTCGACAGAGGCCAAAGTGGACGCGGACCACAAGAAAATGGCCGCAGAGCGGCGGTAGATCCATACTGGCACGAACCACAAGAAAATGTCCGCCGAGCAATCGACA
The DNA here is from genome assembly GCA_029206835.1 of Rana muscosa. NCBI lineage: Eukaryota > Metazoa > Chordata > Amphibia > Anura > Ranidae > Rana > Rana muscosa. The sequence continues at coordinate 804,737,669 of CM055117.1, read as the reverse complement.
GAGGCCAAAACCGGTGTGGACCACAAGAAAATGGCCCGCCGAGGCGGCAATAGAGCTAGCAGGCGTAGACCACAAGAAAATGACCACCAAGCGATAGACAGAGGCCAAAACAGGCGTGGACAAGAAGAAAATGGCCACCGACAGCATGGAGGGAGAAAACACACAAGTAAGCAGCAAAAATTGACATTTCCAATGATAGCCATACAGCACAGTTCCCGCTCCAGATGGAGCCCCCCAGGTGAACCCCCAGCACCCAGGCTAGCTCGCAGAGCCCAGGGAGGAGGGAAGGCAGGGAGAGAGGAAAGAAAGGGCAAAACCACTTACTTGATCTCTCCAGGAATCTCCAGCCAAGTCCTCCTGTCTTAGCAGGGGAAGCTACTTACCCTTCCTGCGTGGATTATGCTGGAAGACATTCCAGACAGACCATCTTCCGCGCAGTTACGGAGGTGCCTGTCAGCCCAGCATGCTGTGATTCAGCCATAGAGACCGATCATATGCATGCCCTGGAGCAAAAAGCTCCCCGGCCACCCGTGGAGCAACGGGCATGTCGTGGAAGACCCAGCTAGGGTCGGCACACGCTCGATGGCCAAAAACTGGGGAGACTACAAGGATCCGGGATCCAGCCTGTGACCCAGTCGGCAGTTGATCGAAGATCGCAGGAAGCAAACGTAGAAAAAACCCTCGGACCTATGGGCCCGAAAGGAACCATGTCCTTCTCCTATGCTAGGCAGAAAATGCTGATCTGCTTAGTGCAGGCAGAGGGGATATAGCCAGTAGGACCGCCCCCAGGGGGGGGGCTGTTCAGCTCTGAAGTTGTTAACACTTTTTCTGCCTAGTCACTCCTAAATGAAGGCTAATACGTACTTGTCAAGATTGAAGCTGTGTCTGTCCATGAACGAAAGAGTAAAACTGAGCGAGAAGAGAAACATTGTAATACTAGTCAGTACCAGTTTGAAAAAAAAAGTGTATTTGCTTTGGAAGAATTTCACCTTTAACATTGGGTGCCCTACATGTATTGATGTTGCTGCATTATGTAAAACTATCAGAATTGTTTTTACATTTTAGAATGGGGAGCCTCGAGACTGACCATAATTTTAAAGGGTGCCTTGACTGTAAAAAGGTTGAGAAACACTGGTACTGTATAACGTGTCCCTATAGCAAGGTAAAAAAAATGTCTGCCTTTAGGATCACTATCTTTCTTCTCCTGCCCAGGACTACATTTCCCACAAACCATTGCTCCTCACACATGCACTAGTTCTCAGGCACTTACTAACATGTATGGATGGTATACTGGGCTATGTGTGTGCTGCAAAGTATTTCCTGATATGTAAACAAATAATGCATTCTAATGCAGGCCAACTAATCAGCTGACCAACTAATCGATTATATAAATAGTTGTCAACTTTTTTCATAATCTATAATTGATTCGTTGTTTCGTGCCTCAAAGATGCGGCTAGCAGGACTTTTTTTTTTACCGTCCTGCCAGCGCACTGCTCCAGTGTGAAAGCCCTTGGGCTTTCACACTGGAGTGAATGGAGCCACTCTTTCAGGGCGCTTTGCAGGTGCTATTTTTAGCGCTATAGCACCTGCAAAGCGCCTCAGTGTGAAAGCAGCCTAAAGTCTTCTAACACGCCAACCTGCAATTAAGCAGGATCACTTTGTGGTACCCAAGACATAACCCAGCTAGCATTCAGCACTACATTGCACAGAAGGCTAACACAAAGGTCATCTGATCAATGCAATCAGCTAAAGTCTGGGAAATAAGCGTATTGGTAAGCAAAGGATGAAAGACAGATACAATTAAGGAGCAAATGGATAGGGAAATTGCTTCCAAATTCATGCCAACAGGGATTAAAGGGTGGGGTTTCCGATTAGGAACAAGGAATTGTGGGTGTGTTTTCAGTTTTTGAAAATAAAATCACAGAATAAAAGATAAAGAAACACATTTGTGGAACATTTGGTGACATCTATGAGAACTGAGCCCAGACACCTATGGTGGGAGAAAAGTGCACTCTTTCAAGTAGGATACACAGTCCTGATTAGAAAAAAATGAAACAAACAAAAGTTTCCTACTGGTTTTGTTGAAAAAAATAAAAAATAAAAATAAAACAAACAAAAGAAAAACATGCACACATAGTAGCTGTTTGCCTGCTAGCCACTCCCAAAAGAGAGTAAAGTCCTCAGAAATGGGGTAAGGTGAACAGGAACATGGCTGGGTTGTTGAAGTCAACTGTGTCACAGAGCAGTATACAGAACTGGGGAAAATCTGCGCTCCTGGGCCAACTAGTGGGACTTATTATTTCCAATATACAGCATGAATCTACCAGTTGCTGTTGATAGATTTTTATTTTTTTTTCCAATTCAGCCAGAAAATCAGCAAAAAAGGAGAGACATTTATTTTCCTTGCAGACTCTTGAGGACACTGGCAAAGTAGCAGGTGGTTATATTATCCACAGGGCTTGCCTTCAGTTCTCTATGTGTCTAGTGTTTACTTATCCTGTAGAAGCCACTCTAAGCCCGGGCTGCTTATCAATAAAGATGTGCCCCTCAATAGATACATACTGTATAGTTTGTCATTTTAAACTCTAAAAAGCATCAGCAGCTGGAAATTACTTTGCAGTTTCAAGTTACTGTGCAACGCTACATCTCAATAAACCTCCCAGTACAGCTACATACATTAAACAGGAACTATCCATGTTTTACATGGTTTTAGAAGCACAACTGTCAAGGATTGGTTAAATATATTCCACATGCACAAGCAGTGAAAGTCTCCATCGTCTAGTTAAGCTGGAAACAAAAACTGTAAAAAAACCTTTTTGCTCATTTCCAGGTATCTGTCTTCAAATTCCTCAGTCTTTGCTCTGTCAACACAAACATCTGCAAAATAACAGTATACAGAGGTGAACATTAGTCATCTATAGGTAACAAACTACAAAAGCATCATCATCTGTCAAAATACAGAATTCTACTATAATAATAAGACTTACCTAGCAAGTTGCTAAAGTCAACATCCAATCTTTTCCTGTAAGTGAAATCAGGGTCTGTACCACTTCGGTGTAAAACTATTTGGGATACACACTCTTCAATGATCTTAAAATACTGTGGCCTATTGAAAAAAAAATATAAAAAATAAATAAGTTACAAAAATCAAGAAAGAAAAAAAGGAAAAAGAGTGCAATTAAAAAAACAAATATGATTTCAACTTTACTGAAAAGAAAAGTGGGTCCAATATGAAAATATAAAATAATTGAAAAAAGGCCTATTCACTTTATTCTTTAATGGTGAGGTTCACCTTTAAAAAATAATAATAAATGCACATAGTTTTGTAGGTAAAAAAAATGTGCATTTATTTATTGGTATATATATTTTTTCAGGTGCTTGAAAAGAATTGCCCCCATGATCAGAATGACAGACTCCTGCAGACACATCTTTCTTCCCACATCTCCGCACAGACTCTGTCTGAAAGCTGTAGGGGGTGTCAATGAACTACGAGACTGCTCACCAGCACCTCTGCAGTTCATTGACTACAAGCTGTCTGTCGTGATAGCAGACAGGACAAGTAGTTTATTCATACACTGATTCCTGTGAATAAATGACACAGCTGTGTGGATCGTTTTTAAATTATGACAGCAGATGCAGGTTGAGGAACCCCCGTCCGCTGTCACGAGGTGGGGGGTGGGCAGGTGCAGTATAGTAACATGCTACATTTTAGATCCTAAAGAAGGATGCACCATATTAATAAAGATGAACTTAGCCTTTAAGTAGAGCTAAACCTGCTATGTTTTTCCAATCTGTCATTGAACATCCAGCATTTTGTGTCTGTAGAGTGGACAATGACACAATAAGGCTGACTAAAAGAGCAACAGAAACTGGAAAAATAGAGCCAAGAGGAAACCATTATTATTTTAGTGACTGATAAAAAAAAAAAAGATAGAAACTCTAGTTGCTATGGACACAAGCACGTTTTTTGTTTTAGGTGTTAACTGCACCATTTTGTTGAACCAGCATGTGATTCACATTGAAAGTCAGAGGAGAAAGTCTACAGGCCACAAAGTTGACGTTTACTGTAGATAATAAATAACTGATCCCAACTGTATACCATACATCCACTGAATCTTCTACATTTCTGTGGGTGCTGAAGTGACAGGATAGACGGTGCTGAACTATAGAATACAAACAGTGTGTGCCAGTATACTGTACAGTTTTTCTTCAAAAAGAGGTATTAATTGAAAAAGCCACAACATCAACGTTTGGGGGCTATGCAGGAACCCCTTCCTCAAACAGTGACACTGGGTGACCTGTACATGTATTATGACATGGTGCAACAATAAGACTATCTTGAATATTAAAAAGGTAATTTATTCTGTGTTTTACACTTTTTACAGTGTAGATCAAAACAAATGCTCTGAGCTCAACAAGATTCAAATATACATTCTGTTCAGCGCTAGTCACTCTACATATCACATAATCCACAAATAGAGAATTATTTGATTGCAAACACCATTCTGTTATCCCTTATCAAAAACATATAAATTCTACAAGTAGGTTGTCATAATCCCAGTAAATATTTTTGGAAAACATGAGGAATGGAAAGTTTTCTCCAGCTTAACTGGCCAGTAGGTCACAAGTATGTATAACTTGACATACGCCATGTTTAATCAGTGTATTAATGTAAGCTTTTCACTAAGCTTACTATTTATCTGTTTTCGTGCTAGAAATACATTTCACTTTATTACATGATTTGAGCATTTATCACAGCACTATGTACTCATACATGCATTACAACAGCTAAACTAATTATGCAAAGCTTTCGAAGCAAAAAAACAGGAGTAATGAAATACAAATATGGAAGCATGTTGAATTTCATGTGTGGGTTATTAGCAATAACAGTAAAACAGGAAGAGCCCACATCATGATAACAAATATTTGTAATAACAGGATTAAAAAATTCATGTTGTTGACATAACCAATGAACTCCCAATTAAATGGCCAGGAACAAAAAATAAACCATTAGGGAGGATGATGGTTTTACTACTGGCAGTTATTTACATAAACATAATCCAAATAATTCCCCATAATGGTTGTTCTTATGTCAGGTTTTATTAGAGTCACGTTTCCATAATGTAAGAAACATCTCCAAATTAACTTGCAGTGGGAAGGCTCAATGAATTGATTGCATTAGAAATCAAACATGCAGCCAAAAACTTGCTGTGTACTTTGTAGCCAGTCCTTACTCATTTCGTAAAAATGTCAGAATAGTTTTAACATAAAAACAATGCTTTCCGTGGAGGAAAAAATCCACACACAAAGCTCTTCCTGAACACATTTCCTAATAGGAAATATCACAAACCAGAAATCAGTAAAGTGAAGTTAAAAAATGCAAAGTGTATATAAACAAGACAAGTCTCTGTGGCTCCATTCAGCAGATTCTCATGTTTAATCGGTCCCAAAGTTCTCTCCTGCAGAGCTGCTGGAACCTGCTGTCAGTTTGACAGCTGAAGTTCTGGTCTGTGTATCAGAGCTACTAGTAGCAGCAGTTCAGTGCCAAAAGTGATGTTCCCTGTCAGTGCTTGTAAAAAATGTAAGAAGAGGGGGAGCACAGATACACAATAGCTAGTAGTAGTTTTCTCTCTACTTTTTTTTATTTATTTTTTTCAATGCAAACACTCTGATATTGCATGCATTCCTACATATCTTTTGTTACCTTAGGTTTATTCAAATGGTATGTTATTCACATGCCATCTTGCGGATTTTGCTCTATTAACGCTCTTCTAACATTAGTGGGAGGTGACGAAAAATAGGATTTTTTACTCACCGTAAAATCCTTTTCTCTAAATTCATGGATGGACACAGCTTCCTATTGACAAGTGGGTATTATCCTTCATTTAGGAGTGACTAGGCAGAAAAACTTGTAAAAAGTGTTGCATCACACCTTCTACAGTACCGCGCCCAGGGGGCGGACCCCCCGGGTATATCCCTTCACTCTGCATCTCGCAGATCAGTTTGTCAAAAAGCAGTACAAACTTAAATAAAAAGGAGGGGTGGGTGCCGTGTCTGTCCATGAACTCAGAGAAAAGGATTTTACGGTGAGTAAAAAATCCTATTTACTCTTTTGTTCATGGACGGACACAGCTTCCTATTGACAAGTGGGACGACCCAAAGCAGTGTCAAAAACGAGGGGTGGGAACAGCATTAAAACAACTTCACCCCAAAACAAAACAGAGCTCCTCAATAGAGGAGTTGCAACTCTAAACAGCCGCAATACCTTGCGGCCGAAGAAGCATCCGAAGATGCACACACATCAACTTGTAAAGTTTAGTGAAAGTGTGAACAGACGAGCAGGTCGCCGCCTTACACACCTGGTGAAATAGACGCTTGATGCTCTCAGAGCTCGGGGCAGCGTCCAAAAAATGCAACGTCGTCACCGAGGATTCGACGGATGAAGACACAAGGATGGTAGTACAATGTCTTCCTTGAGATGGAAGTTCGACCGACCCTAGGAAGAAAAGAAGGCTGCGGACGCAGCACCACCGATCCTTGTGGAAGATCAGATAAGGAGCCTTGCATGACAAGGCTGCTGGCTCAGAAAACCATCTTAACTGACGTAACCAAGAGGCATATCTTGCCCTGGACGATTGCGCCGGGAAAGGGAGGCACCTGACCCTTCATGGCGTAAGTCTGATCACGATCTGTTGGATCCACCTAGAGATGGTGGCCGATGAGATCGCTGGGCCCTACTTGGGACCAGCCACCGAAACAAACAGTGAGACTGGACTCTGGAACGTAGCAGTACCAGACAAGCATTCTCTCAGAGTTTGGACAACGTCCAAGGAATGCAATGTCGTCTCCTTGGGATTCGACGAATGAGGACACAAGGATGGCAGTACATGTCTTCCTTGAGCTGGAAAGGTCGAAACACGACTTTAGGAAGAAAAGAAGGCTGCGGACACAGCACCACCTACTCCTTGTGGAAGATCAGATAGGGAGGCTTGTATGACAAGGCTGCCCCGCTCAGAAACCTGTCTTACTGGCATAACCGCCACCAAAAGGACCAATTTCTGAGAAAGTGTCAACAAGGGAATCTCCCTGATGTTCTCAAATGGTGGTTTCTGAGGCACTAAGAGGCCATGCCATTAAAGCCATTGACTGCAAGCAGGATGGTATATGGGACCCTGCAACAGTAGGTCCTCACGTAGTGGTAGACGCCAAAAGGACATCTGCTACACAAGCCCCACGGAGGTAGTGGAGGGTGGCCCGGAGGGGCCGCCTGCCGAACCCACTGTACAAACATTCTCACTAGAGTGAGCCACCAGGGGTCGTTGAAAAAGACAGCCAGGGCAGATACCTGCCCCCTAATTGTACTTAAAGTAACATTTTTGGCCCATTCCCTGCTGAAGAACAGCAGGACCCTGGGACAAAATAAGTACGCGGATGCCACCTCATTTCCTCAAAATTGGATATGCAGGTCTTCCAAGTGTGATGGTAATCTTCCTAGGGGATGATTTCCGAGCACTCCTCATGGTAGAGATCACGGAGTCTGACAGGCCCCGGTCTCTTGACACCTGGCTCTCGAGCCATGCCATTAAGCCAGTGTCTGTAAAACAGGATGGTGTATGGGACCTTGCGACAGCAGGTCCTTCCTTAGTGGTAGATGCCATAAGGCGTCTGCTACCAGATGCACTAGATTGGCGTACCAAGGACGCCGAGGCCAATTCAGTGCAATTGGGACACTTGTAATCCTCTCTGTCTCCAGTCTGCGAAGCAGATGAGGAAGGAGCTTCCGAGGCGAAAAGGCATAGATTAGTCGGTACTGACTCCCCAGTGCCCTCAACGCATCTGTCGTGTTTGCCCATGGGTCTCTTGACCTGGCCACAAACCTCAATACCTTCCGATTGAGTCGAGAAGCCAGGAGATATACGACTGGCGTGCTTCCCCTCTGGTAAGGGAGCCCCCTTAGGAGGTGAGCGACCTCAGATGCTGCAGCAGAGCTGATTGTTCCTCCCTGATGATTGCCATACGCCACAACTGTGGTGTTTGTCCGACTGGATTCTGACTGGACGCCCTTGTAGCCTCTGATACCATGTGGAGAGGCAAAGCCAAATTACTCGGATTTCAGGCCAATGATCTGCAATGGGATTCCTCCGGAGTCCAGCGACCCAGGTTGACTGAGCTCCTCAGACTCCTCTGCAACCAGGAAGACAGGCGTCCGCCGTGACCACCATTCTAGTAAAAAGGAAGGAAAACTTCCCAGACAGAAATGCAGGTGATGTCGGCCACCAACTAGGTAGGTCCTGATTAGGTGGCTCACCCGGATTTCGATAATCCAGGGATGAAGGCACTTGACCCTGCAGGACAGTTACCTTCTGTAACACTCGCGTGTGAAATAGTGCCTATGGTACCGCCTTTGGGATGTCAACTGCCGCACCGCAGCCCGAAGAGTCTGCAACTCCCCCCCCCCCAGGAGAAAAAAACGTATGCCTCTGAGGAGTCCAGAATCAACCCTAGACACACTAGGAGTTGGGATGGTACCAATACGGACTTCTGAGTGTTCAGCCCCCAACCAAGTATCGGAGGGTCTGACAGCTTATAGACACGCTCAATTCTAACTTAAAGTTTGAAGTGACCCTCAGAAGAAGATTGTCCAAGTTGCCCATGATAGCGATGCCACGCTGTCTTAGTAGGGCCTGAAAAGGGGCAAGCACCTTTGTGAACACCCTTGGTGCCAATGCCAGGCCAAAGGGGAAAGCCACCATTGGTAATGGTCTTCCCCGGCTGCCAACACAGACCTCTCTGATGCCTGGTGCATATGGAGACATGCAAGCATGCGTCCTTGAAGATCAAGGATGACAGGAAATCCCCCGGATGGAGGGCAGCGACAACAGAGCGAGCCAACTCCCTCCCGGATCTTTGTACTTTCACAAAGCAGTTGAGGGTCCCGAGATCCAAGATAGGACGAACCCCCTCCTTCTTCAGCACTACGAACACATTTGAGTAGAACCCCTGAACTCGTTCCTGTACTAAGACCGGAAGGCCCACCCTGCGTATCAGCAGGTCTTGGACCGCCCCATGTAGGACTTCCCGACAAGTCAGCTGAAGCTGGCGGTTAAGAGGGGAAAAAAATTGGTTCGGTAGGCAAGCAAGGTTGGGCTAGCGAACCCAGGGACGATACTGTCCCTCAGCAGGCGCTTTATCGGTCTGGGGTCGTTTACTTGCCGCACTAGGCGGACGAAAGAACCGCTTGTGTGCGGTAAAGGAGGGCCCTAGCCTATGGTGTGGCTCCTTACCTTTTTAGGATTGCAGAAGCAATGTGCTCTTACCTCCTGTGGCATCTTAAATGATGTCATCCAGAGAAGCCCCAAAAAGTCTGTTGCCTTAAAAGGGCAGATCCAACAGGGCCTTCTAGGAAGATTGGTCCACAGACCAGCACCTTAGCCAGATCAGACGTCGTAATGCCACTGCATAAATGGAGGTTCAAGACAGCAAATGAATAGAATTCATGTCCGACTCGCAGACAGACTCAAGGCCCAGTACCAACTGGTCAGTCAGAGCTACCTCATTCGGAGGAGTCTCCCGTGCCTCAAACCCCTGTAGTAGCCTCTTTGCGTACTCAGTCAGTGTCTGAGCCATCAGAAAACCCCCCACTGTGTATAGGTAGTGAGAGTCCCTGAAGAAAGGAACCCCTTCCACTTGAATCGTGGTAACTTGTTAAGTCTGGACACAGGGGGGTGCACTATCGGGGGAGAGGTCCCCTTTTTCAGGAAACTCTCCTCAAGGGGAACTGAACCGCAATATTTTTTTTTTTTTTTGGGGTTGCAAAAAACCTTCAGTGGGTTTCCGCACTCCTTGTACAAAGGCTTATCAAGATAAGATACACAAGGACACACCTTAGCAATGAGGGTCGGTTTACGGAACCCAAAGGGGACCGGTGTGTTTGCTGCTTCTGCAGCATTCTCCAACCTTGCAGTGGTAATGTCAGATACCAAAAGCGTTTTCGCGTGCTGACCTGGACTTGGAGTCATTCTCACTGTCCAATCGGTCATGGTCTGCAGTCTCTGATGCATCAGAATCCGGGCCATGAGCCCTAGCTGGGCCTGGTTCTGCATCAGAATTATCACTGGAAGATTGCAAGGGACGGGCGCGTTAACTACCCCCCGTGTTCCCGTGTGCCGCTTCCACCCTGGCAACAAAAGCCTTTAGGATTGCCGACATGGCGTCCACAGATACATCAGGGGCACCAGCTAATAAGTCAGGTGTTTCAGGGGTAAAAACTTCTGCTTCAGACGCCATGCTGACCCACATGCTGACCCACATGCTGACACCCACAGGGACTCCAGGGAAGGTATCAATAGGCCACCCTCCTAGCTGATACAAAGATGCAGGGTCTTCCCAGAGGACTTACCACCCTCGGAATGGTACCGCTATTGCTGCCGTGTGCTCCGCCTGTGATGTTATCCCACCGCTGCCTGTGTCAGTCTGATTTTTATCAGTGTTTGCCTGTGTGAGATTTGCGCCAGTGAATTGCACCCTAAAGGCCAGAGACTTCTGCAAAATGGCCACCAAGTGGCCGTATTGAAAACAATGTGAGCCCTAAGAAAAAAGCCGCCGAGCCGTCAGTAGTAGCAAAAGCGGGCGCGGGCCACAAAAAGATGGCCGCCAAGCGGCGGTCTATACATGCAGGCGTGAATCATAAGAAACATGGCCGCCGAGCAGTCGATAGAGGCCAAAGTGGGTGCGAACCACAAGAAAATGGCCACCGAGCGGCGATATATACATATTGGCACGAACCACAAGAAAATGGCCGCCGGACAGTCACTAGAGGCCAAACTGGCATGGACCATCACAAAATGGCCGCCGACAGCATGGAGGGAGAAAGGCACACACAGGTAAGCAGAAAATTACATCTTTTAAATGACAGCTACAGCACAGCCCCGCTCCAGATGGAGCCCCCTAGGTGACCCCCAGCACCCAGCAACCTTAGCTCAGAGCCTAGGGAGGAGGGAAGGCAGGGAGAGAAGAAAGAAAGCCACAACCACTTACTTGATCTCTCCAGGAATGTCCAGGAAAGTCACCCTGCCAAAGCAGGGGAGCTACTTACCTTTACTGTGTGGATCATGCTGGAAGACATTCCGGACAGATCATCATCCGCGCACGGAGGTGACTATCGGCCAGGCATGCTGTGATTGAGCCCTAGGGAACGATCGTCTGCATGCCCTGGAGCGCGAGCTCACCGGCCAGGCTACTGTGACTCGGCCGTAAGGTCAGCCGAAGCTGAGCGGTTCGATGCAAGCCCTGAAACGTAAGCTCACCGGCCAGGCTATTGTGACTCAGCCGTAAGGTCAGCCGAAGCTGAGCGGTCCAATGCAAGCCCTGGAGCGTAGGCTCACCGGCCACCCGTACAGTCGGCAGTTGATCGAAGATCGCAGGAAACAAAACAACAAACGTAGACAAAAAATCCCCCCGGACCAGTGGGCCCGAAGGGAGCTATGTCCTTCTTGCTAGGCAGAAAAAAAACTGATCTGCGAGATGGAGAGGGAATATACCCAGAGGGTCCGCCCCCTGGGCGGTACTGTAGAAGGTGTGATGCAACACTTTTTACAAGTTTTTCTGCCTAGTCACTCATAAATGAAGGATAATACCCACTTTCCAATAGGAAGCTGTGTCCGTCCATGAACGAAAGAGTAAATAGGATTTTTATTAAAGCTTACCTGTAAAATCCTTTTGTTGGAGTACATCATGGGACACAGAGCCTTAAGTAATTACTTGATGGGTAATAGGCCACCTTCAGGTGTTGACAATGGTAAACCCTAATTAAGGAAGTTTACTCCCTATTTAACCCCTCCTCCTTCCAGGAGCACATCAGTTTTTTTAGCAAAGCAATATGTCTAAATCCCAAAAGAGGGGAGGGACCTCTGTGTCCCATGATGTACTCCAAGAAAAGGATTTTTACAGGTAAGCTGTAATAAAAATCCTATTTTCTTTATCGTACATCATGGGACACAGAGCCTTAAGTAATTACTTAATGGGACATCCCATAGCAATGCCACTTGAGGGGTGGGAGAAACAACCCGCAGGGTACACCCAGACTTGAGGATCTATACTGCTGCTTGCAGCACACTGCGCCCGAAGGCGATATCCTCATACCTCCTTACATCCACGTGATAAAATTTTATGAATGTATGCACTGAAGGCCTTACAGATCTGAGCCATGGAGGCCTGATGACGCACTGCCCAAGAAGCACTAACCGACATGGTAGAATGCGCCTTAACTTGAAACGGGGGAATCTTGCCCCTTAAATCATACGTTTGAATTATCACTTGCCGAATCCACTTAGGGACAGTGGATTTTGACGTTGCCTGTCCCTTCTTAGGACCCTCCGGCAAAATAAATAAGACATCAGTCTTACGTATCTGAGCAGTTTTCTTTAAATAGATTTTAACTGCTCTCACCACATCAAGACAATGTAGTGACTTTTCTTCCCTGGAACATGGTTTTGGAAAAAAACAATGGCAGGACAATATATTGGTTCAGGTGAAAACCTGAAATTACTTTTGTCAAAAAGCCTGGACGAGGGCGTAGTACCACGCTGTCCTCATGAAAAATTAAATATGGCTCTTTACAAGAAAGAGCAGCCAACTCCGAAACCCTCCTTGCTGAGGATATAGCAACCAAAAATACCAACTTCCCTGTCAGAAGGACTAGAGGAATATGTTGTACTGGTTCAAATGGCTGTTTTCGTAACACAGACAAAACTAAGTTCAAGTCCCAAGGATTGAAGGGAGGTTTGACGGGCAGATTAAGCCACGTTACCCTTTGTATAAAGCCCCGGACTAAAGAATGAGTAGCAAGTGGTCTTTGAAATAAGACCGATAAAGCTGAGACTTGGCCTTTAACAGTACTTAAGGCCAACTTCAGCTCTACCCCTAATTGTAGAAAGGCAAGAATTCTGCCTATGATATATCTCCGAGGGTGCCAACCCTTGGATTCACACCAGGATACATAAGCCTTCCAGACTCTATAATATATATAGTTCTGGAAGCTGGCTTCCTGGCATTGATCAGGGTGGAGAGAACTGACCCGGAAAGCCCACGTTTCTTTAGAATGTGGGTTTCAATAGCCAAGCCGTTAAATTTAGAGACCGTAAGGAAGGATGGAATATCTGTCCCTGAGAGAGCAGATCTGGCTGTAGTGGGAGGGACCATGGGCCCTCCACTGCCATCTTTACGATTTCTGGATACCATGACCTTCTGGGCCATGCTGGTGCCACCAGAATAATCGGCTTCCTTTCCAGCTTGATCCTGCAAAGAATTTGAGGCAGCAACTGGATGGGGGAAATGCATATATCAGTGAGAACTGATCCCATGGGGTCACCAACGCATCCGTTCCACATGCAAATGGATCCCTTGTTCTGGCCACAAAGTTGACCAACTTTGTGTTGAATCTGGATGCTAGGAGATCTACATCCGGAGTCCCCCATCTTTGGAAAACAGCACAAAATATGTCGGAGTGAAGCGACCATTCCCCTGGGAATAACTGCTGGTGACTTAAGTAGTCCCCCTGCCAATTCTCTACTCCTGGGATGAAGATTGCAGAAAGGCAAGGAACATTCCTTTCTGCCCAAGTTAGAATATGGTTCACCTCTCTCTGCGCTGAGAGACTCTTGGTGCCCCCTTGGTGATTGATATAAGCTACAGTTGTGGCATTGTCGGATTGAATCCTGACAGGGCAATTCCGTAGCCTGGAAGTCCAGGCCTTTAGAGACAGACGTACTGCCCGAATCTCTAGGATATTGATGGGCAAGCTTCTTTTGGTCCTTGACCATTGTCCTTGGACATTGATTTTGAAAGAATGCTTAAATGTGCATCCTCACAGGGTGACATTGTAGATGCACTGGTATAAAAGTGCCAACGTCCCGATAATAATAGAGGAACACTGATTTAGTTAAAAGATGGACTTTTAACGGCACATAAGTAAATAGTGTAAAAAATCTAGGGTGTTTTTTTTGTAGAAAAATTATAAAAGTACATTAACCACTTAAGCCCCGGACCAATGCGCAGCATAAAGACCAGAGGTGATTTTACAATTTGGCACGGCGCTGCTTTAACTGGTAATTGCACGGTCATGCAATGTTGTACCCAAACTAAATTTGCGTCCTTTTCTTCCCACAAATAGAGCTTTCTTTTAATGGCTTTTTAATGTCTCTGTTATGTTTATTTTTTGCGATATAAACTCAATTTTAGTCATACATTTAGGCCAAAATGTATTCAGCCACATGTCTTTAGTAAAAAAAAAAAAAATGTCAATAAGGGTATATTTATTGGTTTGCGCAAAAGTTATAGCGTCTACAAACTAGGGTACATTTTCTGGAATTTACACAGCTTTTAATTTATGACTGCCTATCTAATTTATTGAGGTGCTAAAATGGCAGGGCAGTACAAACCCCCCCCCCAAATGACCCCATTTTGGAAAGTAGACATCCCAAGGAAATTGCTGATATGCATGTTGAGCCCATTGAATATTTTTTATTTTTTTTGTCCCAAGTGATTGAATGATGACAAAAAAAAATACAAAAAGTTGTCACTAAATGATATATTGCTCACACATGCCATGGGCATATGTGGAATTACACCCCAAAATACATTTTGCTGCTTCTCCTGAGTACAGGGATACCACATGTGTGACTTTTTGGGAGCCTAGCCGCGTACGGGGCCCCGAAAACCAATCACCGCGCCTTCAGGATTTCTAAGGGCGCAAATTTTAGATTTCACTCCTCACTACCCATCACAGTTTTAAAGGCCATAAAATGCCAAAATATCACAACCCCCCCCCCCCAAATGACCCCATTTTGGAAAGTAGACACCCCAAGCTATTTGCTGAGAGGCATGGTGAGAATTTTACAGCTCTCATTTGTTTTTGAAAATGAAGAAAGAAAATAATTTTTTTGTTTTTGTTTTTTCAATTTTCAAAACTGTGACGAAAAGCAAGATCTGCAATATACTCACCATACCTCTCAGCAAATAGCTTGGGGTATCTACTTTCCAAAATAGGGTCATTTGGGGGGGGGGGGGGTTGTGCCATCTGGGCATTCCATGGCCTCCGAAACTGTGATAGGCAGTGAGGAGTGAAATCAAAAAAAATTTGGGGGGAAAAATACACTTTTTAAATTTTATTGCACTAAAACACACTATATTGCCCAAATGTTTGATGAAATAAAAAAGATGATCTTAGGCCGAGTACATGGATACCAAACACTACATGCTTTAAAATTTTGCACAAACGTGCAGTGGCGACAAACTACATACATTTTTAAAAGCCTTTACAGGTTACCACATTAGATTTACTGAGGAGGTCTACTGCTAAAATTACTGCCCTCGATCTGACCTTTGCGGTGATACCTCACATGCATGGTGCAATTGCTGTTTACATATGACGCCAGACCGGCGCTTGCGTTCGCCTTTGCGCAAGAGCAGGGCGGGACAGGGGTGTTTTTTTGTTTGTTTTTGTTAATTATTTATTTTGCTTTTTTATTTTATTTTTAAACTGTTCCTTCCATTTTTTTTTTTATTTTATAATTTTTATTGTTATCTCAGGGAGTGTAAATATCCCCTATGATAGCAATAGGTAGTGACAGGTACTCTTTTTAAAAAAAATTGGGGTCTATTAGACCTTTCCTCTGCCCTCAAAACATCTGACCACACCAAGATCGGTGTGATAAAATGCTTTCCCAATGGCCCTTTTTATATCCGGGGTGGACATTCCCTCCCACTGCTTGTAAAAGCAGTCCAGAGGCTAATTAGCCGCTAGAATTGCTTTTACATGAAAGCTGGCCGCTGGCTGAAAAGAATGATACCAAGATGATACCTAAACCCGCAGGCATCATTCGGGTATAACCATTCAAAGCTAAGCAACATACCAGTACGTTGCTGGTTCTTGTTGGACATGTATTGTAATCTTGTTTTTTTCATGCAGCCTGTTGGCTGAACGAAAAAAGAGATTGATCGGTGGGTATGCCCACCATTAGAATACCTCCCTTCATCCACCCACTTCTAATGATGGGCACACATTTACCATTTATATATGCCGAAGCATAGGGGTATCCTCCCGCAAAAGTTATGCCGCGTACACACGGTCAGACTTTTCAACGGGCAAGCCTCCGTCGGAATTTTGAACGTATGTACGTGGCATTAGGAGTAAAATCGCTCCTCCGCCCCTGCTGCCCCCATGCTTCGGCATATATGCTCTTTTTTTAACTGTGGTGGTGAAATCACCTCCTACAGCACTGGAGTCGCAGGGATCAGGCCTGTCTCTACAAATGCTGCAGTTATGTGTGTTGCGTTTTGTAAGTGACAGTGATTGATCGATCGATACTGCACTTGGGTGGGCTGGACGGAGGGGCAAAATGCAGGTGCTAGTAGGTATCTAGGCTGATCCCGCTAACACTGCGTTTTTGGGAACTCTAAACTGCTGGGGACGCTAGTATAGATCTGATCAGATATTGATCTGTTCAGATACTATACCACTAAGAGAGGTGCATGCTTTGCGCGTGGGTGTTAGCGCTACTGGCACTAACCTGTCGCTGCCTGGGGAGACGCAGACCCTCTCTGACGCTAAAACCTAATTTATATCACCCGCCGGGCAATCAGGGGGTTAAACCTTTATTGGGTTATATACGGCGGGTGCCCTGATGCTATAAAAAGCAAACTAACTAACCAGCGTCACCCGTAACACTTATACAGTGATCTCTGGTGAAAGGGTTAACTAGGGGCAATCAGGGGGTTAAAACCTTTATTAGTTAATATATGGGGGTACCTGACGCTATAAAAACCTTTATTAGGTTGTATATGGGGGTACCCGACGCTATAAAAATCTGGCGGTGAACCTAAAAAAATAACTGGCTACCTAGCGGCACCAGCGACACTAATACAGCAATCAGAAAAACGATCGCTTAGTGACACTGGTGATAGGGGGTGAAAGGGTTACCTGGGGGGCAATCAAGGGGTTAAACCTTTATTAGGGGGGGTTAGGGGGCTACCCTGGACCTAAAAGGGACCTAAGACTAACTGCCCTGACACTTTTACTATCACAAATGTCACTGATTGCAGCGATCAGTAAATAAATGATCACTGCAATCAGTGGCTCTGTGAATGGGGGCTGGGGGGCGATCTGGGGGTGACTGGGGGGGGTGCAAAGTGTACCTATGTGTCCTGGTGTCAGTGGGCTGTTGGTGCACTAACCTGATGTCTTCTCTCCTCAGCACTCTGGACGAATAGAGCGCCACATGGAGAGATGACATCACTTCCTCTTGCTTGTGTATACATTACACAGGCAGGGGAAGCATCTCATTCGCCTGGAGCGATCGCGAGGGGGTGGCCAGAAACCAATGGCCGCCTCCTCATCACGGATCGCTCCTGAAACGATACCGACTGCCCCATGTACCGGGAGGGGGTCCGATCGGATCCCCCACCCGCACGAAGGCAGGAACGTACAGGTACGTGATTGTGTCAGTCTGTGCCATTCTGCCGACATATGTACATGAGGCGGTCATTAAGTTGTTAATACATTTGAAAAAATGTCAGTATAATAAACATTAGTATAGGACCGAGAATAATGCTCTTAATCACACTTCCCAGAGCTACAGTAGCATAGGTAAACTCAAGTTATAAGAGATACATATCCAACAAACACAGAAACGGGTTGAACAGT
Organism: Rana muscosa; assembly: GCA_029206835.1. NCBI lineage: Eukaryota > Metazoa > Chordata > Amphibia > Anura > Ranidae > Rana > Rana muscosa. The sequence continues at coordinate 804,719,968 of CM055117.1, read as the reverse complement.
GTGCGTAGGAAGTGGATAGCCTTAGTCATGGATCCAAATATGTGGAGACGTAGTCTTGCTTTGCTCTACATGTTTTGCGTATTGTGACGCTTCTTCAGGAGCATAGTAGTCTGTCAGACATATACCGTATATACTCGAGTATAAGCCGAGTTTTTCAGCACATTTTTTTGTGCTGAAAATGCCCCCCTCGGCTTATACTCGATTCACCTTTTTGTGCCTAATCTCCCAGATTTTGGGGACCGGCTACCGGCCGGCCATAGGTCCCCTGGATCTTGGCACACATGTAGCCACACTCTTCCTCTACAAGTGTGCAAAGTTTGTTGTCCAGGGGACCTACGGCCGGGGAGCACCGATTTTTCAAAGCCGGGCACCCCTTCCATAGACTCCCATGTTAAACGTCAGTCTAGTCATGGACAGTGAGCCATGGGCACGGTGAGCCATGGGCACGGTGAGGCATGGACACGGTGAGGCATGGACACGGTGAGGCATGGACACGGTGAGGCATGGACACGGTGAGGCATGGACACGGTGAGGCATGGACACGGTGAGGCATGGACACGGTGAGGCATGGACACGGTGAGGCATGGACACGGTGAGGCATGGACACGGTGAGGCATGGACACGGTGAGGCATGGACACGGTGAGGCATGGACACGGTGAGGCATGGGCACGGTGAGGCATGGGCACGGTGAGGCATGGGCACGGTGAGGCATGGGCACGGTGAGGCATGGACACAATGAGGCATGGACACAATGAGGCATGGACACAGTGAGGCATGGACACAGTGAGGCATGGACACAGTGAGGCACGCAGATGGACACCCTAGACTTATACTCGAGTCAATAAGTTTTCCCAGTTTTTTTGCGTTAAAATTAGGTGCCTCGGATTATATTCGGGTCGGCTTATACTCGAGTATATACGGTACATAAGCAGAGAATATACATAAGAGATTTGGCAATTCACATCATTTTAATACATAGAATATACAAGAAAATGCTAAATACAATAATATTAGAAAGTAAGTTGCTGACCACAAAAGGATAGAATACCAACCCCCTAAACAACCACCAGCATAAAGCGCAAATGAACTGGGCCCCCAACAGCTGGGGCAATGAGGATCAGTTGTAGGGTGGTATGAAGATTGTTTAAAGGTGAAATAACATACTAAAACCCCTTACATAATAGGGGAGAAAGAAAAAGTTACTTATACTATTCCGCCAAGCCAATAAAAGGTAAGGAATGTATACTCACAAACAGGTCGTATTGGATAATGTAACACGGACCTGGATACCAATATACTGGCAGTCTATCTAAGACAGATAGCCAGTTGGGTTTGTAGAGATCTAAAAAAGAGATAATATACATAGGTTCCTATACAGTGGCTGCAGAGTAGATCGGCTTTAAAAAAAAATGGGAGAGGTAACAAACCCTCCTAGAAATCCTAGAATACATAGAAACACACAATGCTCACCGTGGTAAACAACAGCGTGTTGTTTACCTCTAGCCAAACATACCTGGAGGGAACACTCTTTTTTCTGCTTAACAGCAGACTGTGCCTTGTCTAATTACCCCGCTGTTGTTTACCATGTTGAGCATTGTGTGTTTCTATGTATTCTAAGATTTCTAGGAGGGTTTGTTACCTTCTCCCATTTTTCTGTAGCTCTGGGAAGTGTGATTAAGAGCATTATTCTGGGTCCTATACTAATGTTTATTATGACATTTTTTTCAAATGTATTAATGTACTTTTATAATTTTTCTACAAATAAAACCCCTAGATTTTTTACACTATTTACTTATGTGCCGTTAAAAGTCCATCTTTTAGCTAAATCATTGTCCTTGGACAGTTGTCCTTTCTAGTACTGCTCCCCAGCCTGAGAGGCTGGCATCCGTCGTTACCACTTTCCAGATAACTGGTCTGAAAGATTTTCCTTTCAGCAGATTCTGGGTTAGTAACCACCAAGTAAGGCTTTGGGCCACTCTTGGGGACAGACGCATTGGCGAGTCTAAAGCTTGAATTGTTTTGTTCCAAACATACAGGATACTGTTTTGCAATAGTCTTGAATGGAACTGGGCATAAGGAACTGCTTCGAATTAAGCCACCATGGTTCCTAGTAACCTCATGCAGAGGCGAATGGAGGGATTGCCGTTTGACCTGACCCTCCATACCAGTTCTCTTATGGAGTTGATCACTTTTTCCTGGGCTGTGTCTATGATCAGACCCAAGTACTCCAGTCTTTTTAGCGGTATTAAGGAAGATTTCTCTAGGTTGAGAATCCAACCCAATGCTTTCAGATAGTTGGTTGTAGTGCATACGCCTTGCTCCAAACGAGTCACTGATTGATCTATAAGTAATAGATCATTTAGGTATGCTATGATTGTTATGCCCTGTGCCCTTAACCTGGCTAGAGGTGGGGCCAGCACTTTGTTGAACACTCGGGGTGCTGTGGCTAGCCCGAAGGTCAAGGCTACAAACTGGAAATGCTGTTGTTCCAATTTGAACTGCAGAAACTTTTGATGAACAGGAAATATAGGTACATGCAGATATGCATCCCTGATGTCGATTGACGCGAGAAGTTCCCCTCCTAGAAGAATAGAAACTACTGATCTGATTGTCTCCATGCGAAAGGAGCAGATCTTCAGGAATTGATTTTGCTTTCTTAGATCTAGAATGGGTCTGACATCTCCATTTGGTTTTGGTACCATGAAAAGATTTGAATAAAACCCCAGACCTTGCTCCTTTGTGGGGATCTGTATGATCACCCCTTGTGATATTAAAAGGTCTAGTGCCTGTAACAGAGATTGTTTTTTCTCTGGATCCTTGGGCACGCTTGATCTTAGGAAACGAGATGGTGGAAAGTCCCGGAATTCCAGCTTGTATCCCAGCGTTACCATGGAGATGACCCAGACTTCTGAAAAGTGCAGAAGTCTTCCCCCCACCTTGGTGATGGGGGTTGCCTCTTCATGACGAGGCTTTAGGATTCTGTTTTGCAGATTTCCTACCCCAGGGCTTCTTTTGAGCCTGGGGCTGACCCTGAGGTCTACCTCTAGAGTCTGACGACGAAGGCCGTCGCCACTGCCTAGAGGCGGAAGCCCTTGGCGCAGGGGAAAGGGCCTGTTTAAATGAAGGGCATTTGTAGTTTCTTTTGACGGGTTAAAGAGTGCTTTGCCCACTAGAAATTGTCTTGATATATTTATCCAAGTCCTCTCCGAAAAGTTGCTCCCCATGGAAGGGGAACCCAGTTAGGAGATTCTTACATGGTGCTTCAGCTGACCAATTCTTTAGCCACAGGATCCTGTGCATATGCACAGGCATAAGCATAAGGCGGGATTGCCTGGTGAATAGAATCTTTAATGGCATCTATGGCAAAACATAATGCCTTAGGTAGTTCAGCCAAATCCCAAGTTTGTTGTGTAGGAAGTTCTCTAAGGGCCAATTTAAATTGGTCCTTTAGGGATTGGCAGACGCCAATCGCGGCGACTGCGGGCTGAGTGACGGCACCTGCTATGGAAAAGGCAGAATTTAGCAGGGATTCCAACTTCTTATCTGTTAGATCCTTAAGCATCTGTGCATTGTCTACAGGACAAGTTAAGTTATTATTCACATTGGAAAGTGCAGCGTCAATTGCTGGTACTTTCCATTTTTTGGAGAACCTTTCCTTCAGAGGATAGCGAATTGCAAAACTCTAAGGAGGGAGAAAATGCTTATCCGGATGATCCCATTCAGGAAAACTAAGCTGTTCTAGCAACGCATGTACTGGAAACGCATGCAAAGCATGGGAAGGTTTCAAAGTACCTAAGGAAGAGGCCAGGTTTTCATGAGACTCTGTTAGAGGCAGCATGAAGGTGGAACGAACCATTTCTGTAAGAGATTGTATCAGCAATTTGGGAAGCTGAAAAAGGTTCATCTACCGTTGTCTCCTCTGTAGAGGAATCATCGATTTCTCTTTCTTCCTGATCGATTGAGGGTAACACCTCATTGTGAGTCCAATGTTCCCCTAGCAAAGCTGGAGTGGGGGAAGGGGACCTAGTACGTTTCTTATCCATCTCAATAGAGGCTGCAATTAAAGCCGCTAATCTTTCTTCCAAACCCTGGAGGGAGGCGTAAAGGGCATCTTCAGTCACGTATACAGGTGCTGAGATGTGAAAGGCAGCTGCACCATCAATTTGTTCCAATAGCTCACCCTAAGTTGCCATAATTGGTGATTCAGGCGAGGATGACAGCATGGAAATACAGCTTGAGATCCCAATGCTTGGGGGTGAAATTTTAGTTTTCTTTGTTTTTGAGGTGTTTTTTGGCAGGCATAGCCCCAAGTACAAAAACAGAGGCGCTATACAAATTGCACTAAATTGCTGAAAATAGTCATGACCTATATAAAGTCGCTATACAATTCAGCCTAGTGCTGGAAAAGAGTGTCCTTCCTGAAGCAGGAATGCCAGTGCAACCCATGCGTGTCCCACAGCTCGTGTGTCCCTGTGTGCAGGCAGTTTCCTCCTCAGCAGCGGAGGAGAGACTGACACGGCTTTCTTTTTGTCTGTTTCCAGCCTGTGTGTGTCTCAAGGACATTTTCGCGGCACTGCGCTTAGAATCTGCCCCCTCCGGAAATATCCCGCCCCCTTTTCTAAAAGCGGTGCTACGGGTCCCAGACCAAACACGAGGAGGAGGGGGGAGGGGAGTAGAGACTGCAGTGAGGCACAGAGATACAACAAACAGCCAGTTAATCATAACAGCGGTACATAGCGGGACCTCCGCCTCCCCACGGCGGGGGGGGGGGGGGGTAATGTAAGGGGGGTGTAGCGCTGCGGATCCCCTGTCCCATCAGATGGGAGAAAAAAATACCCTTTTAAAAGATCTATTTTACCTTGTAAGAATTTCCTCTCCACATGCTGTACAAGCCAAGCACGGACTGAGCTATAGTGAAGACGACAGAGTATGGTAAGTGCATAGACTCCTTCTAGTGGAGACTTTAAGGCATGACAACATCTTTTCCTTAATGGAAGAAATACATAGACATTAAAAATACCTAAGTTTCTTCCTTACCTTATCGTCGCTGCAGGATTTTGCTGAATTAACAGAAAAAATCCAGCTTTCACCCATCACGGCGGGCTGTGTTTAGCCAAACCTTCGAGGACGGGGGTCCCTGAAATGGGATTCCAACTGCCTTGGGCCATGTATAGCACCCCCTCAGGAAGCTTTAGGTAATTTTGCAAAGACCTAAGCCCTGGATTCCTGGGGACCAGCCCTACAAAGAGAGGCATTACAGGCAAAACCTTGTGCTTCGGATACCATCCATTTAGGCCTCAGTGGCACTGTGGTTGGATCTGGCTTCTTTTTATGGAGGAATTTAAATCCAGCATGGATCCCTCCTGGAGCTCCTCAGAGCAGTTCTTCACTTGTGACCAACACCTTTAGACACTGGCAAAAAAACTGATGTGCTCCTGGAAGGAGGAGGGGTTATATAGGGAGTAAACTTCCTTAATTAGTGTTTAATTAGTGTTTACCAGTGTCAACACCTGAAGGTGGCCTATTACCCATTAAGTAATTACTTAAGGCTCTGTGTGTCCCATGATGTACAATAAAGGAAAGTGATGTATTCAATCTCACAGGAAGTTCTCTGTCCGGGAAATTTTAATTCCTTGCCAGGACCCAGGGGCTTAACGGAGCAGTTCTTTGTCCACCCTAATCCTCCCTCTCTTCTGTTCTTTTATCAGCCACCTGTTACTTGTTTTAATACATGCATCTGTAAAACAAATGAGTAGGCAGAACACAGAACTAGGAGAAGCCATGCTGTTATCCACAGTGAAGTGTCCTGCTTCTTTTGCAAATGTAGACATAAAATTACATATTTAAAAGGGAGGTAGGGAACGTTGATGACCTCTGAGTTGTGCTGCCACCAAAACCATGGGTCCAACAGCTAGCTACATTATGCCTCCACAGCAGCTGAGTGATCTACTGAGAAAGCCAGCAGACAGACCATATGCATCATGTGTGTGCCACTTCTAACTAACAATTTCAGTCTACATAATAAAAAATAAACAAAATTACCGTATACTTGAGTATAAGCTGACCCAAATATAAGCCGAGGCACCTAATTTTACCACACAAAACTGTGAAAACATATTGGCTCGAGTATAAGCGCCTAGGGTGGGAAAATGCAGCAGCTACTTGGGTAAACAATGCCCATCTGCACCCTCACTGTGGCCAGTTGCAGTCTCACTGTGCCCAGTTGCAGCCGTACCTTTCATTACTAAAACAGCGTGCGTCTCCCACTGTGTAATGCAGTCTGTTTGGCCGTCCATTTAAACAAAGCCCCGCCTCCTCCTCGTCCATCCATGATAGAGGAACACTGGGAAACTATCAGTGTTCCACTTATCACAGACGAGGAGGAGGTGGGGCTTTGTTACAATGGACGGGCGAACAGAATTCATTACACAGCGGGAGACAAACAATGTTTTAGTAATGGAAGGTATGTCTCACTCGAGTATAAGCCGGGGGGGAGTTTTTCAGCCTACAAAAATGGGCTGAAAAACTTGGCTTATACTCGAGTATATATGGTATATATAGTCACTGAAGCAAGCAAGATGTATCTTCTATTTTTGTTTTGGTGACAATCTTTTTTTTTTTTTTTTTTTTAGATGAAGAGGTTCTTTGTTCACGATACAAGCACAAAGGCACAAATGGAAAAGCACCATGGATGTCTGGGACAAGTAACCACTAAAAGCCTAAATGCCTACCTAGTACATTTAATTAAGTGGGCAGTAGACTTTTTTTAGCCTATTTTGGACGTATTGAAAGTAAACAGTAACCATTTAACAGCTGTGTAAAATGTGTAAATTTAAGGAAGTATACTGTGAATGGTTTCCTGTACAGTGTACAGTATGTATCGGTTAGTATATTTGATACCTAGATACACCAAAAAACTTTGCTAAACAAAAATGTCAACCCACAGGTTTTTATGGAAATGGCTTGGCAAGACATACGAGGATGGCAGAACCTCCCCTTTAAGAACAAACATGGGGGAAAAAATTAAAGTGATAGGAGTGGCAGTAAAATACCCTTCTCTATTAAAAGCTAAAAACATACTGTAGAAGGGCTTTAGCAACCCAGGGAAGGTCAGTAACTAATCATAAATATGTTTCAATGGCTAAATACCAAGAACCAAAGAAAGATGAATAGGTAAGGTTAGCTGACCAGGGCTGTCCTTGAATGATTAGTATATAATGCCAGCTGAGCAAAGTTACAGTTTTTATTGCTCTTTATAATGCATTTTTATTAATAAACAGCTATCTGCAGATATGCCCTGTTCAGTCTTTGACTGGTGAGTAGATCAGTAACATTGCTATGCTATTGAGCATTACTACAAAATGGGCAACAAAATACATAAAAAACAAACTTGCCTTGCAAAATAATCATTTCGGATTATAAGAAGATGCTGAAGAATTGAAAGGAAATATCCTTCAGAATTTGTGTTCTTGACAGAATTCCACAGCGTACTGAACACATCACTGGCATCAGTTAGGGTGTTAAGGTAATAAAACTGACAGTCTCCTGGACATAATTACATTTAAGCACATGGGATAAAAATTTCATAAACCTGCAGCGAAATTGTATATGGTAATTCCCCAATATTAAAATATTTTCAATAATCTCGGCACTCTACTAGAATCACATGTCCATCAGGGAGCAAAGCTAACCTTAACATTTAATTTTTTATTAAATTTAACTGAGACCTTAAAGCGGAGGTGCAGCTTTTTTTTTTATTTATTTTTTTAAAAAGTCAGCCGCTACTAACAGTGTAGCTGCTGACTTTTAATAAGGACACTTACCTGTCCTACTCGCCCGCCATGTCGGTCCTGCCACGGCGATCGATCGCTGTTGCCAGGCTCCCGGCTCCTCCATCCTGACTAAGGGAAACAGGCTGTTAAGCCTTACGGCTTCACTGCCCGTTTCCTACTGCGCATGTGCCACTCGCACGGCGCTTTGTGAATGGGCGGCTTGCCTCCTCGGATACACACAGTTCCCAGAAGGCAGCGTGCCCCATTCACAAGAAGAGGAAACGTAAGTTCTCAATCCGAGGACAAGGAAGAGGCACAGCAGAAGGCAGATTAGGGGACTTCCGCATAGCAACAGGCATTTCGGGTGAGTATAATTTTTTTCTTTTTTCTTTAGGATTTTTAATGTATTTTTTTTTTTCTGGGTGGACCTCCGCTTTAATATATATGTAGTCACATTTCAAGCTTGGTGAACTAGACTTCAGAAATTCTGTAAAAAAATGTATTTGTAAAAAAACATCCATGAACCATTGCCATTTGGTGATATATTTGAAATGTGAAATATGAAACATGATCAAACATTAGGCTAGTATCATATCATTTCCAGAAATGATGGTAACAATGTATCTTCTTGGTCTACAAAGATTGTCATTTAAAGTGGTTATAAAGTTAAAAGGTTTTTTACCTTAATGCATTCTATGCATTAGGGCTCTTTCACACGGAGGTCCGTTCAGGTCCGCCTGTCAGTTTTTTAGGCGGACCTGAAACGGATCCTCCATGTACCCCTATGGAGGCACGGATATCAGCGGAGACATGTCCGCTGACATCTGCTCCGCTCCGCTCCGCCAAAGTGTGACGGAGGAAAACCCTATTTTTCCTTCCGTCGGCGGAGTGGATCAGATGACAACGGACTCTACGGTCCGTCGTCATCCGATTCCCCATAGGGAAGAGCGGCGCTCTGACAGGGCGGTCCCTGCACAGTGTGCGGGGACCGCCCAGTCATCCGTCGGCTCAGCGGGGATCAACGGAGCGATCCCCGCTGAGCAAGCGGAGCTTCACGGGGCGGATCTGCACGGATCCGCCCCGTGTGAAAGGACCCTTAGGGTAAAAATAATTTTTGTGCAGCTCCTGCTCTTATTGTTAACCTGAGCCTGATCTTGATTCTGCACTGTGCACGAGAGCAGAGGCTCTCTTTATTAAGGTGGGTTTTGGGGTGTCAGTACACAGAGTAACAAATTAGATATTCAACTTGTTCTGCACATCCCCTTGTGCGGAGGAATTCAACAATTGCTTTTTGGATAAACTTATGCGCGCAGTTATCATAACTGCCTATTACTTTCTCATGCAGTCAGACATACTTTGCAATGAAATAAAAAATTAGAGCCACTGTTGCATTTGCTAAATGTACAAGGCACAAAACAAAATCAAAATAATAGAAAAGAATAGGAAAGGATATTCCATTTCAGAGCGGACATCATCAAGGCGATGAGAAAACTCTATCATGTCTTCCTCTTTGTGTTCATCAAACACCCTCAGCTGGATATCCAGGGCCTCATTACGGATAGTCTTCAATTTCTATATAACAAAAAAAAAAACATGCTGATATAAAGCCAATGAGCCTCTTTTAGTGACTGGAATATAAACAGTTGTTGTTGTCCTAAGATTAATAAATAAGCTTAGTCTAAGGCAGGCCATACATGCAGTTTTCTTTCCATCAACCACGGGTTGAAGGAACGAAAATCGTTTGATTCCCCCATCAACACAGTCAGTGTTGATGGGGGAAAACCTCTCACCCTGCTATTGTATTCTGCCAGAGGGATGTTTCCTAGCCACCAAAATACAATGATCACTGCAGGCAGCTATAGCCACCACCAGTAATTGAACGGCAAAAAAAATTAAAAGACGACAGGCTTGCTGTACTGAAGTTGAACAATAGATTGACTTCATTACAACCAGCCTGCCCAAAGATGTATCTAAATCCATCTGGTTCTCACTCAACAGGGCCGATTTTGATCGGTCTATGGCCAGCTTAACATACCATTATATTGATGCACCCAATTTTAGCATTATTTATGCGGCTGTAGTAACATGAGACATTTTTTGCTATATTATAGCACATTTGAGAACCATTTTTTGAGCCCGGCAACAAAAGAATCCCATCCCCACAAAGGGAATAAGACCAAGGAAACTGCTTTTCCTTAAGGAATCTTCACTACCACTTTACTAATACACCAATAATTTGCCATTGTCTAATCTGGAACAAATTTATGAATGGGATAATCAGACCCTTACTTCTTCTAAGAGACCAGCATGCAATTCCCACTAACTTTTTGTGGCTCTTTCAGGTTAGACATGCTGTACAGTACTCCCATTGAGAAGTCCCTGCCTTCTGCTTAGTTACTTCAAGAGATTCCAGAAAATTAACTTTTGTTTACTATACTGTCTTGGAAGCAAACACATTCAGTTTAGATACTCTGTTCTTGAAGCTAAACTTCAGGACATTGGCAAATCTTGCTCCCTTCCACTCCCATGTAGTTAAAAAAAAAAAAAAAAAATACAAAATGCCTATTTACTTACCTGAAGCCACGGTAACAAGACCATCCTCTTTTCTTCGGTATACTTCCTGGTCTCCTTATTCAGGTGTCCACATCACTGTGTGTTTGATGTAGACACCTTCTATCGGTGGAGGAGATACTTGCCGTGGCCAGGTCCTCTATCATAGGCATTGAAAACTCACAAGGTTGGTGAGGGGACCAGTGTCCAAAAGATAATGGCCAAATAATGTGGGGAAAATGTCTTGTCCCAAGGGCAGGTTATAAGTTTGCTCATCGAGGAAACTCAGACTTTGATTTGTTACTCTGCAGGATAGCTTCAGAAGGTGTGCTTGGATTCAAGACTGAGGAGTAAAGTAATTGATGCAAAATACATTATTTAAAATGCATTTTGCCTGAGTTGGGCTTTAAAGTTCCTAAGAGGAATGGTGAGAGGCGATTTAGATCTATGGGTGCATCATAATCTCATCAAACATTAACTGCTGCTATATCTATGTTGTCTACAATACCCAATGCGGTCTTTATCTAATGGGAAAACATGTCTCAGAAACCTTTTATATCATGTACTCCGAAGTACTTGTATACACTGAATGTGAAACAGAAAAATCATTTGAAAATTCTGGACAAAAGTTATACAGCTCTTAACTGAAACTTTGGACTTAAGGACATGCAGTAACAAATTGCTACTGCCTGCAAAGAAGCTACTTTGTGTGCTGATGTTTTATGCATGCAAGTCCAATGCATTCCAATGTAGGTCTTGTATCTAAAAATTTTAATAAATATCCTACTGTGGGCCACTTTGTAATGGTCATGGGCAAGTGTGCAGGCCCACACACTAAAAAGATGAAATCTCACGACCACAGTCCCTAGGACATTAAAATCTATAAGAGGTTTAAACTGTATTATTTCCCAAAACCCTAATCAAGTGCCAGATTGACTATCTAGGGGTTATTAATACATTCAACAAATACATTTATGTGTTGGTTAAATCAGTATTTAAAGTAGGAATAAGGAAATATACATTTTAAAAAGAGTGTATAAAAAGGCCTATAATACACCGCTCAGCGCCTATGGATAACACGTATTGCAATTTACCACAAAGATGAATGACCACAATAGTTATCCACAAGTGGGTAATGAATGTTGACAAAAATATTTTTAAAAAATAAATAATTAAAAATATATAAAACTAAGCTGCTGTTTAAAACATGGCAAAATATATATAACAATAGTAAAAATGAACACAGTAATCTGTATCAGTCAATACTACAAACAGCGCTAAATGTTGAGGAATGACAGTGGTCAACACCACCTAACAGTTCTTAAGACAGATTCAAGATAGTTTTCAGTGCTTCAAAAGAATGTCCATGGGTGATCCTAAAAAAATAAGTAGAGTGCACCTTCCACCAATCTTCCAGATCCACCTTGTGACACACACACCCCGTAGGGGTTCACACTCACCAGAGTAATATTGAATTAAAGCCTTGAATAGAAATTGCTGTATCCAAGCCAAACACTGAAATATTGTATCCGTCAAGGAGACCTCAGAATGAGATGGGCTTCCAAAAAACAAACAAAGGGAAAGCACATAGTGTAACCCAGTTTATTTCATAAAACAAACCCTCACAAACTTGGTCCCCTCATACATTAAACGTACATCAGGGCGCCCTCTGTTGAAGTCAACCAATGACGAAACGCGTCAGGGCGTGACCTACACGACACGCTGGGAGTGCTGGTTTGCGTTCCACCGCTCAGAGAACCAGGAAGAGGAAGTAAGGCATTGCAGCCCTTGGTTCTTTTTGATACACGCCGGACGGCGGATACGGTGAAGTAAACCACCCTCCATGTTTGCTTATGTGATCTTTTAACTGATGTACGTTTAATGTATGAGGGGACCAAGTTTGTGAGGGTTTGTTTTATGAAATAAACTGGGTTACACTATGTGCTTTCCCTTTGTTTGTTTTTTGGAAGCCCATCTCATTCTGAGGTCTCCTTGACGGATACAATATTTCAGTGTTTGGCTTGGATACAGCAATTTCTATTCAAGGCTTTAATTCAATATTACTCTGGTGAGTGTGAACCCCTACGGGGTGTGTGTGTCACGAGGTGGATCTGGAAGATTGGTGGAAGGTGCACTCTACTTATTTTTTTAGGATCACCCATGGACATTCTTTTGAAGCACTGAAAACTATCTTGAATCTGTCTTAAGAACTGTTAGGTGGTGTTGACCACTGTCATTCCTCAACATTTAGCGCTGTTTGTAGTATTGACTGATACAGATTACTGTGTTCATTTTTACTATTGTTATATATAAGGAAATATACATGATAGGAAAAAAAAAAGTTTGGCTGGCAAGTTATAAATTGGCTAATAACACTGGGTTTATTTGAAGCATTTCTTATGTGTTAAAACAAGATCACATTATACCAACAAGAGAAGTTTATGAAACACGTTCCTCCACTCAGGTGTCTGCAAATTTAAATAATAATACAAAATCAGAGACTACAAAGCACTTACTGGCAATATCTCTCTCAATCCACAACGCATAAATTCATTCCTGATGTGAAGCCTGAAGTCCAGATCATCAGGTGATGTTACAAGTGCATTGATAAGCTGCATACAAGCCACCTACATCAAGGCAGCAGACAAAGAGAAATAAAGTCTGTTATTTTCAGTTTTCAATATATTTTAACAATATTCACTGCAACTAGAACTGTGAACTTGCAGGCCATATAAAAATGAAAAACGCAAAGATTATAATATATATTTATTTTTATTGCTTGTTTTTTACACATACATACTGTACACACATTAATTTATACAAGATATAGAAATAGCGGCCATAAAAAAGAAAGAAAGATACACAGAATATGGTGCTCTTCCGGGGGGATAATAAGCACTCCTGGCCATCAAATAAACCATACAAGACACACTCATCAACAAATGCAGATTGAGCCATATAGAACTCTTAAAGGAAACAATTACTTCTTGGCCTTAGCTGCTATCAACTTCATTCAATATTTTGTTTGTCCACATTGCTTATCTTTCTGAAAATGTATAAATAAATTGTGCAAAAACTTTAGGCAGGTGTGAAGAAATGTTGTAAGCTAAGATTGCTTTCAAAAATATATTTCTTTATTATCACTTTACAAAATGCAAAGTGAGAGAACAGAAGAAGAATCTAAATCAAACCAATATTTGGTGTGACTACTAGGGATGAGCTCGGTGTTCGAGTCAAACATAAGTTTGACTCGAACATCGGCTGTTCGACGAACATCGAATGATTTGGGCCGTTTGCGCCAAATTCGAGTGACGCGAACGGCCCATAATACACTGCGCCATCGCAGTGCAATCCCGGCGCTGTGATTGGCCAAGCATGCACTGTGACCCCGCATGCTTGGCCAATCACAGCGCCGGCAGCCAGGAGAGCCATAATTGGCCACAGGCAGGTTGCCTGTGGCCAATTATAGCTCAGGGGGTTTAGCACACGCCCCACACTATAAAAGGCCGCCAGAACGGCGGCCTTGTGTAGTGTGTTCCGGTGCAGGGAAAGAGAAGGATAGGCAGGGACAGTGTGATATTCTTTGTGCTATTCTTGTGTGCAGGGAGAGAGAAGGATAGGCAGGGGGAGTGTCAGTGTCATATTCTTTGCTAAACCTTGTGTGCAGGGAGAGAGAAGGATAGACAGGGGACAATGTCAGTGTCACATCCTTTGCTAAACCTTGTGTGCAGGGAGAGAGAAGGATAGGCAGGGGACAGTGTCAGTGTCATATTCTTTGCTAAACCTTGTGTGCAGGGAGAGAGAAGGATAGGCAGGGAGAGTGTCATTGTTGCTAAGCCTCCTGCACATTATACACCTGAAGTTAGCCCGTATTGCTGTGTTTTCCTGGTGTGTTACACCAACAGGCATTTGCAGCACTTACAGCGGGTGGAGTGTGCTTCCTGCACATTATACACCTGAAGTTAGCCTGTATTGCTGTGTTTTCCTGGTGTGTTACACCAACAGGCATTTGCAGCACTTACAGCGGGCGGAGTGTGCCTCCTGATCATATTACACCTGAAGTTAGCCCGTATTGCTGTGTTTTCCTGGTGTGTTACACCAACAGGCATTTGCAGCACTTACAGTGGGCGGAGTGTGCCTCCTGCACATTATACACCTGAAGTTAGCCTCTATTGCTGTGTTTTCCTGGTGTGTTACACCAACAGGCATTTGCAGCACTTACAGCGGGCGGAGTGTGCCTCCTGATCATATTACACCTGAAGTTAGCCCGTATTGCTGTGTTTTCCTGGTGTGTTACACCAACAGGCATTTGCAGCACTTACAGCGGGTGGAGTGTGCCTCCTGCACATTATACACCTGAAGTTAGCCTGTATTGCTGTGTTTTCCTGGTGTGTTACACCAACAGGCATTTGCAGCACTTACAGCGGGCGGAGTGTGCCTCCTGATCATATTACACCTGAAGTTAGCCCGTATTGCTGTGTTTTCCTGGTGTGTTACACCAACAGGCATTTGCAGCACACTTACAGCAGGCGTAGTGTGATTCCTGCAAAATATACTCCTGAAGCTAGGCCTTATTGCTGGTTCTCCCATCTCCCTGCAGGCCATTAGAATGTCTGGAAGGCAAACAAGGAGAGGCAGACAGTCAGGAGCCAATAAAAGAGGGCAAGCAGGCTCTGTGTCTAGAGACAACAGTGCTGGTCGTGGACGCGGTGCATCGCCATCAGCACGTGGCCATGGGACACGCTTGTCCTTCTTTTCGGCAGCTGGATGTGTTGAGCCGCATCATGCCGAAGACTTGGTGACCAAGCCCTCCTCATCCTCTCTCACCAGGCTCAGGGTACTGGCAAAGCAGCTGCCAAAGCGTCCTCTTCCCTGGTATCAATGTCATCATCAGTCACTCCTTCCCTAGACCAACCATGTCCTCCTGAGGAGTCCCCCAAACTGTTTGAGCACAGTGTTGGGTACATGCTCCAGGAGGATGCCCAGCGCTTCGAAGGGTCTGATGATGATACCCAGCTAGAGGAAGGCAGTAGCGTGAGAGCAGAGAGAGGGGATGCTCAAGAAGGACACCAATCTGGCAGTCATGTTCCAGCAGCTGCAGCATACTGCCAGATTGGCTCCAGTGATGAGGAGGGAGGGGATGATGAGGTCACTGACTCCACGTGGGTGCCTAATAGGAGAGAGGAGGAGGAGGAGGAGGCACATCTCCAACGAGGCAGGATGCCCTCGGGGGGCCAGCGTAAGGGCAGCACACCGACGGAATCAAACCGCAGAGCTCCGCCTGTGCAGGGCGCTGCCTCTGCCCGTTATTCAAAAAGTTCTTTGGTGTGGGCCTTTTTTGAGTCGAGTGCATCAGATCGCACAGCTGCGGTTTGCAACCTATGTCTCAAGTGTATATCGCGTGGCCAAAACATCACCCGCTTGGGCACCACATGCTTGACCAGACATATGTTGACCTGCCATGCAGCTCGTTGGCAAGCCTACCTTAAAGACCCACACCAAAGAACAAAGCGGACCTCTCCTTGCACCGCATCAGCTGGGATCTCCAACCCCACTATACCTTCAGTCCTCTGAAACCTGCACTGAGAGGAATGAAGGTGTAGAATTAGGTGTGTCACAGCCAAGTACTTGCGGGCACTCTGCTAGCAGTACACCGACGTCCGATTCTAGCAGGCAAATTTCCCTGCCCCAGCTGCTGGACCGTCTAAAGAAGTTCACTCCCAGCCACCCACATGCCCAGCGGTTGAATGCTAGCTTGGCTAAATTGCTAGCGCTTCAACTGCTGCCTTTTCAGTGCGTAGACTCGGCCCCCTTCCGTGAGTTTGTGCAATGTGCGGTTCCTCAGTGGCAGGTTCCCAAACACCACTTTTTCTCACGGAAGGCGATTCCGGCTCTCTACCGGCATGTGGAAGGCAATGTCTTGGCCTCGCTGGACAGGGCGGTCAGCGGTAAGGTGCATATTACCGCTGACTCATGGTCCAGCAGGCATGGACAGGGACGTTACCTTTCTTTCATGGCCCATTGGGTCACTCTTTTGGCAGCTGGGAAGGATGCAGGACAAGGTGCAGTAGTGTTGGAGGTTGTTCCGCCGCCACGCCTCCAAAATGCTACTACTGGTTGTGACACACCTCACTCCTCCACCCCCTCCTCTTCTTCCTCCTCCATGGCCTCTTCCTGTGCTTTGTCCTCGGAACCAGCGGTGCTCCGTAGGCGTTCAAGGGGCTACGCAAGTGCGCAGGCAAAAAGATGCCATGCCGTGCTTGCGCTGGTGTGTTTGGGGGACAGGAGCCACACTGGGGCAGAGGTTCTGTCTGCTCTGCACCGAGAGGTGGTTGACGCCACGCCAGCTTAAGCCAGGAATGGTGATTTGCGACAATGGCACCAACCTCCTCTCCGCCCTCCGACAGGGACAACTGACCCATGTGCCCTGTGTGGCTCACGTCCTTAACCTGGTGGTGCAGCGGTTCTTGGGCAGGTACCCGGGCTTACAGGATGTCCTGAGGCAGGCCAGGAAAGTCTGTGTGCATTTCCGCAGATCTTATAATGCCAGTGCTCGCCTGGCTGAGCTGCAAAAGGAGTTGAACCTGCCCAAGAATCGCCTTATATGTGACATGCCCACCAGGTGGAACTCAACGTTGGCCATGCTGCAGCGGCTGCACACGCAGCAGAGGGCCATCAATGAGTACCTGTGTGACTACGGCACCAGGACAGGGTCAGGGGGGATTGTTTTTTTTTCACCACGCCAGTGGGGCATGATCAGGGATGCATGCACTGTCCTGGCACCATTTGAGGAGGCCACAAGGATGGTGAGCAGTGACAGTGCATGCATCAGTGACACTGTACCTCTTGTCCACCTGTTGGAGCATACACTGCGTGGAATAATGGACAGGGCACTTGAGGCAGAACAGAGGCAGGAAGAGGAGGACTTCCTTGCCTCTCAAGGCCCCCTTTACCCAGACAGTGTTCCTTCTGTCCCACCCATCGCACAGGAAGAGGATAAGGAGGAGGAGGAGGATTGTGTCAGCATGGAGGTGGAGCCTGGCACTCAGCATCATCAGCATCAGTCTTTTAGGGATGATTTACAGTCCCAAGAAACCAGTGGACTTGTACGTGGCTGGGAGGAGGTGGCTGCGGATCATGTCGTCCTTAGTGCCCCAGAGGACTCCGGACCGAATGCCTCAGCTAACCTATGCTGCATCGCCTCCCTGATCCTGCAAAGTCTGCGGAAGGATCCTCGTATTCTTCGGATCAAGGAGAGGGGCCATTATTGGCTGGCCACTCTCCTTGATCCACGCTACAAGGGTAAGGTTGCGGACCTTATCTTACCGTCGCAGAGGATGAGACAACTCCGGGAGGCCTTGCAGAAAGGTCTGTGCAACGCGTTCCCAGACACTGGGAGGTTACAAACTCCTGGTCCTGGACAACGAGTTGCTGAGGCTTCGGTCAGTCAAAGAAGGAGCGGTGGGGAAGGTGGCCGTCTGACCGATGCGTTCAGACAATTCTTTAGTCCGCAGCCCCAAAGTATGATCGGTTCCAGCAACCATCGCCAGCGTCTGATATACATGGTGCAGGAATACCTAGGAGCAAGGTCAGACTTGGACACCTTCCCCACCGAAAATCCTCTGGCTTACTGGGTCTTGAGGATGGATCACTGGCCAGAGCTTGCACAGTATGCAATTCAGCTACTGGCCTGTCCTGCATCCAGCGTTCTTTCAGAACGCACATTCAGTGCTGCTGGAGGATTTGTCACGGATCACAGGGTGCGCCTGTCCACCAACTTGGTTGATCGACTGACCTTCATAAAGATGAACCAGTCTTGGATCACCACCAGCTACCAAACACCTGAAGCTGATATAACAGACTAATTTATTTTCAAATGTCACATCCCTTCAAGACTGATGCTGAGAGACTGTCCTGTTATGTTGACCGACTATCCTCCTCCTCCTCCTCAATGATCCGATTGATGATGATAGCCTGGAAGAAAATTTTTGTTTCTGGGTGCCGCCACCAGTGGCTAAGGCCCAATTTTTCAGCCCCTGTTTAACAGGGGCATGTAATTACAATTTTTTATGCAATTCTTTGCAGCAGGGCTCATTCCTGCACTCCAACTAGAGTATCTGGGAGAGGTTGCAGTGTCGTGGCACCAGCACCAGTGGCTAAGGCCCAATTTTTCAGCCCCTGTTTAACAGGGGTGTGTTATTACAATTTTTTATGCAATGCTTTGCAGCAGGGCTCATTCCTGCACTCCAACTAGACTATCTGGGAGAGGTTGCAGTGTCGTGGCACCAGCACCAGTGCCTAAGGCCCAATTTTTCAGCCCCTGTTTAACAGGGGCGTGTAATTAAAATTTTTGATGCAATACTTTGCAACAGGGCTCATTGCTGTGCTCCAAGTACAGTATCTGTGAGTGGTTGCAGTGTTGTGGCACCAGTGCCTAAGGCCCAATTTTTCTGCCCCTGTTTAACAGGGGCATGTAATTACAATTCTTGATCTAATAATTCACAGCAGGGCCCATTCATATGCCCACCAAGAGTAACTGTGAGGGCTCACAGTGTTGTAGCAACACCAACATGTAAGGGGCAAATTTCAGCTGAGTATATACGGCAGGCCCCTACTTTCAAACATCCAACTTATGCCATTTTTCTCAAAGATTTTCATCCATATTACCGGGACCAGACATGACATTAAAGCCGCAAGCAGTTTTAAATGGCTTTTTTTTTTCCTTTAGAAATGTCATTTTGTGCAGGGACAGTTCTAAACACGGGAAACACGTGGCACTTCACAGGCATACTTTAGACACCCCCCAGGTACGATATTTAAAGGAATATTTTACCTTTTTTTTTTTCACCTTATGCATCATTAAAATGACTGCTCCCGAAAAACGGCAGTTTTTAAAACTTCTTTTTGCATTGATACCCAGGTTCCCAAACCCTTTTTAGGGCAATAACATGCATAATAGTCGTTATAATTAGCACTTTCGATTTCAAACGTTCGCATCCATTGTATTTAATAGGGTTCCAAAGTTCGTGCAAACTTTCGGTCCGTTTGCGGGTTCTGGTGCAAACCGAACCCGGGGGTGTTCGGCTCATCACTAGTGACTACCCTTTGGCTTCAAACCAGCATCAATTATTACACTTGCATAGTTTGTACACTTGCACAAATTAAGGGTGGGTTCACTCCACAAAAATGCATTCCAGATCCGTTCCGGATGCGTTTCTGCATGCGTGTTTTTAACGCGTTTTTGACGCATTGTTGATGTGATTCCAGGTGTGAACTGGCCCTTAGGGATTTTGTAGGATTTTATCTTATAGTTTTATGGTTATTGCCTTGTTTCTACTTGTTTGAGTCCAATTAAGGAAAATGTATTGTATGATGATCACTATGATAACCTCTGTGGACCAGTTCTAACATTTCTTCAAATATGTTGATGTTTTATGACCGTCTTATATGAATTAATTATTCTATATTAAAATACCTTTAGTTATTTACTTTTTGTCTACGGTGTGCCTTCAAAGTCCAAACCATTAGCTTCTAGCTTAAAATTTGCATATTATCTGGACATTGGCACACTGTTACTTGTATATCCACAGTGTCACCCTGTGCAAGGATATACGTTAAACAATCCAATCTCTTTGTAGGATTTTAGTCAGGTGTATGTTAATCAATTATACCAAGAAGATCATCAATTTCATATGTAGGTTGAAACGTAGAGTAATTAATTTAAACTGAATCAGCTGTTTAGCAGTCTTAAAACTGAGCCAAAATCTGCTAAGGTGAGGTTGTGGAAGGTGAGGGATAATTTACTAAAACTGGAGAGTGTAAAATCTGGGGCAGTTCTACATAGCAACCAATTAGCTTCCAGGTTTTTTGTCAAATCTTAATTAAACAAGCTCAAGTTAAAAGCAGATTGGCTACCATGCACAGCTGCACCAAATTTTTAGTAAATCAACCCCACAGTTTCATGTCACAGGTCATACACCATGGCAAGACTGAGCACAGCAACAAGACACAAGGTAGGTATAATGCATCAGCATCTCTCCCAGGCAAAGATTTTAAGCTGACGGGGTTATAAAATGTGGTGCTCAAGCTCTTTTGAAGAAGCACATAGAAACGGGCAATGTTGAGAACCGTAGATGCAGTGGTCAGCCAAGGACACAATGCAACAGATGAAAGACATATCATGCTTACTTCCCGTCGACACCGAAATATGGAATTAGTCCAGCACTGCTATCAGCACAGAACTGGCGGAAAACCAGTGTGACCCAGGTACACTCATCTACTGCCTGTAGAATTCTGGCCAGGAGTGGTCTTCATGGAAGAATTGTAGCAAAAAAAAAAAGCCATACCTCTGACGTTGAAACAAGGCTATATTATTAGTCCAAAACTGCTTACCTGCACACCTTAAAGTGGAAGTAAACCCTCCAATCATTTTCAGCCAAGGAAGCTGCCATCTTGGCCTCTGTTTAATCTTCAACTGCCATGATGCTGCACATGTGATCAGTTACTGTATGAAACCAGCCATTGGATGGTGTTACAGCTTGGTTGAGAGCACATCTAATGTGATAGTTAGCATTTCCTGTATGCCGGGAATGTAACTGTTTTTTTAAACTATTCAATCGTTGGGTTTATTTCCGCTTTAACAAAATCAGTCCATCCAACAGAGATCAACTCCAACTGATTTACTTCTTTTAACTTCCCAGTATTGTTGGTAATATGCCCAGAATTGTGGTTCTCACATGCAGAGAAAGAAAGATATAATCATTGCGCAATGCTGCAGCCACAAGAGAATAATCAACTAGAGATTCCAGGTTATTCACTCACATTTAGCCAGATTATGATAGCGCATAGAGACACTCAGTGAATGTGAAGCACTGCTCACCACTCCGCATCTGGTGTGTTGATTCACCGACGATAGCGTCACTTAGCTCCTCCCCCTTAAGTGACGCTATGGTTGGTCTATCAACACACTAGATGCGGAGTGGTGAGCAGTGCTTCACATTCACTGAGTGTGTCTATGCGCTATCGTAATCTGGCTAAATGCGAGTGAATAACCTGGAATCTCTAGCTAATTATTCTCTTGTGGCTGCAGCATTGCGCAATGATTATATCTTTCTTTCTCTGCATGTGAGAACCACAATTCTGGGCATATTACCAACAATACTGGGAAGTTAAAATAAGTAAATCTGTTGAATTTGATCTCTGTTGGATGGACTGATTTTGTTAAGGTGTGCAGGTCAGCAGTTTTGGACTAATAATACACTTTTGGATGCTAGTTAGTCTCCTTTTCTGTAAATCTAGTGGCTGACTATTTCTGCACCTTTGCCATTGGAGGCTATATATTTAAAAAAAAAAATGCACATATTCATCTGTCATTGGTAGTTTTTGTATATTGTTGCACAGAATCTCCATACCTAATTATCTCACAGGCTGCTATATTTATTATAATATTGAACACATTAGCACTTTATATAAAGATATATTTTACATGTTTTATGTATTTATGTCCCACTTTCATTCATGTATATTGTGCAATAGTAGGGGGTTGGTCTAAGCGCATCAATATTTTACACTTTACTTATCCATTATGCCAAACCATCAGGGAGGTGTTTGATTGGCCCCAAGTGTATTCTGCAGCAGAACAACCACCCCAAACATACAGCCAATATCATTAGGAACTATCTTGAGCGTAAATCAGAACAAGGAGTCCTGGAAGTGATAGTTTGGCCCCCACAGAGCCCCGATCACATCATTGAGTCTGTCTGGGATTACATGCAAAGACAGAAGGACTTGAGGCACCCTACATCCACAGAAGATCAGTAGTTATTTTTTTTTGAGGGCAAAGGGAAGTCACACCAAATAGCGATATTTGCCTTCTGTTCATTTACCTTGCAGTTTGTTAATTGATAAAAATAAATTAATACTTTTATTTCTGAAAACACTACTAATTTACAGAATTTTACACCTGCCTAAAACATTTGCACAGTACTGTGTGTGTGTAAAACACACACACACATACAGCATATATAATTGAAATTTATACACAACTAGCACACACACACACAGCATATATAATTTAGATTTATACACAACTACAGCACTGTTTTGTATTATACGTTAAGAAATATTATCCAACAGCACAGAGTGTAAACAACTGATGAACGTATTTGGGGTTCTGCTTTACAGCAGGCAAAGCACATCATCCCTTTTCAGAATTCATACATAACGCTAGCATTGTGTAAAATAAAATCAGGCTGGGAAAGTGCTAAATACATTATCCAGAAATTCCAGCTACAAAATACCTGGCAAGGTGCTGCAGAACCTTTAAGCTGAAGTGAACTTTAAAAAAAATCACCCTTTTGCACTGCAGCCATCTCTATGTATTTTTCATGTGTTTTCTTAAGACCCTACTGTCATAGCTTTTCAACAGAATCACTGCTCTCACTGTAATGAATTGCACTATAAAGGAAATGCAATAGAAGAAAGCAAAATAGTAGAAAACTGGCGCTGCTGGCAAGCAGACAGAAATAATTCCCACAGGTATTATAGCTCTACAGTTGTCACCTTGAAAGCCAACAGCAATCTTCAGTCTCGGCTGTTAGCTCAGAGTCATGCTTTTCACAACACCAAGAACTGCCTAAACTAGCCAATTTATGGCAGCAGTTTTTAACATTGTGGCTACCTATAGGTACAGAATAAATCCTCGAGTAATGATTTTCATATTTCTTAACAGACATATACTGTTTATACAATAGAGAGATGAAGACTGGACCGCCACTTGGCTAGCTGTAAGTATCTACATTACAAGCACATAATGATTCCGTTTATTAAAACTTTGATCCTCCATAGTTGGGTTACTCTTTCTAAAGCTCTCAGGTATTATGAGAAAAATAATGTTACTAATTTTACGCCTTTAATGCATTTTTTTTATTTGTTTCTAGTATTAAAATGTACATAAAGTGAAAACGTTTTCTGCTAAAGTGATACTAAAGTATTTTTTTTTTGTTGTTTAAAAATAGAAAACATGTTATACTTACCTGCTCTGTGCAGCAGTTTTGCTTCCAGCAGCCCAGATCCTCCTATTCTCAGGTCCCCAGCTGGAGCTCCAGGCCTCTCCCTCTTGCCAAGGGCCCCCACAGTAAGCAGCTTCCTTTGGGGGAACCTGAGCTCAGCCGCTGCTCTGTGTGTTCATTCAGACATGGAGCCGTGGCTCGGCCCCCTCCCCTCTCTCTCCTCATTGGCTCACTGACTTTGATTGACAGCAGAGGGAGCCAGTGGCACAATGGTGCAACATGGCTGAATCGAGATGGGGCTCAGGTATTAGGGGGGGCTGCTGCACACGGAAGGTTTAAAATGCATAAAATGCATTAAGATAAAAAACCTCAGGTGCAAGCGCGGCGGCTCCTGATATGGCCGCTTGACTCAGGAGCTCCGACCGATTGAAGCCTCCCGCAAACAATACAACCCCTTGAATGAGGCGCCAACAGCAGCCAGACCTAGGGGAGATCCCTCTATCTTCCCCTATGATAGCAGGAACATCACGCTGGAGATCTTTTGGGTCAGTTTTACGTAAGTGGGTGCCGGGCCACGGGTCCCAAGATAGCGGACGACACTCGGCCACAATCACAGGCCATCCTGCAGCTACCGCAGATGGTGTCTCCTATGATGGGCCTAGGTCCTGGATCATGCGTGAGTACACCTCTCGTGGGCCCAGTGTCCCCGGCCTCCACTGAATCACTCATTGGGCATACACTGGAAGACCTCTTATGTTCTCCTATGTACCCAGGCATTTCCCAGGTTCACTTTATGGCCCAACCTGCAGGACTTTCACCTAACAACCAAATAAAAGGCACTGCACATAGAGTAAGTGTGCTGTGGCAAAGCAGCAGTGTGAATGAGCCATGGATGACAGTTTGCAATCTTTACCCTATAAGCACAAAGACAGCCATTTAGAATTTACCAATTTTAATCAAAGCCAGTAGACTTACCAAACAGATTAAACAGTGTTTAATAATAAATTTAAGTCATTAGGCTACAGTATTCAAACAAAGGTTCTGCTTACTAGATGTGACATGTTATGTTATACTAACAAAGACAACACACTGATATTGTTGGCCACACTCTACACCATTCTGTGAAATGTGCATTAAGTGTGCAGAGTGTATGGTGCACATCAAAAAGGTTAATGGTTGAACGTTACGCAACACTAGGAATAATAGGGCTAGTGTGCTTGCAGTTTCTCTTGAATGCATGCCCTCATCATATACTACCTTGACTATCGTAACCCTATGACATCCCTCCATAAAATATACAGTAGCTTTCATCCTAGTAATCTATCAAAGTACTAAACACACAATCATTTTACTTTCTGCTAGAGCAGTCACTTCTTCCCTTCAGGCAACAGCCCTTCTATTAAATATTACGATCTTCAAAGTTATCTTTATCTCTTTCAAGGTTGCTTATTACGCTTTTTTCCAACTCAACTTTTCCTAGTAAGAAACAACTTCAAACAATCAGGAACCTGATAACAAAAAAGGTTAAGTTCTACACCACACAGCCCTAGAAAGACATGAAAAGATCTACAATACCATGGTCTGATATGACAATTATATCACAACAAAATAGTCCTCGTAGCCATCGTGGTTCATTGAGACTTAAACGCCATCAGCCGCAAAGGCTGATGATACTTGTATAGTCAGTCTATTAATTCACAGGAAACTGAGAATGAATGACACAGCCGTGTGGGCGGAGCCCGGCGTGGTTGTACTGTCTTTAAATTTTGACAGCAGGTGCAGGGAGAAGATCCTCTGCCTGCTGTCACAAGGGAGGGGGATTCAGGGGGAGAAGGTTCAGAAGCTGGAATATGTTAAATGTTCCACCCAAAAAATAGGTGGAACATTTACCAGTGGTGAATTCTTTAAACAATACCTTCAGCACCCCTAACTTTTGTCCTCTATGTTTTACCCTCCACGCCTGCGACTAGTGTACGGCGGAGAATCCCAATTTTTTTGTTTTCAAACTATAGCAGCTGCCTCCGAATGGCTAGCTAGGTGTGGACGAAGGTGATAGGAAACCCTCCTTTCTCTTTGTTTTTCCCTGATTTTGATTGTAAGAGGTGTGTAAATCCACTAACTGCTAGAAGATTGTTTTTTGTTTGTTTTTTTCATCTAAGCCAGGATTCAGACTTTCAATTTGAAAGTCGCAGTGTAAATTATTTTGGACTGCATAGATACTTTTCTTTCTTTCCCTATCTCCTTTTTAAAGAGTAATACATTGGTTTCCAAGTTTAGGCAGCCCTCCACATTTCTCCTTTGTGGAGCCTGGCACTGTTGTTTTTAAGACTGTTTCATTGTGATTTTGGAAGATTGGATGATTCTTACACCCAGTCTCTCTTTATGTTGGTAGGTTTCTCTCTTTCTTTCTGACACACACACACATATACAGAGGGCTTTTCCTGGAGGACATCTATGCAGGAATTACTCACCTCATAGTTTCATATGCTGAATCTACTTGCCTTACTGTTTGAGAGAACAGAGTCTGTGCTCTGGAAACCCTCGCTTTCAGAATAATACTCATGTATATTCTACTAGTATTGTTTATTGCTTTCTAATGGCACCGCACATGATGCAAATAATTTCTTGGAATGAGATAAGCTGTATTTTATTATGTAGCCTTCTATAAACCACCCATTATCTGCCTACAGAAAATTCACACTAACGCTAATTTTCTTGTAAGGTTCTCACAATTTACAGTTTGCTCCCAGTACATATCAAACACAAAAGGTGTCTTTTTCAAATACAGCCAGATAAGGTGCATAGGATTTTTATTTCTTCACTGTACATGGGGAAGCCATGAAGGGGTGCTGGTGTTTTAATCCACTCTGGCTGACCCACATACCACCTGAGGCCTAACTGGAGAGAGAGGTGGAAATGTGTGTGGCCATCAATTTTATGGGACAGCATGAAAGTATTATATATTTACGAGGCCTTTTTTTAAACATTAATACCAGGCTGACAGAAAAGGCGCTATGAACTACAGTATCCCAATCAAAAAACCTCATGTGTTGCTCTCTAGCGCACTCAGATTGGCTTCAAGCTCAACAGTTGCTTAATGATTTTACCTTTCACCAAGCACAAAATGAATACCTTTTTCATAAAAGGGTGTTTTGGGGGGAGGGAGATAAGTGGAAGGCTGGCCGCAGGCTAGCCTGAATTTGTAGGAGGAGTCTGAGGGCTATTTATCCCTCCTCCTCTCTCCTCTCCTGCGTCGGCTGTGTTTCTGGGTCTCAGCCGTCACACGTCATTTCCGGGTTACCGCGCGTCCACGTCACTTCCGGTTCATGTGCAGCAGCAGGGCAGCATTGTCGGCTACAGGGGCTCATGTCTCATCTCGTCTTCACGGTTCCTGGGCTGATGCGACACGTCTGCGGGGGCCGCCGCATTGAGGGCCAGCATTCCACCTTATTTTTTCCGGTGTTCGTTCGGGTCAGGTAACGGGGACAGTCTGTCGGACTGGATTCACGGGCAGAGGATCGGAAGGGGGGTTTTACGCCAGGCTGGGTTCTGTGGCACTTCCAGTTTGGCAGAGCAGCGGCCGGCTGCAGCAGTCTCCTGACGGTCCCTCTCCTGGGCTATCACCGAGCTTTGGAGGGGGGGAGCCGTCTGTCAATCCACCCTGCTTCTTCCTGGTCTTCATGCCGGCATCCTGGAGTGGGGAGGGCCGCCCGCCCATCCGTCCATCCTCACTTTCCTGTACCCATGCAGGCAGCTGGGGGGGCCCCCCATCCACGTTTCCCCGGTGCTCAGGGGGGGGGGGGGCTGCTGCTGCCCTCGGTACACACACCAGGCTTCATGGGGGGGGGGCACATCCCTCAGCCCGGCCAGTCTCCCGCTTCTCCTCCCGTGCTCTCGCCCGCTCATCCATTGTTCACTTCTGCTCCTGTACACATGCAGGGAGGGGTTGCCTGGCGTCCACGTCTCTCCGGTGTCTGTCCGGCAGCTTGGGGGGGGCGCGCTTCTCCCGGTGCTCGCCGGATGTCATGCCCGCCATTCGTTCACCTCCACTTCCGGGCTCACGTCGGCTTCATCTGTAGCGCCACCCGCTCCTCCTCCCGGGCTCACATTGAGGGGGCCCCCCATCTGTCCACCCTCCGGGCGCACTCCTTTAGAGGGGGGGCCGTCCGCCCCCCCCCCACTCCTCCGGGCATACGCTGGCTTCAGGGGGGGCTGTCCAGGTAACCGGGCTGTCCAGGTCATCAGGTAGCCGGGCAGCTTGGAGAAAGGGGGGCATCCACCTGCCCCGCTTGCTTCTCCCGATGTCCACGCCGGGCGTCAGTTGGGGGGGGTTAGCTGTGGGCTTCTGAAGGCCGCCCGCCTGTTCTCCCGGCGCTCTCGCCGGGGATGGGGGGGGGCGTTCCGTCCATCCACCCACCCTCGTTGCCAGGGCTCCGTCTCGCGTTTAGGAGGCCACCTGCTTCTTCCGGTACTTGCGCTGGGGAGGGGGGGTTCCATGCATCCATCCATCCTGCTCCTTGAGGGGCCAGCCCCCTTTCTCCCCGAGCTCAGAGATGCTGCACGGCTGGCCAGGTCCCCATGGCGCTGGTTGGGGGGGCGTCCATCCATCCTATCCTCCCCGGCTGCTGGCAGGTTGAGGGGGGGGTGTCCATCCTATCCTCCCGGGCTGCTGGCAGCTTGAAGGGGGGCGTCCGTCCATCCTATCCTCCCGGGCTGCTGGCAGCTTGAGGGGGGGGCGTCCGTCCATCCTATCCTCCCGGGCTGCTGGCAGCTTGTGGGGGGACGTCCGTCCATCCTATCCGCCCGGGCTGCTGGCAGCTTGAGGGGGGGCGTCCGTCTATCCTATCCTCCCGTGCTGCTGGCAGCTTGAGGGGGGCGTCCGTTCATCCTATCCTCCTGGCTGTGGGCAGCTCGAGGGGGGGCATCCGTCCATCCTATCCTCCCGGGCTGCGGGCAGCTTGAGCGGTGGCGTCCGTCCATTCCATCCTCCCAGGCTGCTGGCAGCTTGAGGGGGGGCGTCCATCCATCCTATCCTCCCAGGCTATTGCGGGCAGCTTGGGGGGGGGCGTCCGGCCATCCTATCCTTCCAGGCTATTGCTGGCAGCTTGGGGGGGCGTCCGTCCATCCACTCCTCCATAGCTCTCACCGCCATCATGAGGGGGGGGGCATCTTTCCATTTATCCCAGGCGCACGCTGGCGGTATGGGGGGGCATCATCCACTCGTCCCGGGGTCACTCCAGCAGCATGGGGGGGCCTGTCCACCTACGTCTCCAGGGGTCACGCTGGCAGCATGGGGGGGGCGGCTGTCCACCTTTCTCCCGGGGTCACGCTGGCAGCATGGGAGGGGTTGTCCACCCACGTCTCCACAGGTCTCGCTGGCAGTTTTCTATACGATACAATAGGGGTGTCCTGACTTGGCTCTGCAAGCCGGGGGTGCAAGCCAGCCGCATCTTGCTCATCGGATTCAGTCTACCTTGGGGTCTCAGAGCCAAGGGTGGGGGGATGCTGTAAAAAAGGGGGGCTGTTTGGTGGGGTAGCTTCACTTCCACGGTCGTTCGGGTATCCATGCGTCACGTGGTTTCTGTCTTAGCGGTTCTGGCGGCAGCATGTTGTGTTCAGCGGCCTGTTAGCGTTTTTTTTACTGTCATGGCGTTTTTCCTGTCATAGCATTTTTTCCTGTCAGCTTGTGCAGGTTCAGCTTACACCGGTAGCGGTTTTTCTTCTTTATTTAGTTCCGTACCAACATACTTTTGTAGGTAGTTGCATTTCTGGTTCAGTTGGCTAGGTTTCACATCTCGGTTTCTGTCACGTCTACAGATCCTTCCTTACGGGCTCAGGTTTTTTCGTTGGTCTTGTTCCTTGTCCACAATCTTCTCGCCCGTTACGTTACGTCATACATTTGCATTCGTTTCATTTCATCGGCAGGACTACCCACCACGGTCTGTGGGTACTCAGGTCCTGAGGGTTCAGCTTACACCGGTAGCTGTTTTTCTTCTTCGTTCAGTTCCGTATCATCTTACTTCCGTAGGTTTCATCATACTTTGGTAGGTTCTTGCTTTCCTGGTTCAGTTGGCTAGGTTTCACATCTCGGTTTCTGTCACGTCTACAGATCCTACGGGCTCAGGTTTTTCGTTGGTCTTGTTCTTTGACCACAATCTTCTCGCCCGTTACGTTACGTCGTACGTTTGCTTTCGTTTCATTTCATCTGCAGGACTACCCACCACGGTCTGTGGGTACTCAGGTCCTGAGGGTTCAGTTTCTACGATCTGTCATTGCGAAATAGTTTCCTTGCGCTCACTCGTCTCACGCCGGGGGGGGGGGGGGTCGTTTTTCAGGTTAATTTATACTATAGTCCCACCTTCACTGCTTATGTCTTCGCTCGGGGGTTGGTACAGAGGGGGTTGTGTTCTGTCTTAGCATTTACCCCAGCGTGTTTCAGTATAGCAGGTCAGCCAGTCCTAGCATGTTCTGTCACAACTTGGCGGTGCCGTGCAGTCACCGCTCGCACCCACAGCCGTTGCAGCATTGTTTGTTTTCCTTGTCTCGTCACACTTTTTTCGTTCAGGTTCTTACATACCGGGGGTAGTTAGCCAGGGTGCGCATCTCAGGATCTGTCACGTCTACAGATCCATACGGGCTGAGGTTTCGTTTTTAATTGGTTGTTGACCACAATCTTCTCGCCTGTATACCATACGTCATACGTGCACGTTCATGCTTACGCCTATAACTACTACCCACCACGGTCCGTGGGTACACCGGCCCTGAGTGTTTTATTTTAATTACCTGTCTCTGCGCGGCAGGATACTCGGGCTCATTTGCTACATACACTTACTACATACTCTAGGGTGGGTTCTGTCGTCAGGTTCATGCACGCGCTGAGGTCTGGTCATTTCTGCTCACGTCTTTGGCCCAGGCAGGTACAGAGGGGTGGTGTCTCATATCTGGTTGTCTGTTGTGTTTTCCTTTTGTGTTTAGGGTTGGGCAGGCTGCACGTTTCGGCAGCAACATATGCAGTTTATCCCTTCTACTCCACGTGGGGGTTTCTGACCATTTGTAGTACTCCGCCGATCAGGAGTTGATCATACTTGGCTCTGCATTTCTGTGAGTCAACTCAGGGGTTTCCTTTTCCAGCCACTACAAGGTAGGCGGTTCGCTTCAGTTTGCTTCCTGTTCTGTCCTAGCTACTCCCACGTACCAGCATGGAGCATGTTCTGGGCTGTATTCTTAAGCGCAGTTGGATGCGGGCCAAACAGGCTCTCCACGGCCTCTCATGTTTACTGGACATCCAGCTGATTTCCCCAAGGCTTGAAGCTTCAGGCCTGCCCGTTGCCAGGGCAGGTTAACAGCGGTTGTGTTGGTTTCACTGCTGGCTTAACCTTGGGGCCATGCAGTCCTTACTTGATACCAACGTCCCTGTGTCGGCCCACGATAGGTCTGGGTCGTTTTCATCTTTTGGTGCTATTCTCTTGTTTGTAGGTTGCCGGATCTTCTGGGCAGGTACGTCAGACCTTTCATCTTTTTTCCGATTCCCAGCCTGTTCCTAGGGGGCTCACTGTCACTCGGGTAGGTTGGGTCATGCCATGTCTGGTTCTGTGCGTTTATCGTTGCATGTCACTACAGCATGTTGGCCTTATCCGTCTACTCCTGCAAACGCATCTTTCAGGTATCCGGCTCGTAGACCCCATTCCCTCCTATCAGTTCGTTCATTTTTGGCACCTCTCCCTCTCTCATCCCCTTACCAGGTATGCACAGTTAGGCCAGGGGTTGTAGGTGTTCACGGAGCTACTTGTCTTTCGTCCTGTTGGCTGGGTACAACCGTTTGCATTATTCCCCAGGGCTCCTTGGGTCAGCCCTTGTTCCGTTCCTCCCACGTGTCCTCTCGTCACAAGCGGTTCATTCCCATGTCTGTGTTTTCTGGTTGTAGGCTTATCCAGTCATTTATGGAACAGTCGGTTGGTTTCTGGGCAGGTTTGCTAGGTCCAACTGTTGGGGCCCTTCTAGTCATCAATTCTTAGGTCACTGGTTTCTGCTGTCGCAACGGGTACGTTCCGGTTCCATTCATTGACGCCACCCGGGCGTGCATTGATCTACCAGGCGGTTTGTTACCTGCCCTTCTTTCTCTTAACATACCTAGTCCGGGTCTTTTTGCCCACTTTTAGGCATACTGACCAGCAGGCTAAGGCACACCTCAGGCCTTGGTAGTTAGGGTATCACATTCCTATCACATTCCTAAGTGAAGACTCTGACTACAAGTGGAAGGCTGGCCGCAGGCTAGCCTGAATTTGTAGGAGGAGTCTGAGGGCTATTTATCCCTCCTCCTCTCTCCTCTCCTGCGTCGGCTGTGTTTCTGGGTCCCCACCCACCCGTTCCCCCTTTTTCATACAACCATTTACTTATTTCATTTCTTCAGTCATATTCAGGGTATGCCCACTTTTAGGCATACTGACCAGCAGGCTAAGGCACACCTCAGGCCTTGGTAGTTAGGGTATCACATTCCTATCACATTCCTAAGTGAAGACTCTGACTACAAATTAGGGAATCACTAGCATAGTGTGTCAAACCCACAACCCAAAACATAAGCATTCTTTAGAAATGGCATATGCACCAGTACCCCAGTTGGATGTGATAATTTGGTCAGCAACGGAAACCCATAATAATAATTATGATCAATGTGATGACCATAAAAGCTTGTTTCTGTTGCAATCCCCTTTTGATCTGCCTCACCATGCCTTCATATCAGCGTAAAGCGTCTCACTGGA
Source organism: Rana muscosa (assembly GCA_029206835.1). NCBI lineage: Eukaryota > Metazoa > Chordata > Amphibia > Anura > Ranidae > Rana > Rana muscosa. The sequence continues at coordinate 804,687,876 of CM055117.1, read as the reverse complement.
AACAAAGTTCTCTCTCAATATACAGGGTCTGAATCTATCAGAAAAGAGAACCACACAGTCTTGACTGAAATGCATAAACATAGGGCTCACATCACTTTCCTCCAGGAAAAGCACTTTAAATCAGGCTCTTTGCCCAGGTTCGTTGATAAACGTTTCCCAATGCTCTTCCAAGCAACCAACACTGCTTCTAAATCCTGTGGGGTGTCTATTCTGTTTTACAAGCAGATTCCCTCCATTCTCCATGATCAAATGGTAGATCAGGGGGTCACTATCTTTCCCTGAAAGGTACAATCCATGGCAGGCAATTTACTTTGGCTAACATATATGAGCCAACAGCAAACAATCATTTTTTAATCACACAGTGCTGTCCCGTTTGCTGGCTTTAACCACTTAACGACCGCCCACTGTAAATATACGTCAGCAGAATGGCACCGACAGGCAGAATCACGTATATGTACGTGATTGCCTTTGTATAGTTGGGGGGTCCGATCGGACCCCCCTTCTTTACAGTGGGTGGTCGTTTTACCTTCGGGAGCGATCCGGCATCAGGGGACGGCCGTTCGATTCCGGCCACCCCCTCTCGATCGCTCCCGGCGAATGAGAGCTTCCCCTGCCTGTGTGCTTGTTTACACAGGCTGGAGGAAGTGATGTCATCTCTCCTGCGGCGCTCACATATACCGAGCGCCGTACAGGAGAAGATGCAGGTTAGTACACAAAACAGCACACTGACACCAGGACACATAGGCACATAAATCGCCCCCCCCAGATCACCCCCCAGCCCCCCCCCCAGCCCCCAGTCACAGTGTCACTGATTGCAGTGACCATTTATTTAGTGATCACTGCAATCCTGCAATCAGTGACATTTGTGACTGTAAAAGTGTCACTACGTTTAGTTTTAGGTCCAGTGTAGCCCCCTAACCCCCCCTAATAAAGGTTTAACCCCCTGATCACCCCCCAGGTAACCCATTCACCCCCTATCACCACTGTCACTAAGCGATAGTTTTTCTGATCGATGTCTTAGCGTCGGCGATGCTGATCGGTAGCCAGTAATTTTTTTTAGGTTCGCCGCAGGTTTTTATAGCGTCGGGTACCCCCATATATTACCTAATAAAGGTTTAACCCCCTTGATCGCCCCCCAGGTAACCCTTTCACCCCCTATCACCACTGTCACTAAGCGATAATTTTTCTGATCGATGTCTTAGCGTCGGCTATGCTGATCGGTAGCCAGTAATTTTTTTTTAGGTTCGCCGCAGGTTTTTATAGCGTCGGGTACCCCCATATATTACCTAATAAAGGTTTAACCCCCTTGATCGCCCCCCAGGTAACCCTTTCACCCCCTATCACCACTGTCACTAAGCGATAATTTTTCTGATCGATGTCTTAGCGTCGGCTATGCTGATCGGTAGCCAGTAATTTTTTTTAGGTTCGCCGCAGGTTTTTATAGCGTCAGGTACCCCCATATATTATCTAATAAAGGTTTAACCCCCTGATCGCCCCCCAGGTAACCCTTTCACCCCCTATCACCACTGTCGCTAAGCGATCGTTTTTATGATCGTTGTCTTAGTGTCGGTGATGCCGATAGGTAGCCAGTAATTTTTTTTTTAGGTTCGCCGTCAGGTTTTTATATAGCGTCAGGTACCCCCATATATTACCTAATAAAGGTTTTAACCCCCTAATTGCCCCTAGTTAACCCTTTCACCAGTGATCATCATATAAGTGTTACGGGTGACGCTGGTTAGTTAGTTTGCTTTTTATAGTGTCAGGGCACTCGCCGTATATAACCCAATAAAGGTTTAACCCCCTGATCTCCCGGCGAGTGATATCAATTAGGTTTTAGCGTCAGAGAGGGTCTGTGTCACACCCCAGGCAGCGTCAGGTTAGTGCCAGTAGCACTAACACCCACGCGTGAAGCATACACCCCCCTTAGTGGTATAGTATCTGAACAGATCAATATCTGATCTGATCAGATCTATACTAGCGTCCCCAGCAGTTTAGGGTTCCCAAAAACGCAGTGTTAGCGGGATCAGTTCAGATACCTGCTAGCACCTGCGTTTTGCCCCTCCGTCCAGCCCAGGCCACCCAAGTGCAGTATCGATCGATCACTGTCACTTGCAAAACACAACACACATAACTGCAGCGTTCGCAGAGACAGGCCTGATCCCTGCGACTCCAGTGCTGTAGGAGGTGATTTCACCACCACAGTTAAAAAAAAAAAAGCATATATGCCGAAGCATTGGGGCAGCAGGAGCGGAGGAGCGATTTTGCTCCTAATGCCGCGTACATACGGTCGAAATTCCGTCGGAGGCTTGCCCGTGGAAAAGTCTGACCATGTGTATGCGGCATAACTTTTGCGAGAAGATGCCCCCATGCTTCGGCATATATAAATGGTGCATGTATGCCCATCATTAGAAGTGGGTGGATGAAGGGCAGTATTCTAATGGTGGGCATACCCACCGATCAATCTTTTTTTTTCGTTCAGCCAACAGGCTGCATGAAAAAAAAGATTACAATACATGTCCAACAAGGACCAGCAACGTACTGGTATGTTGCTGGACTTTGAATGTTTATACCAGAATGATGCCTGCGGGTTTAGGTATCATCTTGGTATCATTATTTTCAGCCAGCGGCCGGCTTTCATGTAAAAGCAATCCTAGTGGCTAATTAGCCTCTGGACTGCTTTTACAAGCAGTGGGAGGGAATGTCCCCCCCCCGGATATAAAAAGCGCCATTGGGAAATTGGGAAAGCATTTTATCACACCGATCTTGGTGTGGTCAGATGCTTTGAGGGCAGAGGAAAGATCTAGGGTCCAATAGACCCCAGTTTTTTCAAAAAAGAGTACCTGTCATTACCTATTGCTATCATAGGGGATATTTACATTCCCTGAGATAACAATAAAAGTGATAAAAATAAATAAATATGGAAGCAACAGTTTAAAAATAAAATAAAAAAGCAAAATGAATAATAAAAAAAAAAAAAAAAAAAAAGAAAAAAAAAAAAAAGCACCCCTGTCCTGCCCTGCTCTTGCCCAATGGTGAACGCAAGCGTCGGTCTGGCGTCATATGTAAACAGCAATTGCACCATGCATGTGAGGTATCACCGCGAAGGTCAGATCGAGGGCAGTAATTTTAGCAGTAGACCTCCTCTGTAAATCTAACGGGGTAACCTGTAAATGCTTTTAAAGGCTTTTAAAAATGTATGTAGTTTGTCGCCAATGCGCGTTTGTGCGAAATTTTAAAGCATGTCGTGTTTGGTATCTATGTACTCGGCCTAAGATCATCTTTTTTATTTCATCAAACATTTGGGCAATATAGTGTGTTTTAGTGCATTAAAATTTAAAAAAGTGTATTTTTTCCCCAAAAAATGCGTTTGAAAAATCGCTGCGCAAATACTGTGTAGAAAAAAAAAATGCAACACCCACCATTTTATTCTGTAGGGCCTTTGCTTTAAAAATATATATAATGTTTGGGGGTTCAACATAATTTTCTTGCAAAAAAAAAATATGTTTTCATGTAAACAAAAAGTGTCAAAAAGGGCTTTGTCTTCAAGTGGTTAGAAGAGTGGATGTAAGCTTCCTAATGTGTATAAAATGCCAGAACAGTTCAAAACCCCCCCAAATGACCCCATTTTGGAAAGTAGACACCCCAAGCTATATACTGAGAGGCATGTCGAGTCCATGGAATATTTTATATGTTGACACAAGTTGCGGAAAAAACGACAATTTTTTTTTTTTTTTTTGCACAAAGTTGTCACTAAATGATATATTGCTCAAACATGCCATGGGCATATGTGGAATTACACCCCAAAATACATTCTGTTGCTTCTCCTGAGTACGGGGATACCACATGTGTGAGACTTTTTGGGAGCCTAGCTGCGTACGGGACCACAAAAACCAATCACCGCCTTCAGGCTTTCTAAGGGTGTCAATTTTTGATTTCACTTCTCACTGCCTATCACAGTTTCGGAGGCCATGGAATGCCCAGATGGCACAAACCCCCCCCCCCCAAATGACCCCATTTTGGAAAGTAGACACCCCAAGCTATTTGCTGAGAGGTATTGTGAGTATTTTGCAGATCTCGCTTTTTGTCACAAAGTTTTGAAAATTGAAAAAAAAAAAGAAAAAAAAAAAATGTTCTTTCTTCATTTTCAAAAACAAATGAGAGCTGTAAAATACTCACCATGCCTCTCAGCAAACAGCTTGGGGTGTCTACTTTCCAAAATGGGGTCATTTGGGGGGGTTTTGTGCTATTTTGGCATTTTATGGCCTTCAAAACTGTGATAGGTAATGAGGAGTGAAATCAAAAATTTGCGCCCTTAGAAATCCTGGAGGCGGTGCTTGGTTTCCGGGGTCCCGTACGTGGCTAGGCTCCTAAAATGTCCCACACATGTGGTATCCCCGCACTCAGGAGAAGCAGCAGAATGTATTTTGGGGTGCAATTTCACATATAACCATGGCATGTGTGAGCAATATATCATTTAGTGACAACTTTTTGTAATTTTATTTTATTTTTATTTTTTTGTCATTATTCAATCACTTGGGACAAAAAAAAAAAATATTCAATGGGCTCAACAGGCCTCTCAGCAATTTCCTTGGGGTGTCTACTTTCTAAAATGGGGTCATTTGGGGGGGGGGGGGTTTGTGCTATTTTGGCATTTTATGGCCTTCAAAACTGTGATAGGTAGTGAGGAGTGAAATCAAAAATTTGCGCCCTTAGAAATCCTGAAGGCGGTGCTTGGTTTCCGGGGTCCCGTACGTGGCTAGGCTCCTAAAAAGTCCCACATGTGGTATCCCCATACTCAGGAGAAGCAGCAGAATGTATTTTGGGGTGCAATTCCACATATAACCATGGCATGTGTGAGCAATATATCATTTAGTGACAACTTTTTGTATTTTTTTATTTTTTTTTGTCATTATTCAATCACTTGGGACAAAAAAAAATATTCAATGGGCTCAACATGCCTCTCAGCAATTTCCTTGGGGTGTCTACTTTCTAAAATGGGGTCATTTGGGGGAGTTTTGTACTGCCCTGTCATTTTAGCACCTCAAGAAATGAGATAGGCAGTCATAAATTAAAAGCTGTGTAAATTCCAGAAAATGTACCCTAGTTTGTAAACGCTATAACTTTTGCGCAAACCAATATATGCTTATTGACATTTTTTTTTACTAAAGACATGTGGCTGAATACATTTTGGCCTAAATGTATGACTAAAATTGAGTTTATTCGATTTTTCTTATAACAAAAAGTAGAAAATATCATTTTTTTTAAAAATTTTCGGTCTTTTTCCGTTTATATCGCAAAAAATAAAAATCGCAGAGGCAATCAAATACCATTAAAAGAAAGCTCTATTTGTGAGAAGAAAAGGACGCAAATTTCGTTTGGGTACAACATTGCATGTCCGCACAATTTACAGTTAAAGCAGCGCAGTGCAAAATTCTGAATTCACGTCTGGTCCTTTAGCTACCAAATGGTCCGGGGCTTAAGTGGTTAAGGCCCCTTTCACACTGGGGCGGGAGGTGCGTCGGCGGTAAAGCGCCGCTATTTTTAGTGGTGCTTTACCGTAAATTTTGCAGCGCTATTTATTCGGCTGCTAGCGGGGTGCTTTTACCCCCGCTAGTGGCCAAGGGTTAAAACCACCTCAAAGCGCCTCTGCAGTGGCGCTTTGCCAGCGGTATAGCCGCGATGCCCCATTGATTTCAATGGGCAGGAGCGGTGGAGGAGCGGTATACACACCGCTCCTTCACCGCTCCAAAGATGCTGCTAGCAGGACTTGTTTTACCGTCCTGCTAGTGCACCGCTCCAGTGTGAAAGCCCTTGGGGCTTTCACACTGGAGAGACAGCAGTGGCTGTTTCAGGGCGCTTTTTTTTGCGTTATAGCGCATGCAAAGCGCCCCAGTGTGAAAGGGGTCCAAGTCAGGGCTTTTGATTCTTGGAGCAGATTTCAATGTCCCATTGAACCCCTTACAGGGTGCCTCACCTGGAACCTCACCTGTCTCCTTTAGAGCACTGAAGCAAATCAAACTAACTCCAGGTCTTAAGCTTGCATGATACCTGGTGAATCCTACGCACTAATGACCGAGACTTTAGAATTTTTTGATTCCACATCAGCGATATGCCCAGTTGGACTACCTTTTCCAGCCAGATCTTTCATTCCTATGCGAAGCAACCATCGACAGTATGATCATCTCAGTTCATCGCCCTCTCTCTCTAAAGGGTACACACGGGCCAAAAATGGTCAGTTCTGCAAAGACCAGCCCACCTTTAGCCCATGTGTAAAGCTCCTTGATCGGTATCTGTTAAACGAGCATGCTGGAAAACCAGCACCTGATCAGCGCTCACAGCCATTGTGTTCTGGCCAGTTGCATCTGGGTCTGTGCCATGCCTCAACCTGGAAAGGGCTCTACAGCTAACACAATACACAGTGCCACAATGAAGAGCCTAGCTCCATGCAAGTCACATTCCTGGCTAGTGCCCACATATTCGGTCCAAGCATAATCCCACTGATCCAGATAGGTGCTACACAGAGACCAACCCAAAAAGTGTTCTCAGCCAGGAATTGTAATTAAAGTCACAGTGCACCACAATGCGTGATATGCACTGTGGTGCACTGTGTGTTGGGCTCTATTGTAAAACATGTTAGGGTGCTATTTAAAATTAACAAGCCCTAAAAGAAAAAGCTCTGCAACTACATACTGGGTTATTTTTGTTTATTTGATGCACCAGAGTGCTTAATCACCAATATCTAAAAATCTGATTTTAAAGTTAATTAGCAATTACAGTTATATTCCTGTTGTTCTTGGTGCTTTGAGAAAAATGCGTATGTAACAGAATGATTTATTAAAACCTTCAAATGCTGAAAATCTTGCAAGTAGAACAGAGTAATGTGAAATGCGAGATAACCATGTTTTCTAATTATACATGCAGCTACAGATGTAGTTCTGGCAGTAACACATCCATTAACAGTGTGCTTATCACATTAAACGGAACATGGCAGCGAGAAGCTCGCTAAAAATGCACGCAATTGATATTGCTGATATGTACAAAAATAAACACCCCTAATATGTGCAAGAAAAATCTCAATCAGTAAAATTCCTATAATTCTAACAAATATATACTAGACTAAGCTGTACATTTAGAAGTTTCATTTGAAAATGGAGATTCAGAGTGAACTAATAAATCCACATAAAAAGTGTGACTCAGAGAGCCATAGAAGCTACATGGATTTCTGAGGCTACCGATTTCCATATTTGCCTCTAATGTTTTATGTGTTTATTTGCTCAACAGGCTTTATTAAAATAAAAATTTGGTTCAAAGTTCTACAATTAACTAGTGAAACCTCTGTAGCTGCCTGAACCAACCGAATAATCACAAGCCCAAAAAGAGATTTTTAGGGTCCATGCACACTAGGTGCAGGAAAAAATGTCAGAAACTCTGGCAGGAAAACAGCGGCAGAAAAAATGCTCACAATGGCTTGTATTGCACGAGATTTTTATGGGCATTTGCTTTTGTAAGTGTTTTTATTTCAATGTACGTGTACAACTGAAAATGCCAAACGCTACTAAATGCCACGTTCATGCACGTTAAGAATAGGGTATAGAAAATAACCACACCACACCCCCCCCCCCTCCTTTTAAAATAATCACATTTTGTTTTGTTGTTTTTTTTTGTTTTTTTTTTATTCAGCTGTATTTACTCAGGGAAACCTATAACGTCCAAGTGAAAAATATAACATCAACATGTCCAGAAAAAAAAATCACAAACAGAGTCAATGAGTTAGAAAAAGAATCACCCACCTCCTAAAAATTACTTTTAAACTCAATCAGTTGTGGCTAATCACTTTCTCAATGGCACATAAAGCCATTTGATGTTCAACTCTGATCAGAGGAGGTCATTTTGATTAGCTCAGCATGAAAGGAGCTTTTCTGGAGCATTTCAGTCCCTGATAGTGCAACTGAAGCAATCAAACTATGGGTGGCAAGGCACTGTTAAAAGATCTCAGGGGTAAAGTTGTGGACAGGCACAAGTAAGGAGATGGATACAAAAAAATTATAATCAAAGGCTGTATCAATGCCTAGAAGCACAGTGAAGTCCATTAAGTGTTGGAAGGTGTTTGGTACAACACAGACCTTTCCTGAATCAGGACATCGCTCCAAACTGGTTAAGGCTTGGTTCACACATGTCTGACTTCGGTTTGCAGTCCAGAGTGCGGTGTGGTTTTGTTCACAGGTTCAGGTGCAAATTTTTACCTGAAATTGCACCTGAACCAGACCCAAAAATGCACAAAACCCTTTTTCAAACCACACCCCAGTCTCCCTGGACCTGTGTGATCCGGCTCTATTGAAAGCTGTTCACATTCTCATGTTATTCTCATGTTATGCAAAATTGATGCAGTTAAAAATGCATCCAATTCGCATATAAGTGAACCCACCCTAAAAGAGTCAGGAGGAAACTGGTCAGAGAGGCTACCAAGATGCCCATAGAAACTCTGAAGCAGTTGCAGGAATTTATGACAAAGTGTTCATTGTGTGCATGTGACAATAATATCACAAATTCTCCACAAATATGGCTTGTATGGGAGGGTTGCAAAAAGCCACTGCTTAATTAAGGCCACATGCAGTCACGACTGAGCTTTGCCAAAACCCACATTAAAGATTCTGAGGCCACATGGAAACCGGTGTTATGGTCAGATGAGACTAAAATGTTATTATTTGACCTTAACACCAAAGGATATATCGGGTAGAAATCCAATACAGCTCACCGTCCAAATAACACCATTCCTACAGTAAAGCATTGAGGTGGCAATATCCTGTTATGGGGGTGTTTCTCTACAGCAGGGACTGGATCATTTCTCAGGTTAAAAGGAAAAATGGATGGTGCGAAATACCGTCAAATTCTTGAGGAATATCTGCTGCACTCCACCAGAAAGTTGTCAATGGGAAGAAGTTTTACCTTCCAACATGACAATGACCTAAAAGCACACAGCAAAAATGACCACACAGTAGTTGAAGGTGAAAAATTAGCATTTCCTGCATGATCGGTTATTTTTTTATGCTTTGACTGTTTTTTCTTTCCAACCCACTTCACTTCCCCTGTTGTCGGTCTGACCTGCGCGTGAACTACTTCTCATCCACCTATATGGAAACGAACACTATGCTCCACTTCATCTACTACCAAGGACTCACGGCGAGAAGCCTCTCATCACCAAGAATAAAGATACTGTTATCACCTATACTTACCCCACACACATGGCGCTTAAAATAGTTTTCTTTAATGTGAACGGCCTTAATCACCCGGCCAAAAGAGCCTTGGTCTGGAGAGAAGCACTCAAACTCCAGACAGATGTTATCTGCATTCAAGAGACGCACTTCCTAGCTGGAAAAACTCCCCATTTTCAACATAAAAATTTCCCTCACACCTTTTTGGCCTTAGCTCCCACCAAACAGAAAGGAGTACTAATCGCCATTAAAGACTCTGTGGCCTTCAGTTTAACGGAAACCCACATTGACCCAGCAGGGAGATATCTCATATTGGTGGGAGAACTCAACAACAAACCCTTCACTATTGCTAACTTGTATGCACCAAACTCCCACCAACTCCGCTTCCTAAAGAGATTTTACCGTAAAATTGACACCATCCAAAAAGGCTCCCTGGTAATATGTGGTGACCATAAGCTCACTGCGGACTACACACTGGACTCTACATCCAAGGCTAAACGTCCACCTCCTATGCTTCAACATCTGCTACATACAGAAGACATCTATGATGTATGGAGGTGCCAACATGCAAACAAACAGGATTACACCTACCATTCTGCCAGGCATAACTCTTATTCTAGAATTGATCTAATACTTGTGGACAAAATGCTTTTACAGGCTGTGTCCTCCTCCACCATACATGACATTACGTGGTCTGATCACGCTCCTGTCTCTATCACGGTGGTGGAAGGGCACACTCCAAGTCCTGCTTACATATGGCGGGCCAACTCCCGGGTCTTCCAGATGCCCTCCCATGCGGCTAAAATAGCTGACAGCTTATCCAAGTTTTTTGATGAGAATACAGACTCTGTCTCCGATCCTGCAATGTTGTAGTGTGCTCATAAGGCCTTTATTAGAGCGATCATTTTACAAATATGTGCAAGGGAGAAGAGGCAGAGGACACAAAGGTTGAACCGACTCGTTAATGACATTAAAACATTAGAGACCCTGAATAAGTCCAACGCAAGTGTACAAACGGCCTATAAACTTTCCCAATGTCGCTCTGATCTCAGACTCCTACTCATTGAACAATATGATAAACACCTACAAACCCTGAAATTGGCCCATTATTCCTCTGGCAATCGGGCGGGCAAATTTCTAGCCCAGAGGCTCAAAACTGCTAGGACTAAATCTAAAATCCCATACCTGCTACACCCATCAGATAAACACAAGATATTCAACCCCAAAGAAATAGCAAATTCCTTTGCCGAGTATTACTCCTCACTATACAAACTTAATAAGATCCTAACACCCCTCAACCTACGGAGGAAAACAGCCAAGCCTTTTTAGCAAAAATTAATCTCCCCTCTCTCTCACAGGCACAACTTCTATCTCTAAAACACACCCATAAACGAAATCTGAGATCAAGAGAACTATTCAGACACAACCATTGGGCAAGTCCCCAGGTCCGGATGGACTGCCAAACAACTATTATAAATCATTTAAAAATAACTTAGCACCTACCCTGCAGGCGGTATATACGGCTGGGGTTTCCTCTGCCTCATTTCCCTCTGAGATGCTTAAAGCCTATGTGGTTACAATTCCCAAGCCGGGTAAAGAGCCCACATCTCCGGCTAACTTTAGGCCAATATCTTTACTCAATACGGACGTCAAATTATATGCAAAAGTTCTAGCACATAGGTTACTGCCTATCCTCCCCTCCCTCATAAGGCCAGACAGGCGTCGGATGCCACAAGACGAGTTGTTGGAGTTATGCAATATGCTAGATCTTGTCAGATCCCATCTCTGCTCCTCTCCTTGGATGCGGAGAAGGCATTCAACAGGATACATTGGGGCTATATGAAACATGCTTTGCAACGGTTCGGTTTCACGGGACCCATTCTCTCTGCCATACTTGCCCTCTACTCCTCCCCCTGTGCTCAAGTTTACACTCCTAACATGTTATCAAATACTTTTACAATCTCCAATGGCACGAGACAAGGATGTCCTCTGTCCCCCTCGATCTTCAACCTTCTTATTGAACCGCTGGCGGAGAGGGTTAGCTCCCATCCTGATATCGCAGGCTTTCCCATGCAAGGAAAATCCCACAATATAAATGTATTTGCAGATGACATTCTGTTCCTAACTTCCCCCCCCCCCTACATCTCTGCATCATGCTCATGGCACTCTCACTGAATTTAGTAATATTTCCTTCAATAAGATAAACTTCACGAAGTCAATTATCCTAGGAATGGTTATTCCACCTCCTCTAAAAACCCAACTATAGACAACCTTCCCCTACTCTTGGAGCAAATCCAATATTTCATATTTGGGAATAAAATTAACGACTGACCCATGACACCTAGCAGAAGCCAACTACACGCCATTGATTGACAAACTCGCCAGGGAAACAAAAAGACTATCCAATATAGAATTGTCCTGGACTGGCTGACCAGCCGCATTTAAAATGTTGATCGTTACTCAGATACTTTATGTATTCAGAACACTTCCAGTCCAATTACTCGGTTCACATCTCAAAGCCTACAACGCCCTTCTTTCTAAATTTATTTGGGGATCTAAAAGACTGAGGTGCTCCAAGGCTCTCCTGGTCAAACACTGGCTGGCGGGAGGTATGGGCTTAGTTGACATTCAAGATTAATTCCGTGCATCCATCCTGACGCAACTTAAAAGTTGGATAGACCCGACAACAGATACGCTTTGGAGTGGAATTGAACAGACTCTGAGCCCTACTAAAAACCTCAGATTCCTCCTCCTCCTCCTAGACGTATGGAAACCATTCTCCATGCACGGTCTACATCTCACTATCCAGGTCTCACTTGCGGCCTGGAGGGACCTCCGAAAAATACCATTCCCACTTTCCAACCAAATAGAAATTCCTGTGCCCATAACAATTCTTTCCCATGCTATTCCTAACCTTGCCCTCACTGACTGGCAGGATAAAGGGATCAAGATGATAGACGACCTATACCACGGCAACACCCTGCTCCCATTTGTTTCCCTACAGAAACAATTCACTCTAACACCTGCCGACCAGTAGAAATACATCCAAATTTCCCACTTTCTTGGATCCGTCAAATCACATCAGATATACCTTTCGAAAGAGGTGTGGCGGTTTTACACTACTAACCCAATCCCCCTTCAAAAGGTATCTCTTTTTTTTTTACAATCTTTTCCAACACAAACTGCAATTCATAAAATCCCACCCCTATAGGAAATGGGAATCCGACCTAGGTATAGTTATCACAGACTTGCAGTGGCAACATGCGCTTCGATCGCTTTACAAAGCCTCCAGGTACGTTAACCACTGGGAGTTATCCCAAAAAATAGCTCTTAGTTGGTACCTTACCCCCTACAAAACCTCCAAGTTTGGAAACGATAGTTCCCCGCTGTGCTGGAGAAACTGTGGAGCAACAGGCAACTTGCTCCACATGGTTTGGGCCTGCAAACACCTAACTAGATTTTGGAACTCCATTTTTCGCTATATTTCAAGCATCACTGGGATTTTGACCCACCCCAACCCAAGTTTGGCAATATTAAATATAGGTATAGAAATATTCCCCCCCGATCTCAGAGTAGTGATTACTCACATCCTTTTGGCTGCTAGGGCGTTAATAGCAAAACATTGGAAAGCAGATAAGGCACCCAATGTATCAGAGGTACTTGTAACTACCCAAACACATTATGTATATGAATCCCTACTGGCTAGTAGGAGTGGAAATAAGAAAAAGTTTGATAATCAGTGGAAAATATGGACAACATAGTTTAACCACTTCAATACCAGGCACTTATACACCTTCCTGCCCAAGCCAATTTTCAGCGCTGTCCTAATTTGAATGACAATTGCGCGGTCATGCTACACTGTACCCAAACAATTTTTTTATCATTTTGTTCCCACAAATAGGGCTTTCTTGCAGTGGTATTTTATCGCCTCTGTGATTTTTATTTTTTGCACAACAAATAAAAAAAAGAGCGAAAATTTTGAAAAAAAAAAAGTTTCTTTGTTTCTGTCATTTTATTTGGTAAATAAGTATGTTTTCTTCTTCAATGACGGGCACTGATATGGCTGCACTGACGGGCACTGATATGGCTGCACTGACGGGCACTGATATGGCTGCACTGACGGGCACTGATATGGCTGCACTGACGGGCACTGATATGGCTGCACTGACGGGCACTGATATGGCTGCACTGACGGGCACTGATATGGCTGCACTGACGGGCACTGATATGGCTGCACTGACGGGCAGTGATATGGCTGCACTGACGGGCACCAATGAGGTGGCACTGGTATGCGGCACTGATGGGCAATCATAGGCGGCACTGATGGGCAATCATAGGCGGCACTGATGGGCAATCATAGGCGGCACTGATGGGTACTTATGTGTGGCACTAATAGGTGGCACGGAAGGGCAATGATAGGTGGGCACGGATGGGCACTGGTGGGTGGCATTGTTGGGAATCACAAAAAAAATTGAGCGAAGATGGTGCCAGTCAGTGCCCATTTGTGGGCACCGATTGGCATATATTTATACATGTGGATGGCCATGGGGGACTTACCTGGCCATCCACATGTTAGGTGCTTCCCTGGTGGTCCTGGGTGGCATCCTGGTGGTCCAGTGTGGGCATCCGAGTGGGGGGCTGCACTGATAAACAATCAGCGTGAACCCCCCCCCCACCCCATCAGGAGAGCCGTCGATCGGCTCTCCTCTACTCGCGTCTGTCAGACGCGAGTGAAGAAGAGCCGATCAACGGCTCTTCCTGTTTACATCGTGATCAGCCGTGATTGGACACGGCTGATCACGTGGTAAAAAACCTCCGCAGGAGGCTCTTTACCGAGATCAATGTAGCGGTGTGTCAGACTGACACACCGCTCCACCGATCGCCGCGATGCGCGCCCCCCCGGGAGCGCGGCGGCTGTTATCCTGCAGGACGTCAATAGACGTCCAGTCAGGATAACACAACTACTTCCCGGACGTCAATCTCCTATTGACCGGGCGGGAAGTGGTTAAAGGTAATAATTTAACTTTCCATATAAAGCACTGTATAATAACCTTGCCTCAATTCTTACAGTCATATGTGGGTCGGACCGTAGATAGACCTCCCCCGTTCCTTTTCCCTTCTCTTCCCCATCCACTGCCTAAGTTTTCCTAGTAAGTTTTACTGTACTATCCAACTAGGTTAATGTTGAAGATATATTCACGTGTCCCTTGAGACTACGTCTCCGACACGCAAATGTTTGTATATTTTTATACTGCTATTCCTGCAATTGCTGTATTACTTACTTGCTCTTGCTTTTATACTCCGTTTCTTGAAAACTTTTCAATAAAAACCAATTAAAAAAAAATGAGCATTTTCCTGCAAGCCCAGACTTAAACCCCATTGAAAATCGGTGGAATGACTTGAAGACTGTAGTCCACAAATAGTCACCATCAAAATTTAACTGAACTTGAGGAGTTCTGCAAAGAAGAGTGGGCAAATATTGCAAAGTCTAGATGTGCAAAGTTAGTAGACATATCCCAACAGACTTAAGGCTGTAATTAACGCAAACGGTGGCTCAACAAAATACTGACACAAGAGGGTGATCATTTACCCAATTCAGGGATTCTGTTTTTGAATGTTTACTTTTTTCATACATGTCACTTGGATGTTATAAGTTGCACTGAGTAAATAAAGCTGAATAAAACAAACATGTCTGTCTTCATTTCAGGCTGCAAAGCAATAAAATATGATTTGAGGGGGGGATTCTTTTCTATACCCACTGTACATAATACTATAATGGCGTGATCAGTCACTTACAGTGTGATACTGTGATAGGGTGGCCGATAATTTGGTGATAATAGACACTATATGGGAGGGTCGTTAACTGACCCTTACATCACTGCACGATTCTGGATAAAATGAGAATCACAATTTTTTTGCTTAGAAGTTCACGATTTTCTCACGATTCTAAAGAACTTTTTTATTTTAAAGATTTAAAACCCCCTATTAGGTTATTAAACAAGATGGCAATAAATGAAGACATAATACTCTTTGCTTCAAATGTAAAAAAATGCAATGAAAAAAAAAATACCGTATTTTTCGCTCCATAAGACGCACTTTTCCCCTCCCCCCAAAAACGGGGGGGGGAAATGTGTGTGCTTCTTATGGAGCGAATGCTGACAAGCAGAGCCGCTGATAGGGGGATTGTTTCGTCGGCAGAACGATGCCCTATGCAGCACTCTGCCCCAGCTAAATCCTGTTTCTCCCTTGCCTTCAGCTGCTACAGGGAGAGAAACAAAAGGGTAGTGTTCTTTAACCCCCACGGGATCGGCATTGATATGTAAATTGCGTGGGCATTGTTATGTTAATGAGGCCGACAGCCACTATTCATATGCTAATTACGCGCGCACCTCTACATGCCGCCCACCCAGAAGGTGTGAAAAGCATATCGGTGAGTATAGGGGGGATCAAAGAGGGGGGTTTGAGGAGCAGAGGCTGCAGAGTTGAATGGGAAGGAAGGGTTGGAGTGCAGATGTTAGAATTTGAGGGGTTTGGGGGACAGAGGTTAGCAGATGAGTTAGAGGGGCAGAGTTGTACTGAGAGGGAGATAAGAATGATAAGAGATTAGTAGAGATGGGGGGGTTACTGTAAATACACCATTTACATCACTGGTCAGTGTAAATGTCTCAATATGCAAATACTCCTGTTGTGTTGAGGTCATGTAAATGTCCCAGTTACATTGGGGATCAGTGTAGAGTGCCCCCCTACATTGGTTGTCAGTGTAGAAATGGTATAAAGCATTGAAAAGTTATTTTACAAATTAACCACTTGACCACTGGGCACTTAAACCCCCTTAATAACCAGACCAATTTTCAGCTTTCGGTGCTCTCACATTTTGAATGACAATTACTCAGTCATACAACACTGTACCCATATGAAATTTTTGTCCTTTTTTCACACAAATAGAGCTTTCTTTTGGTGGTATTTAATCACCGTTTGGATTTTTATTTTTTGCGCTATAAGAGAAAAAAGACTGAAAATTCTGTAAATTTTTTTTTTTTCGTTTGTTATAAAATTTAGCAAATTAGTATTTTTTCTTCATAAATTTTGGCCAAAATTTATTACTGCTACATATCTTTGGTAAAAATAAGTACAAATTGGTGCATATTATTTGGTCTTTGTGAAAGTTATAGAGTCCACAAGCTATCGTGCCAATATCTGAAAATTGATCACACCTGAAGTACTGACGGCCGATCTAATTTCTTGAGACCCTAACATGCCACAAAAGTACAAAAACCCCCCAAATGACCCCTTTTTGGAAAGAAGACATTCCAAGGTATTTAGAAAGAGGCATTGTGAGTTTTTTGAAGTAGTAATTTTTTCCCACAATTCTTTGCAAAATCAAGATTTTTATTTTCTCCTTTTGTTTTTTTTTCACAAAATTGTCATATTAGCAGGTTATTTCTCACACACAGCATATGCATAACACAAATTACACCCCAAAACACATTCTGCTATTACTCCCGGGTATGGCGATACCACATGTGTGAGACTTTTACACAGCGTGGCCACATACAGAGGCCCAACATGCAGGGAGCACCTTCAGGCGTTCTGGAGCACCGAGGCCAATTCTGACATTTCTCTCCTACATGTAAAAATCATCATTTGTTTGCTAGAAAATTACATAGAACCCCAAAACATTATATGTTTTTTTTAGCAAAGACCTTAGAGAATATAATGGTGGTCATTGCAACTTTTTATCGCGCACAGTATTTGCGCAGCAATTTTTTTAACGCATTTTTTACGGGAAAAAAATGTTATGTGCTTAAAAAAAAAACAAAAAAAAAACAGTAAAGTTAGCCCAATGTTTTTGCATAATGTGAAAGATGAAGTTACGCCGAGTAAATAGATACCTGTCACCCTTAAAAATTGCACACGCTCGTGGAATGGCGCCAAACTTCGCTACTTAAAAATCCCTATAGGCGACGTTTTAAATATTTTTACTGGTTACATGTTTTGAGTTACAGAGGAGGTCTAGGGCCAAAATTATTGCTCTCGCTCTAACGTTCACATTGATACCTCACATGTGTGGTTTGAAAACAGTTTTCATATGTGGGCGGGACTTATGCACGTGTTCGCTTCTGTATGCGAGCTCACGGGGACAGGGGCGCTTTAAAAAAAAAAAAAAATTATTGTTCATTTTACTTTATTTATTTTAGTTTGACATGTTTTTCCGCCCCCAAATTTTTTTGATCACTTTTATACCTATTACAAGGAACGTACAGTAAACATCCCTTGTAATAGGAATATGGCATGACAGGTCCTCTTTACAGTGAGATATGGGGTCAATAAGACCCCACATCTCACCTCTAGGCTGGGAAGCCTGAAAAAAACAAAAAACAATCCTGGCTTCGATCGTAGCGGTGAGTCGGTAGACGCACCGGAGGGCGGCGGGGGGGGACATCCCCTCTCGCCTCCTGTAAGAATGATCAATCGGTGGAACAGCCGCTATGATTGTTCTTATGGTGTAGGGAATCGCCGGCTGAAAAAGCTAATGTCTAAATGATGCCCGTAGCTGCAAGCATCATTCAGATATCCCTGCACAAAGTCAAGGACGTCATATGACGGCCGGCGGGCGGAAAATGGTTATTGCGGAGTATTGCCGGGCATTGCAGGGCATTGCGCAGGGCATTGCAGAGCATTGCGCGGGGCATTGCAGAGCATTGCGCGGGGCATTGCAGAGCATTGCGCGGGGCATTGCAGAGCATTGCGCGGGGCATTGCAGAGCATTGCGCGGGGCATTGCAGAGCATTGCGCGGGGTATTGCAGAGCATTGCGCGGGGTATTGCAGAGCATTGCGCGGGGTATTGCAGAGCATTGCGCGGGGTATTGCGCGGGGTATTGCAGAGTATTGCGCGGGGTATTGCAGAGTATTGCGCGGGGTATTGCGCAGGGTATTGCAGAGTATTGCGCGGGGTATTGCAGAGTATTGCGTGGGGTATTGCACCAGGGTATTGCAGAGTATTGCGCAGGGTATTGCAGAGTATTGCGCAGGGTATTGCAGAGTATTGCGCAGGGCATTGCAGAGTATTGCGCAGGGTATTGCGCGGGGTATTGCAGAGTATTGCGCAGGGTATTGCAGAGTATTGCGCAGGGTATTGCAGAGTATTGCGCAGGGTATTGCAGGGTATTGCGCAGGGTATTGCGCAGGGTATTGCACCAGAGTATTGCGCAGAGTATTGCAGAGTATTGCAGAGTATTGCGCAGGGTATTGCGCAGAGTATTGCGCAGGGTATTGCGCAGAGTATTGCGCAGGGTATTGCGCAGGGTATTGCGCAGGGTATTGCAGAGTATTGCGCAGGGTATTGCAGAGTATTGCGCAGGGTATTGCAGAGTATTGCGCAGGGTATTGCAGAGTATTGCGCAGGGTATTGCAGAGTATTGCGCGGGGTATTGCAGAGTATTGCGCGGGGTATTGCACCAGGGTATTGCAGAGTATTGCGCAGGGTATTGCAGAGCATTGCGCGGGGTATTGCAGAGTATTGCGCGGGGTATTGCAGAGTATTGCGCGGGGTATTGCACCAGGGTATTGCAGAGTATTGCACAGGATATTGCAGAGTATTGCGCAGGGTATTGCAGAGTATTGCGCAGGGTATTGCAGAGTATTGCAGAGTATTGCACCAGGGTATTGCACAGGGATGGCTGAGCAGGGATGGATGGATGGATGACTGGATCTGTGACTGCAATTGTCACAGATCCAGCCCACAGTGCTGCCGACATGATCCGCTCCCCCCCCTCTCCTCTCACACTGTACCGATCGGTACAGAGAGGGGAGAGAGGAACCGGCGTCATCACATGACGCCGGTCTGTTTACAAGTGATTGCTCCGTCATTTGATGGAGCGATCACGTGGTAAACGGCCGCTATCAGCGGCGATTTACCGTGATCCGCCGGGTCCTCTGGACCCAGAGATTCCCGTGTGCGCGCCTCAGGGGGCGTGCGGGAGCGCGATTCTGGGAGGACGTTATACAACGTCCTCCCAGAGTTAAGCAACCACCTTGTCAACGTTATTTGTCGGCAGGTGGTTGTTAAGTGGTTAAATCTTTTATTTTTTTAAATGTGTAAAGTGTGCTTCTGGTGTCACATGCTTGCCGGTACACACTATAAATAGCGTGGCATGTGACGTCTGCCCCTAAGCCTCCATTCCCTACCGATGCCTCTTACGGAGAAACGCTGTGTCGGGTGGAGCATTAGGACCTGACAGGCTTGAGCCACGGCTGGGTTATAAGCGCCCCGCTAGCAGCCGAATAGCGCTGCTAAAATGATGGTAAAGCGCCGCTAAAACTAGCAGCGTTTTACCATCAACGCCTGCCCGCTCCAGTGTGACAGCAGCGGAGTGCTGCCGAAAAAAAATAAAATAAAAGTCAGCAGCTACAAATACTGCAGCTGCTGACTTTTAATATATGGACACTTACTTGTCCTGGGCGCCCGCGATGTCGGCACCCGAAGCCGATCTCTCCCTCGGCTCTCGGGTGCTGCCGCCGCCATCTTCGGTAAGGAAATCAGGAAGCAGGCACAAAAACAGGTAATCAAGACTTTTAGACGGAAAAAAAAAATGGGCTAACTTTACTGTTTAGTTTTATTTAAAATTCATTAAAGTGTATTTTTTCCCCAAAAATTGCGTTTGAAAGACCGCTGCGCAAATACCGTGTGACATAAAATATTGCAACAACCGCCATTTTATTCCCTAGGGTCTCTGCTATATATATATATATATATATATATATATATATATATATATATATAATGTTTGGGGGTTCAAAGTGATTTTCTAGCAGAAAATACAGGATTTTTACTTGTAAGCTACAACTGTCAGAAAAGATTTAGTCTTTAAATTGTTAAACTGAGAATGTCTACACACGGAGTTCAGTTCATTGATAAGTAGAAACATTGTATTCTTTTCTCACACTTGGCAGGCTGCCCAGAGACAGGTCGATCCACAGGAAACTTCAGGCAACTTGCATTGACTTCTATGATACAGAAGTTATTTGCAAGTCGCGCTGAAGTTTTTTTAAATCAGCTTTTTTTTCAGCACAATCGGCCGATGCCGATTAATTAAAAAGTGCCAAAAATCGGCCGGCCGATATATCAGTCGACCTCTAACCTATATCATATCTTTGAGATAGTAAATCTTAAATATAGATTTTAAACCGCAAGAGTGGCGACCACGGAAATAAATACAGGACTGAAAGTATTTAATATACCGTATATACTCGAGTATAAGCCGAGTTTTTCAGCACATTTCTTTGTGCTGAAAATGCCCCCCTCGGCTTATACTCGAGTCACCTTTTTGCACCTGATCTCCCAGACTTTGGGGACCCGGGAACCAGCCGGCCGTAGATCCCCTGGACCCCAAACTTGGCACACATGTAGCCCCACTCTTCCTCAACAAGTGTGCAAAACTTGTTGTCCGGGGGACCTAAGGCCCGGGGAGCACCGATTATTCAAAGCCGGGCACCCCTTCCATAGATTAGATTTGAACAAATACATAATAAATGTTCATTATGTTAACCACTTTAATACAGGGCTTTTTGTACCTATTCAATACCGGGCCTATTTTGGCACTTCTCTCCTACATGTACAAATCATCATTCTTTTGCTAGAAAATTACTCAGAACCCCCAAACATTATATATGTTTTTTTAGCAGACACCCTAGGGAATAAAATGACGGTCATTGCAACATTTTTTCTTGCACAATATTTAAAAAAATGGTTACATGAATTAAAAAATAACAAAACAGTAAAGTTAGCCCAATTTTTTGGGAAAATATGAAAGATAATGTTACGCCGAGTAAATAGATACCTAACATGTCACGCTTTAAAATTGCGCACACTCATGGAATGGCGCCAAACTTCGGTACTTAAAAATCTCCATAGGCGACGCTTTAATTTTTTTTACAGGTTACCAGGTTAGAATTACAGAGGAGGTCTAGTGCTAGAATTGTTGCACGCGCTCTAACGCAGGCGGCGATACCTCACATGCGTGGTTTGAACGGCGTTTACATATGTGGGCGACTTACGTGTGCATTCGCTTCTGATCGCGAGCTACCGGGGACAGGGGCGTTTACATTTTTTTTTTTTTTTTTACTTATTTATTTTTTTACAATGATTTTTTTTTTGAGCACTTTTATTCCTATTACAAGGAATGTAAACATCCCTTGTAATAGGAATGTGTGTGACAGGTTCTCTTTATTGAGAGATGCAGGGTCAATAAGACCCCACATCTCTCCTCCAGGCTGGAAAGCATGAGATCAGTGAAATTTTTTTCACTGATCTCATACTTACAGCCGCAATGGCGGCTTTGTTTACATTTGAGACCCAGGCGTGACATCATCACATCGCGCCCGGGCCTCCGACGATCATAGAGATGACTGGTGACCATCTGGTCACCAGTCATCTCTATGCTCATCACGTGACCCCACCAACGACGCCGGAAGATTCGCTCCGGGTCCCCGATCGCACGGGGGAGCCCGGAGAAGCACCGGATGGCGGCGGGAGGGGGGTTGTCCCCTCCCGCCGCGTAGAAGAACGATCAAGCGGTGGAACCGCCGCTATGATCGTTCTTATGGTGCACAGAATCGCCAGCACTTCAAAAGGATATCTGAATGATGCCTCTAGCTGCAGGCATCATTCAGATATCCCCCTACAAAGCCGAGGACGTCATATGACGTCCACCCAGGATGGGAGATCCCATCTGTGGACGTCATTTGACTATGGCTGGGTAGGGAAGTGGTTAAAGCTTTCACTTCTGGTCAAAAGAACTCTTATTTAACCCATATCATATCTTTGAGATAATAAATCTTAAATATAGATTTTAAACCGCAAGAAGCAGCATTTCTCTGCAGCCACTAAAGCACACAATGCCATGGTAGATATATAGGATGAACAAGCCACTGCTGTCCATATGCTCCGCTTAAAAGTCGCAGATCTCGAAGATCGCTCGCGAAGAAACAATATCAAAATAAGAGGGGTCTCTGAATCCCTGGCAGCTACAGAAATAATACCGCATCTACACCAACTTGGACATGCTCATAGACCGTGCACACAGGATTCACAAACCACAACACCTCCCAGCCTCTGTCCCCAGAGACATACTAGCAAGAGTACACTTCTTGACATGTCAAGGAAGAGATTATGGGCACAGCAAGATCCCTGCGCTCACTCCCAGATCCCTTTAATAAATTGTCTCTGTACAACGACATCTCGGCTGCTACCTCCCAAGCGTGCAAAGCCTTCGCTCCGATCACTTCTATACTAAGTGAACGAAAGATAATTTACAAATGGGGTCACCCCACAAAACTGCCTGTAACCTATCGCAACCAGCAAGTTACCATTATGACACCTAAAGATGGCCTCAAGCAGCTACACAATTGGGGTATAACCCCGCAAGCACCTCCGCCCACCCTCAATGTGAAGCCAACTTCCAAAATCACCAACCCCTCAATGTGAAGCCAACTTCCAAAATCACCAACCCCTGGGACCCACATGCTATGACTTAACTACAGGATGCCCTCCTGCGCTACAGCTTTTGCCAAGACAGCACCACGTCTAAGGCTGGTTATCATTTTTTCTCTCTTAAGGTTAAAAAACATCTTCATCAGTGTAGGGCAATATGTATTCTGTATATGTAAAAAATATAGCGTCTACAAAATAGAGGATAGATTTATGGCATTTTCATTTTTTTATATATTTTTTTCACTAGTAATGGCGGTGATCAGTGATTTTTAGCGGGACTGTGATGGTGCGGCAGACAGATGGGACAATTTTAACACTTTTTTGGGACCAGTGACATTTATATAGCGATCAGTTATATAAAAATGCACTGATTATTGTACAAATGACACTGGCAGGGAATAGGTTAACATTAAGGGACGATCAAGGGGTTAAATGTGTTCCCTAGGAGGTGTTTCCAGCTGTGGGGGGAGTGGACTGACAGGGAATACAGAGAGATCGCTGTTCCTAATCACTAGGAACAGACGATCACTGTACTCCACTGACAGAACGGGGATCCGTTTGTTTACACTGACAGATGCCCATTCTCGCTCTCTGTGGAGCAATCGCAGGTGGCCGGCGGACATCACGGCTGCTGGTCACACGAATTGCGCGGGCCCACTGTATCTATCGCAAAACGTGACGTATACCTATCGTGCAAAGAGCCAACCTGCCGCAGTATAACTGCGACGGCTGGTCGGCAAGTGGTAAACATCTAGAGGCAATCAAGGAATTAACTTTGTGCCTAACATTGTGTAATGTGTGCTGTTTTACTACTTACTATTATTTTACTATCTTTTTTTTTTTTCTTACCACTTTTCAGGGAGAAGAAACAGCCGGATCACTGTCCCTCTGCCATCCAGGGTTGGCAGGGGGCACGCCCAACAACCCGGAAAAGTAGGCCCGACGTACAGGTACGTTATTGTGCCTGTACCTTCTGGCAGCTTGCAGTAAATTTACTATGAGCGATCAGAAGGCGATACCATTGTTTTTTGTGTGTAAACTAGCATAATTTTATTCTCTAGCATCTCTACTTTCAGAAAATATAAACTTTGTTGGGGGTTTAGAGTAAAATGCATTTTTTAAAAAGTGAATTAAGCACAACTCCAGGCATTTTTTCTTTTTTTTTTTCTTTTTTATAGAATGGCAAGCTAAATAATTCAGGTGTTTATAAATGCACACGTTTGAATGGTTGTTTTCCCCCTTTTACTTCCTGTCTCCGTAAATGAGCATTGATCCGATGCTGTCCCATGCCGGCTCTAAATCAAAGAACTGAGTGATCAGACACCGCTGATCGCTCAGTTCTCCCCACTGCTCTGAGCAGAGAGCTGTGACTGTCAATCACCGCTGTCTGCTCTGCCCCTCCCCCCAGTGCTCACTGGAGCACTGGGCTGTGGAGGGGGTGGGAGCGGCTGGCTCAGACTCTCAGCAGCTTGCTGGGAGGCTCAGCCAGGTGCCGGTACAGGCTCCTGAGTGGATACTAACCACATGGCTGCAATATTTCCCCAGCCTGGACAGGCTCTGTGACGTCAGCCCGATGTCAGCTGAAAACAGGTCACAGGAGTGCAGAGGGGACTGCACTCCAGTGATCCACAGGTGAAGTACAGCCAAATTAGCTTGGCTGTACTTCTCTGTTAAGGAATTAACAAATCACAATCATGTTCTAAAACAGCTACATGTGATCGAAAAAAAAATAAGTACAAATAAAGTCATATATTCAAGGTTTTCTACTGAGGTACGAATTTGAATGGCTAAGTGGTGGATGGCTATTTCTCCAGTGTTGTTTATAAACGGCTTTGGAGAAAACACACATGGGCAGTAGTTACCCTTGTTAATGGCTGTGAACTGAGCCATTACTAGATGGCTTAGACCACAGGCACATTGTATCCTGTCGATCCAAGGAGCTCTGATTGCTGTGATGATCAATTGTAGCGATCACAAATGTAAACACAATGCTGTTATATTGGAAATGGTTCCCTTTCCTCTTACAATGGAGAGAGGAAAGGAAGTAGTAATCTATTAATGAAATTTTATGAAAAATGGATCAATAGCAATTTGGTAAGGAGATTTCACTGACTGTGGAATCTTTTTTTATTATTATTATTATTTCACACTTTCCCTTTCCCCCTTAAAGCGGAGGTCCACCCAGAATTTTTTTTTACTTTAAAAATCCCCAAAAAAAAGAAAAAAATTAATATAATTTTTTTTATTTTTTATACTCACCCAAAATGCCTGTTGCTATGCGGAAATCCTCTAATCTACCTCTACTGTGCCTCTTCCTTGTCCTCGGATTGAGAACTTCCATTTCCTCTTCTTGTGAATGGGGCGCGCTGCCTTCTGGGAACTGTGTGTATCCCAGGAGGCAAGCCGCCCATTCACAAAGCGTCTTGCGACTGGCGCATGCGCAGTAGGAAAAGGGCAGTGAAGCCGCAAGGCTTCACTGCCTGTTTCCCCCTAGTCAGGATGGAGGAGCAGCTACCTGCCAGCAGCGAACGATCAGCGTGGCGCGACCGACATCGCGGGCGAGTAGGACAGGTAAGTGTCCTTATTAAAAGTCAGCAGCTACACTGTTAGTAGCTGCTGACTTTTTTTTTTTAACTGGGTGCACCTCCGCTTTAAGTACATCTGATCTCCAGCCTGTCTCGGAATGTGACCAGTATATTAATGCGTCACCTTCCTTTTCCTGTACATAATCCTCATCTCCATCCTCAAACTGTTTAAGCCCTTCGCCCCCTCTTTTGTATAACATATACAATAATCTATCTAGTGCACCATTACCAAGTTTATTGTTTTAACTACTGCAATGCAAGCATGTTTCATCATAAGCAAAAAATTGTGGTACTTTTTCGGGTTATCACACTGTCCTAGTGTTTCTATTTGATATGTTTGAGGGCTGGTGCACACGATTTGGGAAAGACACATTCGGTGTAGGTTTCCTGCACCTCATATGCTGCACTAGTATGACATGTGTGGGTGGCAATAATTGTTAATGGCATCCCAAACGCATTTTGCAAACGCAGCACATTTGCTGCCACCAAACCGCATGGTATAGTACCATGAGGTTTGGTGCAACGAAAAAGTAGTGCTTGTGCTGCTTTTTCGGTGTTCTGGTACATTTGTCAGACCATTTAAATTAATGTCGAAACCAGAAGGCGTATGACACAAAAGAATGTGTGCATTTTAGTTTGAATTGGTACTGAAAGCAGAAGGTAAGGTAAATGAAAAAAGTTTTTATTTTTTTTTTCCCTTTTTAAAGTAAAAAAAAAAGTGGTTGTTAATACCACCAGAAAAAAAAGTTATGCCTTAAAAAATATTATAATTTACTTACAGTGCTGCATGACAAAGTAATGGTCAGTCAAACTAGCACTAAAAAATGAAAAATGGTGTGGTATGAAGAGAAATTACAGGTTGGTACGCCAGTGGTTAATGAAGGACCACACTATGAAGAACATTTTGGGCAAAAATCAAATCTCTTTGAAAACGATGTGCATGCTTGAGCGTTTAATGATGTGCAGTCTGCACCTACCAGTTGCTTGTTGATCTGATCAATAAAGGCACCAGCTTATTCAGCTCAAAAAGAATACATCAATCTTATACAATGAGCTCTAAAAATGTCAGCAAGAGTGCTTCCATACTTTTGTATACCAAGGTGGTGACCCCTCTAAATCCAAGTTCAATGTTAGGAGCAATAGAATAACTAAATCTGCTTTCCCAGAAATAAAAGCAGGTACCTTAGAGGCACCTTCTAACATCCAGGCAATGGAACTTTCAAAGGGGGGAGAAATTACAGTAAGAGAGATTAGTGAAACTCAGAGGGGTCCTTAAGAAAAATGTGTGGTTTAAAGTCTTGTACGCTATGCAAGAACAAATCCACTTCAGAAGGAGCTTAGAGATCATGGACTCTTCTGGCAGGAGTGATAGTCAAAACTAGCATAAAACATTTCTCAGACACTCAAAAGGGAGTCATCACGATACCATAAGGAACAAAACACAAGCCTCAAGAGAACAATATTTGGAGGGCCTGAACAACCAAATAACTTAATGGATCCACAGGCATGGATATAAATAAATACGTAAACTGAAAAAGTTAGTCTTATTAACGTAATTTCAAAATGGCCATTCCAATTGCTTTTGGACTACCTTGAAGTGATAACTATCACTTTCACTTTACCCTGTAATTTTTTTTCTGATCACTTGGGGAAAAGGAGCAATGAGAGGGAAGGTATGACGAAAACAATGATCTGTTGGGGACGTGGCTAAGCAAGCAAGCATGGGGGACCCACAGAGAACTCTGCAAGATATTTCTAACCACCAAAGCAAAAGAATCCCAGAACATGTCCAACTCCGACGCCACAAGAGTTCCAAGGAAAATGTGTACAAAATGGTGATGCGATCAAGCACTGACACACAGGATGAGGAACGGATCAGCTTGCAACATTCCCAAACAGGAATTGAGACACTTAATATCAATCAACAACAGGACCTAGAGAATAGAGGAACAAAACATACTATCAGGATCAGGGGTCTGCTGGAAGCGATCAGCCAGGATCATTGAAGTTGGCAGCATAAATCTAATTTAACAAACACTTCAACTGGCCACACACACAGATCGATATTTGGCCAGTCCAACAAGGACCAGATTGATTTTTATTCAGTGTGTGGCTGTGCTCACTCAATTGAAGTTGATTGTTTGTTCGACTTCTGTCAAAGGGACATGTTGAAATTTGCCCTTGATCAGCAGCTGATCAGTGTATTCTGACAGTGGTGGGTGCCAAATGTATGTGGATGGAGGAATCCGTTTTTTTTTTCCCGTTTGATCCACTGTTATCTCCATGTCCACCCATTGTTATCGCCTATATTCCCATTACTGAAAAAATGCCCCCCCCTAAAAAGACTTACTATATTGAGGGATATAGAATAGTGCCTGACCTTATGGGCCTATATTCTTGGGTCTAACCGAGGTTCATATATTTAAACATTCCTCATAGTGTATGCCAAATCTTTAGTTTAAGATTGTTAAATTAGCTTTAGTTCAGCTACATTATGATCAGTAATAGTTTCCGGTACAAACCGGGGACTGAGATGTGAAAAGTGAAAATTCTCTTACAAAACCATTTCAGAAGTGAATGTTGATCTCAACTCATATCAAGTCTAAGCTCTTAAACATATAATTACAAGAAGTACAGTCATTTGCACAAGGTATGGTTATTCCAAGGAGCGATCTTAATTTGACCCTTGACCCCTTTTATCAACAACTTAAATGCCCTCTCCTCAAATTCCCTGTAGACATCTTAAACGCATAAAGAAGAGACTACATTTT
Source organism: Rana muscosa (assembly GCA_029206835.1). Classification (NCBI taxonomy): domain Eukaryota; kingdom Metazoa; phylum Chordata; class Amphibia; order Anura; family Ranidae; genus Rana; species Rana muscosa. Next base: position 804,659,815 of record CM055117.1, on the reverse strand, counting down.
TATGGGCCTCCAACATGTTTGGTCCCTTTTACACAACAAAAGAAAAAGACTAACTTTTTCTCACACCCACACAAAAGATATTCCTGGATAGACCATTATCTTAATTTCACAAGAATTTTCCTTCTTGTAGAGATGCAACCATTCTTAACAGGACATAATCGATCACTCTCCAATAACAGATCAAAGTCAAACCCCATTTGCTTGGCAAATTAACCACTTTAATACCGGGCCTATTTTTCAAACTTGTTGTTCACAAGTGAAAATCTTTTTTTTTTGCTAGAAAATTACTTAGAACCCCCCAAACAATATATATATTTTTTCTAACATCCTAGAGAATAAAATTGTGGTCGTTGCAATACTTTCTGTCACATCGTATTTGTGCAGCGGTCTTAAAAGCGCACTTTTTTTTGAAAAAATACACTTTTTTGAATTTAAGAATAAGACAACAGTAAAGTTAGCAATTTTTTATTTATTTTTTATATTGTGAAAGATGATGTTACGCCAAGTAAATTGATACCCAATATGTCACGCTTCAAAGTTGTGCTCGCTCGTGGAATGGCAACAAACTTTTACCCTTAAAAATCTCCATAGGCGAGGTTTAAAAAATTCTACAGAATGCATGTTTTGCGTTACAGAGGAGGTCTAGGGTTAGAATTATTTCTCTCGCTCCAATGATCGTGGTGATACCTCCCATGTGTGGTTTGAACACCGTTTTCATATGCGGGCGCAACTCACGTATGTGTTCGCTTCTGCACACGAGCTCGGCGAGACAGGGAGCGTTTACATTTTTTTTTCTTATTTATTTTACCCATTTAATCCCTTGTAATAGAAAAAAAGCATGACATGACCTCTTAAATATGAGATCTGGGGGGAAAAAATACCTCAGATCTCATATTTACATTAAAATGCAAAAATAAAATAAAAATGTTGTTCCTCCCTGCATTGGTATGGAGCTGGGTGGGGGCCATCTTTCTCTCAGCTCCATACCACACACTGAGAAGGCCCCGATCGCCTCCACTGCTGCGGTAAGCGGCGGAGGGCACCGGAGCGCAGCGGGAGGCCCGCTCCCGCTGCCGATAAAAGTGATCTTGCTGCGAGTCAGCCGCAGAGACCAATTTTATCTGAAAGCGGACTGCCCGCTGAAGAAGAGGATATTGGAGTTATGGTAGCTAGCTGCTGCCATAACAACGATATTCCTCTTCAAAGTACCGCCATATAATGACGGCGGGCAGTCCGTAAGTGGTTAAAGTGACTGTAAACGTTTTTTTTTTTTTTTTAACAAATATGCCATAGGTAAAAATGTGTAAAGATCAATCAGCGCAATCATATAATAAATGACAATTAATTTGACAGTGAATCAATTGAAAATACAAGAAGAATAAGAAAGTAGCTTCTATCAAAGTGTTTTCACTCCACCCAAATAATCAAAATACATAAATAAACAGTGCTGCGCTACTAAAAATTACAGCGTGCATAAAGAATACAATAAAGACATGAACTCAATCAACATTTCAGTCCATGAAACAGTGATGAATGAAAATGCTATTGCGGCTAGCCAGCCGCTAATTAACCTTCCCACTGCTGGTATCTCAGTGACAAAGGAAAGAAAAAAAAAACGGACTTCATTACAAGGGGACACCCAACTACAATGGGAAACCCCCCAAAAAATGCAGAGCCCACTTACTAAAAATATCACAGTGTGGCCATCTATCCATAAATCAAGGACTAACTTCAATTGTTAACCCAAATATAACACTGACTCAAGAAATAAAAATATAAAGAAAACAAAAAAATTAAAATAAAAAAATAAATATACAAATCGACAAAAGATACACTCATCAAAAACGGGGGTTACCCAAAAAAGCCTATGAAAATGCTTAAAAAAATAGATAAATATTTTAACCACTTCCCGCCCGGTCAATAGGGAATTGACATCCGGGAAGTGGTTCGGTTATCCTGACTGGACGTCTATTGCTAACATGCCGGCGTGCACGCGAGGGGGCGCGCATCGCAGCGAGTGCGGGGTGTCAGTCTGACACCCCGCATCTCCGATCGTGATAAGAAGCCTCTGTCAGAGGCTTCTTACCACGTGATCAGCTGTGACCAATCACAGCTGATCATCGCGTGAACCAGGAAGTGCCGGTAAACGGCATTTCTCGGTTCACGCTGACAGGGAGAGCAGATCGGCGGCTCTCCCTGTCAGAGGGGGGGTCTGTGCTGATAATCAGCACATTGATTATCAGCACAGCCCCCTCAAATGTAAAAATAACATGCCCAGCAGTGCCCCATATAAAATACTCTGCAAGTGCCAATCCCTGCTCACCACAGTGCCAATCCCTGCCCACCACAGTGCCAATCACTGCCCAGCAGAAACACCTGTCAGTGCCTCATCATCAGTGCTGCCCATCAGTGCCACCTGTCAGTGCCAATCAGTACTGTCTATCAGTGCCAATTAGTGTCACCTGTCAGTGCCCATCACAGCCACCTGTCAGTGCCCATCAGTGCCGCCTGTCAGTGCCCATCAGTGCCGCCTGTCAGTGCCCATCAGTGCTGCATATCAGTGCCACCCATCAATTCTACATATCAGTGCCCATCAGTGCCACTTTATCAGTGCCAACTCATCAGTGCCGCCTCATCAGTGCCCATCAGTGAAGGGGAAAACAAAATTTTATGACAGAAACAAAAAAAAAACTTTTTTCTAAATTTTTGGTCTTTTTTTAGCTTTTTTAGTAAAAAATTAAAACCGCAGAGGTGATCAAATACCACCAAAAATTAGTTTGGGTGCAGTGTAGTATGACCGCGCAACTGTCATTCAAAGTGTGACAGCGCTGAAAGCTGAAAATTGTCCTGGGCAGGAAGGGGCGTAAGTGCATGGTATTGAAGTGGTTAAAGGGTTGTAATTTTTATAGATCACTTATAAAAGCAGTTGATTTTGAGGCTCCGGGGATGGAGAACCTTGGCCTCAAAGATCCAAGCAGATTCCTTTCTACCCAGCTGCCTTATAAAATCCCCCCCTCCAATGCTTATTCACCAACCCTATCCCCCAAAATTAGAGGGAGTAGGGATTTCTATCATGTACTAAATTAAAATGCTTAGACTCGTTGTGGGTGACCACCCCCGTTTTTATGCTCCTAATAGGTTTCTATATGTTCTTCTACCCGAACATGTAGGGCCATGGAGGTGCGTCCAATGTACTGTAGCCCAGAATAAGGATATTAACCACTTAAGACCCGGACCATTATGCAGCTTAAAGACCAGGCCACTTTTTGCGATTCGGCACTGCATCGCTTTAACTGACAATTGCGCGGTCGTGCGACGTGGCTCCCAAACAAAATTGGCATCCTTTTTTTCCACAAATAGAGCTTTCTTTTGGTGGTATTTGATCACCTCTGCGGTTTTTATTTTTTGTGCTATAAACAAAAATAGAGCGACAATTTTGAAAAAAATTCTATATATTTTTTACATTTTGCTATAATAAATATCCCCAAAAAACATATAAAAAAACATTTTTTTCCTCAGTTTAGGCCGATATGTATTCTTCTACATATTTTTGGTAAAAAAAAAAAAATCGCAATAAGCGTTTAGTGATTGGTTTGCACAAAAGTTATAGCGTTACAAAATAGGGGATAGTTTAATGGCATTTTTATATTTTTTTTTTTACTAGTAATGGCGGCGGCGATCAGTGATTTTTTTCGTGACTGCAACATTATGGCGGACACATCGGACACTTTTGACACTATTTTGGGACCATTGTCATTTTTACAGCGATCAGTGCTATAAAAATGCACTGGTTACTGTAAACATGACACTGGCAGTGAAGGTATTAACCAGGAGGGGGCGCTGTAGGGGATAAGTGTGCCCTGCTTTGTGTTTCTTACTGTGGGGGGCATGGCTTAGCGTGTGACGTCACTGATCGACGTTCCCTATGACAGGGAACAGACGATCAGTGACAGGCTCACTAGGAAGCACGGGGAGAGGTTTGTTTACACTTACCTCTCCCCGTTCTTCCTCTCTGTGACCCGATCGCGGGACACCAGCGGCGATCGGGTCCGCTGTTCCCGCGGGGACGTTCAAGGAGAAGAGGATCGGTACGCGAGTACGCCGCCGGCGGCGCGCTCGCAACTCACAGCTGTACTCTTAAAAGGGAACGTACCTGTTTGCCCATGTGCCCAGCCGTGCCATTCTGCCGACGTACATCGGCGTGCGGCGGTCCTCAAGATAAAATTTATGGATTTAAACTAAAGATACACCTGAGTTAATTAAATTAACAGGAGAATTGATGAAAAAAATTAGAAAGTAGATAAAGATACACAAGAGAAGAAAATAAAAATATTCATTTGGGATACCGGAGATTTTAAAACTAAAGAGGTTTTTCAATGGCAACGTACTGTAAGTGAGGAGATGCAGATAACCTCACGAGGGAATACAGCCCTGAGAGATAGCCCTCCTACCCCCACTCCCCAGCCAGTTAGAGGAGTTCCCAAATTGGAAGCATGGGTCTAGTGAGCCACCATTGCATTTGGGTTACTCTCACCTAGGAGCCCCACCCTTTAGGGGCAATGGGAGGGTCAGGAGACCCTATGGAGTGGGTCATTTTAGGAAGGGGGAGGCAAAATTGGGGATATCACAGCAGGACCCACATTTCCAAAGCAACCCTCATTGGTTATTGAGAGGATCTGGACAGAGAGGTTGGGGTCAGAGGGGGCAGCAGCACACTCATCGCTTTTATGGTGAATTCCAGAACCCTAGAAATGGAGATTTCTTTTCTGGGAGCAACTGTTTTCCCATCTTTATAACTTTCCAGATAAGTGTCCACCTAATGTATTTTTAGGGAAACCATGGGTCCCACAGAATCCTCTGGGACCAACTGGAAATACATTCGGGGGCAACAGAAGAGAAAAAGAGAGGGAGGAGAGCAGGAAAAAGAAAGCAAAAAAAAAAACAATAGGTAGAGGGATTTTTAACATTAGCGAATTAAACATTAGAAATGAAAGTATTAGATAAGGGTTGCATTTTGTTAAATTTGAATACATTTGCTACTTAGGTGCACATACAGAAATGTGTACGCACTTTGACTCAAAAAAAATACTTCTTATCCAAACCAGACACATGGCCCCCTCGGAAAGATATAGGTTGTCATTCGATTATTTTTTTTAAACGGTGTTTACCGTAATCTTCAGAATACGGATAATACATGAATACATTTATTGACATATTTAGGAAAATCGTTGCACACATGGAGAGTTTGCCAACCAGATAGAGGAGGTGTATGGAATAGAGGACTACCGGTGTCAGCTTCACATCAGCCCCTTATGATATCCCCTAGAGGGGGAACTGTTTTGTTTGACCCGCTGGTAAAACAGGGGTCAAACTGAGGTGAGCAGCCTAATACACAGGTGGAGGAGAGCAGGAGCACAGTTTGTTTGGATTATTTCTCAAGAATGGTGGATTGGTTCTATTTTTGTCACTTATTTGATTCATCACTGTTTTATGGACTGGAATGTTGAGAGTTCATGTTTTTATTATATTCTTTATGCACACTGTATTTTTTTTAGTAGCGCAGCACTGTTTATTTATTTAACAAATATGTGACTCTTGCCTACTCTGTGCAATGGTTTTGCTGAGGCCAGATCTTCCGGTCTTGAGACCCCCTACCAGCGGCCCCGTCTCCTTCACCCTGCCTAGTGCCCACCATAGCAAGGCACTTGCACTGGTCGGCACTCATGTGGGCTCAGTCCTGAGGCATGTGTGTGTGTCCATTTAACCCCAGAGTTCGGCTCGACACTGCCCCCTGCTTCCTCTTCACTGGCTGTGATTGACAGCAGCGGGAGCGAATGGCTCAGGTTTTTTACTTTAATGCATTATCTTTAGCCTTTAGAACTACTTGAATTCTCCACTGCTGAGCGACTCTTTCATTCAATACTATTTAAATGACCTTGCATTCAACACTAATTTTAATGAAATAAACAAGGCTGACTCTCTCCATCTCCCAACAGGAAGTACACAAGTGCAACATCAGCGGGAAATTGAAAGCTCCTACTGCAAAACTTAAGACACTTTGTACAAAAGAGATAGATAGCTTATCCAAAATTTATATTCTTTAGCATCTTCAAAATAAATCTTTAGCTGCAGCACATGCCTAAAAAAAATACAGAAAATCATATTACTCTACTTGAAGCTAAAGTTAAAAGAGAGGTCTTCCTCTGCTCCAAAGCGTATTATGAGCAGGTCAAACAAGTAGTACATTTTTAGCCAGGGCAATTAGAAAATTACCTCCAAGATGCAGAGTCCCCATGAAGCCAGAGCCATTGCAGGCCAATTCCACACATTCTACTCCAAGCTCTATAAACTGCTTCCTTAAAATTGACCAGCCCACTTGAAGGGTACCAAGCAGGAAGCAATTCAGTCCTACCTCAAAGAACGTGCCTGTCCAAGACATGAAGACTTACAGTCAGGTCCATAAATATTGGGACATCGACATAATTCTAATCTTTTTAGCTTTATACACCAACACAATGGATTTGAAATGAAACAAACAAGATGTACTTTAACTGCAGACTTTCAGCTTTAATTTGAGGGTATTTACATCCAAATCAGGTGAACGGTGTAGGAATTACAACAATTTGTATATGTGCCTCCCACTTTTCAAGGGACCAAAAGTAATGGGACAATTGGCTGCTCAGCTGTTCCATGGCCAGGTGTGTGTTATTCCCTCATTATCTCATTTACAAGGAGCAGATAAAAGGCCCAGAGTTCATTTCAAGTGTGCTATTTGCATTTGGAATCTGTTGCTGTCAACTCTCAATATGAGACCCAAAGAGCTATCACTATCAGTGAAGCAAGCCATCACTAGGCTGAAAAAACAAAGCAAACCCACCAGAGAGATGGCAAAAACATTAGGTGTGGCTAAATCAACTGTTTGGAACATCCTTAAAAAGAAAGAATGTACCAGTGAGCTCAGCAACACCAAAAGACCCGGAAGACCACGGAAAACAACTGTGGTGGATGACCGAAGAATTATTTTCCTGGTGAAGAAAACACCCTCCACAACAGTTGGCCAGATCAAGAACACTCTCCAGGAGGTAGGTGTATGTGTGTCAAAGTCAACAATCAAAAGAAGACTTCACCAGAGTGAATACAGAGGGTTATCCACAAGATGTAAACCATTGGTGAGCCTCAAAAACAGGAAGGCCAGATTAGAGTTTGCCAAAAAAACATCTAAAAAAGCCTTCACAGTTCTGGAACAACATCCTATGGACAGATGAGACCAAGATCAACTTGTACCAGAGTGATGGGAAGAGAAGAGTATGGAGAAGGAAAGGAACTGCTCATGATCCAAAGCATACCACCTCATCAGTGAAGCACGGTGGTGGTAGTGTCATGTTGTGGGCATGTATGGCTGCCAATTGAACTGGTTTTCTTGTATTTATTGATGATGTGACTGCTGACAAAAGCAGCAGGATGAATTCTGAAGTGTTTCGGGCAATATTATCTGCTCATATTCAGCCAAATGCTTCAGAACTCATTGGACGGCGCTTCACAGTGCAGATGGAAAATGACCCGAAGCATATTTCGAAAGCAACCAAAGAGTTTTTTTAAGTGGAATGTTATGCAATGGCCAAGTCAATCACCTGACCTGAATCCGATTAAGCATACATTTCACTTGCTGAAGACAAAACTGAAGGGAAAATGCCCCAAGAACAAGCAGGAACTGAAGACAGTTGCAGTAGAGGCCTGGCAAATCATCACCAGGGATGAAACCCAGCGTCTGGTGATGTCTATGTGTTCCAGACTTCAGGCTGTAATTGACTGCAAAGGATTTTCAACCAAGTATTAAAAAGTGAAAGTTTGATTTATGATTGTTAAGTCTGTCCCATTACTTTTGGTCCTTTAAAACGTGGGAGGCGCATATACAAACTGTTGTAATTCCTGTACCGTTCACCTGATTTGGATGTAAATACCCTCAAATTAAAGCTGGAAGTCTGCAGTTAAAGCACATCTGCTTCATTTCAAATCCATTGTGGGGGTGTATAGAGCCAAAAAAGATTAGAATTGTTTCAATGTCCCAATATTTATGGACCTGACTGTATACATAGGGAGTGTGAACAAATCACTAGAACAGTTAGAACTTGTTAAGGCCTTTAGCCAAATAGAATCTGGGAAAAGCCCAGAGAACATGATGGGTTTACAACCCTTTACTATGAAACCTTTTTCACCCACTTAGCCAAACACTTTCTGGAGCATTTGTTTTTCGGACAGAAACTTACCCTCACAAAGACCAAAACCCAAAGATAGTAAGAATTCAAAACCCGTGGCAAATTATAGATCAATTCTCAATTAAACACAGACCTAAAAATATTCTCTAAAATTTTAGCAAATTATCCCCTACCATTCCTTCCTGTCCTATTTGATTTAGAGCAATGAGGATTTGCTCCAAAGAGAGAAACATGAGGCAACATGTCTAAGACATGCAACCTAATCCATATTATGCACTTTTGAAAAATAGAAGGCCTGCTCCTGTCTACTGACATGGAAAGGGCCTGTCAGGAAAGGTTCCACCCGCTGGTAATACTATCTGATATTTGGCATGCAGTACTGATGTCCACCAGCAGGTGTATCCTCGCAGTTTGGAACGGTCAGGAGAGTCTTTCCCTGCTGGTGTTGTGTGATCTTTGGGCTGCAGTACTGGCATCCACCAGCGGGTGGATCCTGGCAGTATGGAGCAGATATCTCCTCCTGCAGTTAGGCTTCACCTGAACCTGATAGCAGGTAATGGTATAAAAACCTGGCAAGTCCATATACACCTTGCCTTGGCTTCGTCTTGTGCCCTGACCTGGTTGCTCTGATCCCAAACCTGTTTCCTGTATCCTGAACCTGACCCGAACCTATTTGTACTTGTTCCTGTCAGTCCTGTATCCCTGCCCTGCTGTCTGATCCCTTCCACCCGCTCCCTGTCCGTCTTGCTCCTTGTCCGCCATCTGCGGATTACCTGTTATGACCCTAGCCTGACTGAGACTTTGATTCCGGTATTCCCTTTTGGCTGTATATCAGGGATATGCAATTAGCGGACCTCCAGCTGTTGCCAAACTACAAGTCCCATCATGCCTCTGCCTCTGGGTGTCATGCTTGATGCTGTCAGAGTCTTGCTATGCCTCATGGGAATTGTAGTTTGGCAACAGCTGGAGGTCCGCTAATTGCATATCCCTGCTGTATATACTCGTCTGATTATTGTTATTTTTGGGTCTTGTTTAACATTGGTTTGTTGTGCACTGTGTGATATTGGAGGAGATGTGTTTATATATTATTCACGTTTATTAATAAATTATTACTTTCTTCACCTACATACGTCTGGTTCACTTGTGCAGTCCACAAAGTTCTGATCACATCTGATTTATGACAGGGCCTTTGCTAGGTTAGCTTGAAATTATACATAAAATTGGTCTGCGACCTACCATGTTGACTTGGATTCTGTCTTTATACTTCCAACCTACAGTCCATGTTTTTGGTAACAGTCTGCTTTCTGACTCATGGTCAATTATGAATGGAAACAGGCAAGGGTGCCATCTATCCTCAGTCATTTGCATTTAACCGTTGAACACCGTCTATGCACTGTTCAGTGAAAACCTTTGATAATGAGAATCACTGTTGGTAAAAATGACAGCCTTTAGTGTGTTGGAATATGTCTCTACTAACTTTGCAATATTTGCCTACTTTTCTTTGCAGAACTTCTCAAGTTCAGTTAAATTTGAGGGTGACTGTTTGTGGACTGCAGTCTTGAAGTCATACCACAGACTTTCAATTAGGTTTAGGTCTGGGCTCTGACTAAGCCATGCAAGGACATTTACTTTTTTTCTCCTTCAACCACTCTGATTGTTTTTGCTATGTGCTTTGGGTCATTGTCATGTTGGAAAGTAAACCTTCTTCCCATTGACAACTTTCTGGCAGAGAGCAGCAGATTTTCCTCAAAAATTTGACGGTATTTTTCCCATCCATTTTTTCTTCTATCCTGACAAGTGTTCCAGCCCCTGCTGCAGAGAAATACCCCCATACCAGGATATTACCATCTCCATGCTTTACTGTAGGAATGGTATTATTGGGATGGTGAGTTGTATTGGATTTCCAAGACACATTGTTTGGTGTTGAAGCCAAATAATTTAATTTAGTCTCATCCTGTCAGGCTGCTCACCTTTACTTCCTGCTGGGGAAATGACAGCGAGGAAGACTAGAGAGAACAGAGGTAAAAGTGTATAGGTCAGTAGTTCTAAACCCCCGGGCTGTGCAATATACAATATATGTCTGCACAATGTATAATGTGAGTAGGGTCCGGAAAATGTCACCACCATCCCTGTAAGCCATGCACAGTATCCAACACAATGCACCTAGGTCTGCTCCTCTGCACAGCATGCTGCATACACCACAGTTTATCTTTTCACCCACATACCCCTCTTTCTTACATTCTAAAGTTGTCAGGTATGTATAATGTGATGTTGTGACCTCACAAAACCATGTAAAAAATACACAGGTGGTCTATCTAGAATAAATGATATAGTGTTATTCACATAAGCCCAGGTTCACACTGGGCTGCGGGAGTAAAGCCGTGCGAGTTCAGCTGAACTCGCTCGATTTCACTCTCGCTGGCAGTCCCGATTTCAGCCGCGATTACAAAGATACATGTGCAGGTTTCTTCACAGATGTCAATGTAAATCGCGGCCCGAAATCGCAAAAAGTAGTACAGAAACTACTTTTTGAAATCGGTGCAGCGCCGCAGATGCGGCGTCGCGCCGATTAGGACGGTGCCATTGCTGGCAATTTGGGGCAAATATTGCCGTTTTGACATGCTATTTGACATGCCAAATCACATGTCAAAACGCACCAGTGTGAACAAGGGCTCAAGGTCATTACCAAGGACAAGGGGGGCATGCTTTATGTCCAAAGGAAAAGAGATTTAACGTCCACGTACAGAAATGCTTCTGCACAGTAAGAGCTGTCTAATTGTGGAATACATTTCCTAAAGACTGTCCAGTTCATTCGATTGCTTTAAAAATTAGATGGATGCATTCTTAAATGCACAAAACATAACTGGAAACTAACATTTATAAGAATAGTTAATTGATCAAGGAAATAGACTGCCTCCAGGGGGATTAGAAAGTATTTAATTTTTTCCCTCAGCTGGAGCAGATTGGCTCATGCTTTATTTTGATTTTCCTTTGGATCAACTGTGGGTATAGGACTGTGTACATGGATGTGTTCTATATATTTGTACATTTTTCTTTCAGTTGGTTGAACTAGATGAACTTGTGTCTTTTTTTCAATCTGACTAACTAGATTTTATACAACTATGGTGGTAGTGTATATTATTTTGTGACATTTTGTTAAACGTTTAGCCTTCTTGACACTTGCAGCAGGGGGTGGTAAAAATAACCTGTTGAGCTGCCTTTAATGACCTATAATGGCAAACCGAAGGGGTGGTACACATGCATCAGTTGCAATACTTTGCTTCATGGCTGCTCCAAGTTTTTAAAACATTTTGTATAAATATGCTATGTACTTCTATGTACAGTGGATACAATAGGATTTTTATACTCACCGTAAAATCCTTTTCTCTGAGTTCATGGACGGACACAGCACCCACCCCTCTTTTTTAAGTTTGTACTGCTTTTGACGAACTGATCTGAGGGGTGGGTGCTGTGTCCGTCCATGAACTCAGAGAAAAGGATTTTACGGTGAGTATAAAAATCCTATTGTATCCACTGTACATAGAAGTACATAGAAGTACATACACAGCACCCACCCCTCTTTTTTAAGTTTGTACTGCTTTTGACGAACTGATCTGAGGGGTGGGTGCTGTGTCCGCCCATGAACTCAGAGAAAAAGAATTTTACGGTGAGTATAAAAATCCTATTTTCTCTTTCGTTCATGGACGGACACAGCCTTAATCTTGACAAAGTGGGACGTCCCAAAGCAGTGCCAAAAACGAGGGGTGGGAACAGCATTAAAACAACTTCACCCCAAAACAAAACAGAGCTCCTCAACTGAGAAGTGGCAACTCTAAACAGCCGCCTGCAAAAACTTTGCGGCCGAAAGAAGCATCCGAAGATGCACACACATCAACTTGTAATGTTTAGTGAAGTGTGAACGGATGACCAGGTTGCCGCCTTACACACCTGGGAAACAGACGCTTGACGCTCTCAGAGCTTGGACAGCGTCTAAGAATACAACGTCGTCTCCTTCGGATTCGACGGATGAGGACACAAGGATGGCAGTACAATGTCTTCCTTGAGATGGAAGGTCGAAACGACCTTAGGAATTAAAGAAGGCTGCGGACACAGCAGCAACACCTTATCCTTGTGGGAGATCAGATAGGGAGCCTTGCATGACAAGGCTGCTAGCTCAGAAACCCGTCCTAACTAACGTGACAGCCACCAAAAGGACCACTTTCTGAGAAAGTGTCAACAAGGGAATATCCCTGATGTTCTCAATGGGGGTTTCTGAAGCACCGAGAGGCCATGCCGTTAACCCAAGAGGCACCTCTTGCCCTGGTCGAATGCGCCGGGAAAGAGAGGCGCCCGACCCTTTATGGCGTAAGCCTGAATCAAGATCTGTCGGATCCACCTTGAGATGGTGGCCGACGAGACCGCTGGGCCCTTTTTGGGACCAGCTACCGAAACAAGCAGTAAGTTTGAACTCCGGAACGGAGCAGTAACAGACAAGTATACTCTTAGAGCTTGGACAACGTCCAAGGAATGCAACGTTGTCTCCTTAGGATTCAACGGATGAGAACACAAGGATGGCAGTACCATGTCTTCCTTGAGATGGAAGGTCGAAACGACCTTAGGAAGAAAAGTTGCAGCACCACCTTATCCTTGTGGAAGGTCAGATAGGGAGCCTTGCATGACAAGGCTGCCAGCTCAGAGGCCATGCTGTTAAAGTCAGTGCCTGTAAAATAGGATGGCGTATGGGACCCTGCGACTGCAGGTCCTTTTGTAGCGGTAGACATCAAGAGACGTCTGCCTCCATAGCCATGCCATTAAGGCCATTGACTGTAAAGCAGGATGGCGTATGGGACCTTGCAACAGCAGGTCCTCTCGTAGCGGTAGACGCCAAGGGACGTCTGCTACGCAAGCCCCATGTAGGTAGTGGAGGGCGGACCCGAGGGCCGCATGCCCAACCCCTTGTACAAACGTTCTCACTGGAGAGTGAGCCCCCAGGGGTCATTGAAAAAGGCAGCCAGGGCAGATATCTGCCCCCTAATTGTACTTAAGCAACATTTTGGGTCCGCCCCACGCTGTAAAAACAGCAGGACTCTGGAACCAAATAAGTACAGATATGTAGGTCTTCCAGGTGCAAAGGTAAATCTTCCTAGAGGACGATTTCCGAGCACTCCTCATGGTAGAGAACACCGAGTCTGACAGGCCCCGGTCTCTTAGCACCTGGCTCTCAATAGCCATGCCGTTAAGGCCAGTGACTGTAAAACGGGATGGCGTATGGGACCTTGCGACAGCCGGTCCCATCTTAGCGCTAGATGTCAAGAGGCGTCTGCTACCAGACGCACTAGATCGGCGTACCAAGGACGCCTAGGCCAATACATAGCAATTAGGATTCTTGGAATCCTCTCTGCCTCCAGTCTGCGAAGCAGATGAGGAAGAAGCTTAGGAGGAGGGAAGGCATAGATTAGCCGGTACTGACTCCATGGTGCCACTAACGCATCTGTCGCGTCTGCCCATGAGTCTCTTGACCTGGCCACAAACCTCAATACCTTCCGATTGAGTCGAGAAGCCAGGAGATCTATGTCTGGCGTGAGTTGAGGTTCTTATTCCTCCTTGATGGTTGACATACGCCATGGATCCTGACTGGACGCCTCTGTAGCCTCTGAGACCATGTGGAGAGGCACAGCCTGATCGCCCGGAATTCCGGGACGTTGATCGGCAAGTGGGATTCCTCCGGAGTCCAGCGACCCTGGTCGACTGAACCCCCCAGACCCCCTCCCCAACCGGTAAGGCTACAATGGAAAAGGTAACTGTTAGCGCAAACACAAAGTGCATAAGTAAATGGGGATATGGCAATGAGTCTGTTTAAAATAATAATGGTAACAGGCAGTTCAAGGGTTAAAAGGCAGATAATATGGCTGGTGGATGGTGGCTGCTGTCCTCAGAGAGCTGACTCTGTGGTAGACAAAAAAGGGTAGAGAAAAAGGAAGCGCCACCTAAGTGCAGTATTAAAAGATTATTTTAATGACACAAATATCAATCACATTTACAGGAAAGGAAGCAAAGGAAGGCTCATCTGTAAAGATCCTGTAGTCCTCATCCCGGATCCATGGGCTGCACAGATGTAGAAGATGCAGAGTAGGAAACAGGAAATACAAAGGCTTATCTGTGTGTCAGTGGTCTGTAGGGAAGCTTCAGATCCGGATCCGTTTTTCTATGCAGAGATGGTAAACTGCAGTCGTTGTTGCTGCTCAGCCTGGAGCAGATCCTGTGGCCATCAGGAAGAAGCTGTGGCTGAGGTCACGGGATCACTTCCAGGGGAGGATTCCACAGAGTGAGAAGGGTTGGATAGGCAGGCTACGTGCTCGGAGTCACTGCTCCTTCTATTGGCCTGATAGGAAGCTGAAAGAACTGGTGCTTTTAAGCCTGTGCTGGAGCCGTGGGACTACAGGTCCCAGTGTGGACCAAAAAAAAAAAGGCTACAGCACCTGGTATTCCCAGGCGGTCTCCCATCCTGGTAGTAACCAGGCCCGACCCTGCTTAGCTTCCCAGGTCAGACAAGATCGGGCACTTTCAGGGTAATATGGCCGTGGGCAATAAATACGTGGACTGACAAGGAATATAAACTAAGTATGGGGCATATTGGTAAAAACACTGGGATATAAAAGGTTTACACGTATATAAAAAAAATAAAAAAAAAAAAAAAAAAAAAGGTAAAAAAACCATCATTAGACTATTATAGTTTAAAAACACCATCATTAGACTATTATAGAGGACACAAATAGGAACAGTGTGCTTACATAAAGCAGTGAGCCAATATTATAGGAAGCCTATTCGAAAGAGTTTACAACACACATAAGAGGGAAACTAAGTGGCATAAAATGTCAATATAGTAAAATGGCAGCAAAATATAATATTGGAAATGGGCCAAAAAGTGTGAGGAAATACTATAACCATAGTCACAATTTCGCAGCTAGTACTAACCATGGTAGCAGATCAGACAGAAAGTCTCCATAACGAGAAGAGATGGGGGACATAAAGAGATCTGGATGATTCGCCACTCGTAAATATGTGCATGTCCATACAAACACACATACATGTATAAAAACATATATAAATATATAAAAATATAAAAACATATGCATAGATATTTGATAATAATAATAGATAAACTATATATATATATATATATATATATATATATATATATATATATATATATATATATATATATTACACATATTAATATAAATGTGCAAAGGTACGTATGATATATATATATATATATATATATATATATATATATATATATATATATATGTGTGTGCACACACATACACATACATATGCGTGCATAAACGCACACACATTATCTGTAAAAATCACATGAATACGATGTATATGCACACATAAAAAGGATCTATATAGAGGAGAGCAGGATAGGAGTTGGATTCATAGAAGTGTATGAACCTCAATCTCCTCGTTTAACCCCCCAGGGGTCAAAGTGCCCAAGGAATATATCCAATATGTTTCTTGCTGACACAGGCGTTTATACCGCTCAGCGGCAGTGTAGGTGGCAGGGAAGGACTCAACCACCCACACCCTGAGGCCAGCTTTTGATTGGCCGTGGTGGGTGAGAAAGTGCTTGGGAACACTGTGATGGTCACGACCCTTTTCGATAAACAGTCTGTGCTCGCCGAAACGTGCCCTAAGTGCCCAATAGTCCTGCAGACATAGAAAAGTCCACACGGACAAGTAAGGCAGTACACGACATACTCCGTGGAACAGTTATAAAATTCTTTCAGGGTGTAATTTTTCCCCCTCACGGTAAATGTTTTCTGTCCATGGTGTACGAACTGACAAGTCAGACAGAGGGGTTTCTTACACTGGTACATCCCTCTAAGGGGTATGAGGACTAATCGTGATGGAGTAGGTTGGGCTGGCTTGCTTTTACTGGGTGCGATTTTACTCTTAATATTTCTACATTTTCTATATGCCACTTTGGGTTTAGTATCAATAGTGGTTTTTAGATGGGGGTCTTTTTTTGTTGGTCTCTTGCTGCTTTTTTGGTCCACGCTGGGACCTGTAGTCCCACGGCTCCAGCACAGGCTTAAAAGCACCAGTTCTTTCAGCTTCCTATCAGGCCAATAGAAGGAGCAGTGACTCCGAGCACGTAGCCTGCCTATCCAACCCTTCTCACTCTGTGGAATCCTCCCCCGGAAGTGATCCCGTGACCTCAGCCACAGCTTCTTCCTGATGGCCACAGGATCTGCTCCAGGCTGAGCAGCAACAACGACTGCAGTTTACCATCTCTGCATAGAAAAACGGATCCGGATCTGAAGCTTCCCTACAGACCACTGACACACAGATGAGCCTTTGTATTTCCTGTTTCCTACTCTGCATCTTCTACATCTGTGCAGCCCATGGATCCGGGATGAGGACTACAGGATCTTTACAGATGAGCCTTCCTTTGTTTTCTTTCCTGTAAGTGTGATTGATATTTGTGTCATTAAAATAATCTTTTAATACTGCATTTAGGTGGCGCTTCCTTTTTCTCTACCCTTTTTTGCCAACCGGTAAGGCTGGCGGCCGTCATGATCACAATCCAGTGAAGGGGAAGAAACGACTTCCAGGACAGAAGTGCTGGTGATGTCAGCCACCAAACTAGGGAGGTCCTGACTAGATGGCTCACCCTGATTTGATAATCCAGGGATGATGGGCACTTGTCCCAACTGGACAGACTTTCCTTCTATAACACTCGCGTGTGAATTGTGCATATGGTACTGCCTCGAAGGAGGCTACCATGAGGCCCAGGACTCGCCTGTAAAAGCGGCGTGACGACCATCCTGGAGATGTCAACTGCCGCACCGCAGCCCAAAGGGTCTGCAACTTTCCCATAGGGAAAAAACTTTTGCCTCTGAGGAGTCCAAAATCAACACCAGATATACTAGGAATTGAGTCGGTACCAATACTGACTTCTGAGTGTTCAGCACCCAAGCCAAGTATCGGAGGGTTTGACGGGTTATAGACACGAACACCTCTAACTCTGAGGTTGAGCGGCCCTCAGAAGAATCTCGTCCAAGTAGCCAACAATAGCGATGCCACGCTGTCTTGGTCAGAATCAGGGCGAGCACCCTGGTGAACACCCTCGGTGCTGATGCCAGGCCAATGGGGGTGCCACCCTTTGGTAGTGGTCTTCCCCGGCCACAAAGCATAGCCATCTCTGATGCCTGGTGCATATGGGGACCTGCAATTATGCGTCCTTGCCAAGGATGCCAGAAATCTCCCTCCGGACCGTTCCTGTACTGAAAACAGGAATTATCACCCAGCGTATCCACAGGTCTTGAACCGCCCCTATAGGGCTTCCCGACTAAGTCGGCTGGAGGAAAAAAATAAAATCTGTTCGGGGGCAAGAGAAAAACTACTTTGCAAACCCCTGCGGTGATCTGAGATGTCCACCAGTTTGCGATGTCGTGAACACGTCCCCCTACCTGAGAGATGGGTGGGGCAGATCTTTATGCAGACATAGATTTGTTCGCAGGCTTGTTGGGCTTGCAAAACCAGGGACGCTACTGTCCCTCAGCAGGCGCTTTATCGGCCTGGGACCATCTATTTGCCGCACTAGGCGGACGAAAAGACCGCTTCGGTGAAGGAGGGCCCTAGCCAACGGCGAGGCTCATTACCCTTTTTTGGATTGAGGGAGCAGCCTGCTCTCACCTCTTGTGGCATATTATATAATGTCATCCAGGGATGCTCCAAAAATGTCTGTTGCCCTTAAAGGGCAATCCATCAGGATTTTCTTGGAAGATTGGTCCGCAGACCAATCTTAACCAAGTAGACGGCGTAACAACGCCGCATAGTTTGAAGCTCTGGCCAGCAGAGGAATCGTGTCCAAGGCTGATTCGCAAACGAATTTTAGGCCCTGCCAATTGGTCAGCTAGGGCTGCCTGACGTGCTTTTAACCCATTGTGCAGCATTTTGCCTATTCAGTGAGTGTCTGAGACACCAGGGCCCCAACTATCGTTGGGCGCACAGCCGAACCCACTACCGAGTACAGGTTGCGGGTGACCGCCTCAGCCTTCTTGTCCGCAGGGACCTTGAAGGCAGGAGCCCCTTCCACCAGAAGGGTGGCTAGCTTGCTTAGTCTGGACACAGAAGGGTCCACTTTCGGGGGCGAGGTCCATTTTTTCAAGAAACTCTCTTCAAGAGGGTAACGCACCGCCAGAATTTTAGGGACTGAAAAAAAAAAAAAAACCTTCTGTGGTTTGTCCCACTCCTTGTATAAAAGTTTGTCTATATAAGACACACAAGGAAACACCTAGCAGTGCGGGTCGCCTTACGGAACCCAAAAGGGACCGGCGCTTCTCTTTTTAGAGTGTCTTGCACTGCAGTGATAAGGTCACTTACCAGAACCCTATTGCGTGCTGACCCGGATCCGGAGACTTTCTCACTGTCCGGCCGATCTCGGTCCACATCCTCAGATACATCAGAGCCAGACCTAAGCGGTAGCTGGACTCGGCTCCGCATCCGAGTTGTCCCCAGCAGATGGCAGGGGGCGCATTCTAGCCCCCGTGTTCCCACGCGCTGCTTACACTTTGGCAATGACCCACATGCCTGACAGAGGCAAGGCACAGTAACCCACCCTCCTAGCTGCAGCAGAGACAAGGGGTTCCCACCCAGAGGACTCACCACCCTGGAACAGTAGTACGCTGCCGTCCGCCACTTAGTGGAGCTGCTTCCTTGTCAGCTATACAGTCTGACCCTTCAGCAGCGTGTGTCTGTCAGTCTGCGCCGTTTAAATGCTGATTGATAGATGGCAAAATGGCCGCCGAGCGGCCACTAGAAGCCAACAACGCCATAGAGCGTGGGGCACCAAGAAAATGGCCGCCACGGCAGCTAGAATCCCACACAGCGTGGCCACGACAACGACCTTAGATAGAGCATGGATCAGAGAAAAAACAGGCGGCCGGAACATAGCGCGGCCACAAAAACCTGGCCGCCAAGCATGGATGGTCAAAACACCGCTTGGATCATAAGAAAGATGGCCGCCGAGCGGCCGCTAGATGCCAAACAGCGTGGACCACAAGAACATGGCCGCCAGTGCAGCCGAAAGTAAACAGCAGTGGATCACCAAAAACATGGCTGCCGAGCGGCAGATAGAGGCCAAATACAGTACGGCCACAAGAACATGGCTGCCAGTGCATATAGACAATACAGCATGGATCACAGCAAAAATGGTCGCCGACCGCATGGAGCAGGACACACAGGTAAGCAAAATATCTTGAGAAGCTTATAAAAATGATTTAGCGGTCGTACATGCACAGTTCCCCACAGGTAGAGCCCTCCCCAGGTGAACCCCAGCAGCTAGCTCAGAGAGCCTAAGGAGGGGGGAAGGAGGGGAGGGAAGGATAGAGCCCTTAACTCACCTCTCCAGGGATGCCCAGCTCTTCCTGCTGAAGCTGGGGATTATACTTACCCTTCCTGCGGGATTGTGCTGGAAGCATGCCAGACAGACCATCTTCCGCATGGTGATGGAGATGACTGTCGGCCAGGCTACTGCGACTCGGCCGTATAGACCGGTCCAATGCAAGTCCTGGAGTGTATAGCTCACCGGCCACCCGTAGAGCGACGGGCATGTCGTGGACAACCCAGTGCGTAGTTTTGGTCGGCACACGCTCGATGGCCGAATGTGGGGAGACTACAAGGATCTAGGATCCAGCCTGTCACCCAGTCGGCAGTTGATCGAAGATCACAGGAACAAAAAAAAATAAAAAATTCAACCTGGAATAAAAAATCCTCCAGGCCTATGGGCCCGAAGGGAGCCATGTCTTCTCCTTAGCTAGGCAGAAAAAAACTGATCTGCTTAGTGCAGGCTGAGGGGATATAGCCAGTAGGACCGCCCCCTGGGCGGGGCTGTTCAGCTTTGAAGTTGTTAACACTTCTAAAGGAAGGCTAATACCCACTTTGTCAAGATTAAGGCTGTGTCCGTCCATGAACGAAAGAGAAACAAAGTTGATACATCCCTGATCCTTTAATCTGACCTATAAACTGCACAACTCAGTTGAACAACAAACTGAAATTGTTTAGGTGGAGGAAAGTAAAAATAAAAACCGGGGGGGGTGTGGCCTGGCACCAGAGCGAGATGGCTGCCTAGAGAGAGAGCTCCGCCACTAAGAGTTCCAAGTAAGCCTTCAGCCGCAGCTAAACCTCAACCCACAAGCGGCAAAATTACGGGTAGGAGCCACTCAGCCACCCGCTCTCAGCTGGACCCGTCTACCCAGCTGAGTAGGAACATTCTGGCGATGTTCCGCACTCAGCACACAGACTCTCAGGCCGCATCTCAAGCCGCGGACTGTAGTTTAACAGGTTACGCGCCTACGGCTGACACCCCTGCAGTCTCTCAGATGGGCTTGTCCTCCTCACGCACCTCTCCCTTCTTATGCCTGGCGGATCTCCAGAGTGTAGCCCTGGACATCAAGAGCACACTAACGGCAGCTATTGTGGACCTGAAAACAGAGATTAAGGCAGTGGCCTCACGTGTGGAGCATGTGGAGTCGGCGGCCATGACACATGGCGCGGCCATACACCAGGTACAGCAGGCAGTCAGTGTTCATAGACAATATCTCATGGACATGCACATACATATGGAGGGCCTCGATAACCGGGGGCCGTAGGCGTAACCTCAGTATCAGAGGAATTCCAGAGTCCGTTAAGGGCCCCCAGTTGCAAGTGGTGGTCTGGGCTATATTCAACACCCTCCTAGGTAGACCACCAGATGTACCTGTCGAGATGGAGAGGTGCCACAGGGCGCTGAGGCCAAGGGGTAGGGACACTGATCCACCCAGGGATGCTGTATGCTGCCTGGTCAGCTTTACCCAGAAGGAAGAGATCCTGCGCCTGGCCCGCAACCATGCCCACCTGGAACATGAGGGGACACGAATCCAGCTATTCCAGGACTTATCAGCCATTACCTTACAACACAGGAGGGATCTCCTTCTCCTACAAGCCCTGCGAGAGAGGCACATTCCCTATCGATGGAAGTTCCCATTCTGCCTTCAAGCGACAAATGGCAACCGCACGGCACAACTGAGGACCCCGGTGGACTTGCAGCCTTTTTGTGACACTCTAGGCATCCCGGTGGTCCCAGTTCCAGATTGGTATGGAGTCTTTTTGCAGTCTGAACCCTGGATCCCTACCCAACCTGGGGACACTCCGAGGTCGCAAAGAAGCAGATAACGACGCCGCAGATCCTCGGCTAACTCTCCACAGAGCCGCCGCGGAGATATGGAAACCGATGAAAGCCCACGCGTTTCCCCATCATCTGCCAGGCGCAAAACTGACCACTGAGTTTGCAGGACTTGAGATGATGAGCTGTGCCTTTGCCTTCACCTGTCACTATGTATGCCTTGCATCATAACCTGTAAGGTAAGCTGGGTTACACCTTCACGCTTGTTACCCACACTTGGAAAATGACTGATGACGAATTATGGGGGTTCCTGACACCTGCTCAGGCCTCTTCCTGATTGCTTCGCAGCCCACTACTTCAAGTTGCTAATGACAGAAGTGATCTTCCTTCTATGCCCTGGGATCTAGCACAAACTTGTTCATGTAGTACTACTGCCAGAGACTGACAGGTGATTTTATCAAGGATCCTCGAACCGATGCTACGCAGAGGTATGCTATCACCTCTAAAGAACTCTTACCATTTTTTGTGCCATTTCCGGTGCTGGTATATTCACTTAGAGAACTCACCCATCCAAGGTGGCAGTTGAGCTTTGAGAAGATGCGTGTTCTTTCCCTCCCTTGCCACACTGACTCTCTAAGCTAACTGTGGGCAGCTGCTGCATGACAAGATTGGCGATCCCCTGCCCTTTATCTAGCTTATTTCTGTCAGTGGCGGCAGCAATGGAAAATTTGCTCTTGGTGTCACCCCATAGCTACTCACCCCTTCCCCCCTCATTTTTTTTGGTTTTTATTTTTTTTGGTGGGGGGGGGGGCAGTGGGGGCTTGGACTTGACAGTCTGTTATCGCAGGTCATAAGCTGATTGCTCAGAGACTCTTACAGAATAATACTTTCATGGGCTCTAGGGATAAGGGACAAGCATAGCCCATCAAGCCTGTACTGTTTGTTTCATGTTTAATGACGTGTATAATTTTATTACCTGATGCAACACTGACAGCATAGGGGTTGCCCTGGGGATGGTGGGGTCTTATCCCTGCATCCATGACTGATTGTGGGTGTGGGGAGGGACATCCCAGTGATCCCGGAGCAAGGGGAGGCCCTTACCCTGTCTATGCTGGCCCTTATAGGCTGTAAGGGTTCTTATATAGTACGAAGGTATAGGGCTCTATATCCTTCCTTACGCTAGCCATTGCAGGGAATATAACATAATCTTGATGTTTGTGGGCGGTCGGGGCCCCCGATCCCTGGATTCATCATGGATTTTGGTGGTCCTGGGCCCGGGGATTCTGACATTTCTAGTTGGCCGACATGGAGGCAGGTAAAATGTTACAATGTTATAATAAATGTTCTTGGTTTGCACTGTTAACTCTTTTGTTCACTCTGTTTTGCTGTAAATGGTCCTACATTGCAAACCTACATGGTATTATAGGGTGTTACTCTTGACCCGTCAAGGCTCCCTGGTTCGCTGGAGGGGAGAGGTGCCGATGTGGGCCCTTCACACCTATTGTGGGGAGTCTTGCGCGGTATCACTCCACCCAGCTAGGCTGAGGTTAATCATTACTGCCCATCCTCTCTCTCTTGGGACTACTGGATGGTAGGATCTATGTATATTTTGGTGTTTATTTTGGTTTAGGTGCTGGGTCTCTTTCCCACCTCAAGGAGGCAGGTATCCCCCTTGAAAACAGCTGGAATAGCCTCACGCTTTTTCTGTTTTCCACCCCTTCCCCTATTAGGTAACTCAGCTGGACTGGTATTACCTCCGGTACTTCCTTCACGATCCCCACCTAGGAGGTAGCTCGCTCAAGTGTTAAGCTCTTGGGTTGTTAGTAAGCTCTGAGTGACAACCCGGTGTGGGCTTGACCTTTTTTTTTTTTTTTTTTAACTCTCTATCCTTTCTTCCCTAACCCCTCTCCCCCTTTTTTTTTTAGATCCCCTCCCCTGGAAATTTGGGGGTGGCACTGACAAGCACTTCTGATCACATAACATGCCTTCTGCGGTGCAATCATCAGCTCCTCTATCTCTCAAGTTTTATTCCATAAACGCTAAAGATCAAACATCCCGGAGAAGTGCAGTAGTATTCTTGCTGAGGCGTATTGCCACAGAGCTCAAGTGATATTTCTGCAAGAAACCCATTTTAAATCAGGCTCCACCCCTCGCTTATCTAATAGTCGATTCCCGGAGGTCTATCATGCGACCTGTCCCGACTCCAAAACAAAGGGGGTCTCAATAGTATTTGCTAAATCATTCCCGTTCCACCTTACTGACCAAGTCCTTGACCCAGAGGGCAGAATCCTCTTCCTAAAAGGGACTTGGGAAAAATAGGCCGGTGACTTTGGCGAACATCTATTGCCCCAACTACAGACAGGTATCCTTCCTAAGAGAGGTCCTTTTGCAGCTCACCACGTTTCAGACGGGCCTTTTGATACTGGGGGGGGGGGGGGGACTTCAATATGGCCTTGGATCCGCTCCTCGATACCTCCACAGGTACCTCCTTACTCCCATGTTCTGCTTTACGCCACGCAAAGCTTGCCTTAGCCTCCCTAGCGCTTCATGACACCAGACGAACGTTGTACCCCCAGGGGAAGGACTACGCGTTTTTCTCACCTCCACACAACCACTACTCGAGGTTAGACTATATATTTTTACGTCAGACAGATTTGACCTTCCTGCAGGCTGCGACCATAGAGAGTATGTTATTCTCTGACCACCACCCGATCACAATGACTTTGCAGTTCCCACAAAGGGAGATGACTACCAGGACTTAGAGACTGGATGCTTCCCTTTTCACTGACCCGGGAGACTTAGCTGACATCACCCAAATCATTAAAGATCACTTCCAACATGACACGTTAGACGTGTCCCCCATGACCCAATGGGAAGCGCACACGTGTCGTACGGGGACATCTGCTAGCTATTGCAGCTAAGAAAAAAAAAGAACACTAATTCATGATTCAAGACCTTTCTAAAAAAATAGCCTAACTGGAATCACAGCACAAACGCTCGCTAGCAGTGGAGGTAGCTAAGGAATTAGCTGATACACGGGCGA
The DNA here is from genome assembly GCA_029206835.1 of Rana muscosa. Classification (NCBI taxonomy): domain Eukaryota; kingdom Metazoa; phylum Chordata; class Amphibia; order Anura; family Ranidae; genus Rana; species Rana muscosa. The sequence goes on along the minus strand of CM055117.1, from coordinate 804,635,379 downwards.
CAGTCTTAGAGGAACTGTTTAAACGGGCAAGAAAGAGGCAGGTGTTATCTCAGAAACTATTTTACGAACAGGGTAATAAACCCGGAAGGTTATTGGCGAGGTTTACACAGAGGCGCACTCTCGCATCCACTGTTCACCATGTAGTAGACACAGGTGGAGTAACCCACTCCAGAAATGAGGACATTGCTAGGCAGTTTCTTTCATTTTATAGCAAACTATATAATCTTGAATCACATGAACCTCATAAGGGATTTTCTAGGCAAGTACAGCCCCCGGGCGCTGTCCACTGATGACTGGCAAGCCTTAGAGGCTCCATTGTCGGTGGAGGAGTGGGGGGAGGCCTTGAAGGCTACGAAGCCCGGCAAAAGCCCGGGGCCAGAAGGCTTCTCGGCACAATTCTACAAACGTTTCTCTGATCTTTTGGAGCCGGGGTTTCTTAAGACCTTCAACGCCCTCTCTCACTCTCCTTGTACCTCGGATAGCCTATTAGAGGCTTATATAACAGTAACCCCTAAGGAAAACAAAGACTCCACCGATGTAGCCAATTACAGACCCATTTCCCTTCTGAACGCAGATGTCAAATTGTTCGCCAAGATCCTGGCTACCCGTTTGTCTTATCACGTACCCGCCTGGGTTGGACTGGATTAGGTTGGTTTTGTCCCTATAAGAGAAGCCAGGGACAACACTATTAAGGCCCTCAATTTACATCACTGGCTTACCTTAACCAACCAGGAGGACTGCTTCTTGGCCATGGATGCGGAGAAGGCGTTCAACAGAGTGGCCTGGGACTACATGAACGCGGTTCTAGAAGCCCTGGGCCTGGGAAGAGGCATGCGTGCTTTTGTTGGAGCGCTCTACGCCAAACCCAGGGCTAGGGTCCGGGTTAACGGCCACCTGTCGGACGCCTTCCCCATCCACAATGGGACCAGGCAGGGATGTCCCCTCTCACCCTTATTGTATATCCTTACCTTGGAGCCCCTCCTCCGATGCATCCGTGCAAATCCAAACATTAAAAGGTATAGAGGTACATCAACGGGAATACAAGATTGCCGCCTTTGGGGATGATATTTTGCTCTTTCTTTCATCCCCGATGACATCCCTGCCCAATCTAATGCCAGTAATAGAACAGTTCAAGACTATCTCGAACCTGAAAATTCACTATTCAAAATCTTACACGTTAAATGTCTCTTTGTCCCCTAAACTAGTACAGCTCTGTCAGGTGAACTTTCTGTGCCGCTGGAAATGGACGCTATCACTTATTTAGGTATCCAACTCCCTAGCAAACTTAAAGAGCTGTATGAAAGGAACTTTCTGTCAGAATTTAAACTTATACAGCAGGACCTCCACAGGTGGGAGGCCCCCACCATCTCCTGGTTCGGTCGGGCCTCTATTTTAAAGATGACGGTGCTCCCCTGCCTACTGTACAAATTACAGACTATCCCAATTCGCTTGCCGCCCTCCTTTACAGCTTACAAACGCATGTGCAGAGCCTTTCTATGGGGAGCTAAGGTGGCGCGAGTGGGGTGGGCAAAGCTTGTATTACCAAAGTCGGGAGGTGGAATTGGACTCCCAGACCTGCAGAGGTACTACTGGGCAGTCCACCTGACCCGGGTAGTGGACTGGAGGCTACATACTAACTGCAAGGGTTGGGTGTTGCTGGAAAAACTGATTTCGGGTACCGAACTCCGCGCCATCCCCTGGTTCTCAAAGAAACAAATACCGGCTTATTATCCATTCTCACCCTCTATTCGAAGCAACCCTGCATGCCTTCGATAGAGCATGCAAAGTACACTCGCTCTCAACCACATACTGCGCGATCACGCTCATCAAGGGCAATCCAGACTTTCTTCCTGGCATGGAAGGGGCCTTTCTAGCAGCAGAATGGCCTTACGCAGAAATGCAGGCCAAACACTTCTTTTCCAGAGGAAGGTTTCTCCGACTAGGTGAGCTTGCATCATTGTCTAACACAAAGACCCTTTTGGGCCTATATCCAATTGAAACACTTCCTGGACAGCTCTACGAATAGAGACAGCTTTGCAAAAACTACTGTTCTCACTCGTCCCCCCAGAGTCATCTAATTTCAGTCCTTTATGCCACAATGTTTGGGGAGCCTTATGCCTCCCTGAGATCGGAACATGCCTTTTGGGAGACTGAGCTGGACATGGTGATTGATGACACTGCCTGGGATCGAGTGCATTTGTATATTCACAAGGGCTCCTTGAATGTCCATACTCAAGAGAACGGCTACAAAATCAAAACAAGGTGGTACAGAACACCGGAAATGCTTCATAAATTTATCCCGACAGTCTCAGACCAGTGCTGGAGGTGCGAACAGGGTCTAGGCACGCTCCTCCATATTTGGTGGACTTACCCAGTGATTCAGCCATATTGGCGTAAAGTGCATGAGGTGGCGACTGAGATATCCGCGTTTCCTTGACCTCTCCAAACTTTCCCGTAAAACATACTATAGGTCAATAGCTATGCATTTGTTAAATGCCGCCAGGCTGTGTCTGCCGGTCCACTGGAGATCCAAGTCACCCCCTTCCATAAAGGAATGGGTGGCACGGGTTGACCAGATACAGCGATGGAAAAGTTGATCTGCACCGCACAGGACAGAATAGCATACTATTCGGCTAAATGGGAACCCTGGCTTGAATACCGAAATTTGCAGCGCTATCAGGACTTATCCCGGGATAACCCTTGGTACTATTTGTATTATCTATGAAAAACTTTGTGGAATAAAAAAAAAACTAAAAAAAACTAATAATAATATGGTTGCATAAGTGTGCACAGCCTTAAACTAATACTTTGTTGAAGCACCTTTTGATTTTATTACGGCATGCAGTCTTTTTGGGTATGAGTCTATCAGCGTGGCAAATCTTGACTTCACAATATTTGCCCACTCTTCTTTGCAAAACACTCCAAATCTGTCAGATGGCGAGGGCATTTCCTGTGCAATCTTCAGATCACCCCACAGATTTTCAATGGGATTCAGGTCTGGGCTCTGGCTGGGCCATTCCAAAGCCTTAATCTTCTTCTGGTGAAGCCATTCCTTTGTTGATTTGGATGTATGTGTTGCGTCATTGTCCTGCTGAAAGATGAAGTTCCTCTTCATGTTCAGCTTTCTAGCAGAGGCCTGAAGGTTTTGTGCCAATATTGACTGGTATTTGGAACAGTTCATAATTCCCCCTACCTTGACGAAGGCCCCTGTTCCAGCTGAAGAAAAACAGCCCCAAAGCATGATGCTGCCACCACCATGGTGGGTATGTTGTTGTTCTGGTCATGTGCAGTGCTGTTTTTGTGCCAAATATATCTTTCTTTCTCGTACATCACGGGACACAGAGCGACATAGTCATTACTAATGGGTTATATAGATACCGTCAGGTGCTGGCACTGGCAACTTCCAAAACCGGAAGTACCCTCCCCTATATAAGCCCCTCCCATCCGGGAGCACCTCAGTTTTTTGCCAGTGTCTAAGGTGTTGGCCAAGAAGAAACATGTGTTTTTCACTGAGCTTGCGTACAGGTTCTTTTGGGCCTCAGTAAGCTATTCCGGATCCGACCAAAAAAGCTTCATAGCTAAACGGTCGGTACCCGGGCCTTGCAGAGAAGAGCAAGGTTTTGCCTGTAATGCTTCTCTTAGGAGAGCTGGACCCTGGGATCCAGAGCTCTGGTCATACCCACGACCAAGATGTTGTCTGTGCAGGGTGCTATACAGGTCCAGGGGAGTGGAATCCTTGGGAACCCGGTCCCTGAAGGTTTGATTACAATGCCTGCCGTGATAGGTGAAGTTTGGGCTTCTGTGGACCAAACAAAGTCCTGCGGCGAGGAAAAGGTAAGTGGGGGCCCTCGGGAACTTGGTTCTATTGAGGGACCCCCAAACCTATTTTGTCTTTCTGCCTGTTACCTAAGGTATTCCCGCTAATATTCTGTGTATGCCTGTTACTACTGAGAAAATGTAAAAATTTTAATAGTAGGCAAGAAAAAAAAAAAAAATGTAAGACCGCGGTACCTGTGTTAGACACTAGAGGCCGCTATGGTTCTTTTTCTTGTAATGTGGATTTTTTTCTTCCAGAATCAAATCCAGGCAGTTGGTATGTTCTCTGCTGGGAAGCTGTCTCCTCTGCCCTGTTGCTGCGCTCATCCATCCCCGGGCCCTGCGGCAAAGGGGGCCCTGGCTCCCATCTAGCTCCTTATTGTTTTTTAAAAAAGGCGCCGAAGGCGCACGTGCCCGCACGCGTGCACGCGCCTCTATTCATAGAGGCAATCTGAAAAAAGGGGCGGAGCGGGTGGATGACGCTCAGGTGTGCGCCGCGGCGCTACTGCGCATGTGCGGGCGTCCAGCGTGTTTTAAGGCACATTATAGCTGGCTATTGAATGCACAGACAGAGCTAGCAACAGTATAAAGGCACACAGAGGCGGTTGATGCAGGCATCCCCTAGAAAGGCACTTTAGTAGACACCAACTGTGATATAGCAGCAATTGTGCTAGACTATTCTCAGTAAAAGTGGTGTATTACGGCTGGAATACCTCAGCTTTAGGCTTAGGAATATGCCGTCCAGAAGCTCCGGAACTGAATCTTCCAGGAAGCGAAGGGGGTCTCATCGGGCTCTGAGGATCTTGGGCATGCTTCTGCTGCACCAGTCTCCCCTGAAGTTCAGAGGTAAGTGACCGTAGAGACCCCGCAGGGGTACTTGGTACTGTGGCTGTCCTCAGTCACCTGCTCCTGTGTATGTAACAGAGGAGGTTTTTTCCTCAGCTCTGGGAGGATTAGACAGAGATTGTCAACATTGATCGCTGCCTCCCTGTCAGGGAAAGCACGCCGATCTCCGTCTCCTCCTTCAGAGTGCCTGTTAGCAGAGCAACAGTCCCATACAGGGATCGACCTGCCTGAAGGGGATCAGGATGAGGTTGATTCTGTTATAGAGGAATCAACAGTGGAGGAACCTTTCTCAGCAGCTCAAGCTGAAAGATTATGGGTTCAGTCTCTGACTAACATGGTCCGATCGGCATTTAAAAATGCACCTTGCGGAACCATCAACCACTACTGTATCCTCGTTGGGGTCGCTAGAAGCCCCCAGACTGTCTGTTCTTTTCCACTTCACCCTTTACTGAAAGGGCTTATTTACCAGGATTGGGAACGTCCTGAGAAAATATTTATTTGCCCAAGAGATTTCCGGTGGTCTATCCCATGGAGGATAAGTTCATCAAAAAAAAAAAATGGAAGGTCCCTACAGTGGACACAGCCATCTCTTGTATGTATAAATCACTGACATATCCAGTGGATAATGTCCAAATGTTCAAGAACCCAATAGATAAAAGATTGGAGTCCTTATGAAAGTCTGCTTCTTTCTACAGCAAGCTTGGTGACACAACCAGCAGTAGCAGCTATTGGGGTCTGCTAAGCAGTGAAGGATCAGTTAAAACAGGTCTTGAGGGACTTGACAGATCAGCAGGCCTTGCCCTAGCTGATCTACCTAGAGCCTTAGGCTTTGCGGTTGACGCCATAAAGGATTCAGTCCATCAGGCCTCCCGCCTTACGCTGTCTATAGTACATATGCGTAGGCTTCTATGGCTCAAAAAACTGGTCTGCTGAAGCTCCCTGTAAGGAATGGCTGGTTAGCGTCCCATTTCATGGTGAACGCTTATTCAGGGAAAACCTGGACAAATATATCCAGAAAATTTCCAGCGGTAAAAATACGCTCTTGCCGGTTAAAAACAGAGTTAGAGGTCCCTCTTTAAGAGGCCTGCTTCTCCAGTCCCTGGGGCATCGGCTGTGTAACAGTTCCGACGGCCTCCTCGGTCAATTACCGGGGGTAAAAAACAGGGACAATAGCAGGGTAATGAGAAACCCTGGGTCAGGGGAGGTACAAAACCTTCCCCAAAGTTAAATTCATTGAACGGTTGCCCCCACTCAGTCGGGTGGGGGGAGGACTCCAGTTGTTCACAAGAGACCTGGCGGGACGCGATCAAGACAGATAGGTGCTCTCCGCAGTATGTTTGGGATACAGATTGGAGTTAAGAGACTCTACTCCTTCCCATTTTTGAGGTCAAACGTGCCAAGGGATCCCCGGAAGAGAGAGTCCCTCCTGTTGGCACTAGAACAACTATTGCTCCAAGGAGTAATTATGGAGGTTCCCCTGGAAGAATGAGGGTTCGGGTTTTACTCAAACCTCTTTACAGTCCCGAAGCAAACGCGGACGGGAGGCCCATATTAATTCTAAAAGGGCTATACAAATTCCTGTATATCAGGACTTTCCGATGAAGTCGATCCGATCGGTGGCCACTGCCCTACAAGGGGAGGATTGGTTAGCCGCGATCGACATCAAAGATGCTTATTTGCACATTCCCATCTTTCCAGTCTACCAAAAGTTTCTACGCTTTGCAGTAGAAGGGCGCCATTTTCAGTTCAGAGCCTTACCCTTCGGTTTGGCCACAGCACCACGAGTGTTTACAAAAATTCTGGCCCTTTATTGGCCAATCTAAGAACACAAGGTGTAATGATAATGGCATATCTAGATGACTTGTTGCTGATAGACCACTCAGTGAAAAAACTAGACGTGGTCGTTCACAAGACAATCAAGTATCTGGAATCTCACGGTTGGATTATCAACCGAGAAAAGTCAGCCCTAAAAACCAGTCAAAAGTCTGGAATACTTGGGGCTAAGGTTGGATTCAGGCCAGAGAAAAATATTCTTGCCTCGAGGAAAGGTGTTGTCTTTGAAAGATTTGATCCACATAGTGGGTACAAAAAAGACAGCCGTCCATACGCCTGTGCATAAGGCTGCTGGGAAAAATGGTGGCATCATTCGAAGCAGTACCCTACGGTCAATTCCATTCAAGGAATTTGCAGGGGGCCATACTGTCAGCCTGGAACAAAAAAGTTCAGGCCCTAGACTTACAATGTCCTTGTCCCCTTCCGTTCGCAAGAGCCTCCGTTAGTGGTTGGTTCCCCAGAATCTGGAAAAAGGGAAATCCTTCAGTCTGATTTCTTGGAAGGTGGTCACTACAGATGCCAGCCTTATAGACTGGGGAGCAGTACTGGAGCAATAGTCTCTCCAGGGCGGATGGTCGGATGCAGAAAAGGCCCTGCCCATCAATCTCTTAGAGATACGAGCAGCCCGGTATGCCCTAGTAGCATGGACATCCAAACTCCAAGGGTCCCCTGTCAGAATTCAATCAGACAATGCCACAGCAGTGGCATATATCAATCATCAGGGGGGCACCAGGAGTCGTGCAGCCCAGAGGGAAGTAAATTACATCCTGAAATGGGCAGAAAAATATGTCCCAGCCATATCTGCGGTATTCATTCCAGGAGTGGAGAATTGGAAGGCGGACTTTCTAAGTCGCCAGCAATTATGCCCAGAGGAAGGGTCCCTACACCCCGAGGTTTTCTGGACAATATGTCAGCGGTGGGGAACATCGGATGTAGATCTTCTAGCATCCAGATTCAACGCAAAGGGGGACAGGTTTGTCTCTCGGACAAGGGATCCCCTAGCTTGCGGCTCGGATGCCCTAGTGTTCCCTTGGGATCAGTTCAAGCTGATATATGCATTCCCACCGCCACAATGGTTACCTCGATTACTCCGCAGAATCAGGGTAGAAAAGAAACCAGTGATTCTGGTGGCTCCAGCGTGGCCCCGAAGAGCGTGGTACGCGGAGATTGTAAAATGTCAGTGGGGAGTCCTAGGACTCTCTCACGCCGTCCGGACCTGCTTTCGCAAGGACCGATATACCACTCTTCCTTACCAGCCCTAGGTTTGACGGCCTGGCTATTGAAGCCCACATTCTAAAAAAGAGAGGGCTCTCTAATTCTGTGGTATCTACCATGATCAATGCCAGGAAGCCGGTATCCAGGCAGATCTACTATAGAATCTGGAAGGCGTACATCGCCTGGTGTGAGGCCAAGAAATGGCATCCACGTAAAAACATAATAGGTAGGATTCTGGACTTCCTACAATGGGCTGTAGATAGGAAGCTTGCCTTGAGTACTATCAAGGGTCAGATTTCGGCCTTGTCAATATTTTTTCAAAGGCCCTTGGCTTCGCATTCACTAGTCAAAGCCTTTATACAAGGAGTGATGCGTATTAGTCCTCCGGTTAATATCCCCATATGTCCATGGGATCTAAACTTGGTTCTGTCGGTTCTACAGAAACAACCATTTGAACCATTACAGCATATTTCCCTGGTTCTTCTCACCAGAAAATTGATTTTTCTAGTAGCCATTTATTCGGCTAAAAGAGTGTCGGAATTAGCAGCTATGTCCTGTAAGGAGCCATATCTGGTTATCCATAAGGATAGAGTAATGTTACGCCCTCATCCAGCCTTTCTTCCTAAGGTGGTATCGAGGTTTCATTTGAACCAAGATGTGGTTCTTCCTTCTTTTTTCCCCAAACCTACTTCGGTACAGGAAAAGTTATTGCATTCTTTGGATGTAGTAAGAGCAGTTAAAGCTTATCTAAAAGCCACTGCTCAGATTCGCAGAACGGATACTTTGTTTATTCTGCCGGAAGGCCCCAGAAGGGGTCAGGCAGCGTCAAAATCTACTTAGCCAAGTGGATTCGACAGGTCATAATGCAAGCCTATGGCTTGAGAAGTAGACCGCCTCCGTTCAAAGTTAGGGCGCACTCCACGAGAGCAGTTGGAACTTCATGGGCAGTGCATCACCAGGCCTCCCTGGCTCAGATCTGTAAGGCCGCAACATGGTCTTCAGTACACACGTTTACTAGGTTCTACCAGGTGGACGTTAGAAGTCAGGAGGATGTCGCCTTTGGGCGCAGTGTGTTGCAGGCCGCAAAAGATCCTCATGTCTGATAGCGCTCAGCTTATATATGGTGTATCCCCCCCTCATTGGGCATTGCTTTAGGACATCCCATTAGTAATGACTATGTCGCTCTGTGTCCCGTGATGTACGAGAAAGAAAATAGGATTTTTATAACAGCTTACCTGTAAAATCCTTTTCTTGGAGTACATCACGGGACACAGAGCTCCCGCCCCTCTTTGGGGACACTTATTGCTTTGCTACAAAACTGAGGTGCTCCCGGATGGGAGGGGCTTATATAGGGGAGGGTACTTCCGGTTTTGGAAGTTGCCAGTGCCAGCACCTGACGGTATCAATATAACCCATTAGTAATGACTATGTCGCTCTGTGTCCCGTGATGTACTCCAAGAAAAGGATTTTACAGGTAAGCTGTTATAAAAATCCTATTTTTGGAATACTGGCCAAAAAGTTCAACTTTTGTTTAATCAGACCACAGCACATTTTCCCACATGCTTTTTAGAGACTTCAGATGTGTTAATAGGTCACATTAAAGGTGGAAAAAGTTCTGAAATGATTTATCAGTCTAATTTTTTTACATCACAGAAACCTGACATTTTAACAGGGGCTTGTAGACATTTTTCATATCCACTGTATGTAGCTACCGCTCACCGCTAGCTTCTGCTAGTAGTACCTGTAGCTCCAGATCCCCAAACAGTAGATGCCTGATTAAATTGGCCACAGAATTTAAAAACCTTCTAAAAACGAATTCTACTGAAATATATGTTGGATTTATTTGCCATTAAACAGAGAATTACACGGATTAGTCAGAGGCCTTGGGGAAGCTGAATAGATTTGTGTTGCATGTGATCCGTACTTTTTTTTTTTTTAAGAGAAAATATTTACTAAGGGATTACAGAGTCCAGTGTACAACTTAAAGTCTGCCACGTGTTATTTAACACAATCCAGGACAAAACACTGTAATTCTTAAGTCCTATAGTAGGAAAAACACTTAAACAAGATGGTTTCTCATATTGCATTGTATCACATCTCACATACTTGCGTAGGTGTTTGCACTTTTATAGTAAAAGTAAAATTGCTTAGGAACACACACAGTGAGATAACCCATGCGGACCGATAAACAAATTGCATTACTTGGAACCTAATAACAGCTTCAACAATACCATTGAGGTTTCTAGTATGGATGCCTCTGTGTGAAGCTGATGAAAATGGATCACAGGAAAAACAGTAGGCATAGATAATTGGATTTCACTGTACTTGGGATGAATTCAAATATGCATCCATGTTTGAAAACAAGTATTGTTATGCAGGCTGTAAAACGTGCAAGTTAAAAGAAAATGTTATTTTCTGCTTTAGTGAGAGAGGATATCGAACAAATAATGGCAAACAAAAACAAACAGCAGACAGTCATTGCCGGGCATAACTAAAAGCAATGTTTTAATTATAGCTATTGTTTTTTTTTTGCTCTGTTCCTTGAAATCCTACTTTTTTTGTCCCTTGTTTATTCTGGTACTGCATATGTAAATGTACTGTAAATGCAGACTGTGTTAGCAAATTATATCCCCCAATGCTCCATTCTTAAAAGCTGTACTATTAGTTCTCACAATTGTCAGGGTCACCTGTGGCCAGGTGACAGATGCACACCGTAGGGGGACAGGAGTGCACCGCGAGGTAGTGAACCCTATGGCTGGCTTCTGTGGATAGGAAACTGGGTGGTTGTGGAAAGCGGGACCAGAGGAGCACAACCGGGATCCCAACGGAAGCGAGAGCCAAGATTCCCCAGGGCGCGGAGTCTAAGACCCAGCTGGTCTTCTCCAGGGCCTCTAGTGGTGAGGATGTTACGCTGCAGGCTGGGACCAGGTCGCGGCCCCTGGAGTTTCCTAGCTCACGCCCCGTAGGATAAGGGGAAGCAGCAGCACACGATAGAGAGAACCGAATAACAAGCCGAAGGTCAGGGGCCACAAGCAGACAAGGATAACGAAGAACGAGCCGAAGGTCAAGGGTCACGAGCAGACAGGGATGGTCGGGGACAAGCCAATAACGTAACAGAGAGACAGACGTAGCACACGGCAGGCAGGAACCCAAACACACAATGCCTAACAAACACGTTGATCAGCAAAGCAGGCTTGCAGTGCACAGGTTAATATAGTGTTCAGTGATAGGGCCTGGGGTGGAGTCAGGCTGGGAGGAGATTATAAAGGAAGCCAGGTGAAGGAGGTCTGGTCTCTAGATGAACACATGAGGAGGAAGGTAAGATGGCAGACAGACATTAATGCATATCCATGACAGTACCCTCCCTCTTACGAGGCCTCCCCCTTCCCCGCCTGGGCCCAGGTTTAGAGGGAAACTTCAGATTAAACTCCTTTAACAGACGAGGTGCAAAGACCTCAGATGCAGTGATCCAAGACCTCTCCTCAGGACCAAACCCTTTCCAATGAACGAGGTACTGAAGAACGCCTTTACAGAGTCGGGAGTCCAGAATTTGACTGATCTCGTACTCCTGATTATCCTCCGAGACAGGCGCCACGGTAGGAAGAGGACGAGAGAATTTATTGAGGACTAAAGGCTTTAGAAGAGCAACATGAAAGGAGTTAGTGATTTTAAGGCTCTTAGGAATCTGGAGTTTGAAACAAACCGGATTCAGTTTAGCAGTTACCGTGTATGGACCGATGAATCGTGGAGCAAACTTCAGAGAAGGAACTCGGAGCTTGATGTTCCTGGTAGAGAGCCAGACTTTGTCCCCTGGCTGAAGAGAAGGCGGTTTACGCCTGCGGCGGTCGGCAAAGCCTTTGAATTTTTCAGCAGCTGCCCGGAGGGAATCATGAACGTGACCCCAAACGGAATTGAGAGACTCCTGAACCGAAGCCAAAGCTGGAATGTCTGGAGAACAGATCATAGGAAGAGGAAGTTGAGGGTGTTTTCCATAAACTGTGAAAAAGGGTGTCTTCTGCGAACTGGTATTCACATGATTGTTATGGGAGAATTCTGCCCACGGGAGTAGAGAGGACCAATCGTCATGGTGAGAAGACACAAAGGTGCGAAGAAAGACCTCTAACTCCTGATTAACCCTCTCAGTCTGTCCATTGGATTGGGGATGGTAAGAAGAAGAAAAATCCAAGACAATATTGAGGGATTTGCAAAAGGCTCTCCAAAAACGAGACGTGAATTGGACTCCCCTGTCGGAAACAATATGAGAAGGGACCCCATGTAGGCGGAGAATTTCTCGAATGAAAATGGGAACCAAGGCAGGGGCAGAAGGAAGACCAGGAAGAGGAACAAAATGAGCCATCTTGGAGAATCGATCGATTACCACCCAAATGACTGTATTATTCTCAGACAGTGGGAGATCGGTGATAAAATCCATGGCAATATGGGCCCAGGGTTCCTTAGGAATAGGCAAGGGCATGAGGAGACCAGCAGGAGCTTGTGTGGAGGATTTGGACTGAGCACAGACATGACAAGCTTTAACGTAGTCTTTGACGTCTGAGCGGAGATTAGGCCACCAGTAGTGACGACTGATGAGTAGGGAGGATCGGAGGAATCCAGAATGCCCTGCCACCTTGGAATCATGTCCCCAACGAAGGATCTTAGCTCTTAGCTCAGTGGGGACAAAGGTCTTACCAGGCGGAATTTTAGACTTCAGGGTGGTAGAGTGGGCAACAATGCATGAGGTGGGAATGATCGGCTCAGGTTCAGGGGCGGACTCCTCGTCCAAAGTGTCAAATGACCTAGAGAGCGCATCAGCCCGACCGTTGCAGGAACCAGGTTTGTAGGTAATCGTGAAATTAAAACGGGCAAAGAAGAGACTCCACCTGGCCTGTCTAGGATTCAGACGTTTAGCATTCTGTAGATACTGTAAATTCTTGTGATCGGTAAAGATCGTTATGGAGTGAGGGGAACCCTCCAAGAGATGACGCCACTCCTCTAACGCCAATTTAATTGCGAGAAGTTCCCGATCACCGATGGCATAATTCCTCTCTGCCTGAGAAAAATTTTTGGAGAAGAACGCACATGGTTGGCGTCTCTTCTCAAAGATTTGAAGAAGCACAGCTCCCACCCCCATTGAGGAAGCGTCCACTTCAATAAAAAATGCATTCCCAGGATTTGGTCTCCTCAAGAGGGGGCCAGAAACAAAGGCCTGTTTCAGGTTGTGAAATGCAGAGACAGCTTCGGGAGGCCAGTCTCTGGCATTCACACCCTTCTTGGTCAAAGCGATAATAGGCGCGGCAATGGAAGAGTAATTCCTTATGAACTGCCTATAATAATTAGTGAAGCCAAGAAAGCGCTGTGTGGCCTTGAGGCTAGCAGGAAGAGGCCAGTTGGTGATAGCCAAGACCTTCCCAGGGTCCATACGAAGCCCCGAACATGAGACAAAGCACCCCAAAAACAGGACCTCAGAACATTCAAAGGAACATTTCTCCAGCTTGGCATAGAGATTGTTCTCTCTAAGACGTTGAAGTACAGTGCGGACATGGTTTCTGTGGACGAGCAGATTTTCAGAAAAGATCAGAATGTCATCCAGATAGATGACAACAAACTGGTACAGCAGATCTCTGAAGATTTCATTGACAAAGTTTTGAAACACGGCTGGAGCATTACACAGACCAAAAGGCATCACCAGATATTCGTAATGCCCGTCTCTAGTGTTAAATGCAGTCTTCCATTCGTCACCCTCCCGTATTCGAATGAGATTGTACGCGCCTCTGAGATCCAACTTGGTGAAAATGGAGGCACCCTTCAACCTATCGAATAGCTCAGATATTAAGGGTAAGGGGTATCGATTTTTAATAGTAACCGCATTTAAACCCCGATAATCGATGCAGGGTCTTAAGGTACCATCCTTTTTGGCAACAAAAAAGAACCCTGCCCCTGCAGGCGATGAGGATTTCCGGATGAACCCTCTCTCCAGATTCTCTGCTACATACTCCGACATGGCCTGGGTCTCTGGGATGGACAGAGGGTAGGTACGACCCCTGGGTAGAGTTGCTCCGGGGACAAGATCAATAGCACAGTCAAAAGACCTGTGGGGAGGAAGCACCTCAGCTGATTTTTTACAGAACACATCCCGGTAATCGCTGTATGCGGCGGGAAGATCAGAAGAAACAGAAGTGGCAGCAACCGGAAGACTCTCCTTGGGGGTCACCTTGAGAAGACACGACGAGAAACATGAGGAACCCCAGGCCAGGATCTGCCCAGAGACCCAGTCCACATGTGGAGAGTGGAGCTGTAGCCAAGGGAGGCCCAATACAACTGGGGTAGAGGCCTTGGGTAGAATAAGAAAGGATATCCACTCCTGGTGGAGAATCCCTACCGACATCCTAATGGGTAGCGTCTGGAAGCGAATAGGGCCCCCTGGGAGAACAGTGCCATCAATTGCCGAGACTACCAATGGGGTAGTGAGAGGTGAAAGGGTAAGCTTCATAGAAGAAGCAGTTCTCCAATCCATGAAATTGCCGGCAGCCCCGGAATCCAGGTATGCAAGGGTTGACTGAGGAGAAGTGCCTACATGAAGGGACACCGGCAAGAGCAGGCGAGAAGGTGATGTTTCTGGGTCCAATACTCCACCTTCCAAATGTATTAGACCCGAGCGTTTCCCGGACGAAGCGAGCAGGAGTCACGAAAATGACCCTTGCCCCCACAATAGAGGCACAAGCCCAGAGTTCTGCGCCTAGCACGTTCTTCGGGGGTTAGTCTGGTCCGGCCCAGCTGCATAGGTTCTTCAGCAGGTAGAGGATGCTCCACGGAATGAAGGGAGGGGAGCTCAGACTGGCTAGGACCCAGAGAGTGCTGGCGTCTTTTTTCTAAGGACCTCTCTTGAAAACGAATGTCGATCTGGTTGCATAATGAAATTACATCGTCCAGACCGACGGGAATGGCTCTTCCCGCTAATTCGTCTTTCACTCGGTCAGAGAGGCCATGTAAAAAGGTAGCGACCAGGGCCTCATTATTCCAGCTCAATTCAGCTGTGTGGATACGGAACTGAAGAGCATATTGCCCCACTGAACTAGATTCTTGGCGAAGACGTAAGACAGCACTAGCCGCTGAAGAAGCCCGAGCCGGCTCTTCGAAGATATTACGAAAGAGCTTCAAGAATTCGGACAGACTGGAAACCACCGGATCGTTCCTCTCCCACAGGGGGGCAGCCCAGGCCAAAGCTTCACCGGAGAGGAGGGAAATGATATAGGCTACCTTAGCCCGGTCAGATAGGAAGCTTTGAGGCTGAAGCTCAAAATGAATAGTGCATTGGCTGAGAAACCCCCTGCAGGCCTTGGAGTCCCCAGAGAAACGGAACGGAGCTGGCAATCTTAGAGAGTGTGAGGCTGCGACTGGTGCGATAGGTACAGCCGCTGGTTGTACTTGGGGTTGCGGATTCGGGGTTCCCAAGGAGACCTGAAGCTGCTCGAATCGAGAAGCCAGATCCTGGAGGAATCGCATCGCCTGGGTCTGATTTGATTCCTGGGTCTCAAGTCTGCGAACTATGCCCTGCAATGGATCATCCGCGGGAAGCGGGATGTCAGCCGGGTTCATGGCTGATCAAACTGTCAGGGTCACCTGTGGCCAGGTGACAGATGCACACCGTAGGGGGACAGGAGTGCACCGCGAGGTAGTGAACCCTATGGCTGGCTTCTGTGGATAGGAAACTGGGTGGTTGTGGAAAGCGGGACCAGAGGAGCACAACCGGGATCCCAACGGAAGCGAGAGCCAAGATTCCCCAGGGCGCGGAGTCTAAGACCCAGCTGGTCTTCTCCAGGGCCTCTAGTGGTGAGGATGTTACGCTGCAGGCTGGGACCAGGTCGCGGCCCCTGGAGTTTCCTAGCTCACGCCCCGTAGGATAAGGGGAAGCAGCAGCACACGATAGAGAGAACCGAATAACAAGCCGAAGGTCAGGGGCCACAAGCAGACAAGGATAACGAAGAACGAGCCGAAGGTCAAGGGTCACGAGCAGACAGGGATGGTCGGGGACAAGCCAATAACGTAACAGAGAGACAGACGTAGCACACGGCAGGCAGGAACCCAAACACACAATGCCTAACAAACACGTTGATCAGCAAAGCAGGCTTGCAGTGCACAGGTTAATATAGTGTTCAGTGATAGGGCCTGGGGTGGAGTCAGGCTGGGAGGAGATTATAAAGGAAGCCAGGTGAAGGAGGTCTGGTCTCTAGATGAACACATGAGGAGGAAGGTAAGATGGCAGACAGACATTAATGCATATCCATGACAACAATGAAAAGCAATCTACGTATGAAAAAGGCAGACCTTTCATTTATCCACCTGTCCTTCATTGATAAAGCGCATTTCATTGGGGAAACGAATAGTATAAGTGGGGGTGGTGGGACAGTCATAGTCTGCACTTTTTACAAATGGAGCTGCTTATATTTACCCCAGCACCACTGGAAAAGCACAGTTGCGAGGAGTATACGGGGGGGCAGAAAAATTAAGATATCTAGGAACAGAGTTGCTACTAACACATAGGCACGGTCATACCGGCGTGGTTTAAAAGGCATGTAATCAAGCTGCTGCTTTCAATGCTTTTTCTTCACTGCATTGCACAATATTGTATGTGTCAAATATGTGTTCACTCCACAGTAAGCTGTAGTTTATCTCGCAGACTCCAATATCACTATAAGACACAGGGGCTAGAATGAAGAACTGTGGTGTGTGGTAGAAGGAGCAGGTGATGGACACACAAGGAAGTGTGGAATATCCCAGAGGCCTGGGAGCAATAAAGTGGCAGAGTTTGAATACACAGGCCACAAGAAAGGTAATGGAAGCTGGGAATATGTAGCAGGTGTAATTCTCTGTGAGGTTAGCAACCTTGGTTCAGAGATACTAGTCCAGTAGTGTTATGGCAAACAGTGGTGAATTGATTTCTGTAATTTAAAGGCCATTACATGTGCTAAGCAGAGAATAAACATGAAAATTCCAAAAAAAAACTAGCCTTTTTTTTTAGCCCTTACAGCACAGAAATCATAACTTACTGGCTTCCTAAGCCTAATGCTTGCTAGCATTCACATATACAGTTTTGCTGTTTTCACCAATCTTTAGCTCCAACAGACATGACCTGCCTGCTCCTCAAGCTGCAAAGCACTGTAATTCCCAGGTGAGCCTAAACTGCCTACCAAGGAGAAGTTGATAGAGGATTAGAGGTCCAAATAGGCGTAAGAAAGGAGCCTGGAGAGGTGTAAATCCTGAACAGGACTTTTCCAGGCTTCTTGTAAGACACTCTGCTTCCAGTTACAGACTCTGGGTGTGCTAGATATGGCCAAAAAAATTTCATCATTGTACACAGGGTGTGTCTAGTACGTCCAGTCCTTCTGTCCTGCTGCCGGGATCCCCCTTGTCCCAGTACACGACAATTTAGTTCTAATTAATCAATGCTGCATTGCCGAGTACAAAGAGAAGGTCTGGGCGGCTGCAGCTGTCAAAAAAAAAAAAAAACAGTCTGACAATGTTTTCAACAACATTGTTCAGCCACGATTACAGAAAGATACAAAGAAACATTGTTTGATTTTGTATCTTTCTGCTTATTTATCTACAGATCAAAGGAATGAACTTTGATCTGCAGATGAAGTCTGTTAAAAGCAATGTGACAAGTAAATAAAAAAAAAAAAGGGTTCAATTAAATGGTCCTCGGTTTAACCCCTTATTAACCCTTAGTTTACTCCAATCAGCCCTGTCAGAGCATGGGTGAATTAAAAAGATGACATAGGATTTCTGGATTCAATACTGACTTTGGATAGGCCGAAATATTAAAAGGTTAATTGCAGGTCTCAGTTCAAGAAAGAGACAACCTCTTTCCCAACTGAGATACTGTGGCCTTGTAAACCAGTCTGCTTACAGAACAGAGTTAGAAAAAATGGTTTACTCACACACCTGAGACCAAAAACAAACTGACCAGTGTTTACAAGGTTGTGGAGTGTGAAGACACAATGGGGTTGATTTACTAAAGGGAAATACAGTCTGCACTACAAGTGCACTTGTAAGTGCAGTCGCTGTAGATCTGAGGGGAGGCTCTGAAATGAGGGGAAGCTCTGAAATCAGGGGAAGCTCTGAAATGAGGGGAAGCTCTGAAATGAGGGGAAGCTCAGAAATGAGGGGAAGCTCAGAAATGAGGGGAAGCTCAGAAATGAGGGGAAGCTCAGAAATGAGGGGAAGCTCTGAAATGAGGGGAAGCTCTGAAATGAGGGGAAGCTCTGAAATGAGGGGAAGCTCTGAAATGAGGGGAAGCTCTGAAATGAGGGGAAGCTCTGTTGATTTCTTTCATCTAATCATGTTAAAGCAAAAATGCTGTTTATTTTCCTTGCATGTCCCCCTCAGATCTACAGTGACTGCACTTGAAAGTGCACATGCAGTGCACTTGTAGTGCAAAATGGATTTGCCTTTCGTAAAAAAAAAACCTGTCTGTACAGGTAGACTTGTGGACATAACAGATCAACAAGCCTGGTTATCCAGTGACCAACCATGGTCTCCGCTTTGAGAAAGACAAACACAGGATGAGATCCATTTCACAGAATTGAGCTGGATATACTGTACCTGTTTCACCAACTCAAATAGTTATATATGTCAGTGCATAAGCTTTATATTGCAAGGTATAAAGGTCAAGACTTTCATGATACTGCATTAATCTATATATATCCATTTGTGCCTGCTTACAAGTCAATGGATTAGAAACTATTTTACCAGACAAAATATTAGACATGTGCACACTGAAATATTTTGTTTCGGGATTTCGTTTTCGTCCGAAAAATAAATTTACTTAGTTACTCCCGAAATTCGTTTTTTATTTATTTTGTTAAAAAATGCATTTGTCCGAAAATCCAAATTAATTAAGGTAGAATCGGTCATTGAGGGCTTATGGTGTCTGTCGAATGTTCCAAGAAGATTAAACGGAGCAGCTAAACTGTACGACGCCGCAATCGTACATTTTCAGTCGAATGTTCCGCCTACAAGCTATAGTAGAATTCTAATGTTGTATGACTAGTAATAATTATGTTTATTATTATTACTAGTCAACCAACATTAGAATTCTTCTATAGCCTATGGGCAGAGCATTTCACCATAAATGTCCTCTCGCTGTGATCGTTTGTTTTTAGCTGCTTTGTCTAATCTTTTCTCTCTATGTCGAATCTTTTTTCTCTATGTAGAATAATCTTGGACTAATAGAGTTAAGGTTAGGCACATTCGACCGCAGGTTCGATAGACACAGATTGTTATTGTCAGCATCATGTCGAATCTCCTATCTATATCGAACTGTTGTCGCAACGAAAACGAAAATGAAGCATTTGTTTATGACGGATCTTTTGGATTCTTTCCGAAAATACTTGAAAATCGGACGAAAATGCATTCGGACGAAAATGTCTACAAAATATAAGAATTATCATGAACATCTTCATGAGTACGGTATGTGATTTTAAATAACACAATGTTTCTAGGTATCTAAATAAAAACAATTTGTCCTGACAATATCTCATTGCAGGAAAAATAATTTTCAAGTATAAATATAAGGTAATAGACTACCGTATATACTCGAGTATAAGCCGAGATTTTCAGCCCTTTTTTTGGGGCTGAAAGTCCCCCCCTCGGCTTATACTCGAGTCATCGAAATTTTTACATTGTAAATATTACCTGTAAAGAAGTTGCGGCTGCGGCGTCCATCGTTCAAATTCCGCGGCGTCCATCGTTCAAATTCCGCGGTCTCTTCCTGTTCCTTCCTTGATAGGCGAGTCTCAGCAGACACTCTCCGCCTATCACGATCATTCTCTCATCCTCAGTTTTCCAGCAGACGTCTGTGATTGGCGGAACACCCAACACAGTGTCTGCTGGGAAAACTGAGGATGAGAGAACGATCGTGATAGGCGGAGAGTGTTTGCTGAGACTCGCCTATCAAGGAAGGAACAGGAAGAGACCGCGGAATTTGAACGATGGACGCCGCGGAATTTGAACGATGAATGCCGCAGCTTCTTTACAGGTAATATTTACAATGTAAAATAGGGAACAGCGAGCTAGGGAACAGTGGGGCATCGGCTTATACTCGAGTCAGTAAGGTTTCCCAGTTTTTTTGGCAACATTAGGTACCTCGGCTTATACTCGAGTCGGCTTAAACTCGAGTATATACGGTACTTAGTAATGAAAAACCAAGAAGTAATCTCCATGAATTACTATAGTATAATGGAGTATGAAAGGTGGTGTGTCGTGATTCAGCCGAGCTCTACATGTTACGCATACCCCAAAAAGCTTCTTTAGGAGCTGGGGGCATATTATTACTATAATTAAGAAACAAACAAGGAACAGTGTCCACGGCACAGCCAGAGATGCAGGGATATCTCATTAGCAAAATTCCAAGCTAATCTGTAAGGTAATGATCAAGCCAGACTTGTGGAAATTGGATTGGTCCAAAAATATCGCTTTTGAATGAATCGTAAGATATTCTGATCGTTAGCACACAGCTTTCGATTACGACAGTTCATGCAAAAATTATCCAAAGGGACAAACATGAAAATTGTTCTCGTATGATACCAGAATGAATGATTTTTATTTAAACAGTACAATATTCGTCCGAAAAAAAATTGGAAGACCAAGACCATGCATGCTCAGAAACAAAAGATTACAACACAATTCAACACATCACTTCCAAAGTTGTATTCTGTCATACGAGAATTTTCGTAACTTTAGTAACCAATTTCGAAATGAGACTGGCAAAAAATAAAACATAGAAAATGGACAATCATTTATCCGATATCCTTATTGTGTGTATGAGGCCTAAGGGTCCTAGTAATAGTGAAGTAGTGGGGACTCAAGGTACAGCACAGCCATCTGGCGCTACTGCCATTATCTCACGCTGGCTCAATTTTCAGGTGGGTTAGTGCACATATTGCAAGAATGACGCTCCGCCCCTTTTGCCTTTCTTACCCAATAATGGCTCACTTCTAACTCCTTGTGATGAACCCAGGGCTAGGTTAGACAGGTGCAGCTTCACCTAGTGGCCAGAGTTAAGAATGCAGGGTCTTGCTACCTGTGATCACAATGATGGGTAGTGGGGCTAGAGGTGTAGAGGTACAAGCCTGAAGTCTGTGTGACCCCAGGATTTAGCCGAAAATGTGCAGCAATCCAAGACTGTTGGAAGGTATGCCTAGAAAAACGATATAAAAGATAAAAAACAAATAAAACTCTATACACTCAGGAAATGGAAGGTACGTCCAGTCCCCCTTAGGCCTCATTTATACATTATCTATATGCCTTCTATCATACTCCTAGTGCACCATTTTCCATTAACGTGTATGTTACCCCAACTATGATATTTATATGTGCATGTTGTACCAGGTACATGTGTTTAAAAGCACACTGTACTCTCTGTATTTCTTCTTTTGTGTAAAATACCTAGTGATCCTGCCAATCCTCCTGCTTTCCGATTGAGAATTGATAATATCAGCATGATCTGTTTTCTGTCTGTGCTGGAAGTACAGTCTACCAGCCCTCCAATGGCCAAGACTTGTGCCAACACACCCCCTGCACAGCTCTTCATCCAAACCTCTTTAAGTCCTTTATACAACACAGAACAGAGGTTATGTAATACATACAGTGTGTGTGTGTATTATAAATATATATATATACATATACATACACACACACACACACACACACACACACACACAAAGTATTCACCCCCCTTGGCATTTTTCGTGTTTTGATCCCTGAAAACCTGAAATTAACATGGATTGTTTGAGGATTGCCCACAACTTTGAATTTTTTTTTTTTTTTTTTTTTATTGTGAAGCAAACAACAAATAGGACAGAATAACAGAAAAAGTCAATGTGCATAACTATTCACCCACCTAAAGTCAATACTTTGTAGAACCACCTTTTGCGGCTTTCACAGCTTCAAGTCGCTTTGGATAAGTCTCTATGAGCTTGCCACATGTTTCCACTGGGATTTTTGCCTATTCCTCTTTGCAAAACTGCTCCAGATCCTTCAAGTTGGATGGTTTGGGCTTGTGAACAGCAATCTTTAAGTCTGACCACAGATTTTCTATTGGATTGAGGTCTGGGCTTTGACTAGGCCATTCCAACATATTTACACGTTTCCCCTTAAACCAATCAAGTGTTGCTTTAGCAGTGTGTTTGGGGTCATTGTCTTGCTGGAAGGTGGACCTCCATCCTAGCCTCAAATCACACACAGAGTTGTACAGGTTTTTGCTCAAGAATATCCCTGTATTTAGCATCATCCACCTTTCCCTCAACTCTGACCAGTTCCCCAGTCCCGACTGCTGAAAAACATCCCGTTAGCATGATGCGCCACCACCATGTTTCACTGTGGGGATGGTGTTCTTTGGGTGATGTGTTGGGTTTGTGCCAGACATAGCATTTTCTTTGATGGCCAAAAAGTAAAATTTTACTCATCAGACCAGAGCACTTTCCTCCGTACATTTTGGGAGTCTCCCACATGCCTTTTCGCAAACTCAAAACGTGCCATTTTGTTTTTTGTTGAAAGTAATGTTTTTCTTCTGGCCACTCTGCCATAAAGCGTAACTCTATGGAGCGTACGGCTTATTGTCGTCCTATGTACAGATAATCCAGTCTCTGCTGTGGAACTCTGCAGCTCCTCCAAGGTTACCTTAGGTCTCTGTGTTACCTCTCTGATTAATGTCCTCCTTGCCTGGTCCGTGAGTTTTGGTGTGCGGCCGTCTCTTGGCAGGTTTGTTGTTGTGCCATGTTCATTCCATTTGGTTATAATAAATTTGATGGTGCTCCTAGGGATCATCAAAGATGTGGATTTTTTTTTTATAACCTAATCCTGACTTGTACTTCTCAGCAACATTGTCCCTTACTTGTTTGGAGAGTTTATTGGTCTTCATGGCAGTGTTTGGTTAGTGGTGCCTCTTGCTTAGGTGTTGCAGCCTATGGGGCCTTTCAAAAAGGTGTGTATATGTAATGACAGATCATGTGACACTTAGATTGCACACATGTGGACATCATTTCACTAATTATGTGACTTCTGAAGGTAATTGGTCGCACCAGAGCTTTTTATGGGCTTCATAACAAAGGGGGTGAATACATACGCACATGCCAATTATCAGTTTTTTTTATTTCTGAAAAATAGTTTTATGTACATATTTTTTCTAAATTTTACTTCACCAACTTAGACTATTGTGTTCTGATCCATCACATATAACTCAGATAAAAAAAAAAAAAACATTGAACTAAAGGCTGTAATGTAACAAAATAGGTAAATGGCCAAGGGGGTGAATACTTTTGCAAGGCACTGTACACACACACACACACACACACACACACATTACACACACGCATTACACACACGCATTACACACACACACACACACACACACAGTGCTCAGCATAAATGAGTACATCCCTTTTGAAAAGCAAGATTTTAATCAATATCTCAATGAACAGAAAAACTATTTCCAAAATTTTTAGACAAAACTGTTTTACTCAAATTAGTTGATGCAAAAATGAATACACCCGACAACCAAAACTATTACATTAAGTATTTTGTATGACCTCCATGATTTGTAAGGACTGCACCAAGTCTTCTAGGCATGGAATGAGCAAGTTGGTGAAACATTGCAACATCTATCTTTTTCCATTCTTCAAGAACGACCTCTTTTAGAGTCTGGATGCTGGATAGAGAGTGATGCTCAACTTCTTCAGAATTCCCCATAGGTGTTTAATTGGTTCAGATCAGGAGACATACAGTACTTGGCCAATGGATCACTTTCACCCTGTTCTACTTCAGAAATGCAACAGTGGCCTTAGATGTGTGTTTTGGAACATTGCCATGTTGGAAAAGTGCACAACAGAGCGATGGTAGCATCTTCTCTTTCAATCAAGTGCAGTACATCTGAGAATTCATTATTCCATCAATGAAATGAAGCTCCCCGACACCAGCGGCACTCATGCAGCCCTACAGAAGGACACTGCCACCACCAGGCTTCACTGTAGGCACCATGCATTTTTGTTTGTACTCCTCACCCTTGTGACACCATACAGTTTTGAAGGCATTAGCTCCAAACACATTTATCTTGATCTCATCACTCCAGAGTACAGCATTCCAGTAGTCATCTTCTTTTTCAGCATGGACCCTGGCAAATTCTAGGCTGGCTTTTTTGTGCATGATCTTTAGGAGAGGCTTCCTTCGTGGACGACACCCATGCATGCCCTTCCTCTGCGGTGTACACTGTATTGTGTCATGGGAAACTCGCATGGCGATTTTCCTCAGCCCTTCTCTTAAGATGCTCCTGTTGAGGTGTTAACTTCCGTGGACGGCCTGGACATCTCTGTGAGATGGTTGCAGTTCTACATTTTTGTATCACTTCTGCTTCAATATTCTGACTAATAAGTAAAAGCTTTGCTGATCTGCTTGTAGCCTTCACCTTTCTTGTGTAAATAAATTATTTTAATTCTCAGGCCTTGTGACATTTCTCTTCCATGTGGTACCATTACTGCAAGTATGAAATGGGAAAGGGTTGTCTTTATTAAGCAATGCCCTTTTATAATCAATTGTCTGCTGGACACCTGTTTAATGAATAATTAGACCCATCTGTAGTTTATTTTTTGTTAATAAGGATTTTGTTTCTAAAATTTAGCTTTTTTCCTAAGACTTTCATTGGGGTGTATTCATTTTTGCAACATCTTGAATTAATTTGTTAGGAAAAATACTTTTTTGTGTGTGCAAATTAACAAATCTTGGCTGCAATCAATGGCCTGCATTTGTGGGAGAATTTTTTTTAGTATAGCGTCTCATAGAAAATGTTGATTCTGAAAATAAAGTAAGGCTGGGTTCATGCTAGTGCAATTTGGATGCAGTCTTCCCCGCATCCAATTCGCATGAAAGGAGATTGTGACTGTCTCTCTCTGGAGCTAGTTCACATATCTCTGTGGCAGCTGCAGAGCAGCTTGCACAGGAGTGCTGTGCGTCTTTGGCCCCATTTTAGGGCCGAATTCAGGCAAAAATGTGGCCCTGATTTGTTCCTGAAATGGAGAACAGGGAAGCACCTGACCCCTGCTCACAGCCGCATCCATCTTAGCTGTGAACACAGCCTAAAGGTTTTCTGACAAATCTGTTGGGGTGTACTAATTTATGCTGAGCACTGTATATACACACAGTACAGTATACACACACACATGCATACACAGTACTGTGCAAACGTTTTAGACAATCTTTTTTAAATATTTATTTATTTTTATCCAATTAACAAAATGGAAAGTGAATGAACACAAGAGAAATCCAAATCAAATCAATGTTTGGAGAGGCTTTGCCTTCTAAACAGCATCAATTTTTCTAGCTACACCTTCACACAGCTTTTGAAGGAACTCGGCATGTAGGTTTTCCAAACATCTTCAAAAACCAACACAGACCTTCTGTGGATGTAGGCTACCTCAAATACTTCTTAGTAGCTTATTATAGTTGGGAAAAATTTGAAATTTAGCAGAATGGGAGATATGTATGCCCAAGTATTTAATTGAAGAGGGTGCATAAGGGTATTTGGACTGCATTGTTTTTTGTATGGTAGCAATGTTTTAAAGTCACAAGATTTTCAAACTTTTTTCATTGAGGTTTAAAAGTGTACAAAAGCTGAGTGTGCAGGCTTTTTGATCTCCATTTTACATGGGAGAATGTACCCAGATCTCCTAAAAGTTTTTTTTCTTCCATAAATTAGATATTAATATCCCAAAAACACTTAAAACTAAAATTTCCATAATACATCATTTCCATCTTAGCAGCCAGAATTGCTATCACACGAAGTTGGAACCAGCTTGTAGTGTTTTTTTTTTACAATACCCAAACTAAATTCAGTAAGGTATGGGACCCCTGGATTCATTAATTGGAGATGGGTGAGGTCTTGGAGATGCCAATCTTCTCTTTCTATCCTTCCTGAGCTGAGCTTCCTGATTTTTTTTCTCCTTGTTTTCTCTACAATTTATATGCAGAATCTTGCTTTATAACTTCATCGTATCACAACACCTTTGCTTAAATATAATGGGGTTGATTTTTTTAAAATTGGAGAGTGCAAAATCTGTTGCAGCTGTACATAGCAGCCCATCAGCTTCTAACTTCAGCTTGTTCAATTAAGCATTGACAAAAAAGCTGATTGGTTTCTTTGCAGAGCTGCACCAGATTTTGCACTCTCCAATTTTAGTAAATCAACCCATTGTATTGAGGCCTGGTTCACACTGGGGCGACAAACGCTCCGACATTGGGAGCTCATGTCGCATGACGTGTGAAAATCAATGTTTCCCTATGGGAGCCGTCTTAACTGGTCCGACACATGTCGGTCCGACTTTGAGAATGCTCCCTGTTCTACTTTGGTCCGACTTTGATCCGACTTCAGCCCATTGACTATCATTGAAGTCGGATCAAAGTCGGACCGCAGTCTTGCATGGTCCGACTTTGGCATGCGACTTGTGCTGTACTGCTCTTGAGGGGGAACTCCAGGCCAAATTTTAAATAAAAAAACCGGCGTGGGTTCCCCTCCAGAGGCATACCAGGCCCTTGGGTCTGGTCTGGATTTGAACGGCACCCCTACGCCGAAAAAACGGCGTGGGGGTAAACGGCGTGGGGGGTCCCCCAAAATCCAAACCAGACCCTTATCCGTGCACACAACCTGGCAGGCCGCAGGGGAAGAGGGGGGGACGAGAGAGCGGCCCCCCCTCCCTCCTGAACCGTACCAGGCCGCATGCCCTCAACATGGGGGGTTTGGTGCTCTGGGGCAGGGGGGCGACCTGCGGCCCCCCCACCCCAGAGCACCCTGCCCCCATGTTGATGAGGACAGGGCCTCTTCCCGACAACCCTGGCCGTTGGTTGTCGGGGTCTGCGGGCGGGGGGGTTATCGGAATCCGGGAGCCCCCTTCAATAAGGGGGCCCCCGGATCCCGGCCCCCCCACCATATGTGAATGAGTATGGGGTACATCGTACCCCTACCCATTCACCTGGTGGAAAAAAATTGCAATAAAAAAACACTACACAGGTTTTTAAAGTAATTTATTGCACAGCTCCGGGGGTCTTCTTCAGACTTCGGGGGTCTCCGGTGTCGTCTCCGCGCTCTCCGGTTCTTTCTTCCGCCGGGCCTCCGCTAACTTCTTTTTAGCTCTCTTGCTAACGGAGGCCTGGTCTTCCCGTTGTCTCGTCCGGCTCTCCGTTGTCCTTCTGCCGGCACCTCCACTAACTTCTTGGTAGCTCTTTCGCTAGTGGAGGGGCCGGTCTTCCCGTCGCCGTCGGCTTCTTCTTCCCTCTTCTCCTCCTCGATGTTGACTCGTCGCTTCCTCCCGCTGTAATACTGGCTCTCCGCTCCGCTCCGCATTAATATAGGCTTCTCATGACGTCACAGTCACATGTTCCCATGACGTCACAGTCACATGCTCCGGGGCCATGTGCCCCGGAACATGTGACTGTGACGTCATGAGAAGCCTATATTAATGCGGAGCGGAGAGCCAGTATTACAGCGGGAGGAAGCGACGCGTCAACATCGAGGAGGAGAAGAGGGAAGAAGAAGCCGACGGCGACGACGGGAAGACCGCGCCCCTCCACTAGCGAAAGAGCTAAAAAGAAGTTAGCGGAGGCCCGGCGGAAGAAAGAACCGGAGAGCGGGAGACGACACCGGAGACCCCCGAAGTCGGAAAAGACCCTCGGAAGTCGGAAGAAGAGCGCCGGAGCTGTGTAATAAATTACTTTAAAAACCTGTGTAGTGTTTTTTTATTGCAATTTTTTCCACCAGGTGAATGGGTAGGGGTACGATGTACCCCATACTCATTCACATAGGGTGGGGGGGCCGGGATCTGGGGGCCCCCTTATTGAAGGGGGCTCCCGGATTCCGATAAGCCCCCCGCCCGCAGACCCCGACAATCAACGGCCAGGGTTGTCGGGAAGAGGCCCTGTCCTCATCAACATGGGGGCAGGGTGCTCTGGGGTGGGGGGGCCACAGGTTGCCCCCCTGCCCCAGAGCACCAAGCCCCCCATGTTGAGGGCATGCGGCCTGGTACGGTTCAGGAGGGAGGGGGGCCGCTCTCTCGTCCCCCCCTCTTCCCCTGCGGCCTGCCAGGTTGTGTGCTCGGATAAGGGTCTGGTTTGGATTTTGGGGGGACCCCCACGCCGTTTTTTCGGCGTAGGGGCGCCCGTTCAAATCCAGACCAGACCCAAGGGCCTGGTATGCCTCTGGAGGGGAACCCACACCGTTTTTTTTTTATTTAAAATTTGGCCTGGAGTTCCCCCTCAAGATTCATACCAAACACAGTGCCTGATATTGGCGGGGATCCAAGTCGGATCCCCGTTCATTGAAAGTCGGACATATGTCGGCTTCATATCGCAGGGCAAAGTCGGATCCAAAGTAGGACAGATGTTGTGTCGCACTAGTGTGAACCCAGCCTTAATCCCAAACATGCTATATAATGCCTTACAACTTTTGGCAAATAGTAAATAAATGTTTTATTTTCAATATAGATTAGACAATTTAGGTTTAACTTTGGTTTATATTAATGTACTGCATGTCATGTCCTCTTTTTGTTACAATAAAATATAACAACCTGTTATACCTCTATACAGATGCCTTTATGAAAAAATGAATAAAAAGATTGTAGATAGCCAGAAATCCCCCACTATTTTGACATATACATTCTTAAAGAAATCTCTCGAAAGTACACCCTTATGAGGGATGTTTGTGAAGGTGTTTGATTTAAAGCAGAATTCATAAATGAAAGTGTTATTAAACCCAAAAACAAAAAAATTATGTTGTAACTCCCCATTTATTAAATGTGGTGACTACCTCCACTTTATTTATTTATTTTGTGGGGTGGGGAGTCAATACCACTTTAAGAAAATCATTTTAGTGCCTGTATAAAAGTCTACGATTACCATGAGACCTGACAATACCTAATGTACTACCTGTGTAAAGGGCCCTAAATAATATTTATATGCTTGTAATGGATTATTTGAAAATGTTAAATTATCTTCAACTTTGGCTGCACATTACAGTTTACCTAACAATCTATATTTCAACCTAGTAATACAATTGTTAGACCCATATTTAATGACAAGCTTCCACCAATACAATATTTTGAATCTCCTTCTGGAGTTTCACTTTTTTCGATTTACAGCTAACCCCCCCCCCTCCCCCCATTGATCCAAATTCTTTGCTAAATATTTTAGACTGTACAACACTCCTCCAAAAACTTTTTTGTTTGTAAATATGCAAAATTTTTATACATCCATTCAACAGAGCAAGAGAATGTCAAGCAGAAAGTACTTAGAAACAAGTTAATCAAAATCCTATTTTATCATTCCCTGGAACTATATTCTTAAGCTGACTCATTCAGGAAAATTCTAGATTTTGTATAGCAAAAGTACAGTAGGTGCCGCCGATATTGTGTCAATCTCGCCTCTTCTAGCGGCGAGATTGACACCCTATGAGCCCCGTCGCGAGAGCCAGCGCCGAGCTGTCTCGTCATCGGGAAAGGAAAAATTTTGTTTTTGCTTTCGCAATGAGCGACACGTTCACTGATTGAAATACATACCTGAGCACAGATTTGAATATATATTCTGGGACTGCCTATTGTCAATGTGAACATACACTCATCTGCTAGTTATGTTTTTTGTTTTTGTTTTTGCCTTGGTATTATGATGGTGGCTTTTCATATGTGAACAGTTACTGGGGTAGCCAGCTTATTGGATTGACACACCAGATTAGGATTCCTATCTTTATTAACCAACACACCAGCACTAGCTGGAGTTTCTAATATTTTAAATATACACATTATCTTTCACCACTACTGAGCCCATTTTTACAGGGGCCTTACACACAAGGGCCGAAAGAAAAACCATAGGGTTGGCCCTATCCTCGCTTATTTGAGGAACATGCAAAAATCACATCTGATGGTATCACCTTGATAGTAATTGCTTTTGTTCACTTCACGTTTTATTTTTACTATTTATCACAACAAGCCACATACCCTTATCACAGCCTAAGAGTCTACAGCAGTGTTTCTCAACTCCAGTCCTCAAGGCGCACCAACAGGTCATGTTTTTGGGATTTCCTGCAGATGAAACGGCTGTGGTAATTACTAAGGCAGTGAAACTGCTCAAATCACCTGTGCAAATCAATGGAAATCCCAAAAACATGACCTGTTGGTGCGCCTTGAGGACTGGAGTTGAGAAACACTGGTCTACACCTTACTGGCTCCATCTCAACTAAATAGGTAGCGCCACTACCCCTTATTATATATTTTTTCCATATCTAGTCTCCTTTTTAGGATAGCTGTTCAGGGGGGCAGCAACCTTTCCATTCAGCGCGGATATCTATTGCACCTGTTTGAACTTGTTATCAGTATAAAAGACACCTGTCCACAACCTCAAACAGTCACACTCCAAACTCCACTATGGTGAAGACCAAAGAGCTGTCGAAGGACACCAGAAACAAAATTGTAGACCTGCACCAGGCTGGGAAGACTGAATATGCAATAGGCAAGCAGCTTGGTGTGAAGAAATCAACTGTGGGAGCAATAATTAGAAAATGGAAGACATACAAGACAACCGATAATCTCCCTCGATATGGGGCTCCACGCAAGATCTCACCCCGTGGGGTCAAAATGATCGGTGAGCAAAAATCCCAGAACCACAAGGGGGGACCTAGTGAATGACCTGCAGAGAGCTGGGACCAACGTAACAAAGGCTACCATCAGTAACACACTACGCCGCCAGGAACTCAGATCCTGCCGTGCCAGACGTGTCCCCCTGCTTAAGCCAGTACATGTCCGGGCCCGTCTGAGGTTTGCTCGAGAGCATTTGGATGATCCAGAAGAGGATTGGGAGAATGTCATATGGTCAGATGAAACCAAAGTAGAACTGTTTGGAGGAGAGAGAATGCTGAGTTGCAACCAAAGAACACCATACCGACTGTGAAGCATGGGGGTGGCAACCTCATGCTTTGGGGCTGTTTCTCTGCAAAGGGAACAGGACAACTGATCCATGTACATGAAAGAATGAATGGGGCCATGTATCGTGAGATTTTGAGTGCAAACCTCCTCCCATCAGCAAGGGCATTGAAGATGAAACGTGGCTGGGTCTTTCAGCATGACAATGATCCCAAACACACCGGCCGGCCAACGAAGGAGTGGCTTCCTAAGAAGCATTTCAAGGTTCTGGAGTGGCCTAGCCAGTCTCCAGATCTCAACCCCATAGAAAAACTTTGGAGGGAGTTGAAAGTCCGTGTTGCCCAGCGACAGCCACAAAACATCATTGCTCTAGAGGAGATCTGCATGGAGGAATGGGCCAACATACCAGACACAGTGTGTGAAAAACTTGTGAAGACTTACAGAAAATGTTTGACCTCTGTCATTGCCAACAAAGGATAAATAACAAAGTATTGAGATGAACTTTTATATGATATTGACCAAATACGGTACTTATTTTCCACCATAATTTGCAAATAAATTCTTTCCAAATCAGACAATGTAATTGTCTGGATTTGTTTCCACATTTTGTCTCTCATAGTTGAGGTATACCTATGGTGACAATTACAGGCCTCTCTCACCTTTTTAAGTGGGAGAACTTGCACAATTTGTGGCTGACTAAATACTTTTTTGCCCCACTGTAAATAATTTACATATATATAAAAATCACACGCATACACATGAAATGTTTCTTGATTTTAGTTTGGAAAGCAAGAAATGGCACAATAATAAAGAGTTACATAGAGTTACATAGTGTGCAGACAGGCATTGTTGTATGGGTATTCCCAGAATAGTAAACATCACGAGCTAGTCATCAATTTTGACAAGCAAAAAGCTATTCAGGGCCATACCAGTCTCAACAAGATATGCATTTGTTCATTTATCTCTGGGTCCACACATAAGGTAGGAGTAGATTAGTGGCTCTATAGCAACACATGTTCTCACCCCATCTATATATTCCTCCTTTGTTACTCAGGGACCTACTTCAGCACGACAAAGAGGATCAGGACTTCAAAAAATTACTGTTTTCTCACCATCTGCAGTAGGCAGAGAACAGTGGAATAGCTGCAGCTATCCTGTCAGCTCTACTTTTAACATCTCAGATGACGCAGGATCAAATCCTGCTCAACCTGCAGGCATTGGCCTTCCTTCATAATATGGCAATGGTGAGTGCTCACCTCCAGACAGTTGCACAATTAGAAGCCCAGCTAATGCTATGAAAACCAAGAAGGGAGGAGAAGAAAGTGGCAAAAGTTCTTCCCCCCTGCTGTGTAGCTGCCCTCTTCTCACTTGCCATCCTTAGAGCAGCTTCTCTCTTTCTGCCTACCTCTATCAGTGATATTAAAGTCATGCCGATTTCTCTAAAAGACTCTCTGCACAAACGTCCAACATGCTCAATGGCATCACTAATGGGGTACAAAATTTGAGCATTAGGATATGGCATGTGGAAAATAAAGTTAGCAATACAGGCAGTCCCCGGGTTACAAAGATAGGGTCTGTAGGTTTGTTCTTAAGTCTAATTTAAGTCGGAACAGGTACATTTTTTACGTGTAGCTCCAGCCAAAAAAAATATATTTACGTTAGTTTGGGTAGCACAGGGGAGGGTTAACACCCCTGTATCATTTGTTTTTCTGTCTGTGCCCCTGTTCAGAAGATTTCATCTAGCTTCCTGTCCCTATGACAATTGGATTTTAAAAAATTTGGGTTGTTGTGGAAACAAGGTTTGGTGATAAAGCTTCAGTTGAGACACTTATCCCATGATAACTCTTACAGGAGTGGAAGGGGGAGATTTCCTCTCACGTCCTGTTGTCTCCCTCCATTTGTAAGTAAGAGTTGTTTTTAAGTCAGATGTTTGTAACCCAGGGACCACCTTTATTTGAAAGCGCACAATTTAGTAGATTCTCACAAGCAAATATCAAAGATAGGTCTAGGCACAATAACAAAGCTTAGAGGTATACCCAAAATGATCATATAAATGCTACTGCATGACTTCCTGCACCAACTTCTATCTGAATTGTTACCCTACTTGAAAGAATCCAATTTTTTTATTGATAAAGCACACTGTATACCAAAACCCTCATTGCTCTCTGAGATCACACCTTGGTAAGTGCTTGCAAGAATTAATTTCTACCATTTAAAAAAGCGAGCAATGAGGCCAGCTAGAAATAACCCTCCTGTCAAAAAAATGTCTCTGCCGTCAACCTCTTTGGGAACTTCTCCGCTGCCACAATCCAAACCAGTTCCTGACTCTGGCCTAAGCACTTGGAAACCATAAAATCCTCTAGAAATAGAGACATCCCAACAAACTAGATGTCATCAAACAGGGAAAATCATACACCATCCACTCACTGGACATAGTCTTACAACTCACAAAAGAATGGCCTATCCTTTCCCCTAATGCCCCCCTACCCAAAAATTCCACTCCACAAGGTCTGATCCTGAAACCTCCTCCCAGTTCTCCTGTTTCAGGTATGCTTCATTACTTACAACTTTTTTGTGCCCCCACTAGGAACTCTCCCCTGGCCTCTTGTTTCACCTGCGATTCTTTTCTTTATCTTTTTGCTCTTCGTCTGGACTTCCTTTTTTGCCCTTGGATCTCTACTGACTGCATCCTTGCGACATTCTATGGATTATTTTCTCTGCAAATGTAAGGTACTGTGTCCACCTAACCTATATACTAGCCATCTACAGCAGTTCCCACTCACCATGAGTATCAAAATTATCTCTCTTAATGTGAGAGGTCTTGACAGTCCTCACAACTGGGAGAGCAGTAAAGCAGGAAATAACAGCCCTGAAAGGGAACATAATTGTCTTACAAGAGACACGCTTTGCGAGACAAAAAGTTCCCGCCTTGCACCTTAAGAACTTTTCACATATTTTTAGGCAAATTCAGAAAATGAGAAGGCAGGAGTGCTTATAGCTATAGGTGCATCTCTCACCTTTAAACCCATCGGAGGCAAGAATGTTCATTACGTAGTTATCAGTATGGACACAGAGTGGGGCTTGGTAGAGAGCAAGCATGCAGGAGTGTCCCCATAACAAGTGGCTTGCTATGTGGACATTTATGGCAGTGACTTAAGAAGAGGAGGATTGGGGCTGTTCTGTGCAAATACATTGCATAGGAGCAGGTAAGTATGACATGTTTGTTATTAAAAATAAATAACCCTTTACAATCACTTTAAACATAGGTTAACTGGTTCCTGAGTCACAGCCCTCGAATATAGCCCAAATCTTTAAAAATATTCTTCTTTATAGGACTTGAAATCAGATGGTTGTATCATGAAACCTACCCATTTACAAATAAAAATAATTCCACCACTCAATATCCCTACCTAAATTTATAATTTTTCAACTTAAAAACCTTTCTCACCCGTTTACTATCCAGGAGATCTAGAAAGTTAGACAGCTGGGTATCAATGGCTTCCCTAATGAATACTATCAGAAACAGTCACTTTAACCCCCTACCGTATTTAGTTGCGATATACAACCTAGCATTAACCACAACCGATTTCCAAAAAAGAATGCGGCAGGTAGTAATTACCACTCTTCCCAAACCAAAAAAGGATCTCAGCTTCACACATAACTATAGGCTTATTGTTCCTCTAGATCAGGGGTGTCCAAACTTTTTTCAAAGAGTGCCAGATTTGATGAAGTGAACAAGTGTGAGGGCCGACCATTTTGCCTGATATTCTTTAAACCATTAAAATTCGGTCTAAGTGTGTTCGTCTGAGCACTAATACACTGCCCAACAAGAATTCTCTTGCCTTTGTCGCGCTCGTTCCCGACACACAGATGAATGCTCTGCTCTTCAGGGGTACCGTTAGTCCTTAATGGTACCCCACACATTGGAAAACGTGGGGTGCTTTTGGTGCAGTGCAATTTAAAAAAAAAAAAAGGTCGGGGACTTTTCCCTGCATTTTTGTGGGTAGGGAAGCCCATTAAAATTAATGGGCTGCCCTACACGCAGCACGCAGCCACACAGATGTGAACCAAGGGCTTGTTCACATGTCAGGTTGGAGGGGCAGTAAAACCACATGGTTGAGCTGTGTTTACCACCCCCAACTTCTCCCCCTTTAGCTGCAGAGGCAGCAGCTGGGGGTGTACACATGCTGTGGCTGCAGCTGGAGGTATACCCAGGGTGAATAGTGCTGCGCTGAAACTACCCCGCAACTGTGTGCATTGCACTGTTGCAGTATAGGCTTTACTGCCTGTGAAATGCCTCTGAAAAGCGATCTGTGCATGGATTGCTTTTCAGAAGAGCAGCAGTCCTCACAAACAAGCCCTACAAAAGCAGTTCTGATGGTACAGGCATTAAATGTAACATACACACACATGCACACGCACACACATACATACAGGCACACAAACACATACAGACAGACACTCACATGTATAAAGCCCTTTTAAAACGAATCTAGCTTCTAAGAACCTTTGCAGTTTCCTCATTCAGCCGGGTACTGCACTCTAGGGGGAAGCAGAGAGCACAGCACACTCCCCTGCACTCTCACTTTTGAAGCTGACAGAGCTTCTCACAGTGCCGATGTACAGTTCGGCAGGGGATCGAGAGATCGGGCTCATCTGACAGCCCTTATCTCCCCTGATCCCGCGGCACACCTGAGAATCAGGGGGACCGTTCAAAACCGGCCCGCGGGCCGCAATTGGCCCGCGGGCCGGACTTTGGACATGCCTGCTCTAGATCATATTGTTTGTCATTTGGGTGCTGTAGATGAGAAAATGTGTACCCCGCCAACTCGCATTGCAGTGTTCAGGCTTTTATAACTGGCCTGCAAACAAACTGACCACTTTTGGGATGTCACCATAACATATATTAGGAGGCATGTTGAGTTTTTCATTTTCTGTAAATTTTTTGTAAACTGAAGAATTATTAATTTTATTTAAGGGCCCTTTCACATGTGCGGACCGTTCAGATCCGCCTGTCAGTTTTTTTTAGGCGGACCTGAACTGGTGCTCCATGTACCTCTATGGAGCGTCGGATATCAGTGGTGACATGTCCGCTGACATCTGATCAGCCCTGATTCAATCCTCTCTGCTAAAGTGTGACGGATGCAAACCCTAATTTTGCATCCGTCTGGGGGATCGGATGAAAACGATCTCCATAGAGGAGAGCAGAGATCTAACTGGTCCGTTTCTGCAGTGTGCAGAGACGGACTAGTCATCCGCCGGGTCAACAGGGATCAACGGACCGATCCCCGCTGAGCGACCGGATGTCCAAAGACAGATCCACACATGTGAAGGGTGTCACGCCGTGTCTGGGACCTGGTGATCCTGGGACCTGGTGTTCATAGTCTGTTTCCTATGTCCTGAACCACCAGGGAACTAACTAGTTTTATGTTTGTTAGCAGTCTTCTCATCAGTGTCCCTATAGATCTCCACTTCCCCTTCCTGTCCGTGCCCTAGTATAGGTTGCTGTTTATGCTGTAGTGGATGCTGTTTGTTTTGGTTGCTGACTTGGCTCGCTCCGGACTTCGATACTTGGATTACCCCTTGGACTTTGCTTATCTTGTTGCCGACCCCTCCTGGCTCGTTCTTGACTTCGATACTTGGATTACCCCTTGGACTTTGCTTATCTTATTTCCAACCCTGCCTGTTTCCGACGCTGCTTCTGGTTGACCCCTGTGTATATCCGCTTTCTTGGATTGTCCTTCTGCCTCCTGGGTTCCTGTCTACTAAACCGTGAGCTGTTGCTGTGGTTTTAGTTAGGCCGTTTGCACCATCCATCGAGGTTCCTTATATTCTGGCTGCAGGATCTCAACCATCCCTCCACCTGATACTGGCATAACAAGACTACCGGTCAGGAAAGCGGAGGGACGGTTGTAGTCTCCTGGCAGACCTGACATTATACTAGGGCCAGATGGACCTCAGCGAGCTGGTGCAGGCAGTCTCTTCTACAGGGTCAGATGTTGGGTGAGCAGACCAATTGTGTACTATCATTGGAGGAGAAATTAGATGCTATCACTTTTATGTTATCATCTTTGGCCACTGCACAGCACATGGTATTAGTCCTGCTACACCAAAAACCCATGAGTCTGGGGTAGGGGAACCTGTAGTTGTGTCTAACCCCGAGGGTTCTCCCGCTCCAAAGATACCTCTCCCTGATAAGAATGATGGGAACCCCTTGGAGTGCAGGGGATTTCTCAACCATTGCCGGTTGCATTTTAGAAATCAACCTTCTGTATTTGCCTCTACCCAAGCCAAGGTGATATTTATTATTTCTTTGCTTAAGGGCAGAGCTCTGTCCTGGGTGCCGCCTCTTCTTGAGAAAGATTTTCCTGTACTTACCGATTACCCCACGTTTATGCAAACCTTTGAGAGAATATTTGACTTCCTGGCAGAGTAAGGGCAGCTGAGGCCAGTATTCTTGACTTACACCAGGGTAAATGCACGGTAGAATCTTATGCCATAGAATTCCGCACACTTGCGGCAGAGACTACCTGGGATAATTGCGCCCTTAAGGCCGCCTTCCGCAGAGGTCTCGTGGAGCGCATTAAAGACGAATTAACCTACTGTGAGATCCCTGTGGCCCTGGAAGATTTCATCAATTTGTGTATCCTGGTGGACACTCGCTTCTCTGAACGTCAGTCTGAGAGGGGGCGCCAGAGACCATTTCTTCCCCACAAATTGGATGCTAAATCTTCCCCTCGACAATCACTAGTCTCTTCTGTTCCTCCTACTGGCGAGTTTCAGCAAGAACCCATGGATGTTGGGGGTTGGGGCTGTGCGTTTGTCTGACGATGAACGTACCAAACGCAGGACCCTAGGCCTCTGTTTATATTGTGGAAAGCCGGGTCACTTCCTGCGCTCCTGTCCGGTGCGGCCAGAAAACTCCCGGGCTTAATGGGAGATCGAGGAGCCCCATTAGGCCACCCTGTTCTAAAAACTCCTCTAGAGAGAGTAGTAGTACCGATATACTTGTCTTGGAACAATAAGTGCTGTCCAACAGTTGCCTTCATTGATTCCGGTGCTGGTGGGGTATTTCTCGATAAAGCACTGGTTAAGAGTCTTCAGATTCCGACTGTTCCGAAATTTCCACCACTGTGCGTTACTGCTCTCAGCGGTCAACCTCTTGGTGATGGACTTATCACTCTCGAGACCAAGCCCCTTTCCGTCCTGGTGGGTGCTCTGCATTCCGAAGTTTTATCGTTTGACGTCATTCCATCTCCTAAGTATCCTGTAATTCTTGGGTTCCCTTGGTTATGTAAACATAACCCATCAATTGGCTGGTCCACTGGTCAAATTTCTGCCGGGAGCACCTCTTATCAGGTTCACGGTCTCCAAAAATTTGTATGTAATAAAGTGTCCATTTTTGAAGTCTCTACTGTCCCTGAACTACCTGAGGCCTATGCAGACTTTGCGGATGTATTTTCTGAAAAGGAAGCAGAGGGGCTCCCTCCACATCGCCCTTACGACTGTGCCATAGACCTGCTTCCCGATTCTCCCCTTCCTAAGTGGAGAACCTATCCTCTTAATCTTGCAGAAACAAAGTCAATGGAGGAATACACTGAAGACAGTCTAAAGAAAGGTTTCATCCAGCCTTCCTCCTCTCCTATGGGAGCTGGGTTCTTTTTTGTGGAGAAAAAAGATGTAGGACTTAGACCCTGCGTTGACTACAGATCTCTCAACCGTATTACTGTAAAAAAAAACGGTATCCACTTCCCTTAATTACGGAGTTGTTTGACCGTGTCCAGGGGTCAAAGATCTTCACCAAACTGGACCTTCAGTCAGCATATAACCTCATTAGAATCAAAGCGGGAGATGAATGGAAGACAGCTTTTAATACTAGAAGGGGGCATTACGAATGTCTGGTTATGCCTTTTGGGCTTCGCAATGCTCCCGCTGCTTTTCAGGAGTTTGTGAATGATATTTTCAGGGATCTACTTGACTCTTTTGTTGTTGTCTATTTAGATGATATACTCATTCACTCTAAAGACTTAAAGCTTCACTGTTGCCATGTTCGCACTGTTCTCCAGCGTTTAAGAGATCAAAGGCTGTACGCCAAACTTTCCAAGTGGTCCTTTGAACAATCGGAAATACCTTTCTTAGGTTATATAATTTCATCTAATGGATTCCAGATGGACTCCAAGAAATGTGATGCTATCTTACAATGGCCTAGACTTTCTACCTTAAAGGAAATACAGTGTTTTATTGGATTTTGTAACTACTACCGCAAATTTGTAAAGAAATTCTCCAAAATTTTGGCTCCCATCACTGTCCTCACAAAAAAAGGAAACAAATGCTCTCAGTGGCCTCCTGAAGCTCTGGAAGCTTTCGATCTCCTAAAATCTGATTTTTGCTCTGCTCCTGTTCTTCGCCATCCTCAGCCTTCGGCTCAATAATTCTTGGAAGTTGATACGTCCGAAGTAGGTGCCGGAGCAGTGTTATCCCAACGAGAACCTACTTGTAACAAGTTGCATCTGGTTGCCTTTTTCTCTAAGAAATTCTCTGCTGCAGAACAAAAAATAGGATTTTTATAACAGCTTACCTGTAAAATCCTTTTCTTAGGAGTACATCACGGGACACAGAGCGACATAGTCATTACTAATGGGTTATATAGATACCGTCAGGTGCTGGCACTGGCAACTTCCAAAACCGGAAGTACCCTCCCCTATATAAGCCCCTCCCATCCGGGAGCACCTCAGTTTTGTAGCAAAGCAATAAGTGTCCACAAAGAGGGGCGGGAGCTCTGTGTCCCGTGATGTACTCCTAAGAAAAGGATTTTACAGGTAAGCTGTTATAAAAATCCTATTTTCTTTCTCGTACATCACGGGACACAGAGCGACATAGTCATTACTAATGGGATGTCCTAAAGCAATGCCCAATGAGGGGGGGGATACACCATATATAAGCTGAGCGCTATCAGACATGAGGATCTTTTACGGCCTGCAACACACTGCGCCCAAAGGCGACATCCTCCTGACTTCTAACGTCCACCTGGTAGAACCTAGTAAACGTGTGAACTGAAGACCACGTTGCGGCCTTACAGATTTGAGCCAGGGAGGCCTGGTGATGCACTGCCCATGAAGTTCCAACTGCTCTCGTGGAGTGCGCTCTAACTTTGAACGGAGGCGGTCTCCTTCTCAAGCCATAAGCTTGCATAATGACCTGTCGAATCCACTTGGCTAAAGTAGATTTTGACGCTGCCTGACCCTTTCTGGGGCCTTCCGGCAGAATAAACAAAGTATCCGTTCTGCGAATCTGAGCAGTGGCTTTTAGATAAGCTTTAACTGCTCTTACTACATCCAAAGAATGCAATAACTTTTCCTCTACCGAAGTAGGTTTGGGGAAAAAAGAAGGAAGAACCACATCTTGGTTCAAATGAAACCTCGATACCACCTTAGGAAGAAAGGCTGGATGAGGACGTAACACTACTCTGTCCTTATGGATAACCAGATATGGCTCCCTACAGGACATAGCTGCTAATTCCGATACTCTTTTAGCCGAACAAATGGCTACTAGAAAAATCAATTTCCTGGTGAGAAGCACCAAGGAAATATGCTGTAATGGTTCAAATGGTTGTTTCTGTAGAACCGACAGAACCAAGTTTAGATCCCATGGACATATGGGAATATTAACCGGAGGACTAATACGCATCACTCCTTGTATAAAGGCTTTGACTAGTGAATGCGAAGCCAAGGGCCTTTGAAAAAATATTGACAAGGCCGAAAT
Organism: Rana muscosa; assembly: GCA_029206835.1. Classification (NCBI taxonomy): domain Eukaryota; kingdom Metazoa; phylum Chordata; class Amphibia; order Anura; family Ranidae; genus Rana; species Rana muscosa. Next base: position 804,594,958 of record CM055117.1, on the reverse strand, counting down.
CTGACCCTTGATAGTACTCAAGGCAAGCTTTCTATCTACAGCCCACTGTAGGAAGTCCAGAATCCTACCTATTACGTACTTATGTGGATGCCATTTCTTGGCCTCACACCACGCGATGTACGCCTTCCAGATTCTATAGTAGATCTGCCTGGATACCGGCTTCCTGGCATTGATCATGGTAGATACCACAGCATTAGAGAGCCCTCTCTTTTTTAGAATGTGGGCTTCAATAGCCAGGCCGTCAAACCTAGGGCTGGTAAGGAAGGGTGGTATATCGGTCCTTGCGAAAGCCGGACGACGTGGGAGAGTCCAAGGACTCCCCACTGAAATTTTACAATCTCCGCGTACCACGCTCTACGGGGCCACGCTGGAGCCACCGGAATCACTGGTTTCTTTTCTACCCTGATTCTGCGGAGTAATCGAGGTAACCATTGTGGCGGTGTGAATGCATATATCAGCTTGAACTGATCCCAAGGGAACACTAGGGCATCCGAGCCGCAAACTAGGGGATCCCTTGTCCGAGAGACAAACCTGTCCCCCTTTGCGTTGAATCTGGATGCTAGAAGATCTACATCCGATGTTCCCCACCGCTGACATATTGTCCAGAAAACCTCGGGGTGAAGGGACCCTTCCTCTGGGCCTAATTGCTGGCGACTTAGAAAGTCCGCCTTCCAATTCTCCACTCCTGGAATGAATACCGCAGATATGGCTGGGACATATTTTTCTGCCCATTTCAGGATGTAATTTACTTCCCTCTGGGCTGCACGACTCCTGGTGCCCCCCTGATGATTGATATATGCCACTGCTGTGGCATTGTCTGATTGCATTCTGACAGGGGACCCTTGGAGTTTGGATGTCCATGCTACTAGGGCATACCGGGCTGCTCGTATCTCTAAGAGATTGATGGGCAGGGCCTTTTCTGCATCCGACCATCTGCCCTGGAGAGACTATTGCTCCAGTACTGCTCCCCAGCCTATAAGGCTGGCATCTGTAGTGACCACCTTCCAAGAAATCGGACTGAAGGATTTCCTTTTTTCCAGATTCTGGGGAACCAACCACCAACGGAGGCTCTTGCGAACGGAAGGGGACAAGGACATTGTAAGTCTAGGGCCTGAACTTTTTTGTTCCAGGCTGACAGTATGGCCCCTTGCAAATTCCTTGAATGGAATTGACCGTAGGGTACTGCTTCGAATGATGCCACCATTTTTCCCAGCAGCCTCATATACAGGCGTATGGACGGCTGTCTTTTTTGTACCCACTAAGTGGATCAAATCTTTCAAAGACAACACCTTTCCTCGAGGCAAGAATATTTTTCTCTGGCCTGAATCCAACCTTAGCCCCAAGTATTCCAGACTTTTGACTGGTTTTTAGGGCTGACTTGTCTCGGTTGATAATCCAACCGTGAGATTCCAGATACTTGATCGTCTTGTGAACGACCACGTCTAGTTTTTTCACTGAGTGGTCTATCAGCAACAAGTCATCCAGATATGCCATTATCATTACACCTTGTGTTCTTAGATTGGCCAATAAAGGGCCAGAATTTTTGTAAACACTCGTGGTGCTGTGGCCAAACCGAAGGGTAAGGCTCTGAACTGAAAATGGCGCCCTTCTACTGCAAAGCGTAGAAATTTTTGGTGGACTGGAAAGATGGGAATGTGCAAATAAGCATCTTTGATGTCGATCGTGGCTAACCAATCCTCCCCTTGTAGGGCAGTGGCCACCGATCGGATCGACTCCATCGGAAAGTCCTGATATACAGGAATTTGTATAGCCCTTTTAGAATTAATATGGGCCTCCCGTCCGCGTTTGCTTCGGGACTGTAAAGAGGTTTGAGTAAAACCCGAACCCTCATTCTTCCAGGGGAACCTCCCTAATTACTCCTTGGAGCAATAGTTGTTCTAGTGCCAACAGGAGGGACTCTCTCTTCCGGGGATCCCTTGGCACGTTTGACCTCAAAAATGGGAAGGAGGAGAGTCTTTTAACTCCAAACTGTATCCCAAACCTACTGCGGAGAGCACCTATCTGTCTTGATCGTGTCCCGCCAGGTCTCTTGCGAACAACTGGAGCCCTCCCCCCCACCCGACTGAGTGGGGGCTTCATGAATTTAACTTTGGGGGAGGTTTTGTACCTCCCCTGACCCAGGGTTTCTCATTACCCTGCTACTGTCCCTGTTTTTTACCCCCGGGATTTGACCGAGGAGGCCGTCGGAACTGTTACACAGCCGATGCCCCAGGGACTGGAGAAGCAGGCCTCTTAAAGAGGGACCTCTAACTCTGCTTTTAACCGGCAAGAGCGTATTTTTACCGCTGGAAATTTTCTGGATATATTTGTCCAGGTTTTCCCTGAATAAGCGTTCACCATGAAATGGGACGCTAACCAGCCATTCTTTACAGGGAGCTTCAGCAGACCAGTTTTTGAGCCATAGGAGCCTACGCATATGTACTATAGACAGCGTAAGGCGGGAGGCCTGATGGACTGAATCCTCTATGGCGTCAACCGCAAAGCCTAAGGCTCTAGGTAGATCAGCTAGGGCAAAGCCTGCTGATCTGTCAAGTCCCTCAAGACCTGTTTCAACTGATCCTTCACTGCTTAGCAGACCCCAATAGCTGCTACTGCTGGTTGTATCACCAAGCAGATTTTCATAAGGACTCCAATCTTTTATCTATTGGGTTCTTGAACATTTGGACATTATCCACTGGACATGTCAGTGATTTATACATACAAGAGATGGCTGCGTCCATTGTAGGGACCTTCCATTTTTCTTTTTGATGAACTTATCCTCCATGGGATAGACCACCGGAAATCTCTTGGGGGAATAAATATTTTCTCAGGACGTTCCCAATCCTGGTAAATGAGCCCTTTCAGTAAAGGGTGAAGTGGAAAAGAACAAACAGTCTGGGGGCTTCTAGCGGCACCAACAAGGATACAGTAGTGGTTGATGGTTCCGCAAGGTGCATTTTTAAATGCTGATCGGACCATGTTAGTCAGAGACTGAACCCATAATCTTTCAGCTTGAGATGCTGAGAAAAGGTTCCCCCACTGTTGATTCCTCTATAACAGAATCAACCTTATCCTGATCCCCTTCAGGCAGGTCGATCCCTGTATGGGACTGTTGCTCTGCTAACAGGCATTCTGAAGGAGGAGACGGAGATCGGGCGTGCTTTCCCTGACAGGGAGGCAGCGATAAATGTTGACAATCTCTCTCTAATCCTCCCAGAGCTGAGGAAAAAACCTCCTCTGTTACATACACAGGAGCAGGTGACTGAGGACAGCCACAGTACCAAGTACCCCTGCGGGGTCTCTACGGTCACTTACCTCTGAACTTCAGGGGAGACTGGTGCAGCAGGAGTATGCCCAAGATCCTCCGAGCCCGATGAGACCCCCTTCGCTTCCTGGAAGATTCAGTTCCGGAGCTTCTGGACGGCATATTCCTAAGCCTAAAACTGAGGTATTCCAGCCGTAATACACCACTTTTACTGAGAATAGTCTAGCACAATTGCTGCTATATCACAGTTGGTGTCTACTAATGTGCCTTTCTAGGGGATGCCTGTATCAACCGCTTGCTGTATGCCTTTAAATGTTGCCAGCTCTGTCTCTGTACTTCATAGCCAGCTCACTACAATATTGTGTTTTTTTTTTTTTTTTTTTTAAACTGCTGGGACGCCCGCACATGCGCAGAAGCGCTGCGGCGCGCACAGAGCGTCATCCCCCAGGCTCCGCCCCCTTTCCCGGCTCACCTCTATATATAGAGGCGCGTGCACGCGCGCGGGCACGTGCGCCTTCGGCGCTAATTTCAAATAGGGTAACAAGGGACAGGAGCCAGGGCCCCTCTTTGCCGCAGGCCGGGGGATGGACGAGCACTGCAACATGGCAGAGGAAGCAGTTTCCTATAAGAGAACTCACCATCTGCCTGGACTTTGCTCTGCTGAGAAGAAGCTAGTCCACATGACAAGAAAACATTCCACAGCGGCCTCTAGTGGACAAACACAGGTACCGCAGTCTAATATATTAAATATATATATATAAAAAAAAATTTTTTTTTTTTTTTTTTTTTTTTCTTGACCACCATTAAAAATTATTACATTTTTTTAGTAGTTACAGGCATGCACAGAATTTTGCGGGAATACCATTAGGTAACAGACAGAAAGACAAATTAGGCTTGGGGGTCCCCCAATAGAACCAAGTTCCTGGGGGCCCCCACTTACCTGTTCCCCGCCGCAGGACTTTGTTTGGTCCACAAAAGCCCAAACTTCACTTATCACGGCAGGCATTGTAATCAAACCTTCAGGGACCGGGTTCCCAAGGATTCCACTCCCCTGGACCTGTATAGCACCCTGCACAGAAAACATCTTGGTCGTGGGTATGACCAGAGCTCTGGATCCCAGGGTCCAGCTCTCCTAAGAGAAGCATTACAGGCAAAACCTTGCTCTTCTCTGCAAGGCCCGGGTACCGACCGTTTAGCTATGAAGCTTTTTTGGTCGGATCCGGAATAGCTTACTGAGGCCCAAAAGAACCTGTACGCAAGCTCAGTGAAAAACACATGTTTCTTCTTGGCCAACACCTTAGACACTGGCAAAAAACTGAGGTGCTCCCGGATGGGAGGGGCTTATATAGGGGAGGGTACTTCCGGTTTTGGAAGTTGCCAGTGCCAGCACCTGACGGTATCTATATAACCCATTAGTAATGACTATGTCGCTCTGTGTCCCGTGATGTACGAGAAAGAAAAGGGAATAGAGAACTCTTAGCTAAAAAAACTAACATTTTCTGAATGGAGACATCTATTAGAAGGTACGGAGCTTCCTGTTGTGGTTCAAACTGACCATAAGAACCTAATCTACTTGGAGAAGGCCCAAAGACTGAATCCCAGACAAGCCCACTGGGCATTATTCTTCACTCGGTTCAACTTTGTGGTAGCGTACATTCCTGGTACTAAGAACACCAAGGCCGATGCCCTGTCTCGGTAGTTCCCTTACGAGAATCTTTAAACTCCTCTGGACCATATTGTTTCTCCGGAACGAATCATTGCTCAACTGGATACTATCCTTCAAAAGAATTTGTTTCCTGCACAATCTCGGGCACCTTCTAGTCTTTCGGTTCCGTCTAACACGTTGTATGAGGCTATCTGGACATCCTGGTGCCAAACAAACCTTCTTATGCCTGAAGTCCCTGGTTTGGTGGCCTACCCTTAAGAAGGACGTAGTAGATTTTGTTAAAGCTTGTACTGTTTGTGAGGCCATCAAGATGCCTCGATCTGTTCCCCAAGGTCTTCTACAACCGTTACCTTTTCCTCACGCTCCCTGGACCCACATTAGTATGGATTTTATTGTGGACTTGCCTGTCTCCAGGGCGAATACTGTCATCTGGGTTGTAGTAGACAGATTTTCGAAGCTGGCACACTTCATTCCCATGCCTACTCTACCTTCTGCCCCAACCTTTATCGAACATATCATCCGTTTGCACGGTATTTCTGTCGATATTGTTAGTGGCAGAGGTCCTCAATTCATATTTTCGTTCTGGAGGGGTTTGCAAACATGTAGGGATCAAGAATTCCCTGTCTTCTGGATACCACCCCCAATCTAATGGTGCAACTGAAAGGGTAAATCAAGATTTAGAGATCTATCTAAGGGCCTATGTGAATGCTGAACATGACAACTGGAGCGAGATGCTACCTCTAGCTGAATTAGCACACAATTCACTATGGCATTCCTCCTTAAAATGTTCTCCCTTTCAAGCTGCCTTAGGGTATCAACCCAGTATTTTTACCTTCCAGTCTTCTCAAGTAGAGGTACCTGCAGCAGCCAACATGGTGACCAAATTAACTAAACACTGGAAAGACATAAGGAAGATTCTGCTCCTGTCTGTGCGCAGATACAAAGGGTATGCGGACCGTCGCAGAAGACCTGCACCCTGTTATCGCCTCAATCAACTTGTCTGGTTATCCACCAAGAACATCAAACTACGACAACCTTCTTCCAAATTAGGTCCTAGATATATTGGCCCCTTTCACATTCTTAGTTAAGTTAACCATGTGGCCTATAAACTTTGTTTGCCCCCACACCTTCGGGATTCCCAATACTGTTCATGTATCCTTGCTAAAGCCCTTTTACAAAAATAGATTTTCTCTACCCTCTAGACGTCCTTCTCCGGTCTGAGTGGATAATCATCAAGAATACGAAATTAGTAAGATTCTCGATTCTCGACATAAGGGCAGTACAGTATCTGGTGGACTGGAAGGGCTACTCTATTGCGGAAAGGACTTGGGTACCAGCTCATGATGTTCATGCCCCACAGCTGGTCAAGTTGTTCCATGTGAAACACCCATTCAAACCCAAATAGGTTGGGGGGCATCTTTGTGTAGAGGGTACGGTCACGCCGTGTCCGGGATTTGATCCAGAGACCTGGTGTTCATAGTCTGTTTCCTATGTCCTGAACCACCAGGGAACTGGTTTTATGTTTGTATCCTATTTATTTTCTACTTCACTAGTTGGGCTGTTTTCTCCACCCTGGGACCAGCTGTTAGCAGTCTTCTCATCAGTGTCCCTATAAATCTCCACTTCCCCTTCCTGTCCGTGCCCTAGTATAGGTTCCTGTTCATGCTGTAGTGGATGCGGTTTGTTTTGGTTGCTGACTTGGCTCGTTCCGGACTTCGATACTTGGATTACCCCTTGGACTTTGCTTATTTTGTTTCCAACCCTGCCTGTTTCCGACGCTGCATCTGGCTGACCCCTGTGTATATCCGCTTGCTTGGATTGTCCTTCCACCTCCTGGGTTCCTGTCTTCAGCCTCTACTAAACCGTGAGTTGTTGCTGGGGTTTTGGTTAGGCTGTTTGCACCATCCATCGTGGTTCCTTATCTTCTGGCTGCAGGATCTCAACCGTCCCTCCACCTGATACTGGGATAACAAGACTACCGGTCAGGAAAGCAGAGGGGCGGTTGTAGTCTCCTGGCAGACCTGACAAAAGGGGCCTATGTCGTAATATTAACACGTTATTTGTACACTCCAAAACACATTCTGCTACTCCTCCCAAGAATGGGGATACCACGTGTGAGACTTTCATAGCTTAGCCACACAGAGGGGCTGAAAATCCAAGGGGCACTTTTGGATACTCAAGGAGTATCTTATTTTCTGAAAACCCATCACATTTTTGGAGGCCCTGGAGCACCGGGACAGCGAAAACAACCAATAAATAACCACATTTAGGAAAGCAAACACCCCCAATGTATTATCTAAAAGCGTGTCTTTTGAAGACTATTTTTTGGCCACAAAGTTACTGGAATATGTGTAATGAAAATGTATTTTTTACACAAAGTTGTCAAGATATTTCTAATACACAGCATAGGCATACTTAGAATTACAACCCAAAACACATTCTTCTACTCGTCCAGAGTATGACGATGCCAGGTTTTAGACTTTTTCACCGTTTGGACTGGAACGTACTGGACATTGGATCATGTGTATCGCACAAATAAACCAATGGTTTTAAAACCAAAATACTGTACTGGTCACCTCTGTACGAGTGTTCAGGGAATATTGCTTAATGTAGTGTCACTGTGAACCGGTAAAAGGGAAATGTGTGCCGCTCAGGCTACAAGGGAAAGCAATCCTGTGTCCACCACTGTGAATGCAGGCCAGGTAAGGAGCTTGTCTCACATTGGGAGTGTGGCCTGGCGGGAGCACAGGCTAAGACTGTCATTCATTCCAATACCAGTGGTTCTGCATTGATGAGCGGCTTCATGGGATCCATCCTTTGCTCATTAGTGTAGTGTCACCCATAGCACTCCCAGTTCCTGGAAGCCAAGCAAGGCTAGTCCACTAGTATGTGGCTGCTCCACGAATGCCATGTTCACTGGCCAGGAAGTACAGAAGGCTGAAGATGTGGCTGTCCACAGGGGATGGCTGGCACTGGTTTCTGGTAGTCAGTCAGACGTGCAGATGGGTCAGTTCAGGTGGCAGACAGGGACATGGTCAGCAAACAGGCTCAGGATTGGTCTAGGCAGCAGGCAGAAATGTGGTCAATAAACAGACCAGTGTTAGTTCAGTCAGCAGGCAGTGGCAACACTGCACTGGTGTGATGGCAATCAGAAACACTGTTGCTGCCTTACAGTGGTCTGGTGATACTAGGGACTAGTGTGGTGGCAGCAATCCGAAACACTGCTGCTGACTTATGCTAGTCTGGTGACACAGACTGGTGTGACGACAATCAGGGACACAGCTGGTGGTTTACAGTGTCGTGGTGACACTGACTGGTGCTGCGGAGATAACACAGTTTCTGGCATACACTGGCCTGGTGACATTGAGACTGGTGTGGCAGTAACCAAGACAACTGTTGCTGGCTGCACTGGTCTGGTGTGGTAGCAATCAGTAACAGTGATTGTAGATATAATGGTCTGGCGACACTGACTTGTGTGGTAGTAATTGGAGACAATGACTGGCTGCAAGATTACGGTTCATTCACACATGAGGTTGTGGGGTGGCAAAACCTTGCAGTTGAGCTGTGGTTTTACTGCCCCTCAACCGATACCACCTTTTTGCTGCATAGACACCCGAGGGGTGTACACATGCCACGGCTGTGGTGCCTTGCTTCATTATAACCCCTGTATGCCCACCGATATCAACTCATTAACGTGAAAGGGGGTGCTTGTGTAAGGTTCAAGGGGTTAAAGCAGGTGGTGAGGAGGTGATACAAGGCCTCCCCACTGCCGGTCAAATGCCCTCTATAGAGAAATCCGCACACAGATCACCCCTCAGAGCATCACACATGTCAACAAGTCCTTATGGTGACACTATGACTGGTATGGCAGTGATCAGGGACACCGACTGGTGTGGCAGTGATCAGGGGTACTGTGATTGGGCCGTAGTGATTAGGGACACTGACTGGCAGCACTGGTCTGGTGGCATTGTACTACTGTGGCAGTGATCAGAGATAATGGCTGGAGACACTTGCATACAGTGAGCAGCCAGATCAGAGCAGAAATGTATCTAGGATAAACTCATACATTTAGCACAATATATAAAACTTTTTTTTTTTTTTTTTTTAATTCCATGAAAAAAAATATTTTCCTGAACTGAATCAAAAAGCTATTGGTGACGGCTATCAAGGTCTATTGACATGCAGTAGGAGTATTTCTATGTTCCAGTGTCATGGCAACTGTTCTAGCAACAAAAACTAAATGTAAATTAAAAAAAAGTCTTGCAACATGAATGTGAAAAACTCCATAACATATGATATAAAACATAACAGACCCGAATGGTAACATTTCATTATTACTGTATATGCAAAGAATTAATAAGTCGTGTATTACAATGCACACATTTAGCATGTTACTATAATTGTTGTTTCAATAAAGGGTGAATAAACCCTTAGGATTTTCATACAAAATCGGAATGCTGAAAAGCACCGTTATTCACCCCAGATCAAAATCAAGATATATTACTTAATTTGGTATACCTTTTAATTTAAGTCTCAAAGGCTACCTAGTGGCTACTTGAAACGCACGTCAAGTGCCTTATTTTGAAATGAGCAGCCAGGGTTGTTAGGACAAAAGGAGTATTTTTTTCATAATTAAAAAAAAAAATCAGCTATAGACAGAGAAGAAAAACTTAAGAAGAGAAGTAAATAAGTAAAAGCATTAAGTAATGTTTTTAAACTTAAACATCCATGTTTGAAATTTATATTTCAGAGGGTGAAAAATAAAAACATTATATAAATACAAACCTGGAGCTGAAGAAAATTATATTGTAGTCCTCCAACAATTGGGCTAAATCTAACAATTCCCCTTTCTTCTGCAGCTGTGGTTATAGCATCCAGGAGTTTTTCCAAACTAGAAGGCAACAAGATACATCATAGCAAAAGATAAAAATGTCATTGTAACAAACAGCCAACACAAAAATTCAAAATCAATTTATAACACTAAAAAAGTATAAACTTAGCAGATTGCTGCAAGGACACAGCAAAGTTTATGATGACAGTATTGTTTGTTATCGTCTTGTTTCAGTATTCTTCATAAATTCAACAAATCTAATTAAATCACTTCAAGCAGATGGCTTGGAACAAAGAACATAAGAAATCCCAATTCACTCTAGCACAGAAGTGAGGGTAAAAAATATTTATTGCATGTTAACAGTGTACTTCTGTCCTGTAAGAGATACACTACCGAACAAGGCATAATTAATTCACTTTTCAAAGGTAACATCTTACCATGCAATTGTTGTATATCTCCCAGATGAGGTAAAGCAATTACATTGTAATTGTTATTGATGAGAACACATTGACTTGTAACTATTAAAAAACAAATTAATGGGAAAAAAAAAATCCTTGAAAATTATTGTTTCAGTAAAATATCTTGAAACCAAACCAACTTTGTGTCTTCATCATGGATAACCATTCTACTAGAAAACAGAACAAGAAATGATTGTGAATAACATAAGTACTTACATGTTCTCTTCACCAACAATACAAATGGCAGATAATAACTTGACTACGTCAGTCATCATGTTAGGCCTCTTGGGATCCATGGCTTTGGCCAATAAAGAAAGGCTCCTTTCTTCACTCATGATCCTTTCCAAGCCATACTGTAATAAACATGTAAAAAAAAAACATGTAATCAGCAATTCATATACTTACAAATAAAAAGAGAAAATGTGACTTTCCTGTAAATTTCATATCTTGGAGTACAATACAGGACATAAGCAAAGCACAGCATTTATAGACCCTGGGTTATAGGCTAATAACTGGCAAGGCTTTTGAGGATACGCCCCCTGGGTGCTTCCCCTATAACCCCACTCCACTCCGTGAGTCCTCCATTGTCCTCTATTGCAGCAAGCAATAAAGAGTAACCAATGAATGAAAGGGAGGGTGGACTGTATCCTGTACTGTACTCCAAGTTATGGAATTTAAAGGCAAGTCCAAATTCCTTGCATCTTCATCATGCCGTACAGAACACAGGCAATGTATTAATAAACACTGGTACATCACCAAGCAAGTAATGAGAAGAGTGGCCAACAACTAGGCAAAAAGAACTATGTCAAAAGCCTCAAAACAACAAGGGTCAATAAGACCCAATTTTAGAATGCTGTCGCAAGAACCTTGCCGCAGAAAGCCACATCTGCAGAAAATGGTTGGACATTTACCGGCAAGAACTTTAAGAATACATGAACAGAGGACCAGGTAGAAGCCCAACACGGCTGAGCTACAGAGGCCTAGTGCTGAAATGCCCCGGAAACTCCCACCAATCTGGTGGAATAGGTGTGTAAGGCCCCTTTCACACTGAGGCGTTGAAAAAACGCTCAAAAATTATAGGATTTTGTACCTCGATTTTACCGCGATTTTACCGCGATCGCGGTAAAAATAGCGCTAACGCGTATGCGTTTTTACCACGATTTTACAGCGTTCGGGCTAAAATTAGCGCGAACGCGGTAAAAACGCATAGGCGTTAGCGCTATTTTTTAACATAACGCTTATGCCTATGCGTTTTTACCGCGTTTTTACCGCGAATCCCATTCATTTCAATGGGGATAGGCGTTTTTACAGCGATATTTTATGCGCCCTAAAGTTGCTCTAAAAAAGCTGTTTGCAGGATTTTTTTCAACGCCCAGCCAGCAAAACGCCTCAATGTGAAAGCCCTCAGAGATTTCACATTGAGAATGCTGGGGCAGGATTATTTCAGGCCTTATTACAGCACTATTTTTACCGCGAAAACGCGGTAAAAACGCCTCAGTGTGAAAGAGGCCTAAAGGTGCAGAAGTTTGGTCTTTGAGAGTTTTTCTTGGACTTGGGAAGTAGGGTGTCCCTTGCAAGGTTCTGAGGAGAGGACAAATAGGGAGTCTGTCTCTCTGTGATATCATGACAAATTCCACTATCTGCTTAACTATAAATAATCAAACAAAATATGTATAAAAACTGATGCAAAAATAACATACAATAAATTAAAATTCCCAGAGTGCAGCCGTATTAACACCCCTCAAAAATTTGTGTTAAACGAGCCATCTAAAACACCTCAAATTACAGTGTTCCACACAAGTTTACATCAGTAGGAAAGTGGGCAAATAATCTTCACAATATGCAAGGAAATCCCAAAAAATGTAAATAACAATGTCTCTCAATCAAAAAAGCAATACACTTCATGTCAGACTAGGTCTTCAAATAATAAACTCGACAGGTATATATACCTCTTCATTAAATGTGACATCCACCCCAAAAAGTGATCATAGCAATCTTCTTCTCGTAAACAATGGTGTGTCTCTAAAAGTGCTTCCCTCCACTGACCACCAACGCTTTACAAAATATGTTGGGGGGGAGCCCAATTGTGTGTGTAGGACTAGCAAGCAAAGCGGAGGACTGTCATGTGCAGTGTGGACAGGCGTGTGTCTGGTGCAGGGAAAGTGCCTCTGCATTCTGGGAGAGCGGTTAGTCTGTGCAGTGTGTAAATTGCTGTTTACTTTTGTAAGAGAAACCTTGCTTCTTTTTCGTACATCACGGGACACAGAGCGACTTAGTCATTACTAATGGGTTATATAGATACCTTCAGGTGCTGGCACTGGCAACTTCCAAAACCGGAAGTACCCTCCCCTATATAAGCCCCTCCCATCCGGGAGTACCTCAGTTTTTTTGCCAGTGTCTAAGGTGTTGGCCAAAGAGTAACGTGTTTTCACTGGGCTTGCGTACAGGTTCTTTTATGGGCCTCAGTAAGCTGTTCCGGATCCGACCAAAAAAGCTTCATAGCTAAACGGTCGGTACCCGGGCCTTGCAACAGAAGAGCAAGGTTTTGCCTGTAATGCCTCTCTTAGGAGGGCTGGACCCTGGGATCCAGAGCTCTGGTCATACCCACGACCAAGATGTTGTCTGTGCAGGGTGCTATACAGGTCCAGGGGAGTGGAATCCTTGGGAACCCGGTCCCTGAAGGTTTAATTACAATGCCTGCCGTGATAGGTGAAGTTTGGGCTTCTGTGGACCAAACAAAGTCCTGCGGCGGGGAAAAGGTAAGTGGGGGCCCCCAGGAACTTGGTCCTATTGGGGGACCCCCAAGCCTAATTTGTCTGTCTGTTACCTAACGGTATTCCCGCTAAATATCTGTGCATGCCTGTAACTACTGGAAAATGTTAAATTTTAACAGTAGTCAAGAAAAAAAAAAAAAAAGGAGACCGCGGTACCTGTGTTAAACCACTAGAGGCCGCTGTGGTCCATTTTTTCTTGTCATGTGGATCTTTTTCTTTTCAAGTCAAAAGATCCAGGCAGTTGGTAAGTTCTCTGTGGGAATCCACTTCCTCTGCCCTGTTGCTGCGCTCATCCACCGCACAGGCCCTCCGGCAAAAAAGGCCCTGGCTCCTAGTCCCTGCTTATTTTTCAAAAAAAGCGCAGAAGGCGCACGGGCGTGCGCGTGTGCGCGTGCACGCGCCTCCTATGTAGAGATAAGCGAAAAAAAGGGGCGGGGCTGGTGGATGACGCTCGATGTGCGCCGCGGCGCTTCTGCGCATGTGCAGGCGTCCCAGCATGGATAAAAGACACAGTACAAGTGTCAGCTGGATGCAAACAGAGCTAGCAACAAAACGGTGGCACACAGAGGCGGTTGATGCAGGCATCCCCATAGAAAGGCACTTTAGTGGACACCAGCTGGTATATAGCAGCAACTGTGCTAGACTATTACCAGTAAAAGTGGTGTATGACGACGGGAATACCTCAGCTCTGTGCTTAAAGGATATGTCGTCCAGACGCTCTGGAAATAAATCTTCCAAGAAGCAAAAGGGGTCTCCATCGGGCTCTGAGGATTTTGGGCATGCTTGTACTGCACCAATCTCCCCTGAAATTTCAGAGGTTAGTAGCCGTAGGAACCCCGCAGGAGTACCTGGTGCTGCGGCTGTCCCCAGTCCACCCGCTCCTGTATATATAACAGAGGAGGTTTTTTCCTCAGCTCTGGGAGGATTGGAAGAGAGATTAACAGCATTGATCGCTGCTTCCCTGTCACAGGGAAAGCGCGTCCGATCTCTGTCTCCTCCTTCAGAGTACCTGTTAGTGGAGGAACAGCCCCACACAGAGATCGACCTACCTGAAGGGGATCAGGATGAGGTTGATTCGGTTATAGAGGAATCAACAGTGGAAGAACCTTTCTCAGCATCTCAGGCTGAAAGATTATGGGTTCAGTCTCTGGCTAACATGGTCCGATCAGCATTTAAAATGCCTCTTGCGGAGCCATCAACCACTACTGTCTCCTCGCTGGGGTCGCTAAAAGCTCCCCAGACTGTCTGTTCCTTCCCAATCCACCCCTTATTGGAAGGGCTTATTTACCAGGATTGGGAGCATCCTGATAAAATATTTACTCCCCCCAAGAGATTTCCGGTGATCTATCCCATGGAGGATAAGTTCATACAAAAATGGAAGGTGACCACAGTGGACGCAGCCATCTCTTTTGTGAATAAATCACTGACATGTCCAGTAGATAATGTTCCATTGTTCAAAGACCCAATAGATAAAAAACTGGAGCCTTTACTAAAATCTGCTTTCTCTACAGCAAGCATGGTGACACAACCTGCAGCAGCAGCTATTGGGGTCTGCCAAGCAGTGAAGGATCAGTTGAAACAAGTCTTAAGGGACTTACCAGATCAGCAGGCTCTTGCCCTAGCTGACCTACCCAGAGCCTTGTGTTTTGCGGTGGACGCCATAAAGGATACAATCCAACAGGCCTCCCGCTTTACGCTGTCTGTAGTACATATGCGTAGGCTTCTATGGCTCAAAAACTGGTCTGCTGAGGCTCCCTGTAAGAAATTGCTGATTAGCTTCCCATTTCATGGAGAACGCTTATTTGGAGAAGATCTGGACAAGTATATCCAGAAAATTTCTGCCGGTAAAAGTACACTCTTGCCGGTTAAGAACAAAGTTGGAAGTCCTTCTTTTAAGAGGCCTACTTCTCCAGTCCCTGGCACATCGGCTGTGAAACTGTTCCGACGGCCTCTGCGGTCAAATCCAGGGGGCAGAAATCAGGGACAATCACAGGGTAACAAGAAACCCTGGGTCAAGAGAGGTACGAAACCTCCCCCCAAGTCAGGAAGGGTTGCCCCCACTCAATCGGGTGGGGGGAAGACTTCAGTTGTTCACAGAGACCTGGCGGGACACCATCAGAGACAGATGGGTGATCTCCGCAGTAAGTCTGGGATACAAGCTGGAGTTAAAAGACACTCCTCCTGCCCATTTTATGAGGTCAAACGTGCCAAGCGATCCCCAGAAGAGAGGATCCCTCCTTCTGGCACTAGAACAACTATTGCTCCAAGGTGTAATCATGAAGGTTCCCTTGGAAGAATGCGGGTTCGGGTTTTACTCAAACCTCTTCACAGTCCCCAAACCAAATGGGGACGTGAGGCCCATATTAAATCTAAAAGGGCTAAGCAAATTCCTACATATCAGGACTTTTCAGATGGAGTCGATCCGATCGGTGGCCACCACCCTACAAGGGCAGGAATGGTTAGCCTCGATCGACATAAAGGATGCTTATCTGCATATTCCCATCTTTCCGGCCCATCAGAAATTTCTACGCTTTGCAGTAGAAGGGCGCCATTTTCAGTTTAGAGCCTTACCTTTCGGTCTGGCCACAGCACCACGAGTGTTCACAAAAATTCTGGCCCCACTATTGGCCAATCTAAGAACACGGGGTGTAACGATAATGGCATATTTAGACGACCTGCTACTAATAGACCACTCAGTGGAAAAACTGGAAGTAGCTATTCACGAGACAATCAAGTATCTGGGATATCACGGTTGGATTATCAACCGAGACAAGTCAGCTCTAAGACCAGTCAAAAGTCTGGAATACTTGGGGCTAAGGCTGGATTCAAATCAGAGAAAGATTTTCTTACCTCCAGAGAAGGTGACGTCTTCGAAAGATTTGACCCACTTAGTGGGTACAAAAAGAAAACCATCCATACGCCTGTGCATGAGGCTGCGGGGAAAAATGGTGGCTTCATTCGAAGCAGTACCCTACGGTCAATTCCATTCAAGGAACTTGCAGAGGGCCATACTGTCAGCCTGGAACAAAAAAGTTCAGGCTTTAGACTTACCAATGTCCCTGTCCCCTTCCGTTCGCAAGAGCCTCCATTGGTGGTTGGTGCCCCAGAATCTGGAAAAAGGGAAACCCTTCAGTCCGGTTTCTTGGAAGGTGGTCACTACAGATGCCAGCCTCATAGGCTGGGGGGCAGTACTGGAGCAATGGTCTCTCCAGGGCAAGTGGTCAGAAACAGAGAAGGCCCTGCCCATCAATCTCTTAGAGATACGAGCAGCCCGGTATGCCCTAGTAGCATGGACATCCAAACTCCAAGGGTCCCCTGTCAGAATTCAATCAGACAATGCCATAGCAGTGGCATATATCAATCACCAGGGTGGCACCAGGAGTCGTGACGCCCAGAGGGAAGCGAATTGCATCCTGAAATGGGCAGAAAGATATGTCCCAGCCATATCCGCGGTTTTCATCCCAGGAGTGGAAAATTGGAGAGCGGACTTTCTAAGTCGCCAGCAATATGCCCAGGGGAATGGTCTCTTCACCCCGAGGTTTTCCAGGCAATATGCCAGCGGTGGGGAACACCGGATGTAGATCTGCTAGCATCCAGATTCAACGCAAAGGTGGACAGATTTGTGTCTCGCACAAGGGATCCCCTAGCTTGCGGCTCGGATGCCCTAGTGTTCCCTTGGGATCAGTTCAAACTGATATATGCATTCCCACCGCCACAATTGTTACCGCGATTAATCCGCAGAATCAGGGTAGAAAAGAAACCAGTGATTCTGGTGGCTCCAGCGTGGCCCCGAAGAGCATGGTACGCGGAGATCGTAAAGATGTCAGTGGGGAGTCCTTGGACCCTCCCACATCGTCCGGACCTGCTTTCGCAGGGACCGATATACCACCCTTCCTTACAAGCCCTAGGTTTGACGGCCTGGCTATTGAAGCCCACATTCTAAAAAAGAGAGGTCTCTCTAATCCTGTGGTATCTACCATGATCAATGCCAGGAAGCCGGTATCCAGGCAGATCTATTATAGGATCTGGAAGGCGTACATCGCGTGGTGTGAGGCCAAGAAATGGCATCCGCGTAAGTACATAATAGGTAGGATCCTGGACTTCCTACAGTGGGCTGTGGATAGGAAGCTTGCCTTGAGTACTATCAAGGGTCAGATTTCGGCCTTGTCAATATTTTTTCAAAGGCCCTTGGCTTCGCATTCACTAGTCAAAGCTTTCATACAAGGAGTGATGCATATTAGCCCTCCGGTTAGTATTCCCATATGTCCATGGGACTTAAACCTGGTTCTGTCGGTTCTACAGAAACAACCATTTGAACCATTGCAGCACATTTCCTTGGTTCTTCTCACCAGGAAATTGATTTTCTTAGTAGCCATTTGTTCGGCTAAAAGAGTATCGGAATTAGCCGCCTTGTCCTGTAAGGAGCCATATCTGGTTGTCCATAAGGACAGAGTAGTATTACGTCCTCATCCAGCCTTTCTTCCTAAGGTGGTATTGAGGTTTCATTTGAACCAAGATGTGGTTCTTCCTTCTTTTTTTCCCAAACCTACCTCGGTAGAGGAAAAGTTATTGCATTCTTTGGATGTAGTAAGAGCAGTTAATGCTTATCTAAAAGCCACTGCTCAGATTCGTAGAACGGATACGTTGTTTGTTCTGCCGGAAGGCCCCAGAAAGGGTCAGGCAGCATCAAAATCTACTTTAGCCAAGTGGATTCGACAGGTCATAATACAAGCCTATGGCTTGAGAAGGAGACCGCCTCCGTTCAAAGTTAGGGCGCACTCCACAAGAGCATTTGGAACTTCATGGGCAGTGCATCACCAGGCCTCCCTGGCTCAAGTCTGTAAGGCCGCAACATGGTCTTCAGTACACACGTTTACTAGATTCTACCAGGTAGACGTTAGAAGTCAGGAGGATGTCGCCTTTGGGCGCAGTGTGTTGCAGGCCGCAAAAGATCCTCATGCCTGATGGCGCCCAGCTTAGGTATAGTGTATCACTCCCTCATTTGGCATTGCTTTGGGACGTCCCATTAGTAATGACTAAGTCGCTCTGTGTCCCGTGATGTCCGAAAAAGAAAAAGGGATTTTTATAACAGCTTACCTGTAAAATCCTTTTCTTGGAGTACATCACGGGACACAGAGCTCCCACCCCTCTTTTTTGGCGACACTTATTGCTTTGCTACAAAACTGAGGTACTCCCGGATGGGAGGGGCTTATATAGGGGAGGGTACTTCCGGTTTTGGAAGTTGCCAGTGCCAGCACCTGAAGGTATCTATATAACCCATTAGTAATGACTAAGTCGCTCTGTGTCCCGTGATGTACTCCAAGAAAAGGATTTTACAGGTAAGCTGTTATAAAAATCCCTTTTTTTAGTAAATGTGTGGGTTCTAACAATACTAAACTATGTGGAATTAGTCAAGGCCGCTTTCTCACAGGGAGAAGTCCGCCAGGAGTCAGTTTGCTTATCTGTCTGCTGATTCCCAGCTGAGCAGGTGGTAAATTTTTGCTCTGTTTATGCAGTCACAGCCCATCCTCCTTTTTGGGCAGTTGGATGTAAACAGACCGACCTCTCCATTTACAACTGATTGTCTTCCGATCCCATCTGCTAGATGGAATGAAAACGGACCCCCATCCGTCTGTTTTTAGTGGATCAGGTCAGATTTGATGTAGACAGGAGTAAACGGACACATTACACCTGCCGATCCATGTAGTTGAATGGAGGGTCTGATCGGGTCCGCATGAAAAACCGACAGGTGGAACCAATCGGATGGCTAGTGTGAAAGAGCCCTTACCTTCCTTCTGAGAAAAAGAATAAACATTGATAAATAGGAAGGAGTTTTCAGCTGACTTTCTAGATCAGCAACCTGAGTATCCTAAAGCAAGCTTGCCTTTCTTGAGAGAGACAGGCACTTATAAATCAGCGAGTGTATGTCCAAATGGCGATTGAGGGAAGCCCTTTTTTGGATACATCATTGTTTTTGGGAAGAAGATTGATATGAACACTTTTTAAGGTGGATGTCACATTTCATAAAGAGCTACCATATTTTTCGCTCTATAAGACACTTTTTTCCCCCGAAAAATATGGGGGAAAAATGTCTGTGCATCTTATGGAGCGAATACTAACCAGGCAACGTCATGTTACCGGCAGATAGTGGTGCAATGGATCGGTGACGATCCGTGATCCGAACGGGTCACCCCGTTCGGATCGGCACACACCGCGATCCGCGGCCTCGGCCTTAGGAAAGGCCGCGGCTTCGGCCTAGCTCCGGAGCTGCGGCCATCTTGGTACACCCGGGGGCGGCGGCCGCCTTGTGACGTCATCACCCCTCACTGCTCGTGGATTTGAACTGGCCGGCGGGAGAGACTGGTAAGTGGGGGAGATGCCCATTACTGGGGGAGATTGTGGATATTACATACAGGGGGAGAGTGTGGATATTACATACAGGGGGAAGATTGTGGATATTACATACAGGGGGAAGATTGTGGATATTACATACAGGGGGAAGATTGTGGATATTACATACAGGGGGAAGATTGTGGATATTACATACAGGGGGAAGATTGTGGATATTACATACAGGGGGAAGATTGTGGATATTACATACAGGGGGAAGATTGTGGATATTACATACAGGGGGAAGATTGTGGATATTACATACAGGGGGAAGATTGTGGATATTACATACAGGGGAAGATTGTGGATATTACATACTGGGGAAGATTGTGGATATTACATACTGGGGGAGATTGTGGATATTACATACTGGGGGAAGATTGTGGATATTACTGGGGAAAGATTGTGGATATTACTGGGGGAAGATTGTGGATATTACTGGGGGAAGATTGTGGATATTACTGGGGGAGATTGTGGATATTACAGTGGGGGGGGGGATGACGTGGATATTAGTAATTTTTTTTATTTTTTTGCCGATCCGAAAATGATCCGATCCGTGGCTCTGATCCGAGGATCGATCCGATCCGTGAGTTTTTTGATCCGTTGCACCCCTACCGGCAGAAGAGAGGAGAACCGACATCCCAAGCCCCTGCGAGCGCCAGGGGATCTACTGGCTGGGCCTGTCACTCAGGCAGAAGACAGAGCAGGTGAGAAAAATGGGGGATAGTGAGACAAAGAAGAGTCTCAAATAATAGTCTAATGCCGCGTACACACGATAGTTTTTTCTGATGAAAAAAGACAGATGGACTTTTTTCATCGGATTAACCGATCGTGTGTGGGCCCCATCGGTCTTTTTTCCATCGGTTTAAAAAAATAGAACGTTTTAAATTTTACCAATGGGAAAAAAAACGATAGCAAATTCCGATCGTCTGTGGGGAACTCCATCGGAGAAAAAACCCACGCATGCTCAGAATCAAGTTGACACATGCACAGAAGTATTGAACTTAATTTTTCTCGGCTCTTCGGAGTGTTTTACGTCACGGCGTTTGGGACGGTCGGATTTTTGACTGATGGTGTGTAGGCAAGACTGATGGAAGTCAGCTTCATCGGATTTCCGATGGAAAAATCCATCGGATTTCATTCCATCGGAAATACGATCGTGTGTACACGGCATAAAGGAGAATCAACCACAGTATAATTCAGAGATAGGAATAGACTTTATTGATGAATGCACACAAAATATAAATGAGTCCAACTGGGGCAGTACAAAGACCCCCCAGATGAGACACGTTCCTCCTGAGTATCAATAGCTATAAAAACACTGCATACAATAGAAAAGTAGAATTTTTAAAACAGCTTACCTGTAAAATCCTTTTCTTGGAGTACATCACGGGACACAGAGCAGCATAGTCATTACTATGTGGGTTATATAGAATTACCTTCAGGTGCTGGCACTGGCAACTTCCAAAACAGGAAGTACCCTCCCCTATATAAGCCCCTCCCATCCGGGAGTACCTCAGTTTTGTAGCAAAGCAATACGTGTCCCCAAAAGAGGGGTGGGAGCTCTGTGTCCCGTGATGTACTCCAAGAAAAGGATTTTACAGGTAAGCTGTTTTAAAAATCCTACTTTCTTGTTCATACATCACGGGACACAGAGCAGCATAGTCATTACTATGTGGGACGTCCCAAAGCAATGCCAAATGAGGGGGGGATACACCATACATAAGCTGGGCGCCATCAGGCATGAGGATCTTTTGCGGCCTGCAACACACTGCGCCCAAAGGCGACATCCTCCTGACTTCTAACGTCCACCTGGTAGAACCTAGTAAACGTGTGTACTGAAGACCATGTTGCGGCCTTACAAATTTGAGCCAGGGAGGCCTGGTGATGCACTGCCCATGAAGTTCCAACTGCTCTCGTGGAGTGCGCCCTAACTTTGAACGGAGGCGGTCTACTTCTCAAGCCATAGGCTTGTATTATGACCTGTCGAATCCACTTGGCTAAAGTAGATTTTGATGCTGCCTGACCCTTTCTGGGGCCTTCCGGCAGAACAAACAAAGAATCCGTTCTACGAATCTGAGCAGTGGCTTTTAGATAAGCTTTAACTGCTCTTACTACATCCAAAGAATGCAATAACTTTTCCTCTACCGAGCTTGGTTTGGGGAAAAAAGAAGGAAGAACCACATCCTGGTTCAAGTGAAACCTCGATACCACCTTAGGAAGAAAGGCTGGGTGAGGGCGTAATACTACTCTGTCCTTATGGATAACCAGATATGGCTCCTTACAGGACATGGCGGCTAATTCCGACACTCTTCTAGCCGAGCATATGGCTACTAAAAATATCAATTTTCTGGTGAGTAGAACCAAGGAAATGTGCCGCAAAGGTTCAAATGGCTGCTTCTGCAGAACCGACAGAACCAAATTTAGATCCCATGGGCATATGGGAGCTTTAATCGGTGGAATAATACGAGTCACCCCTTGCATAAAGGATTTGACAAGTGAATGCATAGCCAGGGGCCTTTGAAATAGTATTGATAAGGCCGAAACCTGGCCCTTGATAGTACTTAAGGCAAACTTCCTGTCTACAGCCCACTGCAGGAAGTTCAGAATTCTGCCTATAACGTACTTACGTGGATGCCATTTTCTGGCCTCGCACCAAGTGATGTACGCCTTCCAAACTCTATAGTAGATCTGCCTGGATACAGGCTTCCTGGCATTGATTATAGTTGATACCACAGAGTTGGAGAGACCTCTCTTCTTTAGGATGTGGGATTCAATAGCCAGGCCGTTAAACTTAGAGTTAGTAAGGAAGGGTGGTATATCGGTCCTTGCGAAAGCAGGTCCGGACGACGTGGAAGGGTCCAAGGACTCTCCACAGACATTTTGATGATCTCCGCGTACCAGGCCCTTCGGGACCACGCTGGAGCCACCAGGATCACCGGCTTCTTCTCCAACCTGACTCTGCGAAGGAGTCGAGGCAACAATTGTAGCGGAGGGAATGCATATATCAGTCTGAACTGATCCCAAGGGAACACCAGAGCATCCGAGCCGCAAGCGAGGGGATCCCTTGTCCGGGAGACAAATCTGTCCACCTTTGCGTTGAATCTGGATGCTAGCAGATCTACATCCGGTGTTCCCCACCGCTGACATATTGCTCGGAAGACCTCGGGATGAAGGGACCATTCCCCTGGGCATAACTGTTGGCGACTCAGAAAGTCCGCCTTCCAATTCTCCAACCCTGGAATGAAGACAGCTGATATACATGGGACATGCTTTTCTGCCCATTCCAGGATGTGACTTACTTCCCTCTGGGCTGCACGACTCCTGGTGCCTCCCTGATGATTGATATATGCCACTGCTGTGGCATTGTCTGATTGAATTCTGACAGGGGACCCTTGGAGTCTGGATGTCCAGGCTACTAGGGCGTACCGGGCTGCTCGTATCTCTAAGAGATTGATGGGCAGGGTTTTTACTACATTTGACCATCTGCCCTGGAGAGACCATTGCTCCAGTACTGCCCCCCAGCCTATAAGGCTGGCATCTGTAGTGACCACCTTCCAAGATATCGGGCTGAAGGGTTTTCCCTTCTGGAGATTCTGGGGGATCAACCACCAGCAGAGACTCTTCCGAACGGAAGGGGACAAAGCCATCGGGAAGTCTAGAGCCTGAACTTTTCCGTTCCAGGCTGACAATATGGCCCTTTGTAAATTCCTTGAGTGGAATTGGGCGTATGGCACAGCTTCGAATGATGCTACCATCTTTCCTAGCAGCCTCATGCACAGGCGTATGGACGGCTGTCTTTTTGCACAAAGCAGACGGACCAAGCCCCTCAAAGAGGATACCTTGTCTAGAGGTAAGAAAATCTTCCTCTGGTCTGAATCCAGGAGTAGCCCTAGATATACCAGGTTTTTCATTGGCTGTAGGGCTGACTTGTCCAGGTTGATGACCCAACCGTGAGATTCTAGATACTTGATTGTATCGACAATTACCACTTCTAGCTTGGCAACTGAGTGGTCCATCAACAACAGGTCGTCTAGGTATGCCATTATCGTTACACCTCGTGTTCTTAGATCGGCCAACAGTGGGGCCAGAATTTTTGTGAACACTCGTGGTGCTGTGGCCAGACCGAATGGTAAGGCTCTGAACTGAAAATGGCGCCCTTCTACTGCAAAGCGTAGAAATTTTTGATGACCTGGAAAGATGGGAACATGCAAGTAAGCATCTTTGATGTCGATCGAGGCTAACCATTCCTCCCCTTGTAGGGCAGCG
Source organism: Rana muscosa (assembly GCA_029206835.1). Lineage (NCBI taxonomy): Eukaryota > Metazoa > Chordata > Amphibia > Anura > Ranidae > Rana > Rana muscosa. The sequence continues at coordinate 804,571,305 of CM055117.1, read as the reverse complement.
GTGACCGATCGGATCGACTCCATCCGGAAAGACCGGACGTTTAGAAATTTGTTTAGACTCTTTAGGTCCAATATGGGTCTTATGTCCCCGTTTGGCTTCGGGACTGTGAAAAGGTTTGAGTAGAAACCCAACCCCCACTCTTCCATAGGAACCTCCATAATTACTCCTTGGAGCAATAGTTGTTCTAACGCCAATAGGAGAGACCCTCTTTTCAGAGGGTCTTTTGGCATGCCTGACCACATAAAATGGGAAGGAGGAGACTCTTTTAACTCCAACTTGTATCCCAGAGTTACTGCGAAGAGCACCCATCTGTCTTTGATCGTCTCCCGCCAGGTCTCTGCGAACAACTGAAGTCTTCCCCCCACCCGTTTGAGTGGGGGCAGCCCTTCATAGGCTTGACTTGGAGGCTGGTTTAGTACCTCTTCGGATCCAGGGTTTCTTATTACCCTGTGACTGTCCCTGATTTTTACCCCCTGAGTTTGACCGAGGAGGCCGTCGGAACTGCTTAGTAGCAGACGTTGCAGGGATAGGAGAGGTAGTCCTCTTAAAAGATGGACCCCTAGACCTCTTCTTACTCGGTAAGAGAGTACTTTTACCACTGGAAATCTTCTGGATATACTTATCCAGGTCCTCGCCAAAAAGGCGTTCCCCATGAAATGGGAAGCTAAGAGCTTCTTACAGGGAGCTTCAGCAGACCAGTTTTTGAGCCACAGAAGCCTACGCATATGTACCAAAAACAGCGGGAGGCCTGATGGATAGAATCCTTGATGGCGTCAACCGCAAAGCATAATGCTCTAGGCAGATCAGCCAGAGCCTGGGCCTGCTGGTCTGGCAAATCCCTCAGGACCATTTTCATTTGATCCTTTAAAGCTTGGCAGACCCCAATAGCTGCCACTGCTGGCTGTGCAACAGCCCCTGCTGTGGAAAAAGCAGATTTTAATAAAGATTCCAATTTTTTATCCACTGGATCTTTGAACATTTGAACATTATCTACTGGACATGTCAGTGATTTGTTCACAGAAGAGATGGCTGCATCCACCGTAGGAACATTCCATCTCTGGGTGAACTTTTCCTCCATGGGATAGATCACCGGAAATTTTTTAGGCGGAACAAATAGTTTATCAGGATGTTCCCAGTCCTGGTATATAAGTCCTTCTAGTAATGGATGTATTGGAAAGGAGCAATTAACCTGGGGAGCTTTTAACGACCCCAATGAGGAGACAGCAGTAGTTGATGGTTCAACAAGAGGCATTTTAAATGCAGATCGAACCATGTCAGTTAGGGTCTGGACCCACAATCTTTCAGTCTGTGATGCTGAAAATGGTTCATCTACTGTCGATTCCTCAAAAACAGAGCTAACCTCCTCCTGATCCCCTTCAGGTAGGTCGGTCCCTTCCTGGGACTGTTGCTCTGCCAACAGGCACTCTAATGGAGGTGATGGAGATCTGGCGCACTTTCTTTCCTGTAGAGAAGAAGCGATCAATGCTGCCAATCTCTGCTCCAATCCCTCCAGAGTTGAGGAAAAAACCTCCTCTGTTATATATGCAGGAGCAGGTGGACTGAGGACAGCCGCAGTACCTAGCACTCCCGGGGGTTCCTTATGGGTATTAACCTCTGATTTCTCAGGGGAGGAGGGTGCAGATGACTGCTCCAGATCCTCAGAGCCCGATGGAGACCCCCTACACTTCCTGAGAGGTATATCTTGGAGTTTTTTAGGCGGCATATTCCTTAGTTCAAAGCTGAGGTATTCCAGCCGCAATACACCCCTTACTGAAATAGTCTAATGCAATTTTGCTGCTATGTACATCAGTGGGTGTCTACTAATGCGTCTTTCTGGGGATGCCTGTATCAACCGCCCGCTGTAAGCCCCTATACCATGCTACCAGCTCCTTTTCATGCTCTGTGTCCATAGCAAGCAGCGTGGACTGAGTCCTTTTATCTTGCTGGGACGCCCGCACATGCGCAGAAGCGCTGGGCGCACAGAGCGTGTCATCCGCCAGGCTCCGCCCCCTTTTTTGAAGCTAAATCTTTTAAAAGGAAAGCGTGTGTGCGCGCGCGCGCGTGCACGTGTGCGCTCTTGGCGCCATGTAGGGAGAGGAGCCAGGGTCCCTGTTTCACCAGGACTCGGGGATGGAAGGAAACTACTTGGCAGCATGACAGAGGAATGCAGCTTCCCTGATAGAGAGCTCACTCATCTGCCTGGACTTTCACCATGGAAGGAAATAGTCCCAAGAAAAAAGACGTTCCACAGCGGCCTCTAGTGGACAAACACAGGTACCGCACTTTTGTCTTTTTTTTTTTTTTAAACCTCCTTTATGAAAAACATTTCCAGGTTTACAGTTTTTAAAACTTCCTTTATGAAAAAACATTTCTAGGATTTCTTAGGCATATACAGCTATTAGCGGGAATACCTTTTAGGTAACAGGCAGAAAGACATATTAGGCTTGGGGGTCCCCTCAATAGAACCAAGTTCCTGAGGGGCCCCCACTTACCTTTTCCCCGCCGCAGGACTTTGTTTGGTCCACAGAAGCCCAAACTTCACCTCTCACGGCAGGCATTGTACTAGACCTTCAGGGACCGGGTTCCCAAGGATTCCACTCCCCTGGACCTGTATAGCACCCTGCACAGATAGCCTCTTGGTTTTGGGTATGACCAGAGCTCTGGATCCCAGGGTCCAGCCCTCCTAAGAGAGGCATTACAGGCAAAACCTTGCTCTTCTCTGCAAGGCCCGGGTACCGACCGTTTAGCTATGAAGCTTTTTTGGTCGGATCCGGAATAGCTTGCTAAGGCCCAGAGAACCTGTACACAAGCCCAGATGAATACATGTTAACCTTGGCCAACACCTTAGACACTGGCAAAAAACTGAGGTACTCCCGGATGGGAGGGGCTTATATAGGGGAGGGTACTTCCTGTTTTGGAAGTTGCCAGTGCCAGCACCTGAAGGTAATTCTATATAACCCACATAGTAATGACTATGCTGCTCTGTGTCCCGTGATGTATGAACAAGAAAAACAACGTTATGTTTAAAAAGTGGACATGAGATGAATACCCCGCTATGACCAAATGAAACATGAAATTAGCCCCTCTTTGTTTAGAAAGGTCAAGCATCCAATGTGTGGAAGTAGTAGCAGTCCTGTGAAATAAACGCTGTTAGCTGTAATGAATCACAAGTATGTCCCATCCTAATGAGGACTGTGGGTTGGAATGTCTCCAAAGTAAATGTGTGCAGCTAATCAGCAGCTGCCCGTGATTGTGATATATTGCCACTAGGTGAAGCACACAGCAAGAGGATATGACAGTCTGTGATGAAATATATCCTTCAAATTCACAGCTGGTGCCTGATTTCCCTTGATAGTGGTATGGCACCATTGGATGGAGTACACAGCAATTGAATATAGATCAAACCATTAGTCCTTAAATATATCCACACAGTGCCGCTAAAGAATGGGGGGGGTGGGGCGCACAGCCCAATGTATTCTAATGGTTCAATAGAGTATCAGACACCTGGTATTGAGTATGTAAATGCAGCAGTATAGCATACTAATGGCTGATAAGAACACAGTCAGCCCTCATGCATTCAATACCGGTTAGGGTCTGACCAGGCAGACAGTCTCAGTATAAGGACAATATTCAGAGAGACCACACTGGTGTAGTGTATAAAACAAGTCCTTGAGGGATTCTTACCCTTGCTGAGGTTTGCTGGCTTAAACCAGTGTCTGTGGTCGATGCCTAAGTCCAGCATCTATAAGGCAAATCAGAGGGGTTGTAGCTGCCGGGATGCCTTGAAGTCCTGGCAGGCGTGGTCGGCAACAGAGAGCGTGTCCTGGGACGTGGGAGTGTCTGTGTTTGTTCAGAGTTCAAGGGATTTCCCTACAGTGGCCAGTAGATGGCATGTGGAATAAGCAGTATCGCAAAGCTGGTTCTATGGAATCCGGGCTTACAGGATCACACTGCTGACATAGACGGGGTATCAGTCAGAGAAGCGGGGGTCATCTGACATCCACTGCATTGTTACATCAACGCGTTTCATGATTTTAAACAATTTCATCTGGAAGACAAAGCAGCCCGAGTGGCCGAATGGAGTAACAGGTGGATTTATTGAGGTCGGGCTGCATTTTATGGGAGGACTGCTCAAGCTGTATTTTATGGGAGGACTGCTCAGGCTGCAATTTATGGGACTGGTAAGGCTGCATTGTATGGCATTGGTAAGGCTGCATTTCATTGGCACAGGTCAGGCTTCATTTCATGGGCACTGGTAAATGTTTTTAGTAAACCATTTGGTTTAACCATTTGTGTTTTTTTTTTTCATGTTTTCCTCCTCTAAAAACTAGGTGCGTCTTATGGAGCAAAAAAATACGGTATATAATTGTCAAATTTTTATTTTGAACACTTGGTCCAATACCAAGTGGATTGTCGTGTGGATTAAGAGAGGTTATTTTGTTTATTTTGAAATTCACTGCATATTGTAAAGATGATTTGGTCACTTTTTTACTGATGTACACTTCACCGTGGAAAGCTGTATATTATGAGGAGTTTTATATATGGCTCTTTTGGTACACAATCGGTCTCTCTGATCGAAGCTGTAGTTTTGAGGTGGATAAAGTCCAGACAATGAAGAGTGATTTTCCTTTAATGCTATGGAGCAGGGCATAATGTCGGTAAGACCCTGTCCTCTTTGAGGTGGAAGGACGATACTATCTTGGGAAGAAAGGGTGGTCTTGGACAAAAAGATATGGAGGAACAACTCCTTACAGAAGACAGTAGACATCTGACAGACATGATACCAACCAAAAAGGCTACGTTGCAGAAGACAATATCTAAGGGAATATCTCAGATGGGTCCAAATGGTGGTTTAGCCCAAGGAAGCACAGATTGGCACAATGGGGGCTTAATGTGAGATACATCTTAAAGAAAAGTCTTTACAAGGGAGAACAAAGCCAGAGGTCTTTGTAAGAGGATGGTCAAGGCCGCAACTTGTCCTTTTTGGGTGCTTCAAGGCAAAGGTAATCTTTTCAGGCAGAATTTCACTTTTCATAATAAATAGTAGAATTTCCCCATCTTTCCTGCCCAAGCAGGCTTTCTGCCTAAGCCTTGTAATGGTTTACCAAAAATTTCAGGACGGGTAATGGAGGAGTTTTCTACAGGAGGCTGGAGTCTGAGGCAATGCCTGTGTCCTAAGAGACAAAGAAAGGTTTTACTTTTCTCCAACAGGGGTACATTAATGGTCTATTCGGTACATGGAGAAGCTGAAATCTGGAAAAAAAAATGTGGGGGGGGGGGGTGAGTGGCCTTTAAGGCCAAGTTCTCTTCGGTATCTCTGTGATTGAATTGCCAGCAGAATCTTTCAAAGAAACATCTTCAGAGAGATGTTTAAGACTGAGACAGCAGGATAAACAAAAGAGAAGGACTGCTTCTTTGCGAGCTCTCTTTCCACTGGAAAGAGTTTGGCTAATAATTTGGGGGCGAGTAAAAATACTATCAGGAGTGATACAATTATCATAGTTTGCACATTCTGTTTATGAACAGGGAATGTTTTGAAAATATTTTTGCAGCTCTCATTGGACCCAAAGGGGCATGGCAAGACCAAGAATCAAGCTGCACAATGCCAAGGGGCTCTTGCAGATGGCAATAAAGAGCCTTTCTACATTAGCAAGCATGTGGCATAAGGCTCCTTCAATATAACAGCATTTTGATGGAGAAAAATCTTCTGCAGCTTCCTCCAATATTGCATTTATGTCCTCACCATTCCCTTCTGCCTGCCTGTAGGCATATCAGGATGCGTTTCAGATAGAAAAATGGGAGTAAAAGAGGAGTGGCATTTTTTTATCCCTACACATAGATACCATTATTTGCCCGAGGAACTCTGACATAGATGCAGAAAATTCAGAAAATGTCAAATAGGCCAACTTCTTGTGTTCCTGAAATAGAGCTACAATTGAACGCAGAGATAGGCGTTAGAGACAGTTTCTGCTCTGGTGTAATGGGTGCATTGTCAGACTGAGATTGAGAGTTGTGTGGGCCTCCAGCAGTGTTCAGCAATGTTTGCCTGCAGTTTTGCAATGGCTGCCTTTGGCCTGGTCTCCGTTAAACCTACATATGAGGAAATAAAACTTGGGGTACTCATTAAGTAGGGTGTGGCATATAGGTTAAGCGTGTCCAGAAGGAAAAAGCAGCAACCCAGGTGTAGACCATCCTGCAGCAAATTCTCCTGGTAAAAGGGTGTGAGGAAGCACCTGAATACCTTAAAGAGTCTAGGTGGAAGTGGCGGTAAACTGTGTGGCCTGTAGCAAGATTAACACCTAGTCATCCACCTGAGTGGTAGTGGTTGAGTTTTAGCACCAAATATGAAAAATGTACACCAAGGTGAAATCAATTTAAATATTGCCACTGTCTTTTACAGGTAAAAAGCACACAGGTTGGCCTGGTCTCACCCATCCATGACACTCTACTATATATAAAGTCCAGCCTTCACCCATGTAACTAAAAATCTTATGTGTAGTTGGGCCACAGAATTTCAATTGAATGTAATTTTTTTGACAGTTTTCAAAAACTGTCTGACAACTGCTGAGACAATGCTTGAATTCATTTTTTTTTGTTATTTTTTTTTAATTTACTTTATTTTATAAGGTATGAAATAATCAGTGATAAAGGACAAAGACAACGGAAAAAGTGATTACTAACAAACATTGTATGATGTGTTTTCACAACAGTTAACAAAAGTAGGAATGTTTTAAAAGATCGAGAACATTCAAAATGCAAAACATGGAACATACAACAGTATTTATTATTTACAGAATATAAAATTACCTTGTTGTTCATAAATGCCTTGAGGCACTGTATGACTTTGTGCTGGATTTGTTTCTCTATTTTATCATGGCTGAATGAGATTTAAAAAATTAGTCAGTTCAGAGAATAATATACACTCAGTAAAAACATAACATAAATGTAAATATACAAAGTGCATATTCATGTGGATAAAAGTTGTATTTAAGTTTATACACCAGATCCATTAAAGGGGGGAAAAAAGGACATATGGTGGAGGAAAAAAAAAAAGTCATGACCTACAGCAGAGTACATTACAGATGCTCAAAACTTCACATCCTGAAGGTGAAGTTGAGCCGGGGAATATCCAATTGCCTCTCGGGGGATCAGGAAGGAATTTTTTCCCCTGCTGTAACAAATTGGATCGTGCTCTGCTGGGGTTTTTCGCCTTCCTCGGGATCAACTGTGGGTATAGAATTGGGTATATGGGATTGTATGATATTATTATTATTATTTTATTTTTTTATGGTTGAACTAGATGGACTGTCTTTTTTCAACCTGACTAACTATGTAACTATGAAAGGTTATGGAGTTACAGGTCCTGTTATCTTTTTCCTAATACTACAAATAGGTATTTGTATTGGGCTAAGAGATCTCTTTGTTCTACAAATGAGAGTCACGCAGCTCCAGCCTTTAGGATCAGAAAAGGAATGTGGTATGAACAATAAGAACGACCCATGGTACTGTCCAAGTTTTTTTTTGCACTAACATTTACATTTGCAGGACAAACTTTTGAGGTTGTTCCTTTCTTCTTGGTCCAAGCAGTACTGATACAACAAGTTTTAGCAAAATGTTAGGTAGGACATTCTCTGACAAAAAAAAGACACACCAAACTTACACTGACTAAATGTGGACCCGACCACAAATCACTACATATGCTCTGGCCCAGAAAACAGAAATAAACATCTAAGAGCACTAGCAGAATCATCCCATAAGCAAGACAAAGATCTAGGGCAGAGAGGCATCAGAAGTAACACCACATCCCATATATTTCAAAGAAAAAAAGGGGGGGGAGAAAGGGGTAACAAACCCCGGGACTTAAAGGGGGTTTCAAATTATAGTGGTGACACAATGACAGCATCATAAAATTCCAATGTTTTATTAAAGATATAAAAACATGCACAAATATAAAACATCCATGTCAAGTAGAAAAAGTGCTACCACATGCATAAATGACTATGACAGATAACGCTCAACATGTGTCGCTCAAAACGAGCTTCCTCAGGAGATTTTGGTACAGTACATATTATGCTGGGAATAACAAAAGACACAGATGAAAGGTCATGTATAATTGTTTTTGAAATAAATATAGACAAAACAATTAAATCAAAAAGGCATATATATTGGATCAGTTGCTAATCCAAAGACAAGGTACAACTCATGAATAGTATGAGATCATGAATGTAAGAATACAAATAATATAGAGGGAAAGAGTATCACCTGTGCTGCCAATGCACTCTGGTTCAGACAGAGCCCCGCCTTAATGTTCCATTCAAAGGTGGCCAAAGGAGTATATGAATATTAGTGTCCCTGGTATGCTTTTCCCATACCAGGGACACTAATATTCATATCCTCCTTTGGCCACCTTTGAATGGAACACTAAGGCGGGGCTCTGTCTGAACCCGAATGGGACCTCTAGCAATTATTAGTGATCAAGTTTAAACATAGTGCATTGGCAGCACAGGTGAGACTCTCTTTCCCTCTATTATTTGTATTCTTACATTCATGATCTCATAATATTCATGTGAACATTGGAATTTTATGATACTGTCATTGTGTCACCACTATAATTTGAAAACACCTTTAAAGTCCCGGGGTTTGTTACCCCCTTTCTTCCCCCCTTTTTTCTATCTCATAAGCAAGGTTACAGCAACAAAATCATCAGCACAAGCATACATACTGCACCGATGGCCTCAAAATAATCCTTTACACTACAAAGGAAAAAAGACAAATAACCATGTACCTCTAGTACAGTGGTCTCCAAACTTTCCAAACAAAATGGCCAGTATACTGGCCTTCAGACTTTGAGGGGGCAGAGCTGTGGCCAGTGTGAGTAGAAAATGCCCTGGGAGTAAATGCCCATCACTGGTATGCAGTGCAAATATCACTGGTGAAGTAAGCCCCCCAGGCTAACAACAAATGCTTTTTAAAAAGGAACAGAGCTGGTTTCAAAAACTTTGATCATATAAATAAGGTATGAGGAAAGAGAAAAACACAGGACTTTTAAGGTGCCACTAAAGTTAAAAGTTCGGTGTTTTTCCTTTTCCTTTTGTAAATAATTGGGACATGGTGCTTTTTTGGTCCTTCACTGCCATAAACCTCTGATAAATAAAGTATAAATCAAAGCAGATCTTTTTTTTTTTTTTTTGGATTGCAGAATAATTTGAACACCAGGTGGGTTTGTTACTATTGTCTGTGTCACTGTTGGGGAAACTCTATTTGTCCTGGTGACCATTATCACTGAAAGTGAAAGAAAATCTAATTCAGTTTTGGTGAACCTAGTGGCCAGAGACTATGAATTTTCCTCACTTCCTGTTGTGACTATAGGACAGAAAGCGAAGAGAATCTCTTTAAAATAGCACAAATAGAGGGGAAAAAACCTGGCAGTGCTTTCAGGTCAACCTTCCTTTGATCTATCCAAAATTTATTTTTTGGCAAGTTATGCTGTTCCTATATAGTATTGACTTTGATAAACCAAAAGAATAGTGTGGGGGTGGCTACTGAAACAGAAATTACTTTCTGAAGCCATCAAAATGTACTAACCTAGATATACTATATACCTAGATAGGTTATGCATATTTCATTATGCAGGTTTATGATACATCCACAGTGTGGAAACCAGCTTCAAACAGTGGAGCATTAAGGCTTAAGCCTAGTACACATGGGCCGAATGTCGGATGGCATCAGCCGGTTCAATAGAAACCAGCCAACATTTGGCCCATGTGTACTGGAGCCAGTTCAACAGAAGCCGGCCACGAAAGGGCACAACTGAAAAAGGTCTGCCGATCGTCTCACGAACAGTGCTTTCAGCCAGCGTCAGAGCGCTGACTGGAGTGATCTGGCGGGGGCCATCCCCCTGTCAGAACACAGTAGGGGAAATCGCTGTACAAACATTGGATAGTTAGTACAGTGGCTCCTCTGAGCTGTCAGGTTTTTTTTTATCAGCCCTGCTGGGTTTAACGAAAAAAAAAAACTACTAGTGTGTTAAGGCTTTAGGGACACTTTATGTTCCTCTAAAGACTTTTCCTTGTCAAAGTATTTTATTGGACATATATATTAGTCACATACAGATCATATGTAATACATGTTGTTGATATTTGTCCAATTATTACAAATATAGAAAAATAACAAATAATAGGGTCTACAGAATATATCCTAATGAAAGTTATAAGGACTTAAATGAGATAGAAAGTAAATAAATCCTTGTACTAATATATTCAAGACTGTAGTTGAAAGAAATATTTAACATATTAATTATAAATTGATCTGTATCTTCGAAAAAAGTAATGTAGAGTAATACTTTGTTGTAGCTTCAATAAGGTGCGTTATGAAGTAAGAATAATAGAGAAAAGAGAAAAAGAAGTAAAGATATCAAGATAAAATAGGATAAAATAAAATTAAATAGATAATATAAAATAAAATAGAAGGGATAGAATAGTAGGAAACCAGAGGGGGGGGGGGGGGAGTGTAGGAGTCCACCTGAATGGCATGAATGAATCGGTCCGCGGCTTGAGGGTTTAAGTAAAACACAGTGTTCACTATATTGAGCAGGGTAGCTCCCAAGCTTCAGAAATTTGGTTTAGTAGCTAGTTTAACCGATTGAGTCCTCCGGCTACCATGGCATGAGAATCGAGTTGTCACTAATAGAAGGTAGGTGAAATTTAATCCAAGGATCCCAGATCTTTTCAAAGATTGGAATTTGATTTCTTTCTATAGCTAACATTTTGGCGTGAGACAAAGTCATTTACTCTATTTATGGTCTCGGATATCTCCAATTTAGGGGTCCTCCATGCCTTTGCTATTGTTTGCTTTGCTGCTGTAAGAAATTGAATGAGGAGTTTGAATTGTTTATGTGTAATGAGATCAGGTTTTAGATTGAGCAAGGCTGTGGCTGGGTCTGGTTGCACAGTGAAACCAAATATCTTGGAGGCAGTTTCAAATATCTGTTCCCAAAATAATTGCACCAACGGGCAGGACCACCAAATGTGTAAGTGGGTGCCCGGATCTGGGCAACCCCGAAAGCATAGGCTTGCATGGTTTGGTGTGAATTTGGCCAATCTGGAGGGAACGAGGTACCAACGAGACAAAACTTTGTAATTGGTTTCAACCGCCAGGATATTTGGTGAAGAAGATTTTGTTACAGACCATATTTTGGACCAATCATTCATATCGAATGTTCTCTTCAGGTCCTCCTCCCATTTACGTGCATAAGGTGGTTTATCTAAACCGGGATAAGTGGAAATGTGGGAGTATATAGAAGATATAATGCCTCTTAAGTGAGGATCTTTCATGCATGTAGATTCAAAAATCGTAAGTTGGGTTAAGGAGACATCTGTATTTAGCAAAGGTGCGTAAAAGTTTTTAATTTGGAGGTATCTGAAAAGTTCAGAGTTCGGTAGGTTGTAGGTGTCAGAGTATAGGAAATGTATGGAAGGATGAAGGAGAAGTTAAGTTACTAAGCCGAGTAATATTTAATGAATTCCAGACCTTAAATGATTTAGGAGAGACCCATGCGGGGTAGAAAGCAGGGTTTTTCAGGAATGACAAGAGAGGATTGTGAGAAGATTGTAACTGATGTTTAACTCTAAGTTTGTCCCATATAGATAAAAAGTATTTAGTAATGGGGTTACGTAGGGTTTTCCGTTCCTTAGGTAGGAGCCATAATAGATTGGAAATAGAAAGGAGGGTCGCATTCTGCCGCTTCTATTAGTACCCATAGGGGTATTTCATATGTAGCATGATATTTAGTGAGGCTAGCAATGTGTGCGGCTCTATAATAGTTAGCGAAGTTCGGAAACCCAAAGCCTCCTTTGAGTTTTGGTAAGTGTAGTGTATGAAGCGATACACAGGGTTTTTTGGAGCCCCAGACAAATGTTGATGTTCGTCTTTGGAGAATTCTAAGATAATAGGGTGGGATAGGGATCGGTAAGACTCTAAATAAGTACAGTAGTTTTGGAAGGATTGTCATTTTGATTGCATTCATTTTACCTATCCATGAAATTGGGAGATGTGACCATTGTTGTAAAAGTGTTGTTATTTGTTTGAGGAGTGGGGGATAGTTTGCTGTAAAAAGATCTGAATATGAGGCTGTCAGGTGAATCCCCAAATAGGGGATTGACCTCTCAGTCCATATAAAAGGAAGTGCATTTTTGGCCGAGTCGGATTCCACTTTAGAGAGGGATATATCTAAGGCTTTGGATTTTTTGTAAGCCCCGAAATCATTGCAAATGTGTCTAAAATGAGCAGTAGGTTGGGACCAGAAACTTGTGGGGATGATAGAAATAGGAGTATGTCATCCGCAAATAGACATAATTTATGATGGTATCCAGCAGTTTCTATGCCCGTAATTGTTGGGTCTGTGCGGATTCTTTGGGCTAGGGGTTCTATTAGGAGGGCGAATAGAAGGGGGGAAAGTGGGCAGCCCTGGCGTGTTCCTCTTTCTATATTAAATGAATTAGATTTGTATCCTGCATATTTAATATATGCGATTGGTCTGTTGTAAAGCGCTGCGATCCACGTTAGGAAGTGAGGGCCAAAGCCCCATCTTTGCAATGTGTAGTGGAGGTAAGGCCACGATATGGAGTCGAAAGCTTTTTTTATATCAAGGGATATAAACAGGAGGGTATACGACAGTTTTTAGCTATGTGAGCTAGCAATACAGCCCGGCGGACATTGTCACTCGCCTGGCGCTTTGGCATGAATCCTACTTGATCCTTGTGGATAAGCTTACCTATTATGCAAGTTAGTCTTTTGGCTAATATTTTGGCTAGAAGTTTAATGTCTAAGTTCAGAAGGGAAATAGGGTGAAAATTTGTACATAAGGTATCATCAGTAAGAGGTTTAGGAATCATGCAAATAATGGCGGTTAAAGTTTCTTGTCTAAAAGATTTCCCTTCTAATAATACATTGAAAGCTTCCGCTAAGATTGGTGATAGTATGTCTGCGTAGGTTCTGTAATATAAGGTTGAGTAGCCATCTGGGCCTGGCCTCTTATTAATTTTAAGATCTTTGATGGCTTCAACGACATCATTAGATGTAATATTATCTTCCAATAACTTATTTTGGTCAAGGGAAAGTTCTGGTAGATTTATATCAAAGAAAAATGCATCTGCTGTTTCCGGGTTGAAGTTATTAGATGAAGTATATGAGGTCAGATGTGAATTAAATTTCTGAACTATTTTGTTGGGATTGCAAGTGTAGACATCTTTTGCCAGTTTTAGGCGAATTGGTTTGAAGGGTTTGTTCAGAGAATTGAGTGTACGTGCAAGGTAGGTACCCGATTTATTGGCTTTCATAAAATAGTTGTGTCTTGAACGTTTATAGGATTTTTCCACTGCTTCAGTAAGAAATAGATCGTATGCAACTCGAGTCTTGTCTAATCGGGATTTTGTTAATGTTGATGGATTTTCTTGATGGGCTATAAAGGCTGTATTAAATTCCCTTTCCAGTTTACGAGCCAGTGTCTTCCGTTCGCGTTTAAATATGGCTGATTGTTTCTGAATTGTGTTACGTATAACTGGTTTATGGACTTCCCAAAGAGTTAGTGTGCTAATTTCTGGGCTAGAATTGAGGGTTATATATTCTTTAATGGCTTGTTCAATGGTTTGGCGATGAGATGGGTGTTTGAGTAGGATATCTGGGAGATTCCAAGTAGGGTCGTGGCCTTTGGGTAATGTTGATTTAATGGAAGTAAGTACTGCATTATGGTCGGACCATGGGATAGGGACTATATCTGCTGCTATGATTTCAGGGAGCATACCTATGGTCAGGAATATGTGGTCAATCCTTGAAAATGTTTTATGTGGGTGGGAGTAGTAGGTATATTTCCGTTTAGTTGGATTAACTTCTCTCCATGAATCAACCAAGTTATATTTGGATAGAATTTGTGAAAAAGATTTTTTAGATGTAATTTGGGATGGTGTGTATGGGGATTTATCCAGAAATGGGAGGAGGACCTGGTTAGAGTCACCACACAGCATAACTGTTCCTATCTTATGATCATTCACAACTTGAAGTAAATGTGACATAAATGGATTAGGTTGTTTATTTGGTGCATAGTAGGAAACTACTGTTATTGCCTGGTCAACAATGTGGCCCGTAAGAATTAGATAACGTCCTTCAGGATCTTTTATTTGAGATTGAAGTGTAAATGGGGTAGAGCGATGAAAGGCTATGAAAGTACCCCCGTTGCTTGGAGGCAGCCGAGGCCGTATATGTTTGCGGATAGAAATTGGAAATAAATTTTGGTGTGGAGGTATTCGTGAAGTGGGTTTCTTGTAAGCAAACTATGTGAGCCTTTTTGGCCTGAAATATACGGAATGCCTTGGTTCGTTTCTGGGGGATGTTTAGTCCCTGAACATTCAGGGACAGAATGTTTAATGGTGCCATGGCAGTCGGATGGACAACGGGGACTTACCCGTTACCAGGTTATTCAGGTCATTCGATGCCATCCAAGTGAACTCGAAGAGGGGGAGAAAAGGAGGATTGAAGATGAGTACTATAATCGGGCTGCTCAAGTCAGTTGATACAATCCAGGTGGACTTGAAGGAAGAGGAGAGAAAAGGTATAGAGGTGAGTACTGAAGTGAGGAAAATAAATAAAACAGAAATGGTTAGAGAAAATAATAAGAAATTCAACAGAAAAACACATTCAAACATATCCCGTGAGTGGGGACAAAAATCACCCTCAGGGGAAAGGGTGCTTCCGTCAGACTTCCACATATTATGTGGCTGAATGAGGGAGGCAAAATAGGGTGCACGGATCTCCCGTTCGTGGGAGGAGAGCCTTCTAATGAAAGCTTCTTGTTAATGTACCTAACTGTAAACCACATGACTTATAATGAAAACTATTAAAGTTAACTATAATTAGTTAAAAAGGGGGCAACAGGGGAAATGGGAAATAAGAGAATGGCATCTGACTACCCCAGGGTTTCCTGGTATGGAAGTAAGATGTGCTAAGGGAGTGATTAAGGGATTTGGGGGGTGAAAACTGGATCAGTTAACAATAAGGGTATAACAGAAGGATCTACCAGGAAAGGTAGAGTGAGGAATTCCTAAAATTACATTGCCAAAACTACCTTAAAACTTCCTAATGATAGGCTAGCACTAGGTCAGCAAAGTTATAAAAATTAAAACAAATGGGACCTTTAGTCATAATACTTCTTATGAATGCCAAAAGACCTTACATTTATGTTAATTACTTGGGACAAAAATTATCCAGGATTTAAATAAAAAAAATAAAAAAAATAAAATAAATATATATATATATATATATATATATATATATATATATATATATATACACATATACACATATACATATATATACATGCATACACATACACATATACATACACACACACATATATATATACACATACATATACACATATACATACACATACATATAAAAATAAATAATAATAAAAAAACACACTATGCATGCAATGGGTTAAGCAAAGAACTTAAAACTATGATTAAAATTTGTAAATGCAGTCTTGGTGAGTCAACTGAAACAGAGAAAATTGAAAGTAAAGGTTGAGCATGCAAATCTGAAGGACAAAAAGGGAAACAGGATGTAGCGTCTTGAATTGGAGAACTAAAAGGGATAAGGTGAAGCCCTGAGATTCTTTAGAAAGACTAGAAAGGGTGAAAAAAGAGTCCATTTCACAGTTATAGGAGCATCCTTCAGTCCATAGAATCATTTTGTTCCTGAGGAGGTGATGTGTAGCGACCTCTCTTGTGAGTTGGATGGGTACCATTGTTCAGGTTGGGATGGGAAGGGTTTCCTGCGGATGAAAGAGATGTTGATCTCCTGCGGGTTGGGGTATTTCGTGGGACTGGTTCCATGAGATTCAGGTCTAAGAGGGTTTGCTGGAGTTCATCAAAGGATCTACAGGTGTATTTCTTCCCTTTGTAGGCAAAGCGTAGGGAAAATGGGAACCCCCACTGATAGATGATGTTGTGGCGCTGTAATTCCAGGAGAAGGGGCTTCATTGCTCGCCTTTTTGCAATCGTTATCTGGGACAAGTCAGCAAATAATTGAAAGTCATTGCCATGGAAATTCAGCTGCTTTTTGTCCCTGGCAGATGCTAGGAGCTGTTACTTTGTGCGATAAAAATGTAATTTCACTATTATATCGCGTGGGGGGCCATCAGGCTTTTTTGCAGTCAGGGCTCGGTGGATCCTGTCAAATTCTAACCTCTCAGTAGGAATGGCTGGTTGCAATTCCTGGAACAAAGCAGTTATGGTGGATTGTAGGTCAGTGATAGTTTCAGGAATTCCCCTGATACGTAGGTTAGACCTTCCCGCCCTATTCTCATGGTCTTCAAGTTTGGTTTGAAGCAATAAGTTTTCCCCTTTGAGGTTCTCTATTTCCATAGTGTTCAAGAGCGATGTTTTCCAAATGATCTACTTTAAGTTCTAGTGTTGCTGTGCGCTTACCAAGTTCTCTTATTTCTCTGGTGAGATTAGCTGTAATTTGATCTGATGTTTGTTTTAAGGCTTTGTTCAACATGTGTTCAAATTGCTTTAATACAGCTGGAGTTACATGAGAAATCTGTAAGGGGTCTTGTGAGGTAAATAGTTCACTGTCAGAATCAGCTGGGGAGTCAGGTTGTGTCAGGCTTTGTCTGTGAGAGCGCATAGAGGCTGTGTATGAAGAGGGGGGAGGTGCCATTTTAGCTGCAGTTTTCCCCTTCATGAGGGGATTCTTTAACTTCGCACGGCCGCCTCCCAAAGCCATAGTTTCCCCCCACAAATTGACCAGAATAGTCCCGGGTACTAGCTTAACCCCGTGGGTATGTCAAAATACTTGCGGGTTATGTGGAAATATTGGCTCTCCTCCCGAACGGTGTGGAGCTCTAACTCTGCATGACTGCACTGCTAGACTCCACACATGCACCTCCTCTAAAGACTTTTCAAGAACTGTGCACAAACATACAAACCTCAGGCTGCTCGTTTGCAACCTAGTATACCTTCCATAAGGGCTGTGTACAGCTGCCCAATCCGCTGGTGCTGGCCACTGCCAAAACATGGACCAAGGATTAGAGACTTAATTTCTCTCAAGTCTCTATGAAACCTCTGGGTTCTAGGACACTGACCAGTCTTTAACTTAACTGGCAAAAACTGCCAAACCAGTTTTCTCTGCTCAAGACCCTGGAGCCCATCTACCAGTTCTTCTGAATGCCTACAAAACTGCACAACAAATGTAATTTAACCTTGTAACCTGGCACAGCCCTGGTCACAATAGTTTACAGATACTATAGCAGAGTTTGCTCTGCGAGATAGCTCACTTAAATTATGTCTTTGTGCTCAACATCCTCCTCCCTATCCTATCTTCTAGAGTCTATCAACTTTGGAGATAGATTTAAAAAGTATATTTGAGAATTAGGGGATTATTCAAGAGTACTGCAATTTCCAGCCAAATTCTATGAAATTGGTCACTAAGGGACTCATTTATTAAATGTGAGAAGAGGAAAATTATAATAAGGATGAATTTACTTGATTGCTTTTTCTAAAGACTGAACTTAAAACAATTGGAAATGCTTAGAAATGGTTCAAGGCACAAAACGAACATACAGCAGCTGGACAAAGGCGTGTTAAATGCATAATTCAGACCTGCTAAAGAAAAGTATATTTAAACTTGTGTTATCTTTTACATGATTTTGTAGGCTTTGATACAAAGCAATCTTTCAGAACTTGAATGAGGATAGAGGTAATACAGAAATTTAAATATATCAAGGGAATAAGAGGTTTGAAATACATTTTTTAGAGGATAGAAAGTACTTGAACAAGAGGGCATACAGGAAAGCGAAGGGCCAAGCCCGAGAGTAAAATGAAGAAGCACTGCATGACTGACACTGGGAACGTCTAGAATAATTGAACATTTAAATCTGTATCAAATATTTAGAGCTCAGAAAAAGTGTTACAGAGAAAATTACCAAACTAAACAATTAACTAAAAATAAAGTAGCAATGCTTCTAACAGATAGGCTTGCATTCTAAACAATGGTGCATAAACCTTTGTGTGCCAACAGAAAAAGAAAGGAAGGACAACTAGGTCTAATAAGGTACAGACCCAGACACTAAAGTTGGCCATATATTGATTGAAATTTGGCCAGATCTGGTAAAAAGCCTAGGCTTATGACATCATGCACAGCTCTCTCTCACTCCCGTGAGAGTTTGCCGGGAACTGGGGGGAGATGAGTCATAAGAGGGCCAATGAGAGCTGGAGGTGTGTGTCTGTGTAAACCCAGGGAGTGAACAGGCAACCGCTTCAGCTACCCACAGTTAAAATGGTTGCAGCCAGACTCAGTGGAAGGAGATTTCTGCAGCATATTTGGCAAGTACAGAATCACAGTATATATAAAATAATATGCAAAGTGGTTGGAGGGAAGTTTAAGAATGGCAAAGATGATTTTATTTCAAAGTATGTGAGCAGACTGCGGTTCCTCTTTAAAGTAATTGTACACCCTTACATATACCCAGTAAAGTGACTAACCTCAGGGGATACACAAAGATGAAACAAATCCTCCTACTTATGCTGTTTATCTGCTTAACTGTGGGTAGCTGAAGCTGCTGCCTGTTCACTTCCAGGATTTGCACAGACACACAGAGGCACACCTCCAGCTCTGCAGCTCGCATTGGCCCTCTTATGACTCACCCTCCCTCCCTTACTGGCAAACTCTCAAGAGAGTGAGAGAGAGAGAGCTGTGCATGATGTCATGACCCTAGGCTAATGGCCAGACAAGAAACAGGAAGTGGGTTGTATAAGGTATTTACTGGCAGAAAAAAAATACTATCCAAAGTGACAACAACAAGGGCAGAAGATTTAATAGATGGAAAGATGAAAAAATTACTGAAGGTCCGCTTTAACTAAAGAAACAAACCAGTGTATTGATTAGGGCTGCAACTAACGATTATTTTCATAATCGATTAATCGGCCGATAATTTTTTTGATTAATCGGGTAAAATCATAAAAAAAATGTAATGTGCCATTTATTCGTTTATTTAAAAGTAATAATGAATTCCTCCCGGGGACACCAATGATGGGGCATTATTCCTCCCGGGGACACCAGTGACGGGGCGTTATTCCTCCCGGGGACACCAGTGACGGGGCGTTATTCCTCCCGGGGACACCAATGACGGGGCGTTATTCCTCCCGGGGACACCAATGACGGGGCGTTATTCCTCCCGGGGACACCAATGACGGGGCGTTATTCCTCCCGGGGACACCAATGACGGGGCGTTATTCCTCCCGGGGACACCAATGACGGGGCGTTATTCCTCCCGGGGACACCAATGACGGGGCGTTATTCCTCCCGGGGACACCAATGACGGGGCGTTATTCCTCCCGGGGACACCAATGACGGGGCGTTATTCCTACCGGGGACACCAATGATGGGGCAGTATTCCCCCCCAGAAACACCAATGGGGCACTACCCCCCCCCAGAAACACCAATGGGGCACTATTCCCCCCGGAAACACCAATGGGGCACTATCCCCCCCCAGAAACACCAATGGGGCACTATCCCCCCCAGAAACACCAATGGGGCACTACCCCCCCAGAAACACCAATGGGGCACTACCCCCCCAGAAACACCAATGGGGCACTACCCCCCAGAAACACCAATGGGGCACTATCCCCCCCAGAAACACCAATGGGGCACTATCCCCCCCAGAAACACCAATGGGGCACTATCCCCCCCAGAAACACCAATGGGGCACTATTCCCCCCCCCCAGAAACACCAATGGGGCACTATTCCCCCCCCCCAGAAACACCAATGGGGCTATTACTATTCTCCCCCCTCCCTCCCAGGAAAACCAATGATGGGGCACTCCCCCCCCCCCCAGGAATACATAAGTTGGAGCACTGTACTGTATATGTGTGTGCTGTGCACTTTTTTTACTTAGCCGCTACCTTTTTTCACGCTGCAGCTCGGCTCAGTCTCCTCACAGCTTCTCGCCCTCGCCTCTCTGTTCCATCGAGGCAGCAGCGGGCGGGGCTGAGAAGATCTGTGGGAATTACGTCAGCGAGGAAGAGAGGCGCGCCGCGGACATGCAGCGGCGAGGACGTGCCTGGTCACAACGGCGCCGAAGACACAGGAAGGAGACACAGGAAGGATTACAGTACACAGGAGGGAAGGATTTTTGCAACGGACGGACAGGCGCAAGGTGCGGACCAACTAATCGATAATGAAAATCGTTGACAACGATTTTCATTACCGATTATTATCGATAATATCGATTAATCGTTGCAGCCCTAGTATTGATCATGAGTAGGGGTTGTTCCAATATTTAGCATGGAATAACTGCAGAAAAACTTTACTCCAATAAATTATCTAATCTGTAGTTATTTTGGCTACCTATAATATAACTGGGTAGGTAAGAAAATGACATGAAAGAGGTCAGTGAATATACTGTATCAAGGGGATGACTATTCAGCCAATATACAGTAGAATTTTTGCTCCAACTAAAAACCAAGTTTCAACAAAAAAAAATCCCTAAAGAAACTAGTAAAGGGGAGAGTGCTAGATAGTATATAAATTGGTGACTGTCATCTTGATCCTAGCTTCACTATTTAGTCACCTATCCAGAACATAACTTGTGCATATTAGCAATCTTGACACATGCATGTTCCAGGTCGATGGCTCACCAAGCTGTCACTGGAAGATAAAAACAAAAGCTCCAGCGCATGTACCTCCAAACAATTTAGCAATGGCAGCTTCTAACCTGACAGGTTATTTTTAAGACCACACCTATAGCAATAAAATATTTTTTTTGCCACAGCTACTTTAGGACAAAAAGTTGCTTAAAAAAAAGAGGCAGTTTGCTTCTTTATATGACACAACCAATGAATTTAACCTCTCAGAAGCAGAATCGTTCTTTTCCCAGATCACCCTACCAAAATTATCGCAAACCCAAAAAAATATGATGGAGGAACCTATAACAATTGAAGAAGTATCTTCTTCCATCAGAGATTTAAAAATAAATAAGTGACCTGGTCCAGATGGATATTCAGCATTATATTATAGAACATTTTCAGAGACCCTATCCCCCATGTTAGCTGAGGCATTTAATACATTACTAAATGAACATTCATTTACACAAGAATCATTATTAGCAATTGTCTGCATGATTCCAAAACCACACACCGATGACACCTCATGTACAAACTACCGTCCCATTTCTCTCTTGAATCTGGATATCAAGCTGCTGGCAAAAATTATGGCTAAACGCCTTAACAGTATCATTAATAAACTTCTACACAAAGATCAGGTTGGCTTTATGCCAAACAGACAAGCGGGTGACAATGTCCGCAGAGCAATGCTTCTTGCGCATATAGCCAGAAAAAGACGTATTCCCTCATGCTTTTTATCCCTCGACATAAAGAGAGCTTTTGACACGTTATCCTGGCCTTATATGTATTATTCTTTACAAAAATGGGGTTTTGGTCCTCATTTTATAAATTGGATAGAGGCACTCTATAATAATCCAAAAGCATACATAAAATATGCCGGATACAAATCAGAATCTTTCAACATCAAGCGAGGTACACGTCAGGGATGCCCATTATCTCTCCTTTTATTCGCCCTAATATTAGAACCTTTAGCCCAATATATTAGAACCAATCCCACAATTATCCGCATTGATATTGGAGGTTATCCACATAAAATCTGTATGTTCACGGATGACATCTTGCTATTCATGTCATCACCACAAGTATCAGGACCTAACCTTCTACCTATTCTAGATAAATTTGCAGCCTTTTCTGGCTTGGTCATTAACCCCAAAAAATGTTTAGCTTTTAATATTTCACTTAGATGCAGAATTAATCCCAACAAAAGCAGCACTCTCCTTCTCTTGGGCAGATAAATCATTACCATATTTAGGAATACACCTAACAGCCTCCATAACAGAATTATTCTCAGCCAATTATCTCCCCCTATTGAAACAGATCACAACCTTACTAAAACAAACAATGGTCCCGTCTCCCACTATCCTGGATAGGTAAGATCAATGCGTCTAAAATTACTATCCTGCCCAAACTACTTTATTTGTTTAGAGCCCTGTCAATCCCAATCCCTTCCTATTATCTAAGGTTGATCCAAATAAGAACAAATACCTTTATATGGGGTACCTTTAAACCACGCATACCGATCCGCACATTACATCTCCCTAAAACACATGGTGGTCTAGGCTACCCCAATTTTGATGCATATTACAAGGCTGCTCACGTAGCTAGTCTTCCAAAGTACCACGCAACACAGGAATGTCCTCTATGGGTATCGATAGAGGCCTCAGATAGTGACCCTCTGTTGTTTTCCAATTTTTTATGGATGAGGCCCAGAGATAGGCGTGATTTGAGTAATCCATTAACAAAACACTTCTTATGCCTTTGGGATAAATCTAAAATTAAACATCATTTGCAGTCGGTTCACAACCCCTTCTTATCTTTCCTTAAAAATCCGGCCTTCTATCTGGCTTGGATATTCCCGAACACTTTTAAAGCTTGGACAACTTCAGGTATACTGACATTACATGACTTGGTCACTTCAGAAAATGTTGTACCTTTCTCTACACTCAGAGAGAAGCACAAATTACCAAAATCAGAACAGTACAGATACCTCCAAATCAAACATTTATTTTCCCCACTCACACTAGTTGCAACACCCTTGACCCACTTATCTAAAATTTGTAAAAAAGATCCACTAACCAGAGGAATGATATCAATCCTCTATAACCAAATTCTAGTAGGCCCTAATTATGACAAAATAACCTACAGTATGTTCAAAAATGGGAGGAGGACCTGGGACGCACCCTAGATGACACTGAATGGACTAAGATTTGGTCAACCATAAAATCATCCTCCCCCAATGTCATTGCGATGGAAACAAATTACAAGGTCCTGACACAATGGTACCTGGTACCAACAAGAGTAGCCAAGTTTGCACCTACACATTCAGCTCTTTGCTTTAGGGGCTGTTCAGACTTGATAAACAAGGTTCAGTCAGCGCGAGACCTAAGGATAATGACTAATCAAAGCAG
This sequence comes from Rana muscosa, assembly GCA_029206835.1. Classification (NCBI taxonomy): domain Eukaryota; kingdom Metazoa; phylum Chordata; class Amphibia; order Anura; family Ranidae; genus Rana; species Rana muscosa. The sequence goes on along the minus strand of CM055117.1, from coordinate 804,548,215 downwards.
CTGAACACTTGGGGTCAATATAACACTCCTAAAAGAACATACAAAAAATTAATAGTGCAGCGCTCATGTATAACCTATTAGCTAAAAATTGATAAGCAATACATAAATGTCCAATTGATATATTGCAACGTGCAAAAAGTTCATAGACTTGAATTCAAAACCAAATGGCAGAAAAGGAAGAAATATTGCAACATAGAGAAGATTCCTCAAGATGATTCAAAGTGCTTGTAGATGACATCAATAGTGAGTCTTTATAGTGTTCCCATCACCATATATACAGGCCGCTCACCTCAAAGCATGGGTCTCTGAACCAACAGAAGACCAAATACTCAATCCCCTCAGGGGCAAATTCCAGAAATAGTCTCCAGATCACTTCCGTATCTATTTATATGGCGCACACTGCAGTCCCACGATACACTGAGGAAGTCCTGCTATTGGACGATACGTGTGCGTGTGGACGGGACCACCGTGTGGTGTTATTGGTCTTACCCATCCAGGACGTGCAGAGGGATGCTGTTCATTTATCAGAGGCTTTTTATTATATCAGAGGCTTTTTATACCTAGCACTGGGATCAGTGCTTTTTATGTAAGTGCATTTCCTTTACAATAAATGTGATAATCATGTTTAAGACAGAGAGCACTAGGTCCGTTTACATTTTTTACATGATTATTGACTGCCAATCATTTGGGAGGAAAACGATTGACCACCTGATGTTAATACGAAAGTGATCTGGAGACTATTTCTGGAATTTGCCCGAGGGGATTGAGTATTTGGTCTTCTGTTGGTTCAGAGACCCATGCTTTGAGGTGAGCGGCCTGTATATATGGTGATGGGAACACTATAAAGACTCACTATTGATGTCATCTACAAGCACTTTGAATCACTTTGAGGAATCTTCTCTATGTTGCAATATTTCTTCCTTTTATGCCATTTGGTTTTGAATTCAAGTCTATGAACTTTTTGCACGTTGCAATATATCAATTGGACATTTATATATTGCTTATCAATTTTTAGCTAATAGGTTATACATGAGCGCTGCACTATTAATTTTTTGGCTGTTCAGACTTGGGCACTCACTTGCATGTATGCTGCACGTGCCCGATAACACAACTTTTCTGAAAAGAAATCTTTGCAATGGCGTCTAAAATGTTCCGACAGCAGACACAGCCTGACCCGTTTACGGCACTACTTAAACTAAAACCGGAAAGCTTAAAAATGTTTCAATTTAAACTCCTTACTCCACTTTTAACTGCAGCAAAACAAACGATAGCCAAAGCATGGAAATCCCCAACATTAGGGTTGGCAGAAACAATTCACAGAATGAACACCACAATGTCACACGCCAAAATGATAGCCACTGACGGAGACCAATTCCCAAAATTCTAAAAACTTTGGCTCCCATGGATAAAACACTATTTACCTCCAGATTTTAACGATGAGGTTCTTTTGCCATGGTAGCAGATTAATAGCTTCAATGCAAATCCCATGTACCTAAGGAATGGTAAACCATACGCATCGTACTGGTTCATGGACCGACCTTGTGGACTTTCTCTCTCTCTCTCACTATTTTCTTTCTCTCTTTACTCTTTTTTATTTTTATTATAAGTAATATTGTTCTTCACTACAATTAACATAAGTTATTATACCACAATCTTTGTGTATAACGTAATGGCAATTTGTTACACGTTAAGACACGGTGGGCATGAATACAATGTTACCCACCGACTATCTAGTTAGTGAAGATCTAATTAATTAATTTAATTTAAATATTTTATGTTATGTATTATTTACTTATAGAGTACTTTTTATGTAAATTGTATTTATCTGTATCCTTGCATAAATAACCAAAGTATGTATTTATTATTATGCAACCAATAAATATTATTGACAAGGAAAAAAAAAAAAAAAACAACTGGCAGTTTGCTAATGGCATTTTTGAGGCATCATTATTACACCATTGGATTGTGCATTTCAAATATGAACCAAATTGTGGAGACAAATCAAAGAAAAAAATCTGTTGAAAATGAGAGTAAGAAAGTTATGTAAGCATTTTCACCAATATCTGCAATGTAACAGAGGTTTCCAGTCAATGCCATCTATGGAATTTTATTTTTCAATGTACTAAGCATATTATAAATCAAGTAGGATAAAGCACATTACCTCTTCCCATCCACCATTCTTTCTAAAATATCGAGCAGCAATCCAAGGCCGTCGTGACCAAAGTTTTCAACCCAGCTGCAAAAAAGAAAGTAAACATGTTGTTAATATGATAGTATTCATAACTCATACTACATATTAATATAATGTATTTGTAATGATATAAGAAAAGAAAAAAATAGTACTAATATTATCAGTTTGTCACACTATACCATGATTAATTACATATAGACATTACAAATACAGGGGAGGAAAAAAAAGACTTACCGTAAAATGCTTTTTTTGGAGGCTCGGTTCACACTGCTGCAATGGCAAAACAGTACGACTTTGCCTGTGACTTTGCCCTGCGACTTCCTTCTGATTTGATCTGACTTGGGTAGTATTTAGCTGAAATTGCACCCAAGTTGGACCAAAGTAGTGCAGGAACCTTTTCTAAAGTCGGAGTGACTTGTGTAGCATCAGTTAGGATGGCTCTCATAGGGTCTCACAAGTCAGATCCCATGTCGCAGCAGGGTGAACCAAGCCTAACGGACACAGGAGGAAGTTGTTTAGATATATTGTGTTATGCTGCTGTCTTTAGGATATTGGACACTGGTAAACAGAGCTGTAAGGACAGCATAGCATAACCCTTCCCATTCCTGTTATGCCTCAGTTTTGAAGCATTCAATCGTAGAAGTGAAGGGATGGAAAAGTAAAAAATACTGTTTTCTTAATTGTACATTAAGGTACACAGGATGAAGTCATTTAGGTATTTGGGACATCAAAAGCAGTACAATTAAGAGGTTGACAACACAGCAAATTAAAAGCTAACAAGCCCACAGGTTAACAGATTGGGCTCAAACGGCTTCATCTGAGGCTTGAACTTGCACCTGTTGAATTTTAACATATGTGCAAACTAAAGACCAGGTGGCAGTTTTGCAAATATGAGAAACAAATGCCTGATGCTGAAGAGCCCAAGAAGCGCTAACTGATCTGGTGGAGTGCGCTTTAATGGGGAAAACTTAAGTCCTCAAGCCAAAGGCTTGAATGGCCAGCTGCCAAATCTATCTGATGATAGTGGAACAGGAAGCAGTCGGTCCCCTAGGGGTACTCTCAGAAATTACAAACAAATTCAGACTGTCTAAAGAGAGCAGTAGCTGAGCGATAGATGTAACTGTGTGTACTACATCAAGATAATGGAGAAAAATCTCCTATTGATATCGCGGAGCAGTCAAAAGAGTGAAAAGGGTAGAACCATGTCCATAATAAGTTGATAGGCAGAAACCACTTAGGGAAAAAAGGTGACTTTGGGCCTCAAAGACAACCTTGTCTTTGTGTACGAAAAGAAAGAGTTCTTCACAGATTAAAACTGCCAACTCTCAATCACACCTCGCAGAAGTGATGAATGAAGAAGGGAACCTTATGAGTAAAAGTAGACAGAGGTTGCCTAAGAACAGCCAGAACTAAATTGGGATGCCACGATGTCACTAGGAGACATACAGGGGGATAATGTGGGAAACACCCTGTACAAAGGCGTGAGAGGAGAGTTGTCTTTGAAAAAGGACCGAGTGGGGCTGAGAGCTAAGAATCGATAACGGTAGTCGAGAACAAATGTTGATCCAGACCTGACTGGAGAAAAGACACAAACTGACCCATGGAGTACTTTCTGGGATGTCATTACCTTGTCTTGCACCATGAGAAATATTCTTTCCAGGTACAATGGTACATTTTTCAAGAAGTAGATTTTCCTAGCTTTTAAGAGCGCATGACTAACTAAATCGGGTAGGGTCCTGTCCTTCAAGTCCTAGGCTTCAACAGCCAGGCTATTTAAACTAGCAACCCAGAAGCAGTGTAGTAAAATGGTCCTTGGTACAGATGATCATGACCAATGAAGAGTCTGCCAGAAATCAACTAAGGTCCAAGCACAATGTCCTCCTGGGCAGGTTTGATGCACTGAGACCTAACAGAATGCCCTCCACCAAAATCTTGCAAAGACATATAAAAAGTTTCATAATAGGTAAGAAGTATATCAGGCTGAACTACTTCCACACAGTGATTAGAACATCCAAGGTAAAGCATAGAGGATCCCTGGACCTAAAAACAAACCTGTTGCAGAACATAAAAAACAGAAGTCCCAAATCCAGTGTCTCACAACTGAGACAGAGGTTCTAAAAAAAAAAAAAAAAGAGTGTACAGACCATTCCAGAAGTTTACGCATGAGGATGTCCATCTGCCAAATTTTCCACACCTAGGATGTGCACGGCAGAGAGAAATGAACGTGATGTTCTACTAAGCCAGGACAGACCAAAGGGAAGGGCGACAAATTGGCGATGTATGCAGTTCTGATGCGCCGGAAGATGGGGACATGCAAGTAGGCACTCTTAAAGTTCACGGAGGTCTCCCGAATGGAGGTAAGCAATGAATGACCCGACAGATTTCATGCAGAATTGTTGTACCCGGAGGAAGGTGCTCAAAACATTTAGATCCAGTATGGGACAGAGGCCCTCCCTCTGGCCTTGGGGGCAGTGAACAAGTTTAAATAAAAACCCTGGAACCTAACCCTTTTCTAGGACAATGTCTATGATCCCACAAGATTAGAAATGCTCCAGCGTAGCATAGGGGTGTGCCAATCTTAGGCAGCTGGAAAGTTTGACAACATGAAGTAGGGTGAAGGAAGAAACCAAAATTACAGCTGGGAACAATGTACTGAACATCTGAAATGTCCGTCTGGGACCAGATGGCTTTAAAGGCCAACAGTGGTACCCCCCTCCCCAAGTTGGAACGCTTCCTTATTTAAACATTTAGACATTTAAAGTTTTCAGGTCCAAGATGGGGTCGATGTCCCTTTTGGTTATAGAACATAGAAGTGTTGACGTAAAACTCCTAAAACGTTTCTGTCAGTGGAAAAATGGTAAAAACTTCCAGGTTCAAGAAATCTGAAAGAGCGGTAGAAACAAAGGCAGGTAAGATGAGGGGGAAGAAAGTGGAATTGTAGCTTTTAGCCTCTAAAAAACAATTCTCTTACCCAGGCATTAAAGTTGCTTTCTAAACAGGTGTCCACAAAGGTCAACAGACATCCCTCCACTTTTGAAACTGGGGGCATTCCTCTAGGGTGAAGAGAACTTGTAAACGTGGGGCTCAAGGTTTTCGCCTGAATAGGGCCCTTGGATTGGGTCTGGACATGGAGGTTTAAGGCTAGGAGTAAAAAAATAACTCTTCTGGGGCTCAGAGGGGGAAAGAGTGGTTTAGATAAGTTTTTGTGGTTTGGGCTGCATTTGTTGGGACAAGAGTACTTTTAATCCCATAACATCCTTTATGAGGGTGCCCAAAGAGGCACCAAAAAGCTGTTAACCATAGCAAGCAGTTTGTATATTGCTGTTCCACAGATCTATGACAGCTGCACACATTTCTCTCTTGCTGTCTTGTACATCTCGCAATCTCTATGTTTATTACAGCTAGTAGTTATCTCCATTACCAGAAGGTAAAATTGTAAACTAGGCTGAAACCTGCATCAGTTATTCAAACCCTGAACTTGCAGCACCTTAAAGGATAACTGAAGTAAAAGGAACATTATTATTATTTTTTGGTTGGTTTTTAAAGCATACAATAACCAACTTGTTCTGGTAATGCAACCAAAGCGAAAGTGTTAATAGAAATAGTTTCGTTTCTGAAGAACAAGCATTTGGAAGTGTTAAAGTGCAACTACAGATTTTTTTGAATATAACTGAATGTTCTGTCCCTAACAACACTAAAAGGAACAATAAGAGTCACTCCGATATCACTGTATCATTGTAATCCAAGCAGGTATAGCACACACATTCTATAAATTGAATTGTATAGAGGTAATGCAGTGTTGTCACTTTAAAAAAAGCAAGCGGAGGAGGCCTACCAGGATAAGTGCTAAGTGACAAGAGGGCAAGCGTGCACGTGTTTAGGGGCCCATGCAGGGGTAGAAAGCTGCATAAGTAAAACTATTTAAAAAATAAAAAATAAAATAACTCTGCAATTCCCAAACACCAGACAGCGAAAAAACACTTGCTACCTGCCTCAAACTGGTTATAGACTGCTTAATTAACAAGGACCAAGTCAGTTTCTTAACCATCTGCCAGGCTAACGATAGCCTACGATGCATCTTACACCGGACGCATATAGCAGAAATACTTAACAGTCCTTTCTTTTTTGCTTTCTCTGGATCTACAGACGGCCTTTGACTCGGTTTCTTGGCTTTCTCTTCCACCTGCAATCTTCTCCAACCATGCTACTTTTGGCAACATGATAGCAGGAACCCAAAATAAACTCAGCATCTACACTGATGATGTATTTCAAATGTCACTTTACAACACAAATCTAACCTTACTGAATTTGCCTCTCTCTCAGGACTGGATGTAAACCGTAAATCTAAAAAACTTCAAACAGTTGTAAACGGCGGTTGGTTACAAAAAATGCATTGCATACTAGCACATTATGAAATACTTACATTGTAAGCGTGCCTTCTAACGGCACGCTGTCACCGCTGAGAGGGCTGACATCTTCCCCTCGTATTTCTTCCAGGTTGGCACACGGGAGACGTCGGTACCGGCACGGAGCACTGAAGGTCCGACAAGGAATGCCGGACCCTTAGAGTGCATGTGCCTGTGACGTAACCATCTGCATCCAGGGTGAATTTCTTCTAAATGGTGCACGTTTAACCACTTAACGACCGCTCACTGTATACATACGTCGGCACAATGGCACCGACAGGCACAATCACGTACAGTGTACGTGATTGCCTTTGTACAGTTGGGGGGTCCAATCGGACCCCCCTTCTGTACAGTGAGCGGTCGGAATTCGTTGGGGAGCGATCCGACATGAGGGGACGGCCGTTCGATTCCGGCCACCCCCCCGCGATTGCTCCCGGCGAATGGAAATGCCCCCTCTGTCTGTGGAATGTTTACACAGGCAGAGGAAGCAGGAGGAAGTGATGTCATCTCTTGTGCGGCGCTCGCATATACCGAGTGCCGTACAAGAGAAGACATCAAGGTTAGTGCACAAACACTACACTAACACCAGCACACATAGGCACATAAATCGCCCCCCCCCCAGATCACCCCCCAGTCACAGTGTCACTGATTGCAGTGACCATTTATTTACTGATCACTGCAATCAGTGACATTTGTGACTGTAAAAGTGTCACTACATTTAGTTTTAGGTCCAGTGTAGCACCCTAACCCCCCCTAATAAAGGTTTAACCCCTTGATCACCCCCAGATAACCCTTTCACCCCCTAGCACCGCCGTTGCTAAGCGATCATTTTTCTGATTGCTGTCTTAGCGTCGGTGATGCAGATCGGTAGCCAGTAATTTTTTTTAGGTTCGCCGCAGGTTTTTATAGCGTCAGGTACCCCCAGAAATTATCTAATAAAGGTTTAACCCCCTTGATCGCCCCCCAGGTAACCCTTTCACCCCCTATCACCACTGTCGCTAAGCGATCATTTTTCTGATCGCTGTCTTAGCGTCGGTGATGCAGATCGGTAGCCAGTAATTTTTTTTAGGTTCGCCGCAGGTTTTTATAGCGTCAGGTACCCCCATATATTATCTAATAAAGGTTTTAACCCCCTAATTGCCCCTAGTTAACCCTTTCACCAGTGATCATCATATAAGTGTTACGGGTGACGCTGGTTAGTTAGTTTGCTTTTTATAGTGTCAGGGCACCCGCCGTATATAACCCAATAAAGGTTTAACCCCCTGATCGCCCGGCGGGTGATATCAATTAGGTTTTAGCGTCAGAGAGGGTCTGCGTCACACCCCAGGCAGCGTCAGGTTAGTGCCAGTAATGCTAACACCCACGCGTGAAGCATACACCTCCCTTAGTGGTATAGTATCTGAACAGATCAATATCTGATCAGATCTATACTAGCGTCCCCAGCAGTTTAGGGTTCCCAAAAACTCAGTGTTAGCGGGATCAGCCCAGATACCTGCTAGCATCTGCGTTTTGCCCCTCCGTCCAGCCCAGGCCACCCAAGTGCAGTATCGATCGATCACTGTCACTTACAAAACACAACACACATAACTGCAGCGTTCGCAGAGACAGGCCTGATCCCTGCGACTCCAGTGCTGTAGGAGGTGATTTCACCACCACAGTTAAAAAAAAAGGCAAATATGCCGAAGCATTGGGGCAGCAGGGGCGGAGGAGTGATTTTGCTCCTAATGCCGCGTACATACGGTCGAAATTCCGACGGAGGCTTGCCCGTGGAAAAGTCCGACCATGTGTGTGCGGCATAACTTTTTTGCGGGAGGATGCCCCCATGCTTCGGCATATATAAATGGTGCATGTATGCCCATCATTAGAAGTGGGTGGATGAAGGGCGGTATTCTAATGGTGGGCATACCCACCGATCAATCTCTTTTTTCGTTCAGCCACCTGGCTGCATGAAAAAAAAAGAAGATTACAATACATGTCCAACAAGGACCAGCAACGTACTGGTATGTTGCTGGACTTTGAATGGTTATACCAGATTGATGCCTGCGGGTTTAGGTATCATCTTGGTATCATTCTTTTCAGCCAGCGGCCGGCTTTCATGTAAAAGCAATCCTAGTGGCTAATTAGCCTCTGGACTGCTTTTACAAGCAGTGGGAGGGAATGTCCCCCCCCCCGGATATAAAAAGCGCCATTGGGAAATTGGGAAAGCATTTTATCACACCGATCTTGGTGTGGTCAGATGCTTTGAGGGCAGAGGAAAGATCTAGGGTCTAGACCCCAGTTTTTTCAAAAAAAGAGTACCCGTCACTACCTATTGCTATCATAGGGGATATTTACATTCCCTGAGATAACAATAAAAAAAAAAAAAATATGGAAGGAACAATTTAAAAAATAAAAAAGCAAAATTAGGAAAAAAAAAATAAAAAAAAATAAAGCACCCCTGTCCTGCCCTGCTCTTGCCCAATGGCGAACACAAGCGTCGGTCTGACGTCATATGTAAACAGCAATTGCACCATGCATGTGAGGTATCACCGCGAAGGTCAGATCGAGGGCAGTAATTTTAGCAGTAGACCTCCTCTGTAAATCTAACGGAGTAACCTGTAAAGGCTTTTAAAAATGTATGTAGTTTGTCGCCAATACGCGTTTGTGCGAAATTTTAAAGCATGTCGTGTTTGGTATCTATGTACTTGGCCTAAGATCATCTTTTTTATTTCATCAAACATTTGGGCAATATAGTGTGTTTTAGTGCATTAAAATTAAAAAAGTGTATTTTGTCCCCAAAAAATGCGTTTGAAAAATCGCTGCGCAAATACTGTGTAGAAAAAAAAATGCAACACCCACCATTTTATTCTGTAGGGCCTTTGCTTTAAAAATATATATAATGTTTGGGGGTTCAACATAATTTTCTTGCAAAAAAAAATATGTTTTCATGTAAACAAAAAGTGTCAAAAAGGGCTTTGTCTTCAAGTGGTTAGAAGAGTGGATGTAAGCTTCCTAATGTTGTGTATAAAATGCCAGAACAGTTCAAAACCCCCCCCAAATGACCCCATTTTGGAAAGTAGACACCCCAAGCTATATACTGAGAGGCATGTCGAGTCCATGGAATATTTTATATGTTGACACAAGTTGCGGAAAATATACAAATTTTTTTTTTTTTTTTTTTTGCACAAAGTTGTCACTAAATGATATATTGCTCAAACATGTCATGGGCATATGTGGAATTACACCCCAAAATACATTCTGTTGCTTCTCCTGAGTACGGGGATACCACATGTGTGAGACTTTTTGGGAGCCTAGCCGCGTACGGGACCCCAGAAACCAATCACCGCCTTCAGGCTTTCTAAGGGTGTAAATTTTTGATTTCACTTCTCACTGCCTATCACAGTTTCGGAGGCCATGGAATGCGCAGGTGGCAGAAAACCCCCCCAAATGACCCCATTTTGGAAAGTAGACACCCCAAGCTATTTGCTGAGAGGTATTGTGAGTATTTTGCAGATCTCGCTTTTTGTCACAAAGTTTTGAAAATTGAAAAAAAAAAAGAAAAAAAAAATGTTCTCTCTTCATTTTCAAAAACAAATGAGAGCTGTAAAATACTCACCATGCCTCTCAGCAAACAGCTTGGGGTGTCTACTTTCTAAAATGGGGTCATTTGGGGGGGTTTTGTGCTATTTTGGCATTTTATGGCCTTCAAAACTGTGATAGGTAGTGAGGAGTGAAATCAAAAATTTGCGCCCTTAGAAATCCTGAAGACGGTGCTTGGTTTCCGGGGTCCCGTACGTGGCTAGGCGCCTAAAAAGTCCCACACATGTGGTATCCCCGTACTCAAGAGAAGCAGCAGAATGTATTTTGGGGTGCAATTCCACATATAACCATGGCATGTGTGAGCAATATATCATTTAGTGACAACTTTTTGTATTTTTTTTTTTTTTTGTCATTATTCAATCACTTGGGACAAAAAAAAAAAATATTCAATGGGCTCAACATGCCTCTCAGCAATTTCCTTGGGGTGTCTACTTTCCAAAATGGGGTCATTTGGGGGGGTTTTGTACTGCCCTGCCATTTTAGCACCTCAAGAAATGAGATAGGCAGTCATAAATTTTAAGCTGTGTAAATTCCAGAAAATGTACCCTAGTTTGTAAACGCTATAACTTTTGCGCAAACCAATAAATATACACTTATTGTCATTTTTTTTACTAAAGACATGTGGCTGAATACATTTTGGCCTAAATCTATAACTAAAATTGAGTTTATTCGATTTTTCTTATAACAAAAAGTAGAAAATATCATTTTTTTCAAAATTTTCGTTCTTTTTCCATTTATATCGCAAAAAAAAAAAATCGCAGAGGCAATCAAATACCATTAAAAGAAAGCTCTATTTGTGGGAAGAAAAGGACGCAAATTTCGTTTGGGTACAACATTGCATGTCCGCACAATTTACAGTTAAAGCAGCGCAGTGCAAAATTCTGAATTCACCTCTGGTCCTTTAGCTACCAAATGGTCCGGGGCTTAAGTGGTTAAGAGATATTTATTTTACCTACAGGTAAGCCTTATTATAGGCTTACCCTGTAGGTAAAAATCACCAAGCAGGCTTTACTATCACTTTAATGTTACTCTATCACAGGGCTGTCTCACCTCATTATACCTAGAAGGAAGTTGGGACTTTGAATGAAGCAATTGAATAGTGGAGGTAGATTAGAGTACAAAATGTTTGTTATTTATTGATAATGATTGATCAGAAGACATTAAAATTATATTTCATATATATACACAAGAGCTGTGTACAAGACATGAACATGATAAAAAACGGTACATATATAGCAGCACATCATTGAATAGGTAGTAAATATCTAGAGAGATTTGGCATAATGAATGCCAGCGGCAGCATGCCTGGTGCCGACCCATGCACCCACATGATATGGATACACCTGCTTGAGAACATATAAATAGCATCATTGAATATAGTAAATAGTAGTAAATGAGTATGGTTCCGTATAAGATGTGGTTGTAGCATCAGGCAAGGCTCGACGCGTTTCGTGGAAGTGTCCACTCATCAGAAGCAGATGTGACAAGTATTCCTAAGGAATATATATAGAGTTTTAATGAACCATACTATGGGGTATCAAGGAAATTGAATATTCGTGTGTATAGGTGGTTAACCAACCACACTCACCATTACGGACAGCGAGTGCAGTGCGCGGCAGCTGGCACAGGGTGGGCCGGGAGCATGACCCCTCCACGGGAGCTGAGGCGGCATATAGTGGGGTTGCGGCTGCGGGCAGATTCAGGGAGTGCAAATTGTATCAAAGGTCTCCATGTAGCAAGAATTGTGTGTATCTCATGAAGTGGGGATATCTGGGAACAAAATATTGAGTATATATAAGATTATAAGAATAATATATTAGTAGATAGTAATTAATAGTGAACCCAAATTACTTCAATGGACAGTAATGACCTAAGTAGGAATGGTGTGGGAAGTGTTAAACCACTTATTTCTAAAGGTGGTTGGAAAATGTGTAACTGTACATAAATAAAGTGTTGGGAAAATTGAGGTGATGAAAGGGGGAAGTGTGGAAGAAAAGTACAGATTGGAGCTTGTATAGCTTGTACACTGCTATATTTATGAAATATACTTTTTATGTCTTCTAATCAATAAATAAACATTTTGTACTCTAATCTACCTCCACTATTCAATTGCTTCATTCAAAGTCCCAACTTCCTTCTAGGTATAACCAATATCGGGATGGAGGCACTTAATTGTGCTTCATTCAAAGTCCCAAAACTCCCCCCTCCCAATGATATACATTACAGGGATGGAAGCAGTTGAATAAATGGGATTGGCAGTGTTCCCCTGCCTTCCCTGTGTTACCTTTACTTATGGGGTTTCATTGGTCATAGTTCATTACTTTGGCGATATTCATATATACTATTTCTATACCCATATTTGACAATCGTGTATATGGTATATGTATTTTCTTCCAGACAGCATTCCTGGCGCCTGCATTATGTCCCACATGGGTGTATATTTCAAGACCTATAATGTATATTTCCCATTCGGTTGCTGGTGTGCCTTGTGTGGCAGTTTGGACGCTGGGTGGCGCTGGGCTCCTTCTCCTCCATGGGAGCTGCGCCCAGGGGCCCCTCCCTCTCCTCCCCTTCCACTTGTTGTTCGGGAGGGTGTGGGCGGACGCCCTTCGCGCATCGGCGCCACGTTCCGCACGTCGTGCGTGTGACGTCAGTCCCTGGCGTCATCGCACTGACGCTCAGTCACAACACCTGTGTCCGTGCAGAGGTTGTTTTGCGCCGGTCACTGAGTGATTACTCGGTGCAGGTGTGATCCTCCTCCCCTATTGGCTCACTAGCGTGGCGTTGGCGGCATATATATATATCTTTCCTCGTTGGAGCGAGCTGTTCACACGGCCTGTCTCCTCCTGAGATGATTCCACACCAGCTACATCCATCTGCTGGTGATGCTCTATTGTGACCTGGGGTGAGTCCTTTTCTTGGTTTAGATCCCTTATTGGTGGTCCTTTTTATTTTCCCTGCTCCAATCTGTACTTTTCTTCCATACTTCCCCCTTTCATCACCTCAATTTTCCCAACACTTTATTTGTGTACACTTACACATTTTACAACCACCTTTAGAATTAAGTGGTTTAACACTTCCCACACCATTCCTACTTAGGTCATTACTGTCCATTGAAGTAATTTGGGTTCACTATTAATTACCATCTACTAATATATTATTCTTATAATCTTATACATACTCAATATTTTGTTCCCAGATATCCCCACTTCATGAGATACACACAATTCTTGCTACATGGAGACCTTTGACACAATTTGCACTTCCTGACTCTGCCCGCAGCCGCAACCCCACTATATGCCGCCTCAGCTCCCGTGGAGGGGTCATGCTCCCGGCCCACCCTGTGCCAGCTGCCGCGCACTGCACTCGCTGTCCGTAATGGTGAGTGTGGTTGGTTAACCACCTATACACACGAATATTCAATTTCCTTGATACCCCATAGTATGGTTCATTAAAACTCTATATATATTCCTTAGGAATACTTGTCACATCTGCTTCTGATGAGTGGACACTTCTTACGAAACGCATCGATCCTTGCCTGATGCTACAACCACATCTTATACGGAACCATACTCATTTACTACTATTTACTATATTCAATGATGCTATTTATATGTTCTCAAGCAGGTGTATCCATATCATGTGGGTGCATGGGTCGGCACCAGCTGCCGCTGGCATTCATTATGCCAAATCTCTCTAGATATTTACTACCTATTCAATTATGTGCTGCTATATATGTACCATTTTTTATCATGTTCATGTCTTGTACACAGCTCTTGTATATATATGAAATATACTTTTAATGTCTTCTGATCAATCATTATCAATAAATAAACATTTTGTACTCAAATCTACCTCCACTATTCAATTGCTTCATTCAAAGTCCCAACTTCCTTCTAGGTATAACCGATATCGGGATGGAGGCACTTAATTGTGCTTCATTCAAAGTCCCAAAACTCCCCCCTCCCAAAGTCTCACCTCATTAGGACAACATATTTACCAAAGCTTCTATACTGTACTACTTTCTGCACCCTCCCATTCTGGATCCCCATGGCAATGTTCCATTCTCTACAGCACCAAATTGTAATTTTCACATAGCACAGCGCTAGGCCTAGGCTGGCATGGTGTATTCTAGTAATAAGTAAGCTGTTAGGGAGTCAGCCTGCCACATCACCTAAAATATTATAAGGCAGCTCAATTGGACTAGATCCCAAATATCATGTCTAGTCTGAAACTCCCACTTTGGTGTCTCTAAGAGCCCAAAGTTGCAACCCCATATCTGTAAATATTATTTTCTGCCCCCCTCTGGACAGTCTGGGACACTACAGTTTTCTGTGAGTCTCATCTCCACACAAACCTCTTATGGACTTCATGGAAATCTCATGCAGGTGTTAACCACTTAAGCCCCGGACCATTTGGTAGCTAGAGGACCAGAGGTGAATTCAGAATTTTGCACTGCGCTGCTTTAACTGTAAATTGTGCGGACATGCAATGTTGTACCCAAACTAAATTTGTGTCCTTTTCTTCCCACAAATAGAGCTTTCTTTTAATGGTATTTGATTGACTCTGCGATTTTTATTTTTTGCGATATAAACGGAAAAAGACCGAAAATTTTGAAAAAAAATGATATTTTCTACTTTTTGTTATAAGAAAAATCGAATAAACTCAATTGTAGTCATACATTTAGGCCAAAATGTATTCAGCCACATGTTTTTAGTAAAAAAAATGTCAATAAGCGTATATTTATTGGTTTGCGCAAAAGTTATAGAGTTTACAAACTAGGGTACATTTTCTGAAATTTACACAGCTTTAAACTTATGACTGCCTATCTCATTTCTTGAGGTGCTAAAATGACAGGGCAGTACAAAACCCCCCCAAATGACCCAATTTTGGAAAGTAGACACCCCAAGGAAATTGCTGAGAGGCATGTTGAGCCCATTGAATTTTTTATTTTTTTGTCCCAAGTGATTGAATAATGACTAAAAAAAAAAAAAAAAAAAAATTACAAAAAGTTGTCACTAAATGATATATTGCTCACACATGCCATGGTTATATGTGGAATTTCACCCCAAAATACATTTTGCTGCTTCTCCTGAGTACGGGGATACCACATGTGTGTGACTTTTTGGGAGCCTAGCCGCGTACGGGACCCCGGAAACCAAGCACGCCTTCAGGATTTCTAAGGGCGCAAATTTTTGATTTCACTCCTCACTACCTATCACAGTTTCGAAGGCCATAAAATGCCAAAATAGCACAAAACCCCCCCAAATGACCCCATTTTAGAAAGTAGACACCCCAAGGAAATTGCTGAGAGGCCTGTTGAGCCCATTGAATATATTTTTTTTGTCCCAAGTGATTGAATAATGACAAAAAAAAAAAATACAAAAAGTTGTCACTAAATGATATATTGCTCACACATGCCATGGTTATATGTGGAATTACACCCCAAAATACATTTTCTGCTTCTCCTGAGTACGGGGATACCATATGTGTGGGACTTTTTAGGAGCCTAGCCGCGTACGGGACCCCGAAAACCAAGCACCGCCTTCAGGATTTCTAGGCACAAATTTTTGATTTCACTCCTCACTACCTATCAGTTTCGAAGGCCATAAAATGCCAAAATCGCACAAAACCCCCCCAAATGACCCCATTTTGGAATATAGACACCCCAAGCTATTTGCTGAGAGGAATGGCGAGTATTTTACAGCTCTCATTTGTTTTTGAAAATGAAGAAAGAAAATATATATATATATTTTTTTTTTTTTTCAATTTTCAAAACTTTGTGACAAAAAGCGAGATCTGCAAAATACTCACAATACCTCTCAGCAAATAGCTTGGGGTGTCTACTTTCCAAAATGGGGTCATTTGGGGGGGTTTTGTGCTATCTGGGCATTCCATGGCCTCCGAAACTGTGATAGGCAGTGAGAAGTGAAATCAAAAATTTACACCCTTAGAAAGCCTGAAGGCGGTGCTTGGTTTTTGGGGTCCCGTACGTGGCTAGGCTCCCAAAAAGTCTCACATGTGGTATCCCCGTACTCAGGAGAAGCAACAGAATGTATTTTGGGGTGTAATTCCACATATGCCCATGGCATGTTTGAGCAATATATATCATTTAGTGACAACTTTGTGCAAAAAAAAAAAAATTGTCGTTTTTTCCGCAACTTGTGTCAACATATAAAATATTCCATGGACTCGACATGCCTCTCAGTATATAGCTTGGGGTGTCTACTTTCCAAAATGGGGTCATTTGGGGGGGTTTTGAACTGTTCTGGCATTTTATACACAACATTAGGAAGCTTACATCCACTCTTCTAACCACTTGAAGACAAAGCCCTTTTTGACACTTTTTGTTTACATGAAAACATTTTTTTTTTTGCAAGAAAATTATGTTGAACCCCCAAACATTATATATATTTTTAAAGCAAAGGCCCTACAGATTAAAATGGTGGGTGTTGCATTTTTTTTTCTACACAGTATTTGCGCAGCGATTTTTCAAACGCATTTTTTGGGTTAAAAAATACACTTTTTTTAATTTTAATGCACTAAAACACACTATATTGCCCAAATGTTTGATGAAATAAAAAAGATGATCTTAGGCCGAGTACATAGATACCAAACATGACATGCTTTAAAATTTCGCACAAACGCGCATTGGCGACAAACTACATACATTTTTAAAAGCCTTTAAAAGCCTTTACAGGTTACCCCAGTAGATTTACAGAGGAGGTCTACTGCTAAAATGATTGCCCTCGATCTGACCTTCGCGGTGATACCTCACATGCATGGTGCAATTGCTGTTTACATATGACGCCAGACCGACGCTTGCGTTCGCCATTGGGCAAGAGCAGGGCAGGACAGGGGTGCTTTTTTTTTTTCTATTAATTTTGCTTTTTTATTTTATTTTTAAATTGTTCCTTCCAAGTATTTTTTTTTTTTTTATCATTTTTATTGTTATCTCAGGGAATGTAAATATCCCCTATGATAGCAATAGGTAGTGACAGGTACTCTTTTTTTGAAAAAACTGGGGTCTTCTAGACCCTAGATTTTTCCTCTGCCCTCAAAGCATCTGACCACACCAAGATCGGTGTGATAAAATGCTTTCCCAATTTCCCAATGGCGCTTTTTATATCCAGGGGGGGGGGCATTCCCTCCCAATGCTTGTAAAAGCAGTCCAGAGGCTAATTAGCCGCTAGGATTGCTTTTACATGAAAGCCGGCCGCAGGCTGAAAAGAATGATACCAAGATGATACCTAAACCCGCAGGCATCATTCTGGTATAAACATTCAAAGTCCAGCAACATACCAGTACGTTGCTGGTCCTTGTTGGACATGTATTGTAATCTTTTTATTTCATGCAGCCAGTTGGCTGAACGAAAAAAGAGATTGATCGGTGGGTATGCCCACCATTAGAATACCGCCCTTCATCCATCCACTTCCAATGATGGGCATACACGCACCATTTATATATGCCGAATCATGGGGGCATCCTCCCGCAAAAAAGTTATGCCGCACACACATGGTCGGACTTTTCCACGGGCAAGCCTCCGTCTGAATTTCGACCGTATGTACGCGGCATTAGGAGCAAAATCGCTCCTCCGCCCCTGCTGCCCCAATGCTTCGGCATATTTGCTTTTTTTTTTTAACTGTGGTGGTGAAATCACCTCCTACAGCACTGGAGTCGCAGGGATCAGGCCTGTCTCTGCGAACGCTGCAGTTATGTGTGTTTTTGTTTTGTAAGTGACAGTGATCGATCGATACTGCACTTGGGTGGCCTGGGCTGGACGGAGGGGCAAAACGCAGGTGCCAGCAGGTATCTGGGCTGATCCCGCTAACACTGCGTTTTTGGGAACCCTAAACTGCTGGGGACGCTAGTATAGATCAGATCAGATATTGATCTGTTCAGATACTATACCACTAAGGGGGGTGTATGCTTCACGCGTGGGTGTTAGCGTTACTGGCACTAACCTGACGCTGCCTGGGGTGTGACGCAGACCCTCTCTGACGCTAAAACCTAATTGATATCACCCGCCGGGCGATCAGGGGGTTAAACCTTTATTGGGTTATATACACGGCGGGTGCCCTGACACTATAAAAAGCAAACTAACCAACCAGCGTCACCCGTAACACTTATATGGTGATCACTGGTGAAAGGGTTAACACCTTTATTAGATAATATATGGGGGTACCTGACGCTATAAAAACCTGCGGCGAACCTAAAAAAAATTACCAGCTACCGATCTGCATCACCGACACTAAGACAGCGTTTAGAAAAACGATTGCTTAGCGACAGTGGTGATGTGGGTGAAAGGGTTACCTGGGGGGGCGATCAAGGGGGTTAAACCTTTATTAGATAATATATTGGGGTACCTGACGCTATAAAAACATGCGGCGAACCTAAAAAAAATTACTGGCTACGATCTGCATCACCGACACTAAGACAGCGTTTAGAAAAACAATTGCTTAGCGACAGTGGTGATAGGGGGTGAAAGGGTTACCTGGGGGGCGATCAAGGGGGTTAAACCTTTATTAGATAATATATTGGGGTACCTGACGCTATAAAAACCTGTGGCGAACCTAAAAAAAATTACCGGCTACCGATCTGCATCACAGACACTAAGACAGCGTTTAGAAAAACGATCGCTTAGTGACAGTGGTGATAGGGGGTGAAAGGGTTACCTGGGGGGCGATCAAGGGGGTTAAACCTTTATTAGATAATATATTGGGGTACCTGACGCTATAAAAACCTGCGGCGAACCTAAAAAAAATTACTGGCTGCCGATCGGCATCACTGACGCTAAGACAGCAATCAGAAAAATGATCGCTAAGCGACAGTGGTGATAGGCGGTGAAAGGGTTATCTGGGGGGTGATCAGGGGGTTAAACCTTTATTAGGGGGGGTTAGGGGGCTACACTGGACCTAAGACTAAACTTTGGTGACACTTTTACAGTCACAAATGTCACTGATTGCAGTGATCACTAAATAAATGGTCACTGCAATCAGTGACACTGTGACTGGGGGCTGGGGGGGTGATCTGGGGGGTGATCTGGGGTGTCTGGGGGGGCGATTTATGTCCCTATGTGTCCTGGTGTCAGTGTAGTGTTGTGTGCACTGACCTGATATCTTCTCTTGTACGGCGCTCGGTATATGTGAGCGCCGCACCAGAGATGACCACTTCCTCCTGCTCCCTCTGTCTGACACAGACAGAGGGGGCATTTCCATTCGCCGGGAGCGATCGCGAGGGGGTGGCCAGAAACGAATGGCTGCCCCCTCATCCCGGAACGCTCCCGGACACTTAGCCACCGCTCACTGTACAGAAGGGGGGTCCGATTGGACCCCCCAACTATACAAAGGCAATCACGTATGCTCTACGTGATTGTGCCTGTCGGTGCCATTCTGCCGACGTATTTATACAGTGAGCGGTCGTTAAGTGGTTAAACCATCTGCACAATTACAGCAGGAAGATAAGTGACCACATAAGATATTCTGCTATCTTCAAATAAAACATTTCTTCATGACAAACATATGCTGTCTGGAAGGCCCGTTGATGCTCATATCTTTTGAACCCAAGTGCGCCTCAGACCCACACACTATAGGTCTGATCTCATTTCTCCAGACACAACGCATAGACTGGACCCAGATATGGTAGTCCACCAAATCTGGTTCCACCAACAAGCTACCGGTGGAAACGAATTATAAAATAATAGCTTGTTTCCACAACTGCAGACAAAAAAGCACATTTCTACACGTGTGGTGGACATGCCCTGTGGTAAACCACTTCTGGGCAAGTATTTATCGATTGGTCTCAGATATCATAGGTATCAATGTCCCCTTTGCAGCTCAATATGCCCTCCTAAACCTTAAAGCCCCAGGCATACATAAGAAAGCCTTCAAAGCTACTGCTGCATTGTTTTACAACAGCAAAACAAACAAGTAGAGGTCGACCGATTATTATGTGAAAAAAGGCCGATTGTGAGGGATCAGAAGCAGGGGCGTGCTGGGTGGAAATTCTAAACGGCTGCTATCACAGCCACTGTCTGCTGACTTTTTTTTTTCCCCCAGTGGAGGAAGTCGGCAGCGGCGGTCGCCGATTGGCTGTTACTGGCCGCACTGCATTCTGGGGTTTGTAGTGTGGAGGCATAGGCGGGGCGCGCAGCACGTCAGGGGACGAATGGAGCTCTCCTTGGCCAGGCGAGAGGACGGAACGGAGCCGACCGCACCGCTGGTGGACACTGATGAGGTAGAAGACTGGCACTCTGGCAGTGAATGACATTGATGAGCTGTACTGGTGGGCACTGATGAGCTGTACTGGTGGGCACTGATGAGCTGTACTGGTGGGCAATGATGAGCTGTACTGGTGGGCAATGATGAGCTGTACTGGTGGGCAATGATGAGGTGGGACTGATGTGATGCACTGGTGGGCACTGAGGAAGTGGCACTGGTGGGCACTAATGGACACTGATGAGGTTGCACTGGTGGGCAATAATGGGCTGCACCGGTGGGCAATAATGGGCTGCACCGGTGGGCACTGACAGGCTGCACCCCACCTCTCCACCCTAAACAATAACCTCCTCCCCACCTCTCCACCCTAGATTTGCTGAGATGAAGGAAAAAGAAAAAGAAAAAAAATCGGCCTGAAATATCAGCCGCAAAAAATCTGAAACATATATCAGCCATCGGCCGCCCAGATTTCTAAATATCGGAATCGGCCAGAGAAAAACGCATATCGGTCGACCTCTACAAACAATTGCCAGGGCATGGCAGACCCCCATTCTGTCCATCACTAAGGCTAAATCAAGAGTCAACAATAAATTTATACATGAAAAACTGAGGGGACAGACCAGAACCTATTGCTTGCATGACGCCTACCAATGTATCCACAAAACTTTCCCTTTTCCTCTTGTTATCTGAATGCCCAGTTTAAACAGTTTTGTTGCGTTATTACTGATAAAATTACTGCACGCAGTTTGCTCGGCCTGAGCGAATCACTGACTATACTGTCTTTTTGAATACATCTCTCAAATGACAAATATGTTTCATATATTTTATTGAATTTTTTTTATTTCTTTTTTTGGTTTAAAAAAAACAAACTCTGCATATACGGTACATAAAACACTCAAACACTTCATGCCTAAAACACAATAAAAAAAATCTTAAAAACAAAAAATACAAAAGGGTACAAGACAGAGTAATTAGATATGTATACAAACTCATTAGCTCTGCTCAGGCAGAAAACATTGTTCATTTTTCTAATTACATGGCCCTCAGGATGACACCAATAAAGTAAATGTTTCATTTTTCACAATTTGACTTACAATCGTTGCATATTTTTTAATAAGCTGTTTGAGATTCCAACTACTTTTTGATAACATAAAAAGTAGTAATTGCTGGATTTCGACCTTCTAATGGCGAGCTTATAGATAATCTCAAAGAAAGTTGAAAGGTTTTGTGGAACACATCGTTTTGTAAATAACAAGCCCACATATTAAAAAATGGATGTATGTTTTTACACCAGAGTGATTAAAGAAGGCAAAATAACGTGCTAAGTTACAATAGATGAACAAAATCCAAATAACATATAAGACACTAAAAGGGTTTTCGACTACAAAAAAGACAGACAAGCGTTGTACTCCTGGCATTAATCATTGTGAAATATATGCACAGTTTAGTAAATGAAACAAATACCGTATTTTTTGCTCCATAAAACACACTCTCCCCCCCCGAAAAAAAAATGGGGGAAAATGTCTGTGCGTCTTATGGAGTGAATACTGACTAGCAGAGCCGCTAATAGGGGTATCGTTTCAGTGATAGAACGATGCCCTCTCTCTGCCCCAAGTAAATCCTGTTTCTCCCCTGCCTTCAGCTGCTATAGGGAGAGAAACAAAAGTCATTGTTCTTTAATTAACATTTGCATTCACATGTAAATCGTGCGGCATTGTTATGTAAATGAGGTCGGCTGCCGCGATTCATATGCAAATCACGCCCCATCCTCTGCATGCTGCCCACCTAGAAGGTGTGAACAGCATACAGGTGTGAGCATAGGAAGCATGTAGAGGTAATCAAAAAGGGGGGGGGGCTTGAGGTGCAGAGGTGAGCAGATGAGGTGTGCAGTCAGGTGAGCAGAGGTGGTGTACAGAGGTGCAGAGTTGAATTGGAAGTAAGGGTAGGATTGCAGAGGTTAGCAGAGTAGGGGTTTGGAGGGATAGAGGTTAGCAGATGATGAGTTAGAGGGGCAGGGTGGTACTGAGAGGGAGATAAGAATGCAGAGATTAGTAGAGAGATGGGGGGGGGGGGGGGGGTTACTGTAAATACACCTGTTATATGGTCAGTCAGTGTAAATGTCTCAATTACATTGGTGGTTGATGTAAATACTCCTGTTGTGTTGGGGTCAGTGTAAATGTGCCAGTTACATTGGGGATCAGTGTAGGGTGCCCCCTTACATTGGCTGTCAGTGTAGAAATATTATTCGGTTACAAATTATTAAATATTTTAGTCCGTCATTTGGTTCAGATTTTTTTTTTTCATATTTTCCTCCTCTAAAACCTAGGTGCGTCTTATGGTCAGCTGTGTCTTATGGAGCGAAAAATACGGTAGTTGTGATATGAGGTAGCTCTAGATGGTCAGCTTACCGTATTGCCAAAAGCAGACAGAAAAAAACATAGCTAATTTTCAGCAAAGAACACAAAATAGGGCCGAAATCAACAACTAATCGATCATGAAATTAATCGATTACTATTTTCATAATCGATTAATCGGCCAGTAACATAATGGGGTAAAAAAATAAATAAATTAGCACTTTATAGTACAAAAAGAGCAAATCGCTACTGTAAATATTACTTTCACTGTCCCACAGTAAAAAATTAACCCCTTACAGTAGCGATTATTTGCTCTTTTTGTACTAATTTTAGTTTTTTTAACTACATTATGTTACTAAACATCTCCGGCCTGGGTCAAACCTCAGTTTTTTGGTGCTTTTTGCAGAAACACACTACAGTTAATTTACATGGTTTCCTATGGGAGACGTTCACATCCATGATTTTTTCAGCTGCTGTGTATTTGGAAAGGGCAAGGACTTTTTTTTTTTTACTCCAAACGGTGCCATTTTTTTTTTTTTGGTTCAATATACTTCAATGGAGAAGCTGCAGAAAAGCATGCAATAATACGTTTTTGCAGCAATTTGTGTTTTTTAATCTGCCCAACAAATTGTCCCAAAAATATGTAAAAATGCAAAATCACAGCAAAATTACCTTTTTTTTTTATTTTTTAAAGTTATTAACCGACTAATCTAAATAATAAATCGGCCAACTAATCGTTTATGAAATTGTTAGTTGCAGCCCTACAAAATAATCTATACTCTGGTTCAAAATTGCCAAACTACTTAAAAGGTGCCCCGCGCCACCATACCAGTCACGCTCTTTTTTGGGGTTTCCTATTGGCTTCAGGGATCTCAAGTTGGAGGTTTTCACAGCTCAGCCACTGTGGCTCAATCCTAACCTCAGCAGCTGAATGTTTCCGCTTACTTTTCTGGACTCTGAGGCACTTAGGTAATTCCCATTCTGACCAAAATTCCTGTAATCAGGATTTGGAGGTTCTTCCCACACAAAGTTCTTCTTCTAAAATTCTGGGTCCATAAAAATGACTTCAGAGAGCAATCCAGCATTGAGTATAAAAAAAACCTGTACTCTCCTCTCCAGCAAGAATATCTCGGAACTCCTCACACTGTGTGTGGATGAACCATCACAGCAGCAGCTCGAGAGCAAGCAGCACTCTGCAAGAGGGAGGGGCTAGGAGCGCTGGCGGGGGACCCGAGAAGAGGAGCCTTTAATATCGCTTCAACGTTTTTCTTGGGGAGGGCTTAAATGCTTGGGTTTAAGTTTAAGTTTTTGCAATTATTTTGCTGGTCCCTATCCCCTCTACCCATACAATGCACAATGTGTTTCCACTAAATGACTATTAACCAACATCTTTAGCTACTTTTTGTCCACCCATACACCAGTAAATTTTTATTCCCTATGGACAGAATATGGGATGCCAGCCATGTCCAAAACAACTGTACATCAAGCTGAACAGAACCTTCTCATAGGTTGATGCATATGCATATGCATTTGGAAAACTGCACAATGTTTGGTGGTTGTTTGCAATAAGCCTCATCCTTGCTTAATATCAAGGTGTGTAGCTACAAAATGCGGCTAAGGCATGCATCCCCTTGTGTTGGAGATCTGAGAACCCGCCGTTGAAGTCCCTGTGGTTCTCCAAAGTCAATGAACTAAGGGATATGGAGGATCTCACAGCTACCTTGAACAATCGGGAGAAGATCTTTAGTGACACCTGGAGACCTTGGCAGCATTTTGTATACACTGAAGCTTATCTTCAGGAGATCTCGCAGCTTGGCTGATCTCTTGAACGTGGTCTGGGCTTCCTGGGCGAGGGCCTCTATCTGTCTATTGTTCTGCATCTGTACCCCCCCCCTTCCACTTTATTCCCCCCCCTTGTTTAGCTGGCTCAGCCATGAGCACGTTATTTTTTCAGATATTTGAATATCCTTTTATGCATTTTCTGTATCTCACTGTTCAATGTCTGGGCCCGGACGGCCATCGGGATGCTCGGCCTCCCGATATATTATATTTTATATAGTTGCACAGTTCTAAGTGTACGTGTATTTGTTCTGGGTCTTCCATGCAGCCACCACCTTATATTCCTTATATTCCCTGTACATTGATGATCAGGTTAATGTTGGTATCATTATATGTACTCATATATGCTATCTCTTACCTAGCCTGTTGGCTTATGGCTCTGCATGGTGTGACCCTATTGTTTGTCATTTGATAAGTAACACATTTCCTACTTTTGTTTACCTGACTGTAAATTGCAACTTTTTGAAAAAAAAAAAAAAATCAAGGATGTAGCTAAACAGGTATGATTTATGAACTGGAAAAATATGAGAATGATACGCATTATAGGGGAAAATGTATGAACGAGTTTGCTACTTTCAGTGAGTGGGAATGACAGTTCTAATGTTTGTTTCTAGGGAGGTTTATGCAGGACTTATAGTACTTTTGCACGTGCGAAGAGTTCACTGGAAAATTAGACAAAATATTTATTTTTGTGTTTATTTTTGGACAAAGAACACCATGAATTCACCTAAAATAGCAGTATTTGGAGGAACATATTCATCTGACATAGTAGCACCACATTTAGACATGTACACACACACAAGAAGAAAAAAATTGCAACAGTCACAAGCACCAAATGTCATTAAGCGGTGGGTGGTGTTCTGACAATAAGGCCTCGTACACACGGCCGAGATTCTCGTTGAGAAAAACATGTCGTTTTTTTCGACGAGATTCTTGGACAAGAAACTTGTCCCGGCCGAGTGTACACACGCTCGTTTCAAAGAACCCGCGGTTCTTTGAAAGGAGTGTACGCAGTGACGTCATCGACTACGTCGAGCATGCGCTCGTCACATTCGATGCCGTCGCCGCCATCTTGGTATACCCTACGTATGCCTAGGAAGCTACCGCGCATGCGTCAAATTCATTTCGAACATGCGCGGGCTTCCGGGCGGACAGGTAAGTGTACACACACTCACTTTTCTCGTCGAGAAACACGCCGAGGAGAATCTCGACGAGAAAATAGAGAGCAGGTTCTCTATTTTCTCGTCGAGGTTTCTTGTCGGTTTTCTCG
The DNA here is from genome assembly GCA_029206835.1 of Rana muscosa. Lineage (NCBI taxonomy): Eukaryota > Metazoa > Chordata > Amphibia > Anura > Ranidae > Rana > Rana muscosa. The sequence continues at coordinate 804,522,359 of CM055117.1, read as the reverse complement.
ACGAGAAACACGCTAGCAGCGTACACACGACCGATTTACTCGGCAAGACCTCTCTGCCAGCAAGTTTCTTGCTGGTTCTTGCCGAGAAAATCGGTCGTGTGTACGAGGCCTTATACAGAAAAAAAGCCATAAATGTGGGTAGCTCTAAAGAAGCACCAGCTTCATAAATCAATCCAGGCAACAATTAATCCCATAGATCTATACAAGAAATTCACAGACAACACTTACTTAGAAATGTTTAAAGTTTTTATTCGATTTAAATTGCACAAAGTCTTAGGACAGAACATCACACTGTCACATACAAAATTACCTTGCAGCAGTTAATAAGATGACGCTCAGCTATTAGTTGCTAGCTGCAGATTAGCATAATGTTTATGTTGGTTATTCCTTAGCTATGTTACTCATATTCCTGTTTACAGTTTGTACTGTTAAGGTAATGTGATCAAATGTTTATCTGATCTTGCATGGTATACAGTAAGTGCCGCCAATTTTGTGTCAATCTCGCCTCTTCTAGCGGCGAGATTGACACCCTACGAGCCCCGTCGCGAGAGCCAGCACCGAGCTGTCTCGTCATCGGGTTTTTCCTTTCGCAATGAGCGACACGCATTGCTGACATTGAGGCCGGTGGACGGAGATCCGACGTGGATTCCCGCCAATACCAGGCACCGTGTTTGGTATGAACCTAAGCGGGAACTCCACGCAAAATTTTAAATAAAAAAACGGCATGTGTTCCCCCCTCCAGGAGCATACCAGGCCCTTCGGTCTGGTATGGATTTGAAGGGGAAACCCCTAAGCCGAAAAAACGGCGTGGGGGTCCCCCTCAAAATCCAAACCAGACCCTTATCCAAGCACGCAACCTGGCAGGCCGCAAGAAAAGAGGGGGGGACGAGAAAGTGCCCCCCTCCTGAACCGTACCAGGCCACATGCCCTCAACATGGGGGGTTTGGTGCTTTGGGGCGAACTGCGGCCCCCCAACCCCAAAGTACCCTGTCCCCATGTTAATGGGGACAAGGGCCTCGTCCCGACAACCCTGGCCGTTGGTTGTCAGGGTCTGCGGGCGGGGGCTTTTCGGAATCCGGGAGCCCCCTTTTATAAGGGGGCCCCCAGATCTCGCCCCCCCACCCTATGTGAATGAGTATGGGGTACATCGTACCCCTACCCATTCACCTGGTGGAAAAAAAATGTCAATAAAAACACACACACACACAGGTTTTTAAAGTAATTTATTACACAGCTCCGGGGGTCTTCTTCCGACTCTGGGGGTCTCTTCTTCCGACTCTGGGGGTCTCTTCTTCCGACTTCAGGGGTCTTCTTCTTCCGACTTCAGGGGTCTTCTTCTTCCGACTTCGGGGGTCTTCTTCTTCCGACTTCGGGGGTCTTCTTCTTCCGACTTCGGGGGTCTTCTTCTTCCGACTTCGGGGGTCTTCTTCTTCCGACTTCGGGGGTCTTCTGCTCTCCGGTGGCTTTTTCCTTCTGCCGGGCTTTTGCTAGCAGAGAGGCCCGGTCTTCCCCGTCGTCTCGTCCGGCTCTCCGTTGTCCTTCTGCCAGGCTTTTCCGCCATCTTCTTGCAGCTCTTTTGCTAGCGGAGAGGCCCGGTCTTCCCCGTCGTCTCGTCCAGCTCTCCGTTGTGCTTCTGCCAGGCTGTTCAACTATCTTCTTCCAGCTCTTTTGCAAGTGGAGGGGCCCGGTCTTCCCCGTCGGCGTCTTCTTCCCTCTTCTCCTCCTCGATGTTCACTCGTCGCTTCCTCCCGCTGTAATGCTGGGTGTTCGGTCCACAACGATTTATATAGGCCTCTCATGACGTCACAGTCACATGCTCCCATGACGTCACAGTCACATGCTCCGTGGCCACCCGGAGCATGTGACTGTGACGTCATGAGAAGCCTATATAAATCGCTGCGGACCGAACACTCAGCAGTACAGCGGGAGGAAGCGACGATGTGAACATCGAGGAGGAGAAGAGGGAAGACGACGCCAACGTCGACGGGAAGACCGGGCCCCTCCACTAGCAAAAGAGCTTGAAGAAGATAGTGGAGCAGCCCGGCAGAAGGACAACGGAGAGCCGGACGAGACGACGGGGAAGACCGGGGCTCTCCGCTAGCAAAAGAGCTGGAAGAAGTTAGCGGAGAAGCCCGGCAGAAGGAAAAAGGCACCAGAGAGCAGAAGAAGAGACCCCCGGAGTCGGAAGAAGACCCCCGGAGCTGTGTAATAAATTACTTTAAAAACCTGTGTGTTTTTTTATTGACATTTTTTTTCCACCAGGTGAATGGGTAGGGGTATGATGTACCCCATACTCATTCACATAGGGTGGGAGGCCGGGATCTTGGGGGCCCCCTTATTAAAGGGGGCTCCCGTATTCCGATAAGCCCCTGCCCGCAGACCCTGACAACCAACGGCCAGGGTTGTTGGGACGAGGCCCTTGTCCTCATCAACATGGGGACAGGGTGCTTTGGGGTGGCGGGGCCGCAGATCGCCCCCCTGCCCCAAAGCACCAAACCCACTATGTTGAGGGCATGTGGCCTGGTACAGTTCAGGAGGGGGGCGCTCTCTCGTTCCCCCCTCTTTTCCTGCAGCCTGCCAGGTTGCGTGCTCGGATAAGGGTCTGGTTTGGATTTTGAGGGGGACCCACACACCGTTTTTTCGGCTTAGGGGATTCCCCTTCAAATCCATATCAGACCGAAGGGCCTGGTATGCTCCTGGAGGGGGGAACACATGCCGTTTTTTTATTTAAAATTTTGCGTGGAGTTCCCGCTTAGGATTCATACCAAACACAGTGCCTGGTATTGGCGGGAATCCACGTCGGATCCCGTTCAATACAGTGTCGCATCTCCTTCTCACTATTGCAGCGAGCGCGAGATGTCGGGACCCTGTCGCCGAGAATCTCTGCGACGGGATCGCGATGGATATACAATGTCGGAGGCACCTACTGTATATTCTGTGTGGATTTACAATAAAGAGTTCCAGTATGCACCTAAGCTAGTGTCGTCTAGTATCTTGGGTGCAATATTCAGCTATAATACCAGATGCCTGGTTCCAGACTTGAGAAAAACATATCTTGATGGAGGCACCGAAGTTGGGTGCTAGACGGTTCGGTCACAAGCACAAGAGGGTTAGACAGTGGCAAGAGAATACACGCATTCCCAAATATGTTTCCTCTAACAATACATCACCTGAATTTGCATGTTTATGCACCAAGCCAGTGGTTAATGCTTGCTGCCTCATCTCAGACTAATCTAGCTGAAGCAAGGCAATCGTATAAGGTGGGAAAAATCAACCTAAGTTAACAACCTTCTTCTGTGTCTTTGGTTTTCCAGAGGTGTCAATTTCAGTCTAACAACTATAATCTCTGCAATTATGTTCAAAGGCAATTGTTTTATGAGATGAGTGAATATACCAAAGGTAGTTAATAACTTGGCTAAAACAAAATAACTAGATTTAACTAACAAGCAAAATGTTAAAATGCATAATGATCCTATTTCCTGGATTAGCGTTTGCCGTAAAACTCAAAAACACCCTTTAAATGAAGCAATTCATACAGCACAGATAAATGCCACTAGATAGATTTATCAAAAGTAAAAATCAACTTGCATACAGATGTTTGAGATTTAAATGGCAAGACAAGATCACATTGAAAAAAAATATACTTTAAGAAATGACATCTTTGCGTATTGCCATTCTGTTTCCATACTTTAATAATCAACAAGCTGTATGCCTTCAAGCATCTTATAATCAAATTCAAGCATGTATGTCAGTGTGAATTTCAAGGTGCTGCAAAGAGGCCTTTACCTCAATTCAATTTGTTTGAAAAGGCTAGGTACCTACACTGAGCTTAAATTAATTTGTTTTTTTTTTCCTCCAGCAGCTTGAACCATTATCCCAAGGGGTGCTTGATATATGCACTGAATTTACAATTCATGCTTCACACTCCTTGACAATGTTTCTAGACAAACAGTTGTTATTTAAATCTGAAGAGCTATCAATTGTGCTTTAAGAGGGTGGGTTATAGAACAATGTCAAGCAACTGCAGTCAATATTTACAAGAATACAGCAACTGACAAGCACACTCAACACAATAGCATATGAAGTAATAGTAACCAAATGCTACCAAATATATAATACCCTCTCTTTTAGCACTCATTGAAAAGATTTTAAAGTGCAACTACACTGCATCTAAGCACCAAAAACAAAAATGCTATTAAATTCATTTTTAATATTCAAAAGGAAACTCACTCAGTTTCCATGCTTTATTTTGCTTTGGAAAACAACCCCTAGCATTTCTATCCTTGGGTAAGGGCAAATGATTTATGTAACATTTACTTCCTGGAATCCATTTACTCTTAGCTCAAGCATGCAGACAGGAGGGTGTGCTTAAATGAGAAAACCCCTCCTCTCCTGAAGACTCCTTAAATGTATGACATCATTTGCTTAGGCCTGGAAATCAGAAAGTAAATGAATAAATTAACAAAAAAAAAGTAAATTTGATATCAAGGATAAGTTCACCATCTTTTTTGCAAGTAAAATAAAAATGTGCATTTAATATATTTTTTTTAGAAGTCTGTAAAGCGTTGCAATCTCAGGCTCTTGCAGACTGTGTAGCTGTCTGCCCATACCTCGTACGGGTAAGGCAGTAACTAAATGAAGGGAAGCATCAAGGAACTACCCAGAGTGCTCATCAGCACCCTGGCAAGTTCATTGAGCACTACAAGCCATCAGACGCAAAGGCTTTTGGTACTTTGTAGTTCATTCATTCACAAAACCCTGTGAATAAATGACACTGCTTTTTTGGGCAGCCCTTCCTAGCTAATTTTTTTTCAAATTTTGACAGCAGGTGAGGGGAGAAGAGCCCTGGTCCACTGTCACAATTAGTTTGGAGATCTGAGAGAGGCTACTGGAGCGTGAATATATTACATGTTCCACCCTAAAGATGGATGGAACATGTGACATGTTCCAAAAGGGGAACCTATCCTTTAAGAATGCTAGCAGCATAAGGATTAAAAATAGTTCTGTTGACTGAGAGAGAGTATTTTAAAGAATATATCCTGACCTATACATAATGAAAATCAAGGAAACAGGATGTTTTAGGTAATTTAATATACCAAGTACCCAACATTTTTTTTATTTTTTTTATCAATATGACTGAAGGCATTATACTGAAAGTTCCATTGTGACAGAATTTTGGTATTATGCCGCGTACACACGGCCGTTTTTCCCGTCGAAAAAAACGTCATTTTTCCCATTCGACGAGAAAAACGATAGTCTGTGGGCTTTCCGTCGTTTTTTTCAAAGAGAAAAACGGCATTAAAAACGACGAGTAAAATTTGAACATGTTCTAATTTTTCTCGTCGTTTTTTTCGACATGTCTTCCGCGGCAGTGTTTCCCATAGGGAAACACTGCCGCGGAGCCCACACACGGTCGGTTTTTTTTCGACCAAAAAAAAATGACATTTAAAACGGCCGTGTGTGGGGGGAACAAGCTGTCCCTCGTTTTTAACGTCGATTTTTTCGACGGTGTTTTCACCGTCGAAAAAATCGATCGTGTGTACACGGCATTAGAATTTTTTTCCGTGAGTCCATGCCAGTCCGAAATGTGGTTTAGAACTTGCCAGTCTGCTTTTATTGAAAATGAAAAGTTGATAAAACAGTTGCCAACAAAGGGAATTTTGACCAGAAAAACAAGTAATTAAACATTCCAAGTCATCTGGCTCACTCTTCAGCAGCACTGATTCTTTTCTTTAATGGTTCATAAGACCGTCTCATCCAGCTTCTCTGGGCTTTCTTGGCTCACTCAGCCTGTAGTCACAGCTTCCTGCTGTACAGGCCCACTTCTGACCTCTAAATAGGGTCTCTCCTGATAGCCAAGGCGTTCTCACTCCCCTTGTGTATTAGAGATTCCCTCAGTCCCCCGGACTTGCCTAGTTGACCCGTCTCTCAGTCTCCTAGACTCGCTTAGCAGCCTCAATTTTCTTAGCACTATGGACATGAAATCTCTCCTCCAGCATTGAGCGCGGTCTCCTGTGTGCCATCTACTAACAGGAACACACACCTGTCTTCAATCTGGAACCCAGAGCTATGCTCAAATCATAAATTATAAGCGATGTGTGCACCTAGACACACACACTGCTGGTCAATGGGTAGGAAATTTCTTCCCTTCCAAAGACCTTTGAAATCTCCAAACCAAGGCCATACATGGATCAAATTTCGAAAATCTTATCTAAGAATTTCCATTCGGATTTCACACCATTAGTGGACTGCAGCAACAGACAATTTTCGTGCAGCCATCGAATTTGAGTAATCGGGTCTGTTGGAAATTTTTTGAAAAACAAATGATTTTCTAAATCAATGATGGAAGAATCGTGCAAGAAATGTAATCAAAAAAGAAATGCGCATAAGTGCAAGAAAATAAAAATTCACGGAAAGAAAGGAAGATTCCCAGCCACGAAAAATATGTTCTGTAGCAAAATGAGGTGAAATTGAAGGCGTGGTTGATTGAAATCAATGGTGGCATCATCGGATCACATAACGCACAACATTTCTGTTTTTTTAAAGAAGATTCTTTTGAAATTCGACCCATGTATGGCCAGCCTAAGAAGCCCAATCCAGGAATACCAAAATCCAGAGAAAGATGAAAAAACAGCTCTGCTCATACCGACACTCCAGAGTCATGCACTCTGCAAACATGGGAACCATGTGTCCTTTCTACAACCATCTTTACAGTGGCAGAGCCTTGCACTGTCACACCTCTACACTCTGCTAAACAAATTTAAAGCGGTAGTGGGGGAAAAAAAGTCCCCTGGAGATTGATGTCACAATGAGCTGGTATGCACCACATACTAGCACATTATGACAGTTTTACCTGTAAAGTGGATTCCTCCAGCAGTTTTTGTTCACCGCTGCCAGGGTTTCAATCTTTACTTGGTCCTGCTTCCAGGTTTGCATGTGCACAGGAGACACGTTTGCAAGAGAGTACTCTGAACAGACAGCACACTTGAGTGTGCTGTTCATTCAGAGCACAGTGCGCATGTGCTTTTGATGTCACTGACTGCTACAAATGTGAATAATATCTCCTAAATGGGGCACGTTTATTATAGGCTTATCTGTAGTTACAAGTGAAAGAGTGGATTTTATTACCTCTTTAAGGATGGCATTGAACACCAAGATGAAATCTTCTACTGCCCCCCACAAAACTAGATCAAAACAAAAATTAGACACTGTGCGGTTTTCTTGATGAAGAACTGTTGAAAATCCCACTACACACAGACACAGCATAAAAGCATTTTAAGGAGGGTTGACGCTGTTCCAATAAAAAAAGATGGCCCTACATTTGACAGTGACCATATTCATAGGCATTTTTATTATTCTGTCAACTCACTTTATCAATCAAAGCCTTTATGATATCACTTTTCAGGATAATTCAAAGTCTGAAAACATTTGCAACCAGGCGAAAGGAAACATAGGAACCACAAAATAAAATATTATACCATTTAGACACTTACAGAGATAAGTCTAGGAACAGGAGCTCTGAAGCTGTGCCAGTGCTCCAGCTACGTCCAACTACTTGCAAACAATTAGACTACTGTTTGATGGATTACACGGGTCACACAATTTTCGGTGCATTAAATGAGGATACACCTGTATCTTCACTCATGAACTATAATTAGGGTCAGAGATGTCATAATCCAAATTACTGTACTGCCAGGGGAACAGAAAAGAATGTTATCTTTGGGACAATTTATCCACTTATAGCAGAGAATTCATGATCAAATATAAGACTGCAGTACATTACATCACTGTATTTAATCCCAGTAGAGGATGATTGTGCAGTCTCTAATCACCAGAGCCAGAATAGGTGCAAATAAAAGCTTTATACGGACTATAATTGTATTAAGTGCAAGTGATAAATGACTCAGACAGACTGCTGGAAATTGGTTTTTGATATTATATTAAAGCTGACCTTCAGGTTGAAGGCATCAAATTTGTTATTTTGTCACATGGACAGTACAGCAGCTTTTTGGTAAAATATCTAGTGTATTTCTCACAGAAAGATGCTTACCTACCAAGAAGCAAAGCACTTGTAGAATGATGGTAAAACTTTGCACAGACAACCGATTAGTTCTCAAAGTGCTTTACAAATAACCAAAAAGTAAACATATTTAATGGTCTGTATAAAGGTGTGTAAATAAAGGCCGGCAGAACACCCACTCAGCGCCAGATCAAACTCACAGACCTCTAAGCAGTACAAACAGAGATAAAAAAAATGGTAAAAATATTTTCCAATATAAAACCACTGAGCAGCCGTTTAAAAATTAAAATAAAAATAAAACCACGGTATAAGAATAAAACAGTTCAGTCTCTGTGATATTAAAATACACAAAACAGCGCTTAAAAATCAATAAATGATAGACTCGTGGAAAAACCACTGAATAAAGAAAGTCTTATGCCGCATACACACGACCGTTTTTCATGACGTTAAAAATGCAATTTTTAAGAATGGTCATTAAAACCGATTGTGTGTATGCTCCAGAGCATTTTTAACGACGTGAAAAACGGGCATTAAAAATTTTGAACATGCTCTATTTTTTCACGTCGTTTGTCATGTCGTTTTTTTTAACGTCGTGAAAAACGGTAGTGTGTATCCTTTTACGAGGGGAAAAAAAAATGCGCATGCTCAGAATCAAGTATGAGACGGGAGCGTTCGTTTTGGTAAAGCTAGTGTTTGAAATGGAGATGGCAAATTCGTCACGCTGGAAATAATAGCATCGTTTAATGCAGCGCATTCCTTTCTTCTTTAGATAATGCTTAACCACTTAGCAACCACCTGCTGACAAATAACGTTGACAAGGTGGTTGCTTAACTCTGGGAGGACGTTATATAACGTCCTCCCAGAATCGCGCTCCCGCGCGCCCCCTGGGGCGCGCACACGGGAAACTCGGGAATCGCGGTAAATCGCCGCTGATAGCGGCCGTTTACCACGTGATCGCTCCGTCAAATGACGGAGCAATCACTTATAAACAGACCGGCGTCATTTGATGACGCCGGTTCCTCCCTCCCCTCTCTGTACCGATCGGTACAGTGTGAGAGGGGAGGGGGAGGGAGCGGATGGCAGCAGCAGCACTGTGGGCTGGATCTGTGACAATTGCAGTCACAGATCCAGCCATCCATCCATCCCTGCTCAGCCATCCCTGTGCTATACCCTGCCAATACTCTGCAATACACCCTGCCAATACTCTGCAAAATACCCTGGTGCAATACCCTGCAATACCCTGGTGCAATACCCTGCAATACCCTGGTGCAATACCCTGCAATACCCTGGTGCAATACCCTGCAATACCCTGGTGCAATACCCTGCAATACCCTGGTGCAATACCCTGCAATACCCTGGTGCAATACCCTGCAATACCCTGGTGCAATACTCTGCAATACCCTGGTGCAATACTCTGCAATACCCTGGTGCAATACTCTGCAATACCCTGGTGCAATACTCTGCAATACCCTGGTGCAATACTCTGCAATACCCTGGTGCAATACTCTGCAATACCCTGGTGCAATACTCTGCAATACCCTGGTGCAATACTCTGCAATACCCTGGTGCAATACTCTGCAATACCCTGGTGCAATACTCTGCAATACCCTGGTGCAATACTCTGCAATACCCTGGTGCAATACTCTGCAATACCCTGGTGCAATACTCTGCAATACCCTGGTGCAATACTCTGCAATACCCTGGTGCAATACTCTGCAATACCCTAGTGCAATACTCTGCAATACCCTAGTGCAATACTCTGCAATACCCTGCACAATACCCTGCAAAATACTCTGCAATACCCTGCAAAATACTCTGCAATACCCTGCAAAATACTCTGCAATACCCTGCAAAATACTCTGCAATACCCTGCAAAATATTCTGCAATACCCTGCAAAATACTCTGCAAAATACTCTGCAATACCCTGCACAATACTCTGCAATACCCTGCACAATACTCTGCAATACCCTGCACAATACTCTGCAATACCCTCCACAATACTCTGCAATACCCTCCACAATACTCTGCAATACCCTCCACAATACTCTGCAATACCCTCCACAATACTCTGCAATACCCTCCACAATACTCTGCAATACCCTCCACAATACTCTGCAATACCCTCCACAATACTCTGCAATACCCTCCACAATACCCTCCGCAATACCCTCCACAATACCCTGTGCAATACCCTCCACAATACCCTGTGCAATACCCTCCACAATACCCTGTGCAATACCCTCCACAATACCCTGCCATACACCGCAATACCCTGCCATACACCGCAATACCCTGCCATAGTCCGCAATACCCTGCCATAGTCCGCAATACCCTGCCATAGTCCGCAATACCCTGCCATAGTCCGCAATACCCTGCCATAGTCCGCAATACCCTGCCATAGTCCGCAATACCCTGCCATAGTCCGCAATACCCTGCCATAGTCCGCAATACCCTGCCATAGTCCGCAATACCCTGCCATAGTCCGCAATACCCTGCCATAGTCCGCAATACCCTGCCATAGTCCGCAATACCCTGCCATAGTCCGCAATACCCTGCCATAGTCCGCAATACCCTGCCATAGTCCGCAATACCCTGCCATAGTCCGCAATACTCCGCAATGCCCGGCAATACTCCGCAATGCCCGGCAATACTCCGCAATGCCCGGCAATACTCCGCAATGCCCGGCAATACTCCGCAATGCCCGGCAATACTCCGCAATGCCCGGCAATACTCCGCAATGCCCGGCAATACTCCGCAATGCCCGGCAATACTCCGCAATAACCACTTCCCGCCCTCCGGCCGTCATATGACGTCCTTGACTTTGTGCGGGGATATCTGAATGATGGGAGCAGCTACAGGAATCATTCAGATATTAGCTTTTTCAGCCGGCGATTCCCTACACCATAACAACAATCATAGCGGCTGTTCCGCCGCTTGATCATTCTTACGGGAGGCGAGAGGGGATGTCCCTCCCCCCCCCCGCCGCCCTCCGGTGCTTCTACCGACTCACCGCTACGATCAAAGCCAGGATTGTTGTTTTTTTTTTGTATTTTTTTCAGGCTTCCCAGCCTAGAGGTGAGATGTGGGGTCTTATTGACACCCCCCCCCCCATATCTCACTGTAAAGAGGACCTGTCATGCCATATTCCTATTACAAGGGATGTTTACGTTCCTTGTAATAGGTATAAAAGTGATCAAAAAAATGTTTAGGGCGGAAAAACATGTCAAACTAAAATAAATAAAGTAAAATGAAGAATAATTTTTTTTTTTTTTAAAGCGCCCCTGTCCCCGTGAGCTCGCATACAGAAGCGAACGCATACGTAAGTCCCGCCCACATATGAAAACGGTTTTCAAACCACACATGTGAGGTATCTCTGCGAACGTTAGAGCGAGAGCAATCATTTTGGCCCTAGACCTCCTCTGTAACTCAAAACATGTAACCAGTAAAAATATTTAAAGCGTCGCCTATGGGGATTTTTTAAGTAGCGAAGTTTGGCGCCATTCCACGAGTGTGTGCAATTTTTAAGGGCGACATGTTAGGTATCTATTTACTCGGCGTAACTTCATCTTTCACATTATGCAAAAACATTGGGCTAACTTTATTGTTTTTTTTTTTTTAAGCACAAAACATTATTTTTCCGTAAAAAACGCGTTAAAAAAATTGCTGCGCAAATATCGTGCGAGATAAAAAGTTGCAACAACCACCATTATATTCTCTAAGGTCTTTGCTAAAAAAACATATATAATGTTTTGGGGTTCTATGTAATTTTCTAGCAAACAAATGATGATTTTTACATGTAGGAGAGAAATGTCAGAATTGGCCTGGGTGCTCCAGAACGCCTGAAGGTGCTCCCTGCATGTTGGGCCTCTGTATGTGGCCACGCTGTGTAAAAGTCTCACACATGCATATGCTGTGTGTGAGAAATAACCTGCTAATATGACAATTTTGTGAAAAAAAAAAAGAGAAAAAAAAATCTTGATTTTGCAAAGAATTGTGGGAAAAAATGACAACTTCAAAAAACTCACAATGCCTCTTTCTGAATACCTTCGAATGTCTTCTTTCCAAAAAGGGGTCATTTGGGGGGTATTTGTACTTTTCTGGCATGTTAGGGTCTCAAGAATTGAGATAGGCCGTCAGTACTTCAGGTGTGATCAATTTTCAGATATTGGCACCATAGCTTGTGGACTCTATAACTTTCACAAAGACCAAATAATATACACCAATTTGTACTTATTTTTACCAAAGATATGTAGCAGTATAAATTTTGGCCAAAATTTATGAAGAAAAAATAGTAATTTGCAAAATTTTATAACAGAAACGAAAAAAAAATCATTTTTTTACAAAATTTTCAGTCTTTTTTCTCTTATAGCGCAAAAAATAAAAAACCCAACAGTGATTAAATACCACCAAAAGAAAGCTCTATTTGTGTGAAAAAAAGGACAAAAATTTCATATGGGTACAGTGTTGTATGACTGAGTAATTGTCATTCAAAATGTGAGAGCACCGAAAGCTGAAAATTGGTCTGGTTATTAAGGGGGTTTAAGTGCCCAGTGGTCAAGTGGTTAAATAATAAACTTCTTTTGCTAATGATATGCCAAACTTGTTTCTTAGTAATTCTTAAGTGATCTCATGAATTTAATCTTTTTTTGGTAAGCCAGATCTCCGTCATAAATACATTTAAATATCTTGAAACCTTTTTTTTTTTTTTTTTTTTTTTATATGAAATTTATTTATTTATTTTTTATTTTCGATTTAGGAATTTGTTTTTTGTTATTTTATATGTATGTTTTTTTTTATCTATTTAGGAATGTATTTTTTGAAAAATTTATTTTGTGTGTCAAGTTACCACACCAACATTCTAAAGTTGTATTATTTTCCCCCAAGGAGGTTTGTGTCCCTTGTTAATACAAATACAATTTTTAGAAATGTCCCTGCCTACTCCCTATCAAACTCTCTTTTTGAATAGAAATCTTATAGTCAAGTATTTGTTGTATATCAAATTAATCCTTTATTTAGGCAGATAACAAATTAAAGGGGAAGGCAGCACTGGAGACCCTGCTTGAATTTGTGCATCCTTTGGACCCCACAGCAAACATCCAAGAAGAGAACACCAAACTCTGGAATAACTCAAAAATAAAAAAAGGAGCACAATCTTGTCTTGAACTCCCAGAGGTCAGGAACAGCAGCAGATAAGTCAGATATGTCCTCTGTCTGTGGTACTACAGCAGTCATTATTTTTTCCTCTTCCTTGTAGCCTTCTCTGCAGCCTTCTCTGCAGCCTTTGTTGAGCGCTTCCTCGGAGGCTGGGGCTCAGGCGGAGAGCTTGTGGCAGGAGGAGGAGTAGGAGGAGGAGGTGGTGGAGGAGGAGGAGGAGGAGGGACGACCTCAGTTAGATCGGTGAACTGTGTAAGTTCACCCAGCAACCCCCTGTTGATCACCTTCAGCATTATATTTTCACTGTACAGGCGTTGTCTCAAGTCCATCTGAGATAATTTATGGGCCAGGACTGCGGCATAGCCCTCTTCAACAGAGGGTGCCTCTCTGAGGGCCGCAGTAGCCTCTCTTAGGAATGCACGTGTTTCCTCCTCCACCTGCCTACCCCTCCTTGGCATTCGTTGGTGGATTTTCAGGGGAGGCATCTGGGCTCTTGTGCTGGGCCTGGCCTCCTCCTGTGTGCCACTGGGCCCTACCTCCTCCTGGTCCCCAACATCACCCTCTTCCTGGCTCTGCTCTGGCTGTATAAAAAAAGGGACATTCTTTATTTTTTGGCATCATCAATCACACACATTGTTCACCTCAAGACATTTTAAAATTGAATGGCAAAAGTGATTAAAATTACAATGATTCTGACCCCTGATTTTTTTTTGCTTGTCCCTATCAATTTTGACCACTACTGTCTATTGCTATGTAAATCAATTTATTTACAAACATTAAATAGATACCAATAGTAACATCTGTTTTAAATCATCACTTTTGTTACATATAAAAGTAGATATCAATACTATACCTGGCTCCATATGTCCAAATCGGGCTCCTCAAGGACCTCTGCTTGATCCTCCGAGGAAGCCAGAGCTGGGTTGCGAGGAAGGCTGGAGGGTTGGCTGCAAGGAAGGCTGGAGGGTTGGCTACAAGGAAGGCTGGATAGACCTCTGGGGGGAAGGGTTGACAGAGATTCCCTGACTTCCAGATGGTCATCGAGAAATGCTAACTTGCTGTAGTACCACAGACTGGGTTTATAAACCTTATCTGCTGCAGCACCTGACCTCTGTGACTTCAGGACCATATTCCTCCGTGTCCTGTATGTGCCCCTAATGGTAGCTAGTTTGGTGTTCACCTCTTGGCTGGTTGCAGTGGAGATCTGGGTTTGTACAAATCCAAGCAGGCTCTCCAGTGCTGCTGTCCTGGCAGCTTTATTTTTGGCAGTTTTTGTCTGCCACAGGACAGGGAGTTCCTTCCATCTGTCCAAGAACCCCCCCCCCCCCCCATGAACTCAGGATTCTTGAAAGCCTGCATTTTTTCTGTAAAGTCAAGAACAAGACAAAAATACTATTGTCAGTCAAGATTCCTAATATATATGTCTAAAATAATCATTTTAGACATATATAGGCCACAATCTCATCCTCTAAAGAAACACAAATCCTTAAAATGTTATCTACCTTTGTTAACACGTTCCTTGCTAACTCCCTCTCCCGGCAAATGAATGTATTTATGACACATGGATATTAGCTTTATATACACTGCACATGCGTGAAACTCCGCACGCTTTGTCCGCCCCTGACGTTCAATATAGTACTTTCCCCGTCCCTTCTCGCTCGTCGTAGTGCTAAACAACATGGCGGAGACACAGGTGGCTGAGATTACCTCTACAGAGAAGGAAATTCCTGAGGAACCCAAATCCCGATCCCGGAGATATAAGGCATCCAACATGAAATTCGAGGAAATGGTGGAGATGGTCGCAATTTTGAGGAGGTAGGATTATGATGCCAAGCATGGGCCGTATAAAAGGCCTAATCTTGTAAAGACAAAAATGATGGGGAAAGTGGTCAAAACTTTTCACCAAAAATTCGGGGTGTGTAGAACGAAGGAACAGCTCAGAAAACGATGGTCTGATCTCAAGTTGCGGGAGCCCGACCAATACAAAAGAATACAGAAAGTTTTAGGAAAAAGTAAGTAATTTTCATACATTTTAAAAGAAAAATATTATTACTTGTATTCTGCTGCGGGTTTTGGCCTTTAATCTAGTACAGTGAAAGATACCAACTTTCATGTTCGTCGGCACAGTAAACAGACGTAGTAAACCACTTTCTCCGTACACTTATTAATACGAGGTTTTAGGATCATCCAGTGTTAACAAAAAAATGTGAATGTATTTTTTGGGGAGATGATTTTTGGAACATGATGATTTTATTTTTTGTGGAATATATATTTATGACAAATTAAGGGTATGCATTGTAATGTTAAAGGAGAGAATGCTCAGCAGCTGATTAAACATCTGGACTCAGTAGTACAAGTGTGGCCCAACAGAACAAACTTTTTAGGGTGTCACACACAGGTGATCCAGTGTATATACTTGGGGGTGTTTCAATGTGTCAAACGTAATAAAAAAAATTGATGTTCCTGTTTTGGGTATAGATCCAATCATGTGTTCAGGTTGTCAATGATAATTGGACCACACTTCCAAAGAATGTTTCAAATTTCTCTTTATGGGTTTATTTTTGGATATAATGATTATTTAGGAAATAAACTATACCTTTTGTTGCAATCTCAATAGGGCTTCAAAAAGCTTTGACAGATGAGCCTATAAATCCCACACCTCCAACAAGACCCCCAGAACCACATGATGTAGAGGAACGTGAAGTGGAGGAAGTGGAAAGTGGCACCACAACAGGTCAGTGTCAAACAACACAGATGCAGGTTAATAGATGTAGGCCTACATATTCTATAGTACATGTTTGTTTATTTATTTTTTAGGTGCTGTTCTGCCTGAAGACCCCGAAAAGTTTACAAGTCACAGTGCACAGATCCTGATACAATACCTAATGGTCTTCTGTCGTGACCTTGAAAAAATAAAGGGAGACTTGATAGAGATCAGGCAAAATACCAAGCAGGTGGAGGAAAGGCTACCAAATATCATGGCTGTGCTTGGGCGGGTTTAATTTTTGAACACATAAGAACTTTGAACTTGCTGTGTTTTTGCAGGTTTTGGTTTGTTTTCATCTTTAATTAATACTACATGTTTAAATTTACATTAAAGATTTTTAGATAGTTTTTTAAGCATGCCTGTTCATGCGTTTTACCCCCAAAAATATTTTGGATACATCCAAATTTAAAAGGAAGTTTTGTAAAAAATAATAAAAATAAAAATAATTTTAATCCCCAAAAATTGTGGCTTAATTATGTAAATGTTGGGCAAAGTGGAATAATAAATGTTTGGTGTTTACACTGACAATGAAGGGTATTTAAGAATGCAAAATACACATGGCACTACAAGTGCACTATGTAAACCTAGGAGAAACATAAAAGATTCAAAAACAAAAACACAATACAAATAATTTTTTCTAATAAAGAATTTATTTTCAAATAAAATAAAGTTATTCATCCACAGGCATATCAATGGCCCCCCCAACCAACAAAATATTCAACATATTTTTGACGAACATCACGTCCGGTTTGGGGGGCAAGCCTGGACGGCCAGCTTCCAGGGCCACTAAATTTATATTGTCCAGTAATGAGGCCTCAGGCCCACTCAAAGAAAGGTAATTTTGTGAATGCACCCTTAAAAAATTATGTAGCACACAACACGTCATCACCACATGGTTCCATTTATAGGGGGCAAGGTGGATGGAGGCGAGGAACAAGCGGAATAGGCTGGCCATGATGCCAAAGGCATTTTCCACCACCCTTCTTGCTCTGGCCAGCCGATAGTTAAACACCCTCCTCTCAGGGGTGAGGGTGCGTTGAGGGAATGGCCTCATTAAATGTGGACCCAGGCCAAACGCCTCATCCGCTACAAACACAAATGGGAGTCCCTCCACATTCTGCTCCGCTGGTGGCAAGGCCAGCTCATCCGATAGGAGCCGTTCCCCAAACTCTGTCTGTGCAAAGACTCCTCCATCTGACATTCTGCCATTTTTGCCAACGTCCACATAGAGAAATTCATAGGTGGCCGACACCACTGCCATCATGACGATGCTGTGGAACCCCTTGTAATTGTAGTAAAAGGATCCCGAATGGGGTGGTGGTACGACCCGAACATGCTTGCCATCGATGGCCCCTCCACAGTTTGGAAAGTTCCATCGTTGGGCAAACTCAGATGCCACATTCTGCCATTCATGCGGCGTAGAAGGGAACTGTGGAGTTAAAATAAAAAAATATTAATACTTTCAGACAGAAACATTGCAAGCTGATTTGATAAAACCATTCCTGCCCAACATTAAGATAAACATAGAAAGATTGTTAAATGATTAGTAAGCACCAAAAAAGCTAAACCGCAAAAATAAAAAAAATTATATGGGGGGGGGGGGTTGAAGATGAGTTGGGGAGATCACAAATCAAGGCTGTAGCACTCTGTATGAAGTGAAAGAAAATGTAACATTCCTAAGCAATCTTTAGGGGGCGTTTAGGGTAAAGCACTACAATGGAGCAGACAAAAAAAGAAAGGGACGAGACTAGGCTAGGTGGATATGGCCCCAGGATAGCATGCTGGAGAGGTTAGCTAAGGAAAATATAAATGTAGGCCAAAAAAAAAAAGATAAAAAAAAACATGCATGGGGAGAAAGGGGACATTCCCTGCAGATTAGAATCATGGGAATTAGGGACTGATAAAATAAATAATAAACATTATTAGGCAAGAAATACATACAATGTGATGTTTAAAATTAGAACACTTACCTTAATATAGTCCTCCTGCAAAACTTGAAGGATGGCAGAACAAGTCTCTGGTATAATGATCCCCAGAGCCTGGGGGGAGATGTCTGTTGAGAACTTGAGGTCCTGCAGGCTTCTCCCAGTCGCCAGGTATCGCAACGTGGCGATGAGCCTCTGCTCAGCAGTGATGGCTTCCCGCATAACGGTGTCCTGCCTGGTAATATAGGGGGACACCAAAGCTAACAGATGCTGAAATATGGGGTCAGACATCCTGAGAAAATTCCTGTAATCCTCAGGATTATTCTCCCTGATCTCCCGCAACAAAGGCATGTAACAGAACTGGTGCCACTGGAGCAACCAATTCTTGGTCCATGAACTCCTCCTCACCCTGTTCATGGCCTGGAGTCTGGAAACAGCATGAACCCCTGATCCAACTACAGCACAAACTCTACGAGGAGTACGTAGCGGCAACATGGCTAGATAACGGTCGGCTGCTCAGAACGCACTAAAAGAACGCACGGAAGAACAGCAAGGCCTATGAAGAACAAGCTGAAAAACAGTAACGAGCAGACAAGAATGCACTGAATAAACAGATACAAACTGACTACAAGCACTGAAAGAGATACGAACCCACAAGCACAAACTGAACTCCACAAAACGATCTTCAAAGCACGAACACTGAAAAGCGCAAATCGTCTCTCACCAAACTTTTACTAACACGCGGTAACACGAAATCAGCAAAAGCGTACCAAAGGGTGGCGCCATTAGAACGGATCTTCCCCTTTATAGTGCCGTCGTACGTGTTGTACGTCACTGCGCTTTGCTAGAGCGTTTTATTTTCCATGATCGTGTGTACGCAAGACAGGGTGGAGAGGAAACAAGAAAAAAAACGACGAGAAAAACGTTGTGTTAAAAAATTACATTAAAAACGGACGTGTGTACACGGCATTAGATGTAGTCAAGGTGATGTAAACAATCCAAAGTGCTGAATGGTGTCTTAGTAGTAATCCTAGCGTGCACCTTCCACCAGGGAGAAACAATAATCTCAATCCACCGCATGATGCACTCTCCCCAAGGGGGTTAAACTCACCGGAAGATTAAAAAATCTGAGCCTTAAGCAGATACACCAGCCACTTTTCCACGGACCATCACCAGCAGGCGGGGACAGCAGGCACAGGAGCTCCACACAAGGTCATAAAAACAAGGAACAGCAATATAGTGTAATCCTGCCGTCCATGGAGAGCAGGTGAATCCTTGCAGACACCGCACAGCAGCATCCTAGTAGGAGAGCAGAGTGTGTGAAGCACACACGTCACTTTCGGGTTAGCCGGGGATGTCGTGGGTCACGCTCTGAAGCCTGCTCTCCATGGACGGCTGGATCTGGTGATAGCGCCCTCTGGGGTCACTTTTATGTTAATTTTTTGTGATTTGATGTACGTAGATAGGTTTAAGGGGGCTTTCAGTGTATGGGCTACTTGGGAATATTAAACAGGATTACACTATATTGTTCCTTGTTTTTATGACCTTGTGTGGAGCTCCTGTGCCTGCTGTCCCCGCCTGCTGGTGATGGTCCGTGGAAAAGTGGCTGGTGTATCTGCTTAAGGCTCTGATTTTTTAATCTTCTGGTGAGTTTAACCCCCTTGGGGAGAGTGCATCACGCGGTGGATTGAGATTATTGTTTCTCCCTGGTGGAAGGTGCACGCTAGGATTACTACTAAGACACCATTCAGCACTTTGGATTGTTTACATCACCTTGACTACATCGAAGACTTTCTTTATTCAGTGGTTTTTCCACGAGTCTATCATTATTGATTTTTAAGCTCTGTTTTGTGTATTTTAATATCACAGAGACTGAACTGTTTTATTCCTATACCGTGGTTTTATATTTAATGGTCTTATAAAAAAATATTAAAATGATAATTTTCTGCCTACCACCAATGCACCAACACACTAAGAATAGTGCTATTTAGTGTGAAATATGGCTAAGGTGTCAAAAAAACACCTGAGCCACATATGCATTGTAAACGTCATGTTTACAGTAGTTGTAGTATACGTAGTAAATAAAGGGCCGTGCACCTATTAATTGTCAAAGCATTGTAAATGGCACATTTTCAGTTATTACATGCATATTTTTAAACCTGGTTTTGATCGAAACCTCACATAAATGTTAGTTTCAATAAAACTGTAAATTAGAGTATATCAGTCCCCTTTTAAAGCAGGCCTTGCCTCTAGCACTGGGTTCACTTTAACAGCTGATGTGGGATCTAGCAAGGAACTGTAGAATAAACACTTACCTTATGAGCTTCAAGAAACAGGAATCACAAAGTTGTTACTAAGTCACATGAATCCAAAGTTAATTTTCCTGACCTACTGCAAATCTACAGTGGTAATGTAAATTTCAACAGTCATTCCCTGGCGTTGATTTACTAAAACTGGAGAGTGTGAAATATGGTGCAGCCCTGCATAGAAACCAATTGGCTTCTAACTTCAGCTTGTTCAATTAAGTATTGACAAAAACAACCACACTGTGACTAACCCAAATACACAACTTGATGTGGTTGTAAAACCAAATAAATGAATAAAAGTGTCATAGCATACTCAAAATACAACCTCGACTTACCCAGAAACTTTAGAAAATATTCTGTGCATTGTCCAGCTTTTATTGAGATTGAGAAACTAACTGTACAGGAGTGAATCATTTTCCTAGTCTTTTCCTAGATTTTCCTAGTCTGAAGTTTTGTAAGAAGCAATAGGGAGATTACAAGTACAGAACAGGACAAAGGCCCCTCCCCCCCCCCAAAGAGAAGACAATGGCCTGGCAGAAGCTATTCCCACAAAAAACACTGTGTGTTGTAGGAGGAATCAAGCAAATTTCCTACAAACCGTGGTTGCAGGAAAAAAATCTGTTCCATGTATAGTGAGGGGGAAAAAAGTATTTGATCCCCTGCTTATACTGTACATGCCCACTGACAAAGAAATGATCAGTCTATAATTTTAATGGTAGGCTTATTTTAACATTGAGTGACAGAATAACCCAAAAAATCCCAAAAAACACATTTCAAAAAGTGACTAGGCAGAAAACTTGTAGAAAGTGTTAACACATCACACCTTATACAGTAGAGACGGCAGACGGTGTACAGGAGTTGGTCAGAGACTGCAGACGGTGCACAGGAGTTGGTCAGAGACTGCAGACGGTGCACAGGAGTTGGTCAGAGACTGCAGACGGTGCACAGGAGTTGGTCAGAGACTGCAGACGGTGCACAGGAGTTGGTCAGAGACTGCAGACGGTGCACAGGAGTTGGTCAGAGACTGCAGACGGTGCACAGGAGTTGGTCAGAGACTGCAGACGGTGCACAGGAGTTGGTCAGAGACTGCAGACGGTGCACAGGAGTTGGTCAGAGACTGCAGACGGTGCACAGGAGTTGGTCAGAGACTGCAGACGGTGTACAGGAGTTGGTCAGAGACTGCAGACGGTGTACAGGAGTTGGTCAGAGACTGCAGACGGTGTACAGGAGTTGGTCAGAGATTACAGACATGGTACAGGAGTTGGTCAGAGACTGCAGACGGTGACCATCTCCTGTACCATGTCCCCAGTCTCTGACCATCTCCTGTATACATTTTTTTTTTTTAAAACAGTCACTTTCGGTATCGGTTTTCGGGATCTTGCAATTGTTATTTTCAGTATCTGTTTCAGCACCAAAAAACTCATTCGGTGTATCCCTAAAAATAACTTTTGTGTCAGTGTGATACTGAAGGCCTAAGCTCTTGTACCTTAGTGGATGAAAAAAATTACAGCTGCACATGCCTAAAACAGATTGTATATTAAATTATATAATATCTTTATTTACAACACAAATACTTAAACACTTTTGGGGGAGATAACGGGACGTATTTAAAGTGGACAAAATGTAACACAGATGTCTAACCCCCCCATTCTACAATTTGCATTTCATATCACAAACATCCATATGCCCTTAAGAGCCCAAAAGATGAAATCTGTGGCTATAATTTTCCGCAACAGCTGTTTTGCAAATTAAAATAAAAAAAAATATCTGATAAATCAAATTATAAATTCCAGAGCAACAGCCTAGTTTATCGTGATTAGCAGCAACACTTCTGCCCCCATAAAAACCAAGACATTTTAAAAGTACCAATAAAACAAGGCAAAATGGTTTAAAGTCAAATATATTACCAGACATTGCAACAGATAATTGTGATTAAAAAACATGTTATTTAATCATATTAGCATAAAAATTAAGTGCTAAGTAAAGCTACAGTCTGACATTAAATTAAAAGTTGGATAAAGAGATTGGAAAATGGATCACAAAGTTCAACATTGAGCCAGCATTAGGTTTATCTAGATTACCCTCTGCTAAATTGAAAACACAAAACCTATTAAAGTGGACCTTCGCCATCTTTATTCACTTTGTCTCATTTGAATTGTCATGAAAGGTATGTAAAATACACACACACACACACACACACACACACACACACACACACACAGTATCTTACAAAAGTAAGTACACCCCTCACATTTTTGTAAATATTTAATTATATCTTTTCATGTGACAACACTGAAGAATTGACATTATGCTACAACGTAAAGTAGTGAGAGTAGAGCTTGTATAAATGGTGTCAATTTGCTGTAACCTCAAAATAACTCACACATCCAATAATGTCTAAACCACTGGCAACAAAAGGTAGTACACCCCCAAGAAAAAAAAGTCCAAATTGGGAACTAAGTGTCAATATTTTGTGTGGTCACCATTATTTTCTAGCACTGCCTTAACCCTCTTGGGTATGGAGTTCACCAGAGCTTCACAGGTTGCCACTGGAGTCCTCATTCACTCCTCCATGACGACATCACAGAGATGGTGGATGTTAGAGACCTTGCCCTCCTCCACTTTGTATTTGAGGATGCCCCACAGACGCTCAATAGGGTTTAAGTCTGGAGACATGTTTGGCCAGTCCATCACCTTTACCCTCAGTTTCTTTAGCAAGACAGTGGTCACCTTGAAGTTGTGTTTAGGTTTGTTGTATTGGAATACTGCCCTGCCCACTCCGAAGGGAGTTGATCATGCTCTGCTTCAGTATGTCACAGTACATGTTGGCATTCATGGTTCTCTCAATGAACTGCAGCACTCATGCAGCCCCAGACCATGACACTCCCACCACCATGCTTAACTGTAGGCAAGACACACTTGTCTTTGTACTCCCCACCTGGTTGCTGCCACCCATGCTTGACAACATCTGAACCAAATAAGTTTATCTTGGTCTCATCAGACCACAGGACATGGTTCCAGTAATCCATGTCCTTAGTCTGCTTGCAGGCTTTCTTGTGCATCATCTTTAGAAGAGGCTTCCTTCTGGGACGACAGTATATTTTGTATGGCTCAAATAACATCGCATCCACACCAAAATGTCGGAGGACCCTCCCGCATCTGAATTGCACATTGCGATGCAATTCTGGCAATTGCACTGTGTTTTGCGGTATTGTTAATCTAACATTGACACCTGCAGCAGATCACATGGACGAAAATTGCTATGCAGTGTGATGCAGAAAAAAACAATGATTCTTGTGCGCTTCCCTCATCGCATCAGTGTGAACTGGGGCTCAGAGTTGGTCTTTCCTACTTGGTCACTCCTCATCCTTCATAATGAGGTACTCCTATATCCAAGGTCATCCCTCATTCCCAAGATGGTATCAGATTTCCACCTCCATGAGGATATAGTTCTTCCATCTTTGAGCCATGCTGCAAAGCACCCCAAAGAAATTGCTCATTGCCAGGACATAGTTAGAGCCATACAGTACGCCAGAGCAACAGCTTTGTCCTGCCCATAATGGAAACCCTGGTTCTTAAACAACCACTGCTTGCTGGATCAAGCAGCAGATCACTAGAGCTTAAACTCTAAAAGGATAACATTTCTCTTCTGCTTTTATGAGCGTACTGCACCAGGTTGGTAGGCATTCCCTGGGGATTTTGGCACCAGGCCACAGTAGCCAGCTCTGTAGGGCCTCCACCTAGTCGTCTATTCATACCATTTCAACTTTGACCAGGTGGACATTCAATTTTCTACAGTTGCAACCTTTGGCTTCAAAGGTCATTGCCCTAGAGTATTTGTTGTTGTTGGGCCTGTAGGTACAATTTTGTTGCCCACCATTCTCGTTCATTGCTTGGGGATGCCCAAGGGTCTATGAATGCGCAGCCTGTGTCCCTGTAAAGTCCATGTATTGGATAACAGTACAGGACACAGGTCACCATCACTTCTTCTCCTTGAGTCCCCAGTTTTATAGCAAGCAATGCAAAGTAACCAGAGTATAGGTCAGGTACAATTTGAAGGAAGTTGTCCAGGAGTGTGTCTTCAAAAGCTTTGCCATTGTCCTTGCACCTGAAGGTTGAAAATGTATGTCCCAAGGTCTATGAATACTTGCCCTGTGTCCTGTACTGTAATTCACAATAAGGAAACTACAGGCAAGTCTAAAAAAAGCTTTAAGACATACCAGCTTTTTCAACAGAAGAAAATACACTAGGAAGGTACCCCAATATAACCCGAGATTGCAATAAACTCATACAATGGGAGATCCTCTTTGTCCTAGAAAGCTTTGAAATGCATCAAACTAGGCTTTTGCCACTTACACCTAAATGACACCTGGTGGTGATCCTTTCACCCCGAGGACAAAAACTACACCTTCCTACCTCACACTTTCTTACCAGCCAAGGTGAAGACAGGTGGAAGTCCCAGCCCCAGTAGTTTTACAAATATTACAAAGCCTTTGTCTCCCCATTTCCGGAAAACCATATATATATATATATATATATATATATATATATATATATATATATAAAATGAAATATAAGGAACCAGGAGTTGCTACATTTTTATAAACAAGGAAATCCAATTCCCAGTAATTAGAGCATTGCCCTGCACCCAATAATCATTTATACCTTACACAAACAATAGGTGATAACCAGGGACCACTACAAGAGATTTCCTTATTTCCTTTTTTAAATGTATCAAAATGTAATCACCATTACTATATGCACATTCATCCTGCCCATTAAAGTGATACTAAACCCATATCCTGCATTTACTATATCTGGTCTCCCACAGTACAAAGAACATGGAAATGCAATTGTTTTAGTAAATATAAACTACTAAATACCTGTTTTTATCAGCAGTTAAAACAGTCTTGTGCCTTCTATCAGTGTCCGGTTAAAGCTTTAAGTAGGAGTTTTCATTCTACTCTAACTGTCCTATGAGGCTGCAGGATCCCTCACCCTCTGTCTGGACAGTGCTGATTGGCCCTGTGCTAATCGCGTGTACTCTCCCACAAAAAAAAAAAACTCTCTAGCAATACACACCAAACTGAGCATGTGCAGCTTGTCCGCTAGCCTCTGTTCTATCAAGAGATGGTTTGGAGACTGTGGAAGAAGGGGAGGATGAGAGAAGACAGGATCAAACATCCTTTTTACACAATGGTGATGCAGAAAAGAGGGAGAGATGAGGGTGCTCTGGTGAGGCTGGGTATCAGATTCTTTGTAGCAGTGGAGAGATGGCACTAAATGCAGCACTTTGTAGAGATGCAGCAGCTCTGGGGGGGTCATAAAGGAAAGAGTAAGGCACCTCTAAGTGAAGTGGTTAAAAGATTTATTACAGGCACAATGGGATTAAAAACACTTGCAAGATAGTAAGAGGTCATAGGCATATAATGATTTGTCCTGCATGCTCCGAAACGTGTTACCGCCCACCACATTCACCTGATGTTACATCGGACGCGTGCGTTCCAGCTTGGTTCCAGAACCTGGGCTGCCTCCTTGCATCTTCAGCTCCTCAACAATCTACGTCACCAGGGACTATGACGGCTCTCTCTCTCCCCCAGACAGACAAGCATTACAGCAATCCACATAAAGAAAAATCATTATATGCATATGACCTCTTACTATCTTGTAAATGTTTTTAATCCAATTGTGCCTGTAATAAATCTTTTAACCACTGAACTTAGAGGCACCATTCTCTTTTTTTTTTTTTTTTTTTTTTTTACACAATGCCGATGATTAACCTCTTCTGTTCCACAGTGAGTATAACAAGCATGCTTTACTGCACATACAGACTAATTTTACTGTTGTGGGTTTTTACTAACACTTTAAAAAATGGACAATGCTGTCAGAAAAATGTATTCTAGGCTGGCCTTTCCTTTTCTTATAGCTACACTAAAGATCTCACTATACTCCAATAGCATAATAAATCAGGACATCCAAAAGTAGATTTCCTCAATTGAGTATTAGAATAGAATTGTATTCAATATTATTAGCACCAGGTTTGTAGTTATTTGTTAGTATTCCAATCATCCCTAGAACAAAAATCATACAAAAAGTAATTTCGTATCCAGTATAAGTAGTTTATCCTTTGTTAAATGGTAAATAACCGGTTTCTCAATCCTCTTTAGCATACATGCAATGAATGAGCATAGGCAATGTTTGTAGCTTAAACACAGGATCGCAGCAGGTTTTCTTGCTCCCTTTTTAACCCATTGGGTTATTAGACGATAATGAGGAAATAGCTAGGCTCACTTTTAGGCCGGGTTCACACTGGTGCGACACGACAGCCGTCCTACTTTGGATCCGACTTTGCCCTGTGACTTGAAGCCGACATACGTCCGACTTTCAATGATCGGGGATCCGACTTGGATCCCCGCCAACACCAGGCACCGTGTTTGGTATGAATCTTCAGGGGGAACTCCAAAATCTATACCAGACCCTTATCCGAGCACGCAGCCCGGCCGGTCAGGAAAGGGGGTGGGGACGAGCGAGCGCCCCCCCCTCCTGAACCGTACCAGGCCGCATGCCCTCAACATAGGGGTGGGTGGTTTGGGGCAGGGGGCGCCTGTGGCCCCCCAACCCAAAGCACCCTGTCCCCATGTTGATGAGTACAAGGGCCTCTTCCCGACAACCCTGGCCATTGGTTGTCGGGGTCTGCGGGGGGCTTATCATAATCCGGGAGCCCCCTTTAATAAGGGGACACCCAGATCCCGGACCCCAACCTTAGTGAATGAGTATGGGGTACATCATACCCCTACCCATTCACGTGGGGGGAAAGTGTCAATAAAAAAAACACACTAGACAGCTTTTTAAAGTAATTTTCTAGGCAGCTCCGGGGGTCTTCTACTGACTTCGGGGGTCTTCTACCGACTCTCCGATGCCTTCTCCGTGCGCTACGGTTCTTCCCCCGCTCTCTGGTGCTTTATGACTTCTGCCGGGCACCTCCGCTATCTTCTGCCAGCTCTTTTGCTAGCGGTGGCCCGGTCATCCCCGTCGCCTTCTTCCCTCTTCTATTTTTGAGATGTTGACACAACGAGGTCTCCCGCTGTAATGCCATGTGTGCAATGATTTATATAGGCATGGGGCATGGTCACCAGGTGACTTCGCCCCCTATGGCGTCACAGCCCCGGAGCATTATAAGGGGCGGGGTCACATCACCCGGTGACCACACCCCATGCCTATAGAAGTCGTTGCGTGCCGGGCACACGGCATTACAGCGGGAGACCTTGTTGTGTCAACATCTCAAGAAGAGAAGAGGGAAGAAGGCAATGGGGAAGACCGGGCCACCGCTAGCAGAAGAGCTGGCAGAAGATAGCGATGGTGCCCGGCAGAAAGCACCGGAGAGCTGAAGAAGAACCGGAGAGCGCGGAGAAGAGACCCCCGGAGCTGCCTAATAAATTGTTTTAAAAAGCGGTCGTGTGTTTTTTTTTATTGACATTTTTCCCCCAGGTGAATGGGTAGGGGTACGATGTACCCCATACTCATTCACATAGGGTGGGGGCCCGGGATCTGGGGGCCCCCTTATTAAAGGGATTAAAGGGGGCTCCCGGATTCCAATAAGCCCCCGCCCGCAGACCCCGACAACCAATGGCCAGGGTTGTCGGGAAGAGGCCCTTGTCCTCATCAACATGGGGACAGGGTGCTTTGGGGTGGGGGGGCCGCAGTGTGAGGGCATGCGACCTGGTACGGTTCAGGAGGGGGGCGCTCGCTCGTCCCCACCCCCTTTCCTGACCTGCCGGGCTGTGTGCCAAGGGTCTGGTATGGATTTTGGGGGAACCCCCACGCTGTTTTTTCGGCGTAGGGGTTCCCCTTAAAATCCATAGCAGACCGAAGGGCCTGGTATGCTCTTGGAGGGGGAACCCATGCCGGTTTTTTATTTAAAATTTGGCGTGGAGTTCCCCCTCAAGATCAGCAGAGCACAAGTCGCATGCCAAAGTCGAATCATGCAAGACAGCGGTCCGACTTTGATCCGACTTCAATGATAGTCAATGGGCTGAAGTAGGATCAAAGTCGGACCAAAATAGTACAGGGAGCATTTTCAAAGTCGGACCGACATGTGTCGGACCAGTTAAGACGGCTTCCATAGGGAAACATTGATTTTCACACGTCATGCGACATGAGCTCCCAATGTCGGAGCGTTTGTCGCACCAGTGTGAACCCGGCCTAAGGGTATTACAATGACCAATCAAGGGAGTAATGAGAGGCAGAAAGGAATACAAACTAGCCGCTTTTGAGGATGATTTTTTTTTTCTACATCACACAACCATGAATTCCATTACCCAACTTACTCTCAGCTTCTGAGACCTATGGTTCTCTTTCCAACATTAAAATCAATGTATCTAAATCAATCGCCTTGATCACTACCATCTCCTCAATGGTAGTAAACGCCCTAAAAAACCTCTTGCCTGGAAAACAATGCCGTTACCTACCATGGCATACACATTCCAGTCCATACTGCAAACCTTTTTTCTGCCAACTCCTGCCAAATTCTCCATAATATTATTTCTGACCTCCAAAAATTGGACCTTCTTTCCCTTCCCTTTCTTGGCCATATGCTCAGCTCTGCCCCTTCTCGAACCTTACAAACCTTCCTCCAATACCAGCTCCATTCACAGACATTACTATATAACAGCAGGACATCTGCCAAACCTCTCTGTGTGCTAAAATTTACTCGCAATGAATAATTTATAAATCAAGACAATCTTGAACACTCAGCTCTTGCTAGGCCATATCTGGACTTATCTCCATATGAGATCTTTTATAATGAAACACACCAAAAATAAATAGTTATTGCAATCCCCTACTCTTTTCAAACAACTTAACCCAAAAAAACTCTCTCTCCCATCGTACAATTTATATCTTATACGTGTACCTGAATTCACACACATCTCAAACAATCCCGATTATTAAATCTAGGATTTACCTACCTCGTTTGATGAAGCCCCATGGTAAATGGAAGAAGCTAAAGCTATCTCTAAAGCCTTCTTTTATGTCTACGCATCTACGCGGACACACTGACAAGTCTTTAAACAGTCATATGACCATCTCAGCCAGCACAATCTGCATTATTGCTATGCTGCTGTATTTGAAGTATTTTTTTTTATTTTGGGGGGGGGGGAGCCCCATCTTAATTTTTACCTGTCCCCATTCCACCCTTTCACTCTCCTTAATATACCCACTCCCTCACCATATCCCATGACAATAAATGTTAAGACTTCCTCCCAAGCCATGTGCTGATCATAACTAAAATCGTCATCCTTTAATTTTTTTTCCTCCCATTTACTTTTACTTTCCTCTCATTCCAATTCAGCTTTCTACACCCAGAATGAAAATGATACAAAGAAAATTTAGAAGAAAATTAAATTGTAAATATATGCTTAAAGTGATTGTAAAGCTTGGTTTAAAGAATCAAATAAATAAAAAATAACAAACATGTCATACTTACCTCCACTGTGCAATTAAAGTGGGTGGAACTTCGATTAAATTGTGACAAAACTGAGGCTCTGAAAATCTCCTTGCCTTCTCAAGAGCTTTCCCTAATTAAATAAAAGTTTTTGCTCCAATGGCAGCATACTATGTAACTATGTAACTGAACTGGGATAATTCTTAACATTTACCCACAAAACCCAGATCTCCTCTAGGGCACAAGAACTTGGTTTTAAGATATTTGCACAGTGGTATCATTGTCCTAAGAGCTGAAATAAAATAGATCACACTGTTCCAAACATTTAGGTATAGCCTAGTGGCCACTGGAACGATGGTCCAAGTCTGGGGAACATGTCCATCAATCGCTTGGACAAAATCCTGAAGTTTATTGGTGACGATTCCCAATATAACTCAAATTACCTTAGTTTCCACAATCCCAGGCTCTCACAAGCAAATTAAAAAAGAGACTGGTCCCCTATTTTCCAGTTTCAGCCCACACCATCATCCCTAGACACTGGCGCAAACCAAATATCCCTCCATCAGTGGCATGGTCACTTAAGATGAATTCTATATAACACCTGGAAAGCATATTTTCATAGGAAAGAGGTAACTTGGATTCTTTACAAGTACCTGAGCCATATGGGTACACTTTAGACACTCTCCAGATAGTACCTCATACATAATAGGATTTTTGTACTCACCGTAAAATCAGTTTCTCTGACGTCCATGGACCGACGCAGCTCTCATACTGATTACATGTGGGTATATGTCCCTGCTCGCAGGAGAAGACCTAGGCAGAATGTTAGAGGTTAACACATTCTAGAACAAGCCAGAGCTGAACAGCCCCGCCCAGGGGGGCGGTCCCTCCGGACATTACCCTCCCACTTGCAGCTAACAGCCTCAGTTCGTAACAAAGCAGTACAAACTTAAAAAGGAAGGGTGGGTGCTGCGTCGGTCCATGGACGTCAGAGAAACGGATTTTACGGTGAGTACAAAAATCCTATTTTCTCTTATCGTCCATGGACAGACGCAGCTCTCATACTGATTACATGTGGGACGTCCCAAAGCAGTATAAGAAAGGGGTGGGAGCAAAAAAAGTAAGGAACAACCAAAACTTCACTCCAAACCAGCAGAGCCCCTCAACGGAGGAGTTGCAACATTAGACAGCGGCCTGCAACACTTTGCGGCCGAAGGAAGCATCCGAAGATGCAGCCACATAAACCTTGTAGAACTTTGAAAAGGTATGAACGGACGACCAGGTCGCCGCCTTGCACACTTGTGCAACTGACGCTTGATGTCGGAAAGCCCAGGAAGCACCGATTGCCCTGGTGGAATGCGCCGTGACCGGAAAGGGAGGAGCCCGTCCCCTAATGGCGTAGGCCTGTATAACAGTCTGTCTGATCCACCTAGAAATGGTGGCAGACACCGCTTGGCCCTGTTTCGGACCAGAGACAGACACAAACAGCGAGTCAGACTTCCGAATAGGAGCGGTAGCCGGCAGGTATACCCGTAAGGCACGCACTACATCCAAATTGTGAAGCGCAACCTCCCTAGGATGCGATGGTTGAGGGCACAAGGATGGAAGGACAATGTCCTCGTTAAGGTGAAAAGCCGAAACCACCTTAGGAAGAAGACGGTCGCGGTCGCAATACCGCCTTGTCCTTATGAAGGACCAGGTAAGGCGACTTACATGACAGAGCCGCCAACTCAGACACCCGTCTAACAGAAGTGATGACCACTAAAAAAGCCACCTTCTGGGACAAAGTTGAAAGAGGAATATCTCTTATATTCTCAAAAGGAGATTCCTGAAGAACCGAAAGCACCAAGTTCAGATCCCAAGGAGGGAGCGGGGGCTTGGCGGGTGGAACCACATGACGTACTCCCTGCACAAAACTGCTAACCAAAGAATGACCAGCTAGGGATCTTTGAAAGAAAACGGCCAAAGCCGAAATCTGACCCTTAATAGTGCTCAAAGCCAGCCTTTGAGCAACCCCACGCTGCAAGAACCTCAGGATTCTGGGAACGGAGTACGTCCGTGGACGCCAGTCCAGTTCCTCGCACATAGCGATGTAAGCTCTCCAGGAACGGTGATAGATCTTCCTAGAAGAAGACTTCCGTGCCCTAATCATAGTTGAAATTACTGAATCAGACAGACCTCGGTCTTTCAGCACCTGGCTCTCAATAGCCATGCCGTTAAAGCCAGAGACTGTAAAGCAGGATGAAAGATAGGACCTTGAGATAGAAGGTCCTCCCCTCAAGGGCAGGCGCCAAGGGACGTCCGCGATGAGACGTACCAGATCGGCGTACCAATGACGCCGAGGCCAGTCCGGGGCAATGAGGATCACTGGAATACCCTCGGCTGGTACCCTGCGCAGCAGACGAGGAATCAACTGCAGCGGAGGGTAGACATATATTAGGCGATACCGACCCCACGGGGTCACTAACGCGTCCGAGGCATCCGCCCAGGGGTCCTTGGACCGGGCCACAAACCTCGACACCTTGCGATTGAGTCGAGACGCCATCAGGTCCACATCCGGAGTGCCCCATCATTGACAAAGGAGGTGAAACACTTCCGGATG
This sequence comes from Rana muscosa, assembly GCA_029206835.1. Lineage (NCBI taxonomy): Eukaryota > Metazoa > Chordata > Amphibia > Anura > Ranidae > Rana > Rana muscosa. The sequence continues at coordinate 804,490,142 of CM055117.1, read as the reverse complement.
CAAGGACCACTCCCCCTGGTCCAGGGACTGGCGGCTCAGATAGTCAGTCTGCCTGCCAGTTTTCTACGCCTGGAATGTAAACGGCCGAAAGCGCCGGCACGCTTCTTTCCGCCCATCTTAGGATGTGGGCGACCTCGGATGCCGCAGCCTGGCTCCGAGTGCCCCCCTGATGGTTGACATACGCCACGGCCGTGGCGTTGTTCCGACTGGATCCTGTAGCCTCTTTGACCAAACGGAGAGACACAGTCTGATCGCCCGCAATTGCAGGACGTTGATTGGGAGACGAGATTCGGCTGGAGTCCAGAGCCCCTGAGCTGACAGGACTCCCCACACTCCTCCCCAGCCCGACAGGCTGGCGTCCGTTGTGATCACCGTCCAGTGGATGGGGAGGAATGACTTCCCGGCCTGAAGAGCCGGGGACCTCAGCCACCATGTTAGGGACGCCTTGACAGAGTGACTCACCTGGATCTGAAGATCCAAAGACAATGGGGACTTGTCCCAAACTGACAGAATTCCCTTCTGCAATGCCCGAGTGTGTGATTGGGCATACGGAACCGCCTCAAAGGAGGCCACCATCAGTCCCAGGACTCTCATGCAGAAGCGAATTGACGACCACTTTCGGGACGACAAAACCCGTACTGCTGACCGAAGTGTCAGTAACTTCTCTGAGGGTAGAAACACCTTTGCTGCCGAAGTGTCCAGGATCAGACCCAGATACTCCAAGCGCTGAGTCGGGGCTAGAGCCGACTTCTGCGTGTTCAGAACCCATCCGAAGTCCCGGAGGGTCTGACTGACTATCGTCACGTTTTCCTCCAATTCTGAGCCATTTTCTGCTCTGAGAAGGAGATCGTTTAGATAACCCACGATAACAATTCCTCGCTGTCTCAGCAAAGCTAGACCCAGGGCCAGCACCTTGGTGAAAACCCATGGTGCTGATGCCAGGCCGAAGGGAAGGGCCACGAACTGATAGTGGACTTCGCCTATGGCAAAGCGCAGAAACTTCTGGTGGCCTGCGCAGATTGGGATGTGCAAGTAAGCGTCCTTGATATCCAAGGACGCCAAAAAATACCCCTGTTGGAGGGTCGCGATCACCGTGCGAATGGATTCCATCCTGAATTTTTGTACCCTCACATAGGCATTCAGGGCCTTGAGGTCCAGGATTGGCCGAACCCCGTCCTTTTTCGGGACAACAAACAGGTTTGAGTGAAACCCCTGAAACCTCTCTTGTGACGGAACCGGCACAATTACTCCGCGCCCGAGCAAATCCTGTACGGCCCCCAAGAGGGCCGCCCGGCGGGCCGGTAGGAGAGGGAGGTTCGAGGGAAAAACCTGTTTGGGGGCCCCGAGCGGAACTCTATCCTGTATCCTGAGGTGACCACCTCGCACACCCACCGATCGGGGATCCGGGAGGTCCACCGCACCAAGAACTTGCGAAGACGTCCCCCCACCCCAGAGTCGGGCAGGGGCAAGACTTCATGCGGTAGTGGACTTGGGAGCTTGCTTGGTAGGCTTACGCACCCAGGGACGTCTTTGTCCCTCAGCCGCACTTTTTTCAGTCTGGGTGGGCTTGCCTGTGGAAACTGACTGACGAAAAAATGTCTTCTTCGCTGGAAAGGAAGGGCCTGGCCTGCGGTGGGGCTCCTTTCCCTTAAAAGACTGGGGAAGGAAGGTGCTCTTACCTCCTGTGACATCCTTAATAATGTCAACCAGGGTGGCTCCAAACAGTCTACCACCCTTAAAGGGCAAGTCAGCCAGGAGCTTTTTGGAAGCTAGGTCGGCTGACCAGCATTTCAGCCAGATAAGGCGACGCACCACCACAGCCGAAATGGAGGCCCCTGTGATTAAAGGGGTCGCATCCACAGTGGCATCGCACATGAAGACCAAACCCTGCGCAAGCTGTTGAGCCAGGGCAATGGTTTCAGGAGGGAGATTATGCTCCTGCACCGTCTGGTGCAATATCCGTGCCCAGCCTGTGAGTGTCCGAGACACCAGTGTTGCCGCCACTATAGGGCATAAGGCTGCCGCCAATAAGGTGAACATCGTTCTACACGCCACCTCTGAACTCCTGTCAGCGGGATCCTTAAATGCAGGAGTCCCTTCCATTGGGAGCATAGTGGCCTTATTCAAACGGGCGACCGACCACCGGGGGTTGAGCCCACTTCTTAACCAGGTCCTCTTTAAAGGGGTACCGTAAGGCTAAGCGCCGTGGGACCGTCAAAGTCTTCTGCGGCTTATCCCAGACCTGGTCAATGTATGTATCAAAAAAAGGCACATATGGAAAGACCTTTTTTGAAGACGCGGCTTTTAAAGAACCAAAGGTCAAAGTGTCCGCCTGAGGTTCCTCAGCCTCAACATTTAGCTTGAGATCATCCCTCACAGCATCAATGAGTCCACTCACAAGCACCCTGTCAGTAGGTGGTTCAAGACAGGGGTCTTCCTCACAAGGAATGTCCTGACTAAATACATCAACCTCCTCAGAATTAGGGTCCTGAGTAGCAGGAGCTAGGCCCATATCTGATTTAGAGCACTCCCCATGTGGAGATAGTGTGGGGAGGGGGCGCTTTACAGCCCCTGTGCGTTCGCACACCGCTTCCAGCTTGACAAGGAATGATTCCAGGACTGCCGACAACTGGTCCATAGGGACCGCAGGTGCAGGAGCACTGCCAGTTGCCTCTGGCAAGTGGGGAGAAGCAGGTGAACCAGACTCCATTATTTACCACCCTCTGAGACCCTATTCACTATAGCAGTGAATAGTACAGTCCACCCACTGGCTGCGCTGAGGCTGAGGAGGGGATACCCGGAGGACTCACCACCCTTTAGGGACCGCTCGGTTCCGCTGTATGAGCCGCGCTGTAGCGTGGTGTGAAGCCTGAGGAGAGTGAGGAAGCTGTGAGGAAGCTGTGAGGAGAAAGTATTTTGCGCCGTTCGGCAGCGCCGCTAGAGGCCGAAACCGAAACTAAAAGCGCCGCGGCTACAAGAAAATGGCCGTTGGGCGCTTGTACCTGAGCTGCGGCAAAATGGCCGGCGATGGCGCATTTTTTAAATTTAAAATACCGCGCCAATTGCGCACGCAAAAACACCACACAAGTCCTCCAGAACACTTTCCATCAATAAAGACAACATAGAGCGCCCCCCCCCCCAGGGCAGAACGACCCCCCAAGTATCCCCACACAGCACAGCACCAGTATAGGGTGCAGAGAGCAGCATAACAGGGGGGAGACAGGGAAAACCCCCCACACACAGAAACACAGCCAGCATGTACTCACCTTCTTTTCAGGAGAGACTGCTTACCCATCCCGCACGCACCTTGGAGAACACCCTCGGTGCCATTAGAGGGACTCACTGGCTTGTTTCAGACAGACCTATCACAGAGTCGTACTGCGTAGCTGTCGGCCCGGTCAACCGCGAGAGATACAGTAGGTACTGTTCAATCTTGAGAGGACCGCGGGAGCATGAAAGCAACCCGGCCACCCCTGGAGCCATGGGGTATGTCGTGAACTGAGTCTCCCGCACGCAAGGTGAGGATCAGCACGCTCGATGGTCGGACAGGGAAGAATACGAGGATACTATTGTACCCAACCTGTTACCCAGCCGACAGTTGATTGAAGGTCTCAAAAATAAAATAAAATTCCCAAAGGAATAAAATTCAAAAGTAAAATCTTTCAGGAGACTGGCTCCTGAGAGCCACGTCTTCTCCTTCTGCTAGGCAGAAAAAAACTGAGGCTGTTAGCTGCAGGTGGGAGGGTAATGTCCGGAGGGACCGCCCCCCCTGGGCGGGGCTTTTCAGCTCTGGCTTGTTCTAGATTTTTTTAACCTCCAACATTCTGCCTAGGTCTTCTCCTGCGAGCAGGGACATATACCCACATGTAATCAGTATGAGAGCTGCGTCGGTCCATGGACGATAAGAGAAATATGGTTTTTCATGCTAAGTTATTAACCGTACAAATCTCATGTTGTTCAGATCACCCAGAGGTTAAATGTGTTGTTAAATCACCCCCACCCCCATTTTGTTTCTCTTCTCAACTTCCCTCTATCCTCATGAAAATAATTTACCCCCTTCTACCTTTTGATGAAGTATCTGGTTGCCTTTTATGTTTGCCATCTAAACTCATAATACACTTATTCCATAATTGTAATGATATAAAATATGCATTAAAACGAAAATAACCAAAATACTCTTTGTTTCGCCTTTTTTCATATGATATAACATCATCATCCACATAGGGGGAAGGGATCACCGCTCCAGGTGGATGTGTGGAAATGGCACTCCCCTCAAGGTGGAAGCAACAGGTGCAGGCTAAGCATATAGCAATCAGAAGAGCCACACTCCAATAAAAACGTCTTTATGGTTTGTGATTCTCCGGATGGTCTGCTGCACACCGGGTTTTGTTAGTTGGGAAATACTCCCTGTATCGCCCCAGACTCGGGGGGGCCCCCCTCATCATCGCCCTAGTGGTGGGAGGCGGGGGGACACCAAGGGGGGAATGGGAAGGAGTTGGAGAGAGATAGAGAAACAGGAATAACACAAAACTTCTGAGATATAATGTCAGAGGCTTAAATTCTCCAGAAAAGAGACATATGGTATTACGAGAATTGGAAAGAAATGCAGCAGAAATAATATTTCTACAAGAGACACATATTGCACACGACTCAAATACCAAGATATATTCTAGAAATATCCCAATATTATGGGGTGTCCCCAACCAGAAGGTCAAAAGGAGTGGCAATAGGTTTTGGGAGAAGGGTTGGTTTTGTAGTAGAAGAGAGAAAAGTGGACCCAGAAGGTCGTTTTCTGTTCCTGAGAGGGACCCTATAGGGTACGAAATACATGCTTACAAATGTTTATTTCCCGAATAAATACCCCAAAAAATATCTGATAGGAATCTTAAAACGATTTGACGGAATTCAAACAAGGCTAATTAATACTGGCTGGAGATTTCAAGTTCTCTATGGACCATAGGCTGGATAGCACTTCCGGTGCATTGGATAGAGAAAATAAATAATTAAGTAGGTTAAAAAAAAAAAAAAATACATGAACATCAACTGGTAGACGTGTGGAGAATTCAACATCCGAGTACAAAAGACTTTACATATCATCTGGCAGTGCACAATACATGTTCTAGGTTAGACTATATATTGATAAAACATAGAGCTTTAGAGATAGTAATGGAAACATCAATTGGAATAACATCGATATCATCAGACCATGCCCTCGTGATAATGAAGATGAAATTAAAAGGGGATCTAGGTATCCATTGTTTCACTGTACGTATATATATATATATATATATATATATATATATATATACACATATATATATACACACACACACACACATACATATACAAATTTTTCCTTTACACACGAATGCACTAATATATATATATATATATATATATATATATATATATATATGTGTGTGTGTGTGTGTGTGTGTGTGTGTGTTCAATGATGTATTGAATGTATATGAATAAGCAATATTATATACCGTATATACTCGAGTACAAGCCGAGGCACCTAATTTTACCACAAAAAAATGGGAAAACGTATTGACTCGAGTATAAGCCGAGGGTGTCCATCTGCATGCCTCACTGTGCCCAATCTCCCTACCTGATCTCCTGTGCTGTGTGACTAGACTGACGTTTACCATGGGAGTCTATGGAAGGGGTGCCCGGCTTTGAAAAATCGGTCCTCCCCGGCCAACAAACTTTGCACACTTGTAGATGAAGAGTGGGGCTACATGTGTGCCAAGTTTGGGGTCCAGGGGACCTAGGGCCGGCCGGTCCGGGTCCCCAAAATCACCTGAGAAATTACAGTTTAACATGGGAGTCTATGGAAGGGGTGCCCGGCTTTGAAAAAGAGTGGGGCTACATGTGTGCCAATTTTGGGGTCCAGAGAACCTACGGCTGGCCGGGATCAGGCGCACAAATGTGAAGATGGACACAGACTCGAGTATAAGCCGAGTATACAGTTTGGTTTTTTTCCTTTTTTTTGTTCAACCAGCGGGTTACACCAAAAAAAAAAACAACCATAGATTGCTGAGCAATGAGGATGCAGGCATCTCCCCAGCTGTGCTACTGTAATTCTGAGCAGGGACTCCACCCCTGTCAGAATACATTAGGGGTGCAACGGATAAAAAAACTCACGGATCGGATCGTTCCTCGGATCAGAGTAACGGATCGGATCATTTTTCGGATCAGCAAAAAAAGACAAGACACATCTTGTTACACCCACCGGAGTTTTAGATTTCAGAGTTATTTTCAACACAAAACGGAGCTTATATGCTTAAATACAGTATTTGTAAATCCGACGGACTGTTTAGATCAGGGGTGCCCAACCAGTGGCCCGGGAGCCACATGTGGCCCGCCGAGCTTTCTGATGTGGCCTGCGGCCTCCTGCTCTGGGATGGTGGTTTGGCAAGCCCAGATCGCAGGTTGCTGATCCGTCATCCCAGAGCATCAGTGTTGTGAATGAAGCCGGCGGTAGAGAAAGCAAGCAGCTACAGAGCAGAGCCACATAAGCTGATGTTTCCTGTATAGCGCCAGCTCCTGTCACAATCTATACCAAATGCACTCTGCCTGGGCCAGCAACAGCTGGGAAAAACTGAATAGAAGATTGTTATTAAAAGGTAAGTGTATTACTGAAATCAGTGCAGTTATCCATAGACTTCCGTTATTACCTGTGGGTTTGGTGCACTTTCAGAAGTTGCACCACACCTGCAGGATATACTAGAAGTCTATGGCAAAGTGCAGCTAACCTGCAGGAAAGCCAAAGGTGCATCAGTGTGAAAGCAGCATTAGGACCCAATTGGACCCTCCATTCACCTCTATGTCCATTTACCCCCACTTACCTCCAATCCAAACCGCAAAACAAAAAAAAACAGAAGGGGATCCGTCCCCTTCCGTCTGGGCGGACTGAATTGGAGGGCCCATAGAGTAGCGTGAGCTGTGTCTGTGTCCGTTCAGTATATATGGATATGGATGACACAGACCTGTCATCCACCCATTCCACTCATTTTGGCCTACAACCGGTAACCAAGTCGCTTCAGTGGCCCCCGCTCTTCAAAAGGTTGGGCACTCCTGGTTAAGATGTTAAATTTTAAAAGCAGCAGCACACCTGCTGACCTTACATGGTTGCTAATGTGACAGAAAACCTCTGGATTTTCACATTTAACGAAATGTTAAATGTGAAAATCAGAGGTGTTCTGTCACATTAGCAACCATGCAAGGTCAGCAGGTTTGCTGCTGCTTTTAAAATGTAACATGTAAACAGTCCGTCGGATTGACAAATACTGTATTTAAGCATATAAGCTCCATTTTGTGTTGAAAATAACTGTGAAATCTAAAACTCCGGTGGGTGAAACAAGATGTCCGCTTGCCCCCTTCTCACTCTATCATTACTGTGCAGTAGTGTGGGGTGTAGCAAGATGGTGGCGACGAAATGTCACTTCCTGACGAGACAGCGGCCGCCGCCGGGTGTAGCAAGATGGCCGCCGCTCTGGAGCTAGGCCGAAGCCGTGCCCTTTCCTATGGCCGAGGCCGCAGAGCGCTGCACGGATCGCGTGGTGTGCCGATCCATACAGGTTGACCCGTTCGGATCACGGATCAGTGACGATCCGTTGCACCACTAGAATACATTGATCAGTTCTTACAGCCAAAGGCTGCAGTGCCGATCGACAGCTGGTTTTCCAGCAGGACCGTACAACATTACAACAAAAAGGAGCACACATGGATCAAAATTTGTCAAGTTACTGCTGAAATTCGATATATGTATATCCAGGTTGGTTTCAGGTCCCTGATGTCTGGAGCACAGCGGGCGGAACGAAAGGAGTAAGCAGCTCCTGCCGGCTTTTGGGTTGGAACTGCTGGCTGTGACTGCCATGGTCCAGCACTAGCTATAGTACAGGGCATGAGATTTGCTGACTGGAGAGCTGTAGTTCTGACTCAGCGGGAGCGTGTAGGACCTCTGTAGCACAGGCAAGCAGCAAATACTTAGAAAAGTGCATGTCAGGATTCACAGGAATGGTCATAATTTTTCTCTTCCATATACACCACTCATCATACTAAAAGTACTTTTTTGTAGTCCAGGGCTCCCTGGGACGGAACATCTGATGCAAGTAGAAGTGATCTGGTGGCTTTACAGAAAGAAATTAAAGCACGCTTTATGCCCTATGACCTGGTATACAAGGTTGCAGATATATCTGAGAGGCCAAATACCACATAATTTACAAACAATACTTTTATGTCAACCTTATTTGTGTAAAAAAAAAAAACACATTACCTGAACAAAAATAAATGAATAAAAATGCTGTGCCATTGTGTTTTTTATGTGGTTCAACAATAATGGCTGAACATCAAATAAACACAAATATCAAGAGATCAAGGCAAAAGAGCAGCTTAATTATGCTAATCAGTTTCAGATATTAGTGTAATTTTCATGTTATCCCCACATCCATCCACATAAGGTTATGTATATGTTGCTACGTAGAGACAGTTTTGCCTTTCTATCTGAATTAAAATCTTTAGTCACAATACAAGGAACCTATAAACAATCATTGGCAGCAATTTCCTACTGAACAGTACATTAAAGTAAATAAGACAATCATTTCCAAGTCATGTTGTTAACAATAATGCTTTCAACAAATTATGTCTTTTATGTGTTGGAGTCTTGTTCCATTTTATAATCTTATGTTTATTTGTTATCAATAAATAACCATTATGTGCTCCCATTATTCCATACAACTAGTATTCAAAGACTACTGGGAAAACAAATAAACCCAAGGCCACATAAGCATAAAATCACCAACTTGTAAAAGTGGCGCCCCTAACAACTTCAGCTTTACCTGTAACTATTTTCCTCCCAAGACATTAAGCAATCTTATAACCACTTGAAGATATTCTTTCTGCAATAAAGCTTTGCTAATCAATACACAGTTTGCACCTAACAGGCCTGTGCTTAAAAACAACACTATACTAAATATTACCATATCGTTTGCTTCTTCTATATTGTTCTTTAACCATTTCAGCTCTCATACCTGTATACCCCTGTAGACCACAGCAATTCTTACATTTCTCCCATGGACTAATTTGGCAATAACTTTGACATTACGTAACATGGTTATAAAACATTTAATTTTTTTATCCTAATGCATTCCTTGCAATAAGGTAAGAAATGTTTACGGTCAATCAAAGCCAGTAATGAGGAAGTGGGGGGTGGGGCCGAGTCCCGATGTCTGTGTCAACAGATGTAGGCAGTTATGTATGATGACTGCTATACTGATGGCAATTTTGCATTGGACCCATGCTGGTGGTCAGACTAATGTCTGGAATGCACGCCGCAATGTTTGTGTTCCGGGAATAGACCTCACTTCCTGCTCGCCCGCTGTCACGTGCATTGTCGTTTTTGCAGTACAACAACATTAAACTAATAGAATACACGTCTGTCTTGTGCTCTATGGGAAGTCCACACCAAGATGGCAGACGTAAATCACTGTGGATGACGTCATTCTTGTGCGACGGTGGGTGAGCAGGAAGTGACGTCTGAGCCACACTTCCGGTCTATTCCCGGAACACAAACATTGCAGCGCGAGTTCCAGACATTAGTCTGACCGCCAGGATGCAAAAACAGCCTCAGTATAGCAGTCATACATTTCGGCGGCACAGTTAGACGGAAATCAGCACCACAATACGATAAGGTACAGACCCATATAAGCATTACACTGTATGTTTGTATGTGGATGGTCATTAAATATTTTTCTTTCATCCGACTGATTCTTGCACTGTTTTACAGGGATCATTGATGTCTAACTATGATTATAATACCATCTGTATTTAACTGTGTGAATCAAATGTCATTTTCTTTTTTTTTTTTCCATAAATTTTTATTAAAATCCAAAACAGATAAATGTTACAATTCAAACATCGTAAATATCACACAAAAGGTTTGCGAACTACAAATGTCGTTCAAATCACATGGTGTACCAGAGAGAAAAACAGAATGCAAAATAATCAGGGAATCATATAAGCATATTTTTTCCATTTAGCACATTGGTTATAAACCTGATCATTTCTATATGCAGGTGGACAACAACCCTTCTACAGTATATCTGGTACATTGAGACTGTCAGAAACGAAAACGGGGAGGAAAGAAAAGAGAAAAGGCATTGAGACTGAAGAGAGGGAAACAAAAAAGGAGAGAAGAGAAAAGAGAGAAGAAAAAAAAAGGGTGGGGAGGGGCAAGGGACGAGGGAAAATGCAGAAACAGAATGGGGGAAAGAAGTTAGAGGAGGGGGGGGGGACACAGAAAGGAGAGGTCAGCGGGGTATGGCTTAGTGGGGCAAAAGTAACAAGTCCTGCCATCTCTGCCCCCCCCCCACGCTCCACCCCTCATGGCCCAAGTATTGTAAACTGTACACTTAGAGCACTTGTCGGCATTCTATCTAGGAACTGGCCTTCCGAAAGTGTTCAGTCGTTTTAAAGTGAGTCCAGCACGCCCATGTTGTCATAAATTTTTGTATCCGCTCTTGGGAGATATGTATCAGTTCCTCCATCTCTTCTATCTTGGAGAGCCTGGCGAACCACTCTCTAACAGTTGGAGGGGAGCTAGATCGCCAATGTATCGGAACACAAAGTCTTGCGGCATTCACCATGTGCATAGCTAATGATTTGTAGTAAACACTTTTAGACATTGTCGTATGATGCAGTAAATATTGCGCTGGGGTATAATTTAAGGTATATGTGGTGACCTTTGTGATAATGTCGTGCACCGTTTACCAGAATGGTTGGATAGAGTCACAATCCCACCAGACATGGAGCATAGTGCCTTCTGCTGTACTGCATCTCCAGCACGTGTTAGGGATAGATGGCGAAAATTTGTGGAGGAGAGAGGGGGTCCTGTACCAACGTGTTTCAATTTTATAGCAATTTTCTTGAATCGCTACATTCATGGAGCCCTTGTGTGCGTATTCATGTATGGTTTCCCAGTCCCCATCCGATAAGGAAAGCTGCAGTTCCCTATCCCATGCGTTGCTCGCGGGCTCTCTAGTGGTGTTAGGCTCTTCTAGCAATAACGTTTAGATAAAAGATATCAAATGCCTTTGTGGCATTTTTCTTGTACAGAGGGATTCAAAATGGTGTGAGTTGTCGTGTCTATGTTGATGGCGTTGGTTGTGTAGACAGGAAGCTCCGAATCTGTCTATAAGTCCAAAAGGGGAAAGATTTGGTTAGTGAAATGTCTACCAGATGATCGTAGGAACTAGGGGCGCCCTTCGAGAAGATGTGTTGCACACTCATGTCTTTGTAAGGCAATTCACGACTCAAAAATTAGCTTGTGTTTCCTGGTGGGAAATCCAGAATTCCCTTCAGCGTGGTAAGGGGCCCTGGAACTGAGGAAAGGGCTGTAGATTTAGCTGCCTGTGTGAAGGCTACTAGGGATGGATGAATGAGCGGGTGTGTCAACGACTCTGTTGGCCAATGTTTAGGCATGAGCCAAGGGAGATCGTGGATTGGAGATCGTGAAAAAGAGTTTTCTATATGTACAAATAACTTTTTGACATAATGGATATTCCAGTCAGCGATTCTGGTGAGATGACATGCTAAATAATATTTATAGGAGGTCAGGTAAGCCTATCCCTCCCTTAATCTTGGTGCGGGTCAACCGAGCATATTTGATGCGTGGTGGGGAATCCTTCCAAATAAATCTTGAGCAAGCCTGCCTGTACATCGCAAAGAAAGCTGTCAGAAGATGGATTGGGATGGTCTGCATCAAATATATAAAGCGTCGGAGAATAGTCATTTTAAGCAAGGCTGAACGGCCAAACCATGAGATATTTAAACCTGCCCAATCTTTTAGATCTGATTTTGTTTTGTTCAGAATAACCTGAAAATTGTGTTTGTACAAGTCTGACAATTTATTAGTGATCTGGATACCCAGGTATGGGATTGCATCTCCCCTCCATTGAAATGGAAAGGAGTGTTGACAACAGTCTATGTCCTGGGGGGTGAGAGAGACATTTAATGCATGCGATTTTGTATAGTTGACTTTAAAATTAGATAAGGTGCCAAAATATTCTATATCTTTCAACAAGTTCGGCAGGGTGATGAGAGGGGACTTTAGTAATAACAGAATGTCATCCGCATAAGCGGCTACTTTATATTCCCTGTCCCCTATTTGGACTCCCGCAATGTTAGTGTTTAATCTCAATTTGTTCAGGAAAGGTTTCAGGGTAAGGACATAAATCAGGGGGGGACAAGGGACAACCCTGGCGGGTGCCGTTGCCAATGGTGAGGGCGTCCGACAGGTGGCCATTTACTCGTACACACGCAGAAGGGTTGGTGTATAATGCCAAAATGTGAGTAAGCATGCACGATCAAAGTCCTATCGACCTCAGAACCTCATGCATGTAGTCCCAGGCCACTCTGTCGAACGCCTTCTCCGCGTCCAATGACAAAAAAAAGCCTGGGGTATTAGATGATGTCAGCCAATTGTGAATGTTTAAATGTATGTAATGTATAGTGTTGTTCCTGGCCTCTCTACCAGGAACAAAACCTACCAGGTCTAAGGATATGAGATTGGGAAGGAGGGGTAGTAATCTATTGGCCAGGATCTTTGCGTATAGTTTTACGTCTACATTAAGTAGAGAAATGGGTCTATAATTCGATACTTGCGTGACATTTTTACCTTCCTTAGGGAGGATCGTTATATGCGCATCTAACATGTGACCTGTGGATATATTAGGTGCTGAGAGGGCACTGAAAGTAGAAATCATCTTAGGAGCCAAGACATCCATTAAACATTTGTAATATTGTAATGAGAGCCCATCAGGGCCTGGGCTCTTGTCCGGTTTCATTTGTTTCATAGCGGTCTGTAACTCCTGTTCAGAAAGGGGGCTTTCCATCTCCTCAGCCTGCTGTCCAGTAAGTGTGTGCCATACCGGGTTAAAAACTCTGTAATGGCCTCCCTCCTTGATTCCTGGGATATTGGGTTAGTGTCTTCTGAACTTCGGTTATAAAGCTTCGAGTAATAACACTCAAAGGTTTTAGCTATGTCCTCATTAGTCGCATGTAGTGTACCATATCGGTCGCGTATGTGGTGAATTGTGAGAGAAGCTCTTGCCAAAAGTCTTCCACTTTTATTGCCATGCTCGTAGAACACCTTCTGACGAAGCACGTATTGGCGTTTTGTACGTTTCCCTAATTCTTCCAGCAGAAGGGAGCGAGTGTGTACTAGGTCCTGCAAGGATTTTTGTGACTGTGTTTGTGGAGAGTTTCTAGTCTATGAATTTTGTCTATTAATGTCTAGACCGTTTCCTGGTGTTTTCTTTTAGCATCTGCCGCTAGAGCCAATAATTCCCCTCGGATCACGCATTTGTGGGCCTCCCATAGCAGGATTGGGGAGATACCCGGCGTGTCATTTTCCGCAAAGTATAGTTGAATTTGTGATTTGAGTCTGGAGAGATTGTCTAGGTCCTTCAGTAAGGAAGGATTTAATCTCCAAATTTTTGTTCTGTACACTGTTTCAGGAAAGGTTAAAGTGCAAGAGATTGGATGATGATCCGATAAAAACATTGGCTCCATCGTTGCCTTAGTAAGATTGGTTAGGTCTCTTTGGGACAGAAAAAAATAATCAATTCTGGAATATTTTTGACAAGGGTTAGAATAGAACGTGTAATCTCTATCTGTGGAGAATAATGTGCGCCAAGTATCGTGCAAGGTTAGGTTCTGCAATTGTACCATACATAACAGTAAATAAACAAATTGATTCAATATACCACTGCATGAAAGTGTCCAAATCATGGAGAAATTAAATGTATGAAAAATAAATAAATCATACACTTATCAATAAACTGAATAAGTGAATCTAAACCAATATTAATAATTATATTATTTTAGAAAGAAGTTCCTTGTTCCAAGAAAGTCCAAATGGAAAATAAGCCAAAGAGACTGTTGGTATTGGTGTAAATAAATCCAGAGTGCCACACTTGTCCACAATGGTATGGGAAAAACGTGATGACAGTAAAGCACCTCCACCTCGAGCAAACAAAGCCGCTTACCAGATGGACGTGATCTCTTATTATGGGAGATCAAACTTGCATAGGATAATGACCCAGCCTGGGGTTCTTTATAATGTGCACCTCAGCATACAGCATACAGCTTGCGGGAATATGGACCTCAGCCAGCAGCACCCAGAGTCACGCCACATGGAATAACGAATAATGCGCATAGCATAAAATCCTTTGATAGCTTTTATTATAGGCAATTAAAATACACTTACGATTAAGTAGATGGATAAAAACATGAAACAATCGAGTCAGCCGGCTCCTCAATATGCAGCCCGTATCTTCCGGCTCTGTGGTAAAAACGCGGTGACATCAGAACGTCGTGCCTCCCAACGTTTCATCACAAGAGGAAACGTTGGGAGGCACGACGTTCTGACGTCAGGGCAGTACATCCCCCCCCCCAAATGACCCCATTTTGGAAAGGAGACACCCCAAGGAAATTGCTGAGGCATGTTGAGCCCATTGAATATTTTTTTTTTGTCCCAAGTGATTGAATAATGACAAAAAAAAAATATTACAAAAAGTTGTCACTAAATGATATATTGCTCACACATGCCATGGTTATATGTGGAATTGCACCCCAAAATTAATTTTGCTGCTTCTCCTGAGTACGGGGATACCACGTGTGGGACTTTTTGGGAGCCTAGCCGCATACGGGACCCCGAAAACCAAGCACCGCGTTCAGGATTTCTAAGGGTGCAAATTTTTGATTTCACTCCTCACTACCTATCACAGTTTCGAAGGCCATGAAATGCCAAAATAGCACAAACCCCCCCCCCCCCCCCAAATGACCCAATTTTGGAAAGTAGACACCCCAAGCTATTTGCTGAGAGGCATGGTGAGTATTTTACAGCTCTCATTTGTTTTTTCAATTTTCAAAACTTTGTGACAAAACGCGAGATCTGCAAAATACTCACCATACCTCTCAGCAAATAGCTTGGGGTGTCTTTCCAAAATGGGGTCATTTGGGGGGGGGGGGGGGTTGTGCCATCTGGGCATTCCATGCCCTCTGAAACTGTCATAGGCAGTGAGGAGTGAAATCAAAAATTTACACCCTTAGAAAGCCTAAAGGCGGTGCTTGGTTTTTGGGGTCCCGTACGCGGCTAGGCTCCCAAAAAGTCTCACGTGGTATCCCCGTACTCAGGAGAAGCAACAGAATGTATTTTGGGGTGTAATTCCACATATGCCCATGGCATGTTTGAGCAAGTTATGTCAAGGCAGATGTGCCAGAAGAAGTGTCTATGTCGGGATTCAGTAGCAAATTAAAGTCCCCTCCCAGGATGAGCAGTCCCTCTGTGAAGGTAGATAGTAGATTACATACCTTCCTCATAAATGAAACTTGATGTTTGTTTGGACAATATATGTTAGCCAGTGTCACTGGTTTGGAGGCGAATTGGCCCTTTATGAAAATATATCTACCCTCTGGGTCTATGAGGGAATCTTTCATAGTGAATTGTGCATGTTTGGAAATTAAAATGGATACCCCCTTAGTTTTGGCAGAGGCGTTGCTGGAATGAATCGCTGTCTGATACAAGTGGTTGGTAAGTTTGGGTACAGAATCCGATCTAAAGTGGGTCTCTTGGAGAAACAGAAATTGAGCTTTATGCTTGGAGAGTGCGGACAAGACCTGCAATCTTTTTTCTGGGGTGTTTAACCCTTTCACATTACGCGAGACGCATTTTAATGATAAAGACGGTTGTTTTTATGGGATCTTTTGCATGGTTCACTGAGGTATGGACCTAGCAAGGTCCGACGAGGTAATGGGCAAGAGATATTCCAAATCTCAGTAGAGGGCCGACCGGGAGGGGAGCAGAGACACGCAGGACACCCCAAGCAGTGGGGAACAAAAGATGGGAAAAAATAAAAGAGAGGAAAGGGAAGAAGAAAGAGAAAAAAAAGGGGGGGAGGGGGGGGAGAAAACGTAGGGACAGAGATGAAAAAGGAATGGAAATATTTGTGCGAGAGTCACACGCTATATGTAGGAGTATATACTGGAGGTGAAAATAGGGGTTCTATATCACCTAAAAAAGGGGGAAAAGAGAAGAAAAAGAGAAAGAGACAGAGCTGGTGAGTTAGCAAATGTAGTATAAATACTACAGCTCGTGGGGTAGTAGTAAGGACGAGACCAACAGTGTCCCGCAACCCCGAGGACTAACATGAGCCTATAATTTAAAGGCAAGTCTCGGGAGCTTGAGTCTCAGCGTACTAAAAGAACTAAAAAAGATAAACCAACAGCATAAATTTGACCGTAAATGCAATAAAAATATTGTTTCATGAGCACCATATCCTAATAAAAGGGGGGAAGAAGAGAGAGAGAAAAAAAAAAAGTATTAACCTGCCTCAAGTGCATAATCTGATTAAACCAGGAACTAAAAACCACAATAACCATTTTCCTTTTGTATTTAGACCAGAGGAAAGTCCACCATTTTGTGAGCAAAACTCCTAAAAAACAAGGCATTAGTCATCCAACATACTGTTAGTGTCCTCCTATACATATTAGCTAGAAAACAGGCAGGAAGTAGGACTCCAGATCAGTATTGTTATGAAATGTCTCTTAGTTTAAGTAAGCGTCTAATCTTATAATTGCCAGAGGGAGGGGGCGTAGCCCAGCACCCAGCCCAAGGGGTCCAAGGCCTGTATTCCCCAAGACACAAATGCACATAGGGTCTCTGGTAGAGGCGTTAAAGATATAAAAAAAAGGGGGGCTCAATGGAGCCACAAACGTGGGGTGACAACCCCATGTATGGGTTAATACCTGTAAATCTAAGCTTGCAATTGTAATGGTGTGTCTGGGAAAATTTTAATGCCTAATAGAGCTGAACCCCCTGTTCTGAGGCCGCACCACGCCTCCAACTTCCCCACCATAAACAAACAGATTATCTCCAGTACGGAAGTGAATGAACAACAAACCAGTTTAAAGAGTATGACTGTCATATTCGATCCAAATCTGTGGGATCTGGGCCCATGGGAAGAAAAAAATAATAAAAAAATAAAATTAAAATAAAAATGTTAGAATGACTAGATCAGGTTGAGACCATTAAACATCCTGTGTGTGTGTGTGTTAAGGCACTTCATTCTGGATTTTGGCAGTGACAGTCATAACTGCGGGAGTGTTTCAGAATTGCTATTGAGACAGCTAAGTGGAGTGTATCAATGTGGAGTCCCTGCATGGTCAGATTGACCCTTTCCACTCCACCTCACTAGGTCTGACCAACAAACAGGCTAGGTAACTTGATAGACTCATAAGTCAGCTATATAAATCTTGCAACGGGGCAAGGGAGAAGCAGGTTGTGCTGTCAATATTAATTATGTACGACACGTACAACGGGAATAGAATTTTCTATCTGGCAATAATGGTGCCCATAAAGCAATACTTGCGTGTCTCTGTCTCGGCTTAGGCCTCCAGTCGGTCTCTATGCGGGGTTCCTGCATCTCCAGGGCTTTGTTGGTTCAGGTGAGATGGGATCCCATCGTCGGCGTCTCGAGCGTTGTCTCTGGGCTTTTGGTGACGGGTTAGGGGAGACTTGACACCAGGGTTCATTCGGAAAATGAAGGTAATTCTATTTGAGGAAGGTCAAGTTGGTCACAAAAGGACTGTAGAACTTATGGTGTGTGCAGCAATGCAGAGCGACCTCTGGCGGAGGCTGACAGCCCAAAAGGAAACTTCCACCTATACAGGATGTTTCGGGATCGGAGCGCCTCCAGCAGTGGGCGCAACGCGTGTCTGTTTTGCAATGTGATTTGGGACAGATCTTGGAACAGTTTGATTTCAGTGCCATTGTACAAAATGTGTCCTCTATCCCTCGCCTTGCGGATAATTTCTTCTTTAAGTGGAAAGTTCACAATGCAGCATATGACATCCTTTGGGGGTTCCGAGTCCCTGGGTGGGGGCCGCAATGCACGGTGGGCTCTCTCCGTTTCGATGGGGGAGTCTGCTGGGCGACCTAAGAGGTCGTTGAAAATTGAGCATATGGCCTGTGGTATGGCTGCCGGCTCAATCACCTCAGGGACTCCCCTTATCCTTATGTTATGCCTGCGGCCGCGGTTATCAAGGTCCTCCACATGGCGGTATAATTCCAATTAGTGTGGCAGCTGAGTGTCATAATAGGATTTTTATAACAGCTTACCTGTAAAATCCTTTTCTTGGAGTACATCACGGGACACAGAGCGGCATAGTCATTACTATGTGGGTTATATAGTTTACCTTCAGGTGCTGGCACTGGCAACTTCCAAACCGGAAGTACCCTCCCCTATATAAGCCGCTCCCATCCGGGAGCACCTCAGTTTTGTAGCAAAGCAATAAGTGTCCCCAAAAGAGGGGTGGGAGCTCTGTGTCCCGTGATGTACTCCAAGAAAAGGATTTTACAGGTAAGCTGTTATAAAAATCCTATTTTCTTTCTCGTACATCACGGGACACAGAGCGGCATAGTCATTACTATGTGGGACGTCCCAAAGCAATGCCCAATGAGGGGGGGGATACACCACACATAAGCTGGGCGCTATCTTAGACATGAGGATCTTTTGCGGCCTGCAACACACTGCGCCCAAAGGCGACATCCTCCTGACTTCTAACGTCCACCTGGTAGAACCTAGTAAACGTGTGTACTGAAGACCATGTTGCGGCCGTACAGATTTGAGCCAGGGAGGCCTGGTGATGCACTGCCCATGAAGTTCCAACTGCTCTCGTGGAGTGCGCCCTAACTTTGAACGGAGGCGGTCTCCTTCTCAAGCCATAGGCTTGCATTATGACCTGTCGAATCCACTTGGCTAAAGTAGATTTTGACGCTGCCTGACCCTTTCTGGGGCCTTCCGGCAGAATAAACAAAGTATCCGTTCTGCGAATCTGAGCAGTGGCTTTTAGATAAGCTTTAACTGCTCTTACTACATCCAAAGAATGTAATAACTTTTCCTCTACCGAACTAGGTTTGGGGAAAAAGGAAGGAAGAACCACATCTTGGTTCAAATGAAACCTCGATACCACCTTAGGAAGAAAGGCTGGCTGAGGACGTAACACTACTCTGTCCTTATGGATAACCAGATATGGCTCTTTACAGGACATAGCGGCCAATTCCGACACTCTTTTTGCCGAACAAATGGCTACTAGAAAAATCAATTTCCTGGTGAGAAGAACCAAGGAAATGTGCTGTAATGGTTCAAATGGTTGTTTCTGTAGAACCGACAGAACCAGGTTTAAGTCCCATGGACATGTGGGAATATTAACCGGAGGGCTAATACGCATCACTCCTTGTATAAAGGCTTTGACTAGTGAATGCGAAGCCAAGGGCCTTTGAAAAAATATTGACAAGGCCGAAATCTGACCCTTGATAGTACTCAAGGCAAGCTTCCTATCTACAGCCCACTGTAGGAAGTCCAGAATCCTACCTATTACGTACTTACGTGGATGCCATTTCTTGGCCTCACACCAAGC
Organism: Rana muscosa; assembly: GCA_029206835.1. Taxonomy (NCBI): domain Eukaryota; kingdom Metazoa; phylum Chordata; class Amphibia; order Anura; family Ranidae; genus Rana; species Rana muscosa. The sequence goes on along the minus strand of CM055117.1, from coordinate 804,470,657 downwards.
GATGTACGCCTTTCAGATTCTATAGTAGATCTGCCTGGATACCGGCTTCCTGGCATTGATCATGGTAGATACCATTGGATTAGAGAGACCTCTCTTTTTTAGAATGTGGGCTTCAATAGCCAGGCCGTCAAACCTAGGGCTGGTAAGGAAGGGTGGTATATCGGTCCTTGTGAAAGCAGGTCCGGACGATGTGGGAGGGTCCAAGGACTCCCCACAGACATTTTTACAATCTCCGCGTACCATGCTCTTCGGGGCCACGCTGGAGCCACCAGAATCACTGGTTTCTTTTCTACCCTGATTCTGTGGAGTAATCGAGGTAACAATTGTGGCGGTGGGAATGCATATATCAGCTTGAACTGATCCCAAGGGAACACTAGGGCATCCGAGCCGCAAGCTAGGGGATCCCTTGTCCGAGAGACAAATCTGTCCACCTTTGCGTTGAATCTGGATGCTAGCAGATCTACATCCGGTGTTCCCCACCGCTGACATATTGTCCGGAAAACCTCGGGGTGAAGGGACCATTCCCCTGGGCATAATTGTTGGCGACTTAGAAAGTCCGCCTTCCAATTCTCCACTCCTGGAATGAATACTGCGGATATGGCTGGGACATAGCTTTCTGCCCATTTCAGGATGCAATTTACTTCCCTCTGGGCTGCACGACTCCTGGTGCCACCCTGATGATTGATATATGCCAGTGCCGTGGCATTGTCTGATTGAATTCTGACAGGGGACCCTTGGAGTTTGGATGTCCATGCTACTAGGGCATACCGGGCTGCTCGTATCTCTAAGAGATTGATGGGCAGGGCCTTTTCTGCATCCAACCATCTGCCCTGGAGAGACCATTGCTCCAGTACTGCTCCCCAGCCTATAAGGCTGGCATCTGTAGTGACCACCTTCCAAGAAATCGGACTGAAGGATTTCCCTTTTTCCAGATTCTGGGGAACCAACCACCAACGGAGGCTCTTGCGAACGGAAGGGGACAAGGACATTGGTAAGTCTAGGGCCTGAACTTTTTTGTTCCAGGCTGACAGTATGGCCCTTTGCAAATTCCTTGAATGGAATTGACCGTAGGGTACTGCTTCGAATGATGCCACCATTTTTCCCAGCAGCCTCATGCACAGGCGTATGGACGGCTGTCTTTTTGTACCCACTAGGTGGATCAAATCTCTCAAAGACGACACCTTTTCTTGAGGCAAGAAAATTTTTCTCTGGTCTGAATCCAGCCTTAGCCCCAAGTATTCCAGACTTTTGACTGGTTTTAGGGCTGACTTGTCTCGGTTGATAATCCAACCGTGAGATTCCAGATACTTGATTGTCTCGTGAACAACCACTTCTAGTTTTTCCACTGAGTGGTCTATCAGCAACAAGTCGTCTAGATATGCCATTATCGTTACACCTTGTGTTCTTAGATTGGCCAATAATGGGGCCAGAATTTTTGTGAACACTCGTGGTGCTGTGGCCAGACCGAAGGGTAAGGCTCTGAACTGAAAATGGCGCCCTTCTACTGCAAAGCGTAGAAATTTTTGGTGAACTGGAAAGATGGGAATGTGCAAATAAGCATTTTTGATGTCAAACGAGGCTAGCCATTCCTCCCCTTGTAGGGCAGTGGTCACCGTTCGGATCGACTCCATCCTGAAAGTTCTGATATGTAGGAATTTGTTTAGCCCTTTTAGATTTAATATGGGCCTCACGTCCCCGTTTGGTTTCAGGACTGTAAAGAGGTTTGAGTAAAACCCGAACCCGCATTCTTCCAGGGGAACCTCCATAATTACTCCTTGGAGCAATAGTTGTTCTAGTGCCAACAGGAGGGATCCTCTCTTCCGGGGATCCCTTGGCACGTTCGACCTTATAAAATGGGAAGGAGGGGAGTCTTAACTCCAATTTGTATCCCAGACTTACTGCGGAGAGCACCCATCTGTCTCTGATCGTGTCCCGCCAGGTCTCTGCGAACAACTGAAGTCTTCCCCCCACCCGATTGAGTGGGGGCAACCCTTCATGCATTTGATTTTGGGGGAGGTTTTGTACCTCTCCTGACCCAGGGTTTCTTGTTACCCTGCGATTGTCCCTGATTTTTACCCCCGGGATTTGACCGAGGAGGCCGTCGTAACTGTTTCACAGCCGATGTCCCAGGGACTGGAGAAGCAGGCCTCTTAAAAGAGGGACCTCTAACTCTGTTTTTAACCGGCAAGAGTGTACTTTTACCGCTGGAAATTTTCTGGATATATTTGTCCAGGTCTTCCCCGAATAAGCGTTCACCATGAAATGTGAAGCTAACCAGCAATTTTTTACAGGGAGCTTCAGCAGACCAGTTTTTGAGCCATAGAAGCCTGCGCATATGTACTACAGACAGCGTAAGGCCTGATGGATTGAATCCTTTATGGCGTCAACCGCAAAGCATAAGGCTCTAGGTAGATCAGCTAGGGCAAGGGCCTGCTGATCTGGCAGGTCCCTTAAGACCTGTTTCAACTGATCCTTCACTGCTTGGCAGACCCCAATAGCTGCCACTGCTGGTTGTGTCACCAAGCCTGCTGTAGAGAAAGCAGATTTTAATAAGGACTCCAATTTTTTATCTATTGGGTCCTTGAACATTTGGACATTATCTACTGGACATGTCAGTGATTTATTCACACAAGAGATGGCTGCGTCCACTGTAGGGACCCTCCATTTTTTGATGAACTTATCCTCCATGGGATAGACCACCGGAAATCTCTTGGGAGGAGTAAATATTTTATCAGGATGTTTCCAATCCTGGTAAATGAGCCCTTCCAGTAAAGGATGGATTGGAAAGGAACAAACAGTCTGGGGAGCTTTTAGCGACCCCAACGAGGAAACAGAAGTGGATGATGGCTCCGCAAGGGGCATTTTAAATGCTGATCGGACCATGTTAGTTAGGGACTGAACCCATAATCTTTCAGCATGTGATGCTGAGAATGGCTCTTCCACTGTTGATTCCTCTATAACAGAATCAACCTCATCCTGATCCCCTTCAGGTAGGTCGATCCCTGTATGGGACTGTTGCTCTGCTAACAGGTACTCTGAGGGAGGAGACGGAGATCGGGCGCGCTTTCCCTCTGACAGGGAAGCAGCGATCAATGTTGTCAATCTCTCTTCCAGTCCTCCCAGAGCTGAGGAAAAAACCTCCTCTGTTATATACACAGGAGCAGGTGAACTGAGGACAGCCACAGTACCAGGTACTCCCGAGGGTGCTCTACGGTCACTAACCTCTGATTTTTCAGGGGAGATTGGTGCAGCCAAAGCATGCCCAAGATCCTCAGAGCCCGATGGAGACCCCCTTTGCTTCCTGGGATTTTTAGTCCCGGAGACTTTAGACGGCATATTCCTAAGCCCAAAGCTGAGGTATTCCAGCCGAAATACACCACTTACTGACAATAGTCTAGCACAATTGCTGCTATATAAAAACAGTTGGTGTCTACTAATGTGCCTTTCTATGGGGGTGCCTGCATCAACCGTCTGCTGTATGCCTTTCTAAATGTTGCCAGCTCTGTTTCTGCCTTCCATAACCAGCTGACAACACCTAATTGTGCTTTTTAACATGCTGGGACGCCCGCACATGCGCAGAAGCGCTGCGGCGCGCACAGAGCGTCATACACTCAGCTCCGCCCCTTTTTCCAGCTTACCTCTATAAATAGAGGCGCGCGGGCACGTGCGCCTTCGGCGCTCTTTTTGAAAAGGAACTAGGGACAGAAGCCAGGGCCCTGTTTGCCACAGGGCTGGGGGATGGACGAGCATTGCAACATGGCAGAGGAAACAGTTTCCCATTCAGAGAACTCACCATCTGCCTGGATTTTGACTTGGAAAGAAAAAATCCACATGACAAGAAAACAACGTTCCACAGCGGCCTCTAGTGGTTTAACACAGGTACCGCGGTTTAACCATTTTTTTTTTCTTGACCACTCTTAAAATTATTAAATTTTTTAGTAGTTACAGGCATGCACAGATATTTAGCGGGAATACCGTTAGGTAACAGGCAGAAAGACATATTAGGCTTGGGGGTCCCCCAATAGAACCAAGTTCCTGAGGGGCCCCCACTTACCTTTTCCCCGCCACAGGACTCTGTTTGGTCCACAGAAGCCCAAACTTCCCCTCTCCCGGCAGGCATTGTAATTAAACCTTCAGGGACCGGGTTCCCAAGGATTCCACTCCCCTGGACCTGTATAGCACCCTGCACAGAAAACATCTTGGTCGTGGGTATGACCAGAGCTCTGGATCCCAGGGTCCAGTCCTCCTAAGAGAAGCATTACAGGCAAAACCTTGCTCTTCTCTGCAAGGCCCGGGTACCGACCGTTTAGCTATGAAGCTTTTTTGGTCGGATCCGGAATAGCTTACTGAGGCCCAAAAGAACCTGTACGCAAGCTCAGTGAAAAACACATGTTACTTCTTGGCCAACACCTTAGACACTGGCAAAAAACTGAGGTGCTCCCGGATGGGAGGGGCTTATATAGGGGAGGGTACTTCCGGTTTGGAAGTTGCCAGTGCCAGCACCTGAAGGTAAACTATATAACCCACATAGTAATGACTATGCCGCTCTGTGTCCCGTGATGTACGAGAAAGAAAAGTGCGCTGCACCTGTTTAATGGCCGCTGCGTGTAATTGTGAGGTCTGTTCTACAGAGTCAAAACGGTGAGCTATCGCCTGAACGTCTGCTTTTAGGTCAGAAATAGCAGCTGCCAGAGAACTTTTCATGTCCAGGGCCAAAGACTGTAGCTCAGGCAGGCTCACAGGAGGGAAAGAATGGCGGATGCCTGCATCCTCCCTGTCTGCCTGTGTGTCGGACCTGCTACTCGGGGACTGTGGAGCTGAGGCCTGTGATGCCTGTGAAGCCGCGGACTTGCCTGAGGTCCGTGACCGGAATATGTCTGGTATGCTGTGGCTGAGCCGCATGTCAGTGTCTTTACCCGTGCGGGGGGGGGGGCGGGGTAGAGGAGCTTCTGGTGTACTTACCCATAGCGGGATGTGCGGTATTAAATGCCGGGAAGAAGCTGCTTTGTCCTCGGCGTGCGGGAGAGCTCAATTCAAGCTGCCATCCCGGGTCCCGTCCAGGCCACGCCCCCAAATGTAATTTTCTATAGTCAGTCTAGCCCTACTCCTCCACTGGACCACCTGCACAGTGGGTGGGGCTCTTGGGCCTTTCTTGAATGTGTCCTATGAATGCACACATGTATTTAAAAAGCTGAAGGAGTTAGCACTGCTAGGCTCGGAGGAAGAAGGTATCCCTTCAAAACGTGTCAACCAGCAGCAGTCATGTACTCTCCTTCACCACCTGGAGACTGTTGTACCTAGACTGATTGCCATCACTTGAAGGCTTTCACATTGTGGTTTTTCTTTCACATGCTTGCGAGTAGTTTTTAATCTGTTCTTATAATAAAAAAATAATGCACAAGGCTGGTGCGCCTTTTTTTCTTTATTCCTTTTCTGCAGTTTCTTTAGGCGTTATGGCCATTTAAAGCCTTTTATGAAAGACCTCTTAGTAGCCAACTGAATGGCTTTGGGGTTGGGCACAATAGGCCAACTAATTGAGGGCACTGTGATGTATACCTTTGAAAACACAACACTGTGGCCATCCCAATAGAGATATTTCCAAATATTTGTGCCTCATATCCTGGCTTACCTACTGCATGGTGGATTATTACTACCCACGGAAATCCTCTCACACTATAAGGGTCTATTTAAAAACTGAAAAAGCATCTCTTACTTGAATCACATATTTACCCATACGTCCCTTTTGGACAAGACGCACACTATGCAATTTTGGGAGAAAGAATTTTCCCAAACATTCCAGACCTCTCAATTGACCAATGCTTTACAACTACTAATAAAACCTACAAACTATGTTACTCACTTCTCTCAAATAATTAAACCGATGGTACAATACTTCTGCATGTTTATCAAAAATATTTCCGTCTACCTCTCCTGCCAGCTGGAGAGACTGCAAAGTACAGACACATTTCTCCATATCTGGTGGACCTGACATGGAATCTCAAAATTCTGGGAAACAGCTAGGCCTCAACGCCTACTAAATAATGAAAACAAGCCTCCAAACCATTGATCCTTCATCATCACTGCCAGAAAAACTGTAAGCTGTAGTCTAAAAAAAATAAGGATCCTCCGGACCCTACAACTTTCCTGAATAGTCTAAACACACAACCACAGTTAAAACTACTGTCTGCCATTAAAATCTGCAAATGAGAATTCTTCACAATGTCACAATGGAGTGTATGGATGCAACATAATGCTAGTACAGCTTTCTTAAATTATGCAAGTATAATGCCCTGTCTTCGTTATATGTTAACACATAGGTTTCTAACAGGTACTGTATCATAAAAAAGGCAATACGACTTTTGAAAACTCAGAGTTTCAAAAGTTGTTCAATATTGCGTTACTATGTTTGTATTCAGAACTTTTCTGTTTGACTTCTCTGCCCTTTCCCTTTTCCCTTTTTGTATCTTTAATCTCTGTTCTGAAATTGATGACTTATGCATCTTATTCGTAATACACCACTATTATGTAAAGTTATACTGTATCTACACTTTTTGCAAATTTTTGTATTCTATCTGGAAAAATTCAATAAAAAAACTTTGCTATGAAAAAAAAACACAACAACATTTAGGGGCCATTCACATCAGCAGGCATGAATTATACTCTGTATAATGCAGTCCACTGCCATGCATTGTTTTGCGTCAGTATGATGGGATATTGCAACACATTGCATTGTTTACGTGTGTTTTTTTGTCTGTCATATGCACTCCAATGCAACATTGCTCAACACAGCTACACATGCATATGGTGTGGGTGGACCCTTAACCTTCTTGGCAGTGGAGATAATCTGTGATCAATAATTATATTCAGAACATAATACAGATTACTTTAGCTACAATGTTGTTTTTATACTACGAGAACTGTTTGGTGGTTATTACATAAAGTAATAGGGCATTTTCTCCATCGTTTTATGTCAAATATTTATCTTTTAAAGTCCTGAAAATAAGAGGGTTCTTTTTATTGCATTTTGGTGGTATCGAGCGACTCAGTTTTAATAAGAACCGTCTATTATAGTAACGGTCTAGGGCTCATACACATGTTGAAAAAAAATATCTGAATGCAAATGTATAGTTTTCTACACTGCAAAAAACGCAGTATAAACACTGACCAGCACACTTAACATTCTTACCTAGCAGTTGTGTCTGTTAGGGTTTAGGAAAAAAAAAGTAATCAAGTCAGGTTTAATTTGCTTTATCAGCAAAATTTTAACAAAACAAAAGTTAAAGCGGTACTTCACCCTCAGCCCTGGTTCACACTGGTGCGATTTGACATGTCAAATTGGCGGTATTTGCCGGCAATGGCACCGTCCTAATCGGTGCGGCGCCGCACCGATTTCAAAAAGTAGTTTTTTGCCATTTTGGCCTGCGATTTACATTGACATCTGTGCAGAAACCGCCACAGATATATCTCTGTAATCGAAGCAAAAATCGGGACTGACAAGCGGGAGTGAAGCCGTGCGAGTTCAGCTGAACTCGCACGGCTTCACTCCTGCAGCCCAGTGTGAACCTGAGCTAAAGGCAACATTTTGCTCTATGTCCTCCTCCTCCCATTCATGTTGACGCTGGGGGCTTGAAGACCGGTGAAGAACAGGCCCAGTTGAGGACAGAGCTGGATGCCTCTGCACTAAGTTTCCTTTTAGTAAAAGTCAGCAGCTACAGTATTTGCTGTAACAGAGCTGATACTCTGACTCTGAACCGTCATCAGTTAGCACTGTTCCCTACTCCCTGCTATCTCCATGGGCTAGCAACCACCTTCCCTGGTTATGGAAGAGAGAGGGAGGTGTTGCATAGTCCTAACAGTGTTGCCCTAACACACTACCTGTCCTAGGATGACGGCAGTTTAAGTTTGTTGTCACCCAGCAATTGGGAGGTAATAGCATCATTACCAGTTTAAAAAAAGGGGGGGGGGGGGGGAACATGTGAAAAAATGCAGCCACCACATTTAAGGATGTGTAAAGCTGCAACACTATCCATTTTTGTTCTTGGGTTTAGGTATGCTTTAAGTGTAAAGTCAACAGTATGAAACTGTTACACAGATGCAACTACTCTTGAAGAGCAGTGGGCAAACCTGCACAGCCATCCCCAGTCAAATATTAAGTGTACAGCTGTATGCTCAATGTTAATCAGAACGCTTGATAATCTGACTTGTTTCCACAAGGAATTTCAATGGATTCATTCAGTTCAAAATGACACATATTAATGTCAAGCAGCATGATCTGAAATGAGCAATTAGGATAACAAGCTCTGACACATCAGCAGTGGAAGACAATACCACAACAAGAAACAGGAGGGATCTTCTGGAACCACACATAGCTCACATTAGAAAACAAATAAATTAAAATAATTAAAAAATAAAAATACAGAGCATCTAAGCGTATTCATGCTTTACAAAGCAGCCGTTTTGGATTATTTAATATTTAGGAGTCAGACAATTAATGCACTTCTCAAAAGAATTAAAGGAACACTTTGAAAACACAACAGATCTCAATGGGGAAAAATATCATGCTGGATATCTATACTGATATGGACTGGTTAATGTGCTAGGAAGGAAAGAATACCACATCGCTTGATGGAAATGAAAATTATCAACCTACAGAGGGCTATGTTTCAAAGACAACCTGGAAATCAAAGTGAAAAAATGATGGAGCAGGCTTGTCCATTTTGCTAAAATTTCATTGCAGCAACTTAAAATGGAACTCAGTAGTTTGTATGGTCCCCACGTGCTTGTATGCATACCTGACAACGCCGGGCATGCTCCTAATGAAAGGGATGGTGTCCCGAGGTATTTCCTCCCAGATTTGGACCAGAGCATCACTGAGCTCCCGAACAGACTGAGGTGCAACCTGGTGGCATCAGATGGACCGAAGCATAATGTCCCAGAGTTGTTCTATTGGATTTAGGTCAGGTGAGCATGGGGGCCATTCAATGGTATAATTTCCTTCATGCTCTAGGAACTGGCTGCATACTCTCGTCATATCAGGCCAGGTATTGTCATGCACCAGGACCCACTGCACCAGCGTAGGGTCTGACAATGGGTCCAATGATTTCATCCCAATACCCAACGGCAGTCAGGATGCCATTATTCAGCCTGTAGAAGTCTGTGCGTCCCTTCATGGATATGCCTACCCAGACCATCCCTGACCCACCACCAAACCGGTCATGCTGAACTATGTTACAGGCAGCATAACGTTCTCCATGGCTTCTCTAGACCCTTTCAGGTCTGTCACATGTGCTCAGGGTGAACCTGCTCTCATCTGTGGCAGACCTGCCAGATCTGGTGTTCAATGGCAAATGCCAATCTAGCTCCACGGTGTCGGGGCAGTGAGCACAGAGCCCACTAGAGGTCATTGGGCCCTCAGGCCACCCTCATGAAGTCTGTTTCTGTTTATTTGGTCGGGGACATTCACACCAGTGTCCTGCTGGTGATAATTTTTTAGGGCTCTGGCAGTGCTCATCCAGTTTCTTCTTGCACAAAGGAGCAGATACTGGTCCTGCTGATGAGTTAAGGACCTTCTATGGCCCTGTCCAGCACGCCTATAGTAACTGGCTGTCTCCTGGAATCTCCTCCATGCCCTTGAGTCTGTGCTGGGAGACACAGCAAACCTTCTGGCAAAGGCATGTATTGATGTACAAGTTTTAATATCTCGCACTTACCCAAGAAGTGGTGAAGATATAATGAATATGAAAAATTAGGGGGAAAAAAATTAAATACCGTGTAGATGCTGCAATTCTAAAATCTAAATACTCAATTCAACATACATATACAAAAACAGAAGTACGCAATCCTAGTAAATTACGGTAGAAAAATCCCCATAATGAGTCCACGTCAAATGAACAAATTAATTAAATATATAGTGACTGTCCATATGTATTTTTTCACTGTAAAGCATGTATATCCATGATGTTCAGCAGTGTGTTCTCTTGTGTCAAAAGGGAAAAGTTAAGGCCTCTTACCAGACAGGATGGATCCCAAGTTACAGGGATCAAACACGCTGATTATCGGGGTAACCACCTGCGATTTTCCACTCTGTCATGCAAACCTCCTCCTGCTGTAATGATCACTACACCACAGACTTAGGAATAATATTTAAAAGATTCCAACTCCAATAGATCAGCTTAATGCTCTCCAGCATATGTGAAATTTAAAAGAAGGAGAAAATTCATTGCGCAATAGAAAATAGATTTTTTAATTTTGAGTTGTCATTGCACGTTACAAACTCAAATAAAACCATATACACACAGCCGCAGAGCTCACTCTGCAGGCTGGTGCGTGGTGATGTCACTGATAGTTGCTCCACCCCACGCGTTTCCCTGTAACAAGCATCGACTGGGAACGGATACGTATTGATGTGCCATCCTGGAGGATTTGGACTGCCTGTGCAACCTCTATAGCCTAATGCTACCAGTAGTGTCAATGACCCTAGCCAAATGCAAAAGTAGTGAAAAACAGTCATTAAAAAGGAGTAGGGTAAAAAAAGTCAGTGGCCTCCACCTGTAAAACCATTCCTGTTTTAGAGGTCGCCTCATTGTTGCCCATTGCACCCATTGTTAATTTCATTAACACCAAATAGCTGAAACTGATTAACTACTTTAAGACCGCCCACCGCAGATATACTGTGGCAGGGCAGCTCTAGTGCGTGAGACGACGTACCTGTACGTCATTTCGTATGATAGCGGGGGGCGTGCGCTGACTGGCCAGATGGGGGACCTGCCGATCATTCCCCAGAGAGGCAGAATGGTGATCTGCTTATGTAAACAAGGCAGATCATCGTTCTGACAGGAAAGAACACAGTGACCTTGTGTTCCAGCTAAGCAAGAACACGGATCTCTGTGTTCTCCCAGTCAGTCTATCCTAAACACAGTTAGAAAGCATCCCCTAGGGACACACTTAACCATTTGATTGCACCCGGTTTTAACCCCTTCCCTGCCAGTGTCATTAGTACAGTAACAGTGCATATTTTTAGCACTGATTTTTTGCCTCATTCTAGGCTTACCTGTAGGTAAAAAAATAATAATCACAAAGCGGGGTTTACAACCACTTTAACAACTTCTATCAGAAGGTTTTGAGAAGTGGGGGCACCCCAATCCCCATCAAGAAGTCTTGGTGCCAGCCTTGGCTAGTTTGGTAGGCCATGTCTCCTTTTGCATGTATGTTCCTGTCTTAGCAGTGGAAGATTGAGAGGAAGAAAATAATCTTTCCTAATCTCAGTGAGTAGAAAATCTACTGGTAGAGGAACAAGGTGGGTTGTTAACCTTTTCGAAAACAAGGCAACCCTGCACGGAAACTGAGAATCTTGTTGAGATAAGAAATGGCTAGATACACCACAATTGCCCAATTACAAAAGGAAAGTTTCCACAATATAATATTGCTGGGTAAAATGTTTTAGAAGGGGCGTGGTTTCGGCATGCTGTAGAGCGGTCGCACTTCTCCTGAGCTCCGGCGCCGACCCAGCTAAAAGCACCTGAACCGACACTGCGACACCGTTTACACCCGAAACAAGGATGCGGAGGAAGCTGGGCAAGCCCACACCCAAAAAAGGCATCTCGGCGGGCTCGATAAAGCGCTATTTAGCATCCGACCCGGACGCCATGGAAGACCTGGATGGCCTGGGCCGATCACCGCATGGCGCGCACTCGGGAGCAGGCTCTGCCTCCCGCAACAGGCCTGGACTCAGGCGTTGTTCCCCTGACTCGCTGGCCGGATCGGAGGGTGAAGAGAGCTCCCCCAGACACTCGGGAGTTGCCGCTCTGGTAAGCGATCTCCCCACTAAGACGGACCTGGCCTCCCTGCTACTGAGCATAGAGAAGGTCATTAAAAAGGAGGTCTCCGCTGTGCGCGCGGACCTCTCCCATGTACTTGAACGGGTGGAGGAGACTGAGCAGCGCTTAGACCGCCACGCGACCGCCATTAGGGCCTTGCAGGCTTCCTCCCGCCAACTCGCCATAGCCCACAGACTGGCTCTATACAAGATGGAGGACCAGGAAAACTGCAGCAGACGCCATAACATTAGAATCAGAGGTCTCCCCGAGGCTACCGGGGATGATGACCTTCTGCCCTCCGTCCGCGGCATCTTTAATAGTCTCCTGGGCCTACCGCCGGATAACCCGCTGAAAATCGATAGAGTGCACAGGGCCTTGAGGCCTCGCAACTTATCCACCGACACCCCACGGGACGTAATCTGCAGGGTCCACCACTACCCGGAAAAAGAGCTGATTATGAAAAAGGCTAGAGCGGTCACCCCAATAGACTTTGACGGCGCCATGCTCTCCCTCTACCCGGACCTTGCCAGGGAAACACTGGAGAGGCGCAGGGCCCTCCGGCCACTAACGGAAATCCTCAGGGCTGCAAACATCAAATATAGATGGGGCTTTCCAGCTGCTCTATTAGCCAACAAGGAAGGTAAAACGGCGGTGCTTCGTTTCCCAGAGGATCTGGAAAAGTTTTGTGCGGACATGACCATCCCTCCCCCAGAGCTTCCTGGATGGCAGGATGTCATTCCCCCTTTAACTGGCAACGCGGGGCCAATGTGGCAGAAGGCGGACCGCAAGCTTCGCTCGTCTGTTCCGGGCTCCTCGCCACACACTGGCTGAGCCCGGTGCTGAGTGCTTCTCGATCGTGTCCACACTCTCGTATGAGAATGGTTTGCCTCGTTTTGGCTGTTCACCCACCTGTTTGTTTTTACCTTCAAAAAAAAAAAAGAGGAACAGTTCGTTCAGGCCTACCTAACGTATAGCCTCTAGATGGACGGGCAGGGTGAGGCAATGAGGGGACCTGGTTTTCTCTTCTCGGGCTATGGCCTGATGGTGCAGTTCGGTTCTATTTTATTTTATTGTACTTTATACTACTTTTTGATTTTTCTTTTTCATTAGGATATATTGGATATTTTACATGTTTGCTGGGGTTGGCGCCGGGGCATCGGGACACTGCTAAGACCTCTATTGGGACCGGTGTCCGGATGCCCGGGCCTCTCCGCCCCCTCCTTGGCGGGAGCTGTGGTGCCCTGCGCCTCCGCGCGCCTGTCCCCTTGTGGGGCGGGTGGGCGGGTGTGTTGGGCCTCATGCGCGGCCTGCTTGAGCACGGCAGTTCTATGCGTGCATCTTTAACCAGCCTGATGGGTTGGTCTTTCTTATGTCTGTTTTGTGTTACTAACTTCTCTTCTTTTCTTCCTTTTTCGTTTCTCGCCTTCTCTTGTACCTATCTATCCCCACCCCTCCCCTGTACTCGATATCTCCTGCCTCGGATCCGAACACCTGTGAGGAATGTGATCGCGGCTCCCCTCTTCAGCTCTCCATGGCTACGGTAAACCTACTCTCATTTAATGTACGGGGCTTACATTCCCCCGGTAAGAGACACAACCTTTATAGGGAGCTTGGTCGCCTGCGGGGGGACGTGATCTTCCTGCAGGAGACCCACCTTACTCATACGACCTCGGTAAAGTTATTTTCACAACAATACCCCACGTGGTATTATAGCCTCTCGGATATACACAAAGCCAAGGGGGTGGCCATTGGGTTCCGCAGGGGAGCCGCGTTTACATTAGATTCCATGTTAAGTGACCCGTTGGGACGTTTTCTGTTTCTGAGGGGCACCCTGGGCAGTATGTCATGCACTCTGGCGACCCTATATGCTCCTAATCGCAACCAGGCGAGCTTTATTGCTTCCACACTCGGGAAATTACAAGACTTCTCGCGAGGCTGCATCCTCCTAGCGGGTGATTTCAACATTCCCCTGGAACCAGTCATTGACACTTCCAGGGGGAGCTCTAGTATTCCACATAAACAATTGCATTATGTTCGCAAGAAGCTTCACGAAGCGCAACTTATTGACACCTGGAGGACCATGCACCCGCGAGAACGGGACTTTACCCACTTTTCACAGGTTCACCTAACCTATTCTAGAATTTACCTTTGGTTTATTGATCATCGACACCTACTGTTACTGGTGAGGTCGTCCATTGAGTCTTCACCTATCTCCGACCATATGCCCATTACACTTACTATCAAGGTATTATCCCTCCCCCTCAAATCCACCAACTGGAAGTTGAACGAGGAACTCATTGCAGATGAGATTGATAGAAAAGCGATAGAGGAGGCTATCTCCTTATATTTTAAAGAAAACTCTCACCCAGACATTTCCCCGGGTACATTGTGGGAAGCCCACAAGGCTTACATACGTGGCAGGCTGATGGAATTAGGATCCAGAAAGAAAAGGGAACGCACATTCCAGCAAACTAAATTGCTCACTGAAATTAAACACCTCGAACAGAGCCACAAAATCAGACACTCACAAGACTTATTCCATGCCTTAACGGAAAAAAGAGAGGAGTTGAAGTCCGTTATGCACTTAGAGCAAAAACAACAAGCTCGTTTAGTTGCCCGAGGTTACTATGAATGGGGAAACAAACCGAGTAAATTATTAGCCCGCTCCTTGCAGCAGAGGAAATCTGCTTCCTTTATTGCAAAAATCAAAACCCCTTCAAATATTATGATACACGATACTCCCTCCATTGCCAAAGAGTTTCGGGAGTTTTACCAGCAATTATATAATGTACCACATTCTATTACAGACTTGGATAGGAAAAGGGACCTTATCAAGGAGTATCTGGGGCGGGCAAACCTCCCCAAGTTAGCGCCTGAGGTCTTGACTTCCTTGGAGGGTGAGCTTACCACCGGAGAGCTGCACTCAGCTATAAAAAGCATGACAAGTGGCAAGGCTCCGGGACCGGACGGATTCACGGTAGCATATTACCGCGCCTATGCAGGTTTACTTATGCCTCGCTTAGCCGCCTATGCCAATGTGACTTCTACCGGTGGTGAGCTCCGACCCGAGACTATCCATGCCCACATTACAGTTATCCCAAAGCCTGAAAAGGACCCTAGTTTATGTGGTAGCTACCGCCCCATTTCCCTGTTGAATATCGACGCGAAAATTTATGCCAAAGCCATTGCGAACAGACTTCTTCCCCTGATCCCGAAGTGGATATCCAGAGACCAGACGGGCTTTATCCCCGGTAGGGAGGCGAGGGATAACTCCCTTCGCACCCTCTCTCTGATCGCGCACGCACGGGGAACCTCCCGGCCCACCCTTCTGCTGTCCACGGATGCTGAGAAGGCGTTTGATAGGGTGGACTGGGAGTTTCTAATGGCAACTTTGGCCTATTTGGGTATTAACACTCCCCTTTTGTCTCAAATTTCGGCGCTGTACAACAACCCCACGGCTCAATTACGCATTAATGGCACATTGGGCGACCCTTTCACCTTACACAATGGCACACGCCAGGGCTGCCCCCTTTCTCCTATTCTATTTGCCCTCTCCTTGGAGCCATTCCTCTCTATTGTAAGACATAACCCGAACATACATGGAATAGTCACAGGTCCCGTACAACATAAATACGCTGCCTATGCGGATGATATCTTATTTTATATTCAGCAACCCCTGATTTCCCTCCCGAACCTTTTGTCGGAGTTCTCCCAATATAGTGTTATCTCCAATTTCAAGATTAACATGACAAAGTCTGAAATACTGAATATATCCGTCCCGACACACACAGCCTCGCACCTCTCACAAGCGTTCCCCTTTAATTGGCAACTGAAGAAAATGAAATATTTAGGTATCTATCTATCTGCCAGATCTGACAGCCTTATTCAGAGTAAACTACATCCCATTGCTAAACACCATTAGAACTGACATACAGAGATGGTCACAACTCGCTCATTCCTGGATGGGGAGAATAGGGGTGATCAAGATGAATATACTGCCCAGGGTGCTATTCATGTTTCAGATGATTCCATTTGGTATCCCGGTCGGCTTCTTTGCTAAACTTACCTCCATTGTCGGTAGATATGTGTGGAACAGGAGGCGGCCCAGACTTGCTAGATCTCTTATGATTAGGCAAAAGGGAAGGGGTGGTTTAGCCCTACCAGACTTCAGATTATATTTCCGTGCGACAATCCTGACCAGGCTCTCGGATCTGAAATACCACAAATCTACTAAACTTTGGGCAGCCCTGGAGACAGAGCTCAGTGGCTCGGATATCTCCTCACAAATGTGGATCCCGAGGAAGTTTAGAAGCCTCTCGGCTACTACATCTCCACTGACTCACTCTTCTTTAATGGCTTGGGACTATATATGTAAAGCTCACAAATGGGAATACAACTCACCCTTACTTCCTTTGAGCGGACACAATTATTTTCCCCCTGGAAACATTACACCGGGGGTTTACCCCTGGAACCTAGGAACTGGGACTCTCCTACACCAGGTCACTTTCTCCGGGAACATCTTACCCTTGTCTACACTTCTCCCTAATACACTCGTTACCAACATGGATCATTGGAGGTATTGTCAACTAACAGCATTTGTTCATTCTCTACCGAAACCCCTGAGATCATTTACTGAGCTGACCCCTCTGGAATTAGCATTCTCCGAGGACCGGCCGGTGGAGAAACCTACTTTCTACTTTTACCGTACTCTGGTGGATCTGTCCTCCACCAAAGACCCTTCGTTTATCCATAACTGTGAGCTAGACCTACAAAAAGACTTAACCAGCTCCCAAAAGAGCGACATCCTAGCACTAGCCCACATCTCCTCTGGAGCTTCACATATGGCAGAGGTGAATTACAAGCTCCTTACGAGATGGCATTACTCACCCGTAATTTTACACAAGACCTTCTCTCACATGTCCTCCCTGTGTTGGAGGGACTGCGGGGAGAGGGCGACTCATGCCCATATCTGGTGGCTATGCCCACGCATACGCCCATTCTGGTTGACGGTACTTCACTGGATCGGAGAGATCCAGGGGTGGGAGACCCCTAATGATCCTTGGGTTGTTTTGTTCCACTGTACAGGCGGGCCAGTAGGACCATATAAAAGATCAATAACGCCACACCTTCTTAACGCTGCAAAGGCTCTTATTCCACGCTTTTGGAAGAAAAAAAACATCCCCTCACTACGCCTCTGGCTGGTGAAAGTAGACGAAATCTATCACATGGAGGACATGACCCTCTCTCTCAGGGGTAAATCTGATCTCGCAAAAAAGATATGGTCCTGCTGGATTGCTTTTAAATATACCGCCGCATATGCGGAAATTATGTCTCAGCCGGTATAACGGCGCTTTGTACATTGTACTAACTATATCAGATACTATATTTGTTCGGATGTGATTGGACCGGGGCAGGTCCCCCCCCCTATCCCCACCCCTCCCTCTTTTCCTTCCACACCTTTCATTTCTTTTACCCCCCCTGTGTTCTTTCTTTCTCTGTTCTTCCTTTATCTTATTATGTTATATTGTTAAGGTGATACGCTTTGACCGTTTAATTTTTTGATGAAGAAACCTACTCTCTTCCAATCCGCGATGTAGCATCCCTACACAGGAATGTGGGGGTTTGTGATTTATATGTATGTCAATGCCCAACGATGTTACTGGAGGCGATTGGCTGTATTGTATAATGATGTACCGCCTTTTCTCAATAAAAACGAATTAAACAAAAAAAAAATGTTTTAGAAGAGAGGAAAAATCTTCTCCAGTCTCAATACAGGACTGGATCGACCAGGACATGAACAGTTTTTAGCTAGTATAGTGATGTTTGGGTGAGCAGACTCTTGCTGCTCCAAAACTAAACAAAAATGTAGGGTTTCATTAGGCGTAAAAATGTTTTCTTTCAGCTTTAGGCCTCATACACACTGGATGTTATAAAAAAACAAGTAATGTTAGCTGTAGAAAGCTGTAGAGTGAGTTTTTCTGTCTTTTTGTAGCAGCGTTTTTCATCATTTTTTTGGGGCTTTTTTTAGCTGTAGCGTTTAGCTTTTTTTTAGCAAATCTATACTCCCATTAAAAAGCTTATGGCTCAAAAATGCTGATAAACGCTAAACGCGGTTTTCAGCTTTTTTTTTTCCGTTTTCAAGCTGTTTTAGGCTTTTTTCAATGTTAGAGCGCTTTTATAGATAAAAAAACTCCTCTCAAAACCCACTAGTTCTGTAACAGGCTTATCCCTCCTGATCTGCCACAAAGGCGAGGAATTTTCCTCAGCTGAAACCATCACCTCTTGCACTGTGACTGGCTCTAGGGCAACTAGTCGAAGCCCAACTCAAGAAAGAAGCTTGAAGGAGCATTGCTGTGACCCCTGCCATCTATGGACTCAACCAAGCCTGACATTCTGCCCGTAAACTCGGACATTGTGGCCGAAAACATCTCTCGAACAGGGATGAAGCCTAGCCGAATGACTGGAAGAAGGAAGGGTGTCAGAATGGGGGAAACATCAGGAGGAGAGGGTACTAGAGCTCTGCACAAATGTACTACAACACACCAGGGAGCTGAAGTCGAAGCATGAGCTATTGAGCTCGTCTGAGCCCTTATCTCTGCACTTATGGTCCATGATGCCTGTAAATAAAATGTTCCCAGAGGAGTACTTATGAATTCTGTAGATGGAAGCATACTGTATAAGCATTAAACTCTTAGCACCCAGTCCCAGCTCAGGTGCATTAACACTTTAGCAGTCATTCCACTGCACATATATGATAATCCCACACTGCCAAGTCTTTGGCCCATGTGCCATTCTCTGTCATCAGTCTCAAGAAATATGTAGTTAACCTCTCAGTACCCAGTTCATGTAGGTTAATCCCTCAGCATTCAGTTACCAAATATATGTAGTGATACCTCGGTTCACAAACTTAATTCGTGAAACAACTCTGGTCACGAACCAAATTGGTTGCGAACTAGGGCAAATTTTCCCATAGGGTTCAATGTAAATCAGGTTAATCCGTTCTGAACTTTTTTTTGTGTGTGTATATATATATATATATATATATATATATATATATATATATATATATATATATATATATGAAATTTATGTACAAAAAAAAGGATTTTAAACATATTACATATGTTCTTTTTACATTAAGCTGACCTTTTTCATGTGTACATCTAAAAAGAAAAAAGAAAAAACTATAGCTCCTCTTTAATCCTTGTGTAGCACACGGACCCTTTTTCCTGCTTACCTTCACTTGCAGGGTAAGGCACACCGTGCCACATGCCCGTATCCTCCTAGTATAAGAGGTTGAGCGGTGTTCATACTATTGTTGGGTCCTGCAGCGAGTTACCTCCCTCCATTGGTTCTCATCCCTAGAGTAGGGAAAAGTCTATTCTTTCTCCCAAAAGAAGGCCAATGTCCAGACAGTGTTTAAACTCCAACAGATGAGTTAATTTTCCTTGCTTGAAACAGATAGGGAAAAGGTTGAAACAGAGATAGAGTTGGGTAGGGAGACAGGTTCAGGCACACGGCACCCAGGTACCCTATTCTCCACTCAAGCCTGAGTGGGTATTGCTCACCCGGATAGATCCCTCTCACAATTCTAGCAGCCGAAGTGGAGCACGAACAGTTACTTCAGATTTAGTCCCCTTCAAAGACAAGTTCAGGAGATCCTCTGCCACAGAATCCTTTAGTTCCTGAATCTAGAACTCGTTAACCCCTGCAACCTTTAGAGACCATAGGTGCCAATAGGGGAACATCACATGCGCTACTGTGCAACTCACAGAATCCTTCCCTCTGATAGGTAACCAGGCCTCTCCTGAGACAGTGACTTCCTTCACCGATCCTCTGGACAGGTCCTCCCCTGGTTTCCTCTCGTTCAGAGCGGGCCACCCTCCCTCGGGTTCCCTGGGACTCCAGTGGTTGAGCTGTAGACCAAGTTGAAGGTACTGGGCCTACCTGGAACACTATAGCCTCGGGCTGAAGGTGCCCGAGACTTCTCGACCAGTTCACACACCCCTGGCCAGCAGGCCAACGGGCGCGACTCTCGCCACCAGGGGTTCCCCCTTGGAATCCCCCGGCCAATCTCCCCAGATCATGGCGTCTGCCCATTATGTACCCTCTCCCAGCATGCACAGCAGGTAAACCATGCCCACCATATGACTGCCGAGAGAGGACACCCAATCACGCCACAATGCCACCTGTGGGTCAACCCGAGACCTGAGCGACAGCGCCACCCGCAGGTCAATGGGAACTATACACCCAGGCAACACCACAGCAGAGCAGATTCCAATCTATAGAATCAGAATAACCTAAGCCAAACTATTGCTCAGGCTGCCCATAAATTTAAGGCATAGCAACACCAATTTTGGGGATCCGCTACACTTGTTTGGAACAATCCCAAAGCCCAATTTAAATGACGAATTTAGGGGCCAGAAAACAGCACTGTGCATCCAGGAAAAGATCATCTGAGGGCATGATAAAGCTGTAGAATTCATATGAACTGTTTTTCTATGATTCCCAATCAAGTGAGCCCACCCTCATGGTAGTCAGGGGGCAGAAACACTTATCTGAATGGACTGGTTCTCAGACTCTCATCTTACACGGTTCTTCTCAATACGAACGTGTCAGAGCAGGGAAGATGGCCGCGGCTCGGTTCGTGAATTAAAGCAGAGTTCGTGAACCAAATCTAAATTTTTGTGAACTCTTCTGTTCGCAAATCGAGTTGTTCGTAAACAGAAGTGTTCGTGAACCGAGGTATTGCTGCACTTTAACCTCTCAGTACCTACTCTTTTGCTTATGTGCTCAGTTGCGATTACTCAGCGCATGTATATTTAAAGTGGTTGTAAACTTCAGATAGTAAAAATAGACAAAGCACTTTCCTCTATAGTCCCCTTAGTTTATGCAAGCTGCAGGGATGGAAAGAGTTCAGAGTTTGGCTAGAAAATAGTTCAGAGGGCGCCTTAGGTCATCTCTGTTTAACAGGATGCTAACCATATGCCACAAAATAATGGATTTAATGAGGCAAAATTAATATAGGACTGTAATAGGGTTGAGGAGAACTGCATATAATACAATCCAAGCTACATTGTTGCTGTGTCTTAACTTTTTGGAGCCGCCACTAAGATTTTGGGAAGATACATCTAGGCATGACCTAACCATAATGCTTAACCTAATATTTAAAGTAAGCCACAAAAATAACCCCAAGACCTCTCTTCAAAGGTTAACGTGCATCTCTGGCTAAAAAATATACACCCATTTACCTTGTGCAGAAGGTTCTTCCAGGTAGCTGAAACCTGTGTTAAATTCCTTTGCCAGTATGTGTTTCTAGGTACTTGTACGCTGGGATATAAAAACAGGCCTAGTTTTTTGTGGTTGCTTGTCCAGTTCTCTCCAATTACGTCAGACAGCAGTAAAAAAAAAACAAAAAAAACTGAAAGGGTTTCTTTTCCTTCCTCTGTTCTTGTATTATCCAAAATGAAAAACACTAAAAAGATAGCCTTGACCTAATTCTCAACACTAAATAAACCCCTAAAAATAAAATTTATCAGACACCAGAACCAACAGAATAGCTGCCGAGTCACAAGCCAAAACACATTAAACCCTCTTGCACACTGCAGCTTGAAAAAGCTCAGTACATATTTTTATTTTATTTTCACTGAGCTACAATACAGCCCATTTATTATAATGTGCCTATGATCACAGGTGCGTAAACAAGCGCTGTGCATTCCTCAGTTAAAAAAAAAAAATCTGTTTTTTTGGTTAGTAGTTTATGCCCCATGCGCGCAAATGCGAACAAATGCGCGCAAATGCCCTTTTACATATTGTGCAGAATAAGAAAGCGAGAATACATTTTCATGCAAATGCGTGAACACATATATGCCAAAATGCACGTAAATACGCACAAATAGATACAAAAAAAATACGTCTGAAAATGTAGACTCGCAATCAGGAGTATCATGTGCAAGAGGCCTAAGAAAATAGAAGTGCTGAAACACACTTGTCTAGAGACTTTCTTTATCATCATAGGCAGAAGGTGGAAACCCCTGTAAAAAAAACTGGACCAAATGCAGCCCTTACATATTAACTCAACAAGATGACTCTGTTTTAGCGCGTAATCTAGGAAAGCCAGATGTTTCATGTAAAACTATAGCAAGCGTATCTGCAATAATCGAATACACCGAGCCAGATGTTCAACACAAAGAGTAAGAAGTGAAACATAATAGACAAGTTATGCAACGAGGTGCATTAGGGGTAGTACTGTAGTTGATAGGCTAGTGTTCTTGACTGTAATATAAGAAGTATGCTTATAATAATTTCCAAAACATGTTGGGTAGATGTATGTGAATCCAACTAGCTGACCTCAATTCATTTTGAGCAACAATTTGGATCAATAGTTTTGGGCTAATTCATTATGTTCTATGTTATAATAATTCATTGATTTATTGTTCCACTGTGTATCTAAAGTGAACCTGTGTTTTTACACAATGCACTTTATCCTTTCTATATTAATAAAGTAGGCATCAATATGCCATTTTTTACTCATTACGACTCATATCACTATCTTTCTCTGCCATACAAAGTCCAAGGAGGCATCCCCTAATGCACCTCGTTGCATAACTGGTCTATGATGCTATGTAGGATGTTGGCAGATTACATACACAGTTCAATTCTCATCTTTTTCTATTTTTCAAGAAGTGAAACATACTACTTTTCTAAAACCACACAACAATGCCCCCACTTTAAGACCTCCCTAAAAAAAATTTTTCTCCTTATAGTCTACATGGCCTTTCCAACAACAACTACCGCACCGGTTACATATTATGATCAGTGTGAGTTTCAACAGTGCATTTAGCTAAAGTAATCATATGATTTTACTGTTGGGCTTAATATGAAAATATCTAAAGAGGAATAATAAAAGAAAACAAATTCTCTCTCATCTTAACATTTACAAATACCGTATAATTCATATGAACCATTGCAGATAGGAAAACCTTCACATTTTTTTTGTAACCTACAGAAACAAAGATTTCCTTAAAAAAACATATTTCAGACATAATTTCTGCATACATTCAGGCAATGTCACAGAAAGACACCTGCAAGAAATGTACAGGTTTGAACATGAGGCACTTTAAACACGCGATCACTTCTTATTAATTCTGGTACATTACCTAACAGGATTGCTGGTCAGAGAGACTCGAAGGGAGTCTAAGTAAGAGACAAGTCTTTCATCTGTAGAACCTGTTTTCAATTCATGAATGAATTCCTGTGGCGAGATCTGTCGGCTGCTCTTCAGGCTCCCCTGAAATTAGATAAAATTCATACTGAGCAATCGTCCCTACAGTAAACTACACACATACATTAGAAAAGGAAGGGAAAAAAACAACTTTACACTGTTTCTGAAAAATGTTCTGCTTGGTTTTACGATCAAAACACTAATTTAAAGATAAGATGTTAATTTTCTTTAACCACTTAAGCCCCGGACCATTTGGTAGCTAGAGGACCAGAGGTGATTTCAGAATTTTGCACTGCGCTGCTTTAACTGTAAATTGTGCGGACATGCAATGTTGTACCCAAACAAAATTTGCGTCCTTTTCTTCCCACAAATAGAGCTTTCTTTTAATGGTATTTGATTGCCTCTGCGATTTTAATTTTTTGCGATATAAACGGAAATAGACCGAACATTTTGAAAAAAAATGATATTTTCTACTTTTTGTTATAAGAAAAATCGAATAAACGTAATTTTAGTCATACATTTAGGCCAAAATGTATTCAGCCACATGTCTTTAGTAAAAAAAAATGTCAATAAGCGTATATTTATTGGTTTGCGCAAAAGTTATAGCGTCTACAAACTAGGGTACATTTTCTGGAATTTACACAGCTTTTAGTTTATGACTGCCTATCTCATTTCTTGAGGTGCTAAAATGGCAGGGCGGTACAAACCCCCCCCCCCAAATGACCCCATTTTGGAAAGTAGACATCCCAAGGAAATTGCTGAGAGGCATGTTGAGCCCATTGAATATTTTTAAGTGATTGAATGACTAAAAAAAAAAAAAAAATTACAAAAAGTTGTCACTAAATGATATATTGCTCACACATGCCATGGTTATATGTGGAATTGCACCCCAAAATACATTCTGCTGCTTCTCCTGAGTACGGGGATACCACATGTGTGGGACTTTTTAGGAGCCTAGCCACGTACGGGACCCCGGAAACCAAGCACCGCCTTCAGGATTTCTAAGGGCGCAAATTTTTGATTTCACTCCTCACTACCTATCACAGTTTCGAAGGCCATAAAATGCCAAAATAGCACAAAACCCCCCCAAATGACCCCATTTTGGAAAGTAGACACCCCAAGCTATTTGCTGAGAGGCAAGGTGAGTATTTTACAGCTCTCATTTGTTTTTGAAAATGAAGAAAGAAAATATATATATTTTTTTTTTCAATTTTCAAAACTTTGTGACAAAAAGCGAGATCTGCAAAATACTCAATACCTCTCAGCAAATAGCTTGGGGTGTCTACTTTCCAAAATGGGGTCATTTGGGGGGGGGTTTGTGCCATCTGGGCATTCCATGGCCTCCGAAACTGTGATAGGCAGTGAGAAGTGAAATCAAAAATTTACACCCTTAGAAAGCCTGAAGGCGGTGCTTGATTTTTGGGGTTCCGTACCCGGCTAGGCTCCCAAAAAGTCTCACACATGTGGTATCCCGTACTCAGGAGAAGCAGCAGAATGTATTTTGGGGTGTAATTCCACATATGCCCATGGCATGTTTGAGCAATATATCATTTAGTGACAACTTTGTGCAAAAAATAAATAAATAAAATTTTTTTTTCCGCAACTTGTGTCAACATATAAAATATTCCATGGACTCGACATGCCTCTCAGTATATAGCTTGGGGTGTCTACTTTCCAAAATGGGGTCATTTGGGGGGGTTTTGAACTGTTCTGGCATTTTATACACAATTAGGAAGCTTACATCCACTCTTCTAACCACTTGAAGACAAAGCCCTTTTTGACACTTTTTGTTTACATGAAAACATATTTTTTTTTGCAAGAAAATTATGTTGAACCCCCAAACATTATATATTTAAAGCAAAGGCCCTACAGATTAAAATGGTGGGTGTTGCATTTTTTTTTCTACACAGTATTTGCGCAGCGATTTTTCAAACACATTTTTTTGGGAAAAAATACACTTTTTGAAATTTTAATGCACTAAAACACACTATATTGCCCAAATGTTTGATGAAATAAAAAAGATGATCTTAGGCCGAGTACATAGATACCAAACACGACATGCTTTAAAATTTTGCACAAACGCGCATTGGCGACAAACTACATACATTTTTAAAAGCCTTTAAAAGCCTTTACAGGTTACCACGTTAGATTTACAGAGGAGGTCTACTGCTAAAATTACTGCCCTCGATCTGACCTTCGCGGTGATACCTCACATGCATGGTGCAATTGCTGTTTACATATGACGCCAGACCGACGCTTGCGTTCGCCATTGGGCAAGAGCAGGGCAGGACAGGGGTGCTTTTTTTTTATTTTTATTTTTTTTATTATTAATTTTGCCTTTATATTTTATTTTTAAATTGTTCCTTCCATATTTATTTTTTTTAATCATTTTTATTGTTATCTCAGGGAATGTAAATATCCCCTATGATAGCAATAGGTAGTGACAGGTACTCTTTTTTGAAAAAACTGGGGTCTTCTAGACCCTAGATCTTTCCTCTGCCCTCAAAGCATCTGACCACACCAAGATCGGTGTGATAAAATGCTTTCCCAATTTCCCAATGGCGCTTTTTATATCCGGGGGGGGGGACATTCCCTCCCACTGCTTGTAAAAGCAGTCCAGAGGCTAATTAGCCACTAGGATTGCTTTTACATGAAAGCCGGCCGCTGGCTGAAAAGAATGATACCAAGATGATACCTAAACCCGCAGGCATCATTCTGGTATAAACATTCAAAGTCCAGTAACATACCAGTACGTTGCTGGTCCTTGTTGGACATGTATTGTAATCTTTTTTCATGCAGCCAGTTGGCTGAACGAAAAAAAGAGATTGATCGGTGGGTATGCCCACCATTAGAATACCGCCCTTCATCCACCCACTTCTAATGATGGGCATACATGCACCATTTATATATGCCGAAGCATGGGGGCATCCTCCCGCAAAAAAGTTATGCCGCACACACATGGTCGGACTTTTCCACGGGCAAGCCTCCGTCGGAATTTCGACCGTATGTACGCGGCATTAGGAGCAAAATCGCTCCTCCGCCCCTGCTGCCCCAATGCTTCGGCATATATGCTTTTTTTTTTTTTTTTTTAACTGTGGTGGTGAAATCACCTCCTACAGCACTGGAGTCGCAGGGATCAGGCCTGTCTCTGCGAACGCTGCAGTTATGTGTGTTGTGTTTTGTAAGTGACAGTGATTGATCGATACTGCACTTGGGTGGCCTGGGCTGGACGAAGGGGCAAAACGCAGGTGCTAGCAGGTATCTGGGCTGATCCCGCTAACACTGCGTTTTTGGGAACCCTAAACTGCTGGGGACGCTAGTATAGATCTGATCAGATACTATACCACTAAGGGGGGTGAATGCTTCACGCGTGGGTGTTAGCGTTACTGGCACTAACCTGACGCTGCCTGGGGTGTGACGCAGACCCTCTCTGACGCTAAAACCTAATTGATATCACCCACCGGGCGATCAGGGGGTTAAACCTTTATTGGGTTATATATACGGCGGGTGCCCTGACACTATAAAAAGCAAACTAACTAACCAGCGTCACCCGTAACACTTATATGGTGATCACTGGTGAAAGGGTTAACTAGGGGCAATTAGGGGGTTAAAACCTTTATTAGATAATATATGGGGGTACCTGACGCTATAAAAACCTGCGGCGAACCTAAAAAAAATTACTGGCTACGATCTGCATCACCGACGCTAAGACAGCGATCAGAAAAATGATCGCTTAGCAACAGTGGTGATAGGGGGTGAAAGGGTTACCTGGGGGGCGATCAAGGGGGTTAAACCTTTATTAGGTAATATATGGGGGTACCTGACGCTATAAAAACCTGCGGCGAACCTAAAAAAAATAACTGGCTACCTATCGGCATCACAGACAATAAGACAGCGATCAGAAAAACGATCGCTTAGCGACAGTGGTGATAGGGGGTGAAAGGGTTATCTGGGGGGTGATCAGGGGGTTAAACCTTTATTAGGTAATATATGGGGGTACCTGACGCTATAAAAACCTGCGGCGAACCTAAAAAAAACTGGCTACCGATCGGCATCACTGACAATAAAACAGCGATCAGAAAAACGATCGCTTAGTGACAGCGGTGCTAAGGGGTGAAAGGGTTACCTGGGGGGGCGATCAAGGGGGTTAAACCTTTATTAGGGGGGGTTAGGGGGCTACACTGGACCTAAAACTAAACTTTGGTGAGCCTTTTTTTCAGTCACAAATGTCACTGATCAGTAAATAACTGGTCACTGCAATCAGTGACGCTGGGGGGGGGGGGGGGGTGATCTGGGTGTGTCTGGGGGGGCGATTTATGTACCTATGTGTCCTGGTGTCAGTGTAGTGTTTTGTGCACTAACCTGGCATCTTCTCCTGTACGGCGCTCGGTATATGTGAGCGCCGCAGGAGAGATGACATCACTTCCTCTGCCTGTGTAAACATTACACAGGCAGGGGAAGCTCTCTTTCGCCGGGAGCGATCGAGAGGGGGTGGCCGGAATCGAACGGCCGTCCCCTCATGCCTGATCGCTCCCGATCAGTTAACCAACGCTCACTGTAAAGAAGGGGGGTCCGATCGGACCCCCCAACTATACAAAAGGCAGTCACGTAGATATACGTGATTCTGCCTGTCGGTGCCATTCTGCCGACGTATATTTACAGTGGGCGGTCGTTAAGTGGTTAAGTGAGAGACCCAGTCTTTGCACACAGTTCATCATTATCATTTCTCAACAGTTTTGATCATACGAATGAAAATTTTAGTAAAGATAAATCATCAGTGAACTACCAACTTACGTTCATACAGTATTGTTGTTGAAAATGTTATCTAAATAAGGGCCTATTTTGAAGTTTACAGACAAATTCCAGGCAAGAATGCTCTCCAGAAAACAATACAACAATCACACTGACACTTCCCAAGAAAGATTTGAAACCAATGGCTGGGAGTTACTAAACCCAGGACCCCGCACTCACTGTATCTGGTACCGTACACAGAACATGAAAATGCATTTTAGTAAATATAAAATATCTTTTCTCATCAGCAGTATATAGCAGTCTTGTGACTTCGATCAGAATCCGGTTAAAGCTTGTATGAGGAGGTTTCATTCCCCTCTCACTGTCCTATGATTCTGCATGACCCCTGAAAGGTCTCAGCAATATGCTGGACCACCATGGGAGAGCTCAAAGGGAAGCTGCCTATATTTGTGCTTTATTTTCCAGGTTTCATAATAGATAGCAGTTTCCCTGGGCAGCAACAGCCATGGGATTGGTTTACCTGAAGCAACAGCTGATTGGTCGGTCTGCAGCAGGTGAAAGCCCGCGCGGAAGGAGCTTATATAAGGAGCTGTGTGAGGGGCCTAACCAACCGTTTGGACCGGACCACGACGCAGCATGAAGCGCCGTTCTGGGAATCGCGAGTCCCTCTTATGCCGCTTGTTAGAGAAGGCTGAGGGACAGGGCGGTGAGGAATGGCTGCTGCACTGCCTTGAGGAGGGTCTCGGTTCGGCTCCACCTGCGGAGGCGGCCCTCGCATCCCCAGAGACAGCGCTGGTGAATAGCGGGCCGCGCCAACAGCCAGGTAGAGCCAAGAAGAAGCGGAGGACAGCTGCTTCTCCTCGGGTATCAGACAAGGAGAGAGCCGGCGGGTAGGGACCCCAGCAAGCGGGTCCTGGGAGGAAGAGTGGCGCCACTCAGCTTCCCCCAGTGGCAGCCAGCAGTGGGCAGTCAGCAACACAAGATGGTGAGCAGTGTTCTGTATCGGTGGCTGACATGTCAGCTCGGTTTACCTCACTTTCTAATGTTTTCAAGAACGTTAAAGGGGCACATTCCCATGGTGCTATTATTGGTCAGGGAGCACAGGTCTCTGGTGCTGAAACAATGTTTGATGATATTGCTGAATTAGTGGGCCAAGTCCCTGGTGAGCATGATTTTCTCCGTTCCAATATTAAGGTGGCTAGAGAGCATAAGGGAGCACAGGTCACTGGTGCTGGCTGCAGTTATATGCATGATTCAAACAAGTTACATTCAGGAGCACATTCATATGGTGCTTTAGAGCATTTGAATTATGCTGAAGCTGGTTCTGTGTGGCAAGGTCTAAGTGATCAGCCCTTACATGATGATGCCTATTACCTAATGCTAAGAATGTTACCCCTTTACAAGCCATTAACTCTGCTTTGCCTCTCAGACCATCTGCTGCATTGGTTGGTGAATCCTATTTTAAAGAGCCCCTTCCTTGTGTATTATTACCTTTGGGCTTTCACTTGTCAAAATCGGTAAAAGAAAACATTTGGAGGGGTGAATTCATAAATCTGTTATCCTTACTTCCAGCTTCAAAAAAATTCTTGGCAAAAACTGACAAGCAGTCAGGCGATAGGTCTGAAGAGGATAGGAGAAGAGCTATTCCTAAAACGCTTTCCTGGTAAATGTTCTGGTTTGTTTCAGCACGTAGATATAATTTCAGAAGCTTTCCGCCATTTTGGCGGTTCTGCTTGGTAGTCTTATGATGAGAATTTTCGCCAAAAATTGGCGGTTCATCCCTCTCTACATTGGGGGTCTAAGGATGTAGGCTTGTGGCTAAATTTGATGTTACCTCCAAAGCCTCAATTCGCTCCCAGAACAGTTTCCAATCCGCAGTCCCCCTTTCGCAAAGGTTTTTGCTTCGCCTTTAATGAGGGACAATGTAAATTCCTTACTAACTGCCGCTATAGGCACGAGTGTTCCTACTGTAATGGTAGCCATTCAGCGAACAGGTGTTTTCGCAAATCATCCGCAACCCCTTTTCAAGCACATGCCAGGGATGCTGGTGCAAAAAGCACCGACACCAGTGAACCTGCCAAAAATGCTCCCTCGTTAGATCGCTACCCCGATCGCAAGATGGCAGCTCTGCTCATTGAAGGTTTTAGGGATGTTTTTTTGGTCCCTACTTTTAAAGGCGTGTATAGTGATGATCTCGCGCCTTATAAAATTAGTTAAATTAATGAATAATTAAGCTGCAATCCCCAAAATTTCAAAACATTGAAACCGTAAGTGGAAGTGATTATATGTGCTAAATAAGCAAATATGGTGGGGGCGCTAAACAATACTAATAATATTTAATTTATATTAAATTGTATTTAGTAGTAAGTGAAAAATATGTTAAACACCAGCCTGCCTGGACGGACCACAACCAATAGTCTTAGTCTATTCAAAGATAGTAAACAGCCTGGAAGCAGTACCCTTAATATATAAGATGGCTGACAACCCCTATCTGCCAACTAGATTATAATACACGTGAAAATAAAAATATTGAATGACAACAATACTTAAACCATGCAGTGATAATGATAGTGGAATGTCCCAAGATTTAAATGAATATAATCAAAAAGAGAACAAATAGTAGTCCAAATAGTGCAACCAATGAATTTGATCCTGGATGATATCTGCATCCAACAGGAGAAATAAATTGAAGGAAATTGCTTGAAGTGATAGCCTTCACCACCTTAGTGCAAAACACCCGATAGTGCTCGTGTTGAAAAATTGGCTATTTACCAGATAATGTTGACTCTTAATTAAAAAAGAAGTCAAATACGCTTTGTGCAAGTACCACTTGCTGGTATGGATAATGGTGTCAAAAGAGCAGGCATTAAGGATCCCTGCCTCGCGGAGGCTCGGATGGAGCAGTGCGGACCGCAAGAAAGAAATAGAACGGAAAATAGTGTAATCCCGTTTATTTAAAATACATAAAATTAAAATAGCCAAATGCCCCCTTACTTGGTTGGTGCCTTGAGCCCGGCACTGAGGCTGAAGAGCGTGGGCTGATGTGGCTGGTATCTCATGGAAAGGTGAGCCGGCGTGCGTTCCACCTGTGGAAAACGATGGACCAGCGGGACCGGAAGTGTCGTCAGATCGTAGTCTAGCGCCTCGACAGCTGTTTCGTGTATGCACGTTGTCAGGAAGCGTGCTAGACCACGTAGATCTGACTGTTAAATACGGATGTCAATCACAATAGGGGGAGGGGTTACCGGACTGAGATCCAGCCTCAATGCCGTCTCACCGCATAATACAAATACAGCACAATGGAAATCTATAACTAATTGTACAAAGTAAGTTGTAGAAAAACAATCCACTGCCTACATCCCACCTATAACATGGCTTGTAATAAAACATTATCTAAAATCCCCATACATCAACCCTGTCAATGTACATTATTAAATGATGAGTTCCGCTCGCACCCCCTAGTGGGTGAATACGGCACTAACCCATACCTAATATTACATGTTGCAATTTTAAAGGACCTGGCTGTTCTATGGTCAACAATTTGAAATCAGTCTCCTTGCATACCACAGTGGTTCAAGAAAATTTTTCCAAAGAATTGGCCGAAGGCAGGGTGGCAGGCCCTTTTTCGTTCCCCCCCATTCTCCAACTTCAGGCTTTCCCCCTTGGGGATAGTCCCAAAAAAGGAGAAAGGTTGTTATCGTTTAATACACCATCTCTCTTATCCATTGGACTCTTCATCAAATGATGAGGTCTCTGAAGTGGAGGCTCCGGTCTGCTACTCTTCCTTTGATGGTGCTTTGGATATTTTGCTGCAACATGGTCGTGGTGCTTTACTATCCAAGGCAGACATCAAGTCTGCCTTTCGTTTACTCCCAGTTCATCCTCAGGGATTTAATTCATTAGGCTTTCATTTTCAGGATTGTTTTTTCTTTGATAAATGCATGCCAATGGGGTTTTCATTGTCCTGCTTTTATTTTGAAGCTTTTTCTACCTTTTTGCACTGGGTTTTGGCGGAATTATATCCTGAAGGGGGGTTTTTGCATTATTTAGACTTTTTTTTATTTGTTGGCCCTCCTAGTTCTTCTGCTTGCCTAAAATATTTGCAAACATTCTTCTCCATTTGTGATCATTTTGGAGTTCCTCTGGCATCAGAGAAAACTGTGCTTCCTTCCATGTCTATTGAATTTTTGGGAATTATAATTGATTCTTCATCTATGGAGTTTAGACTTCCCTTACACAAGTTACAGAGAATGAGATTTATGATCTCTTTATTCCTGTCCAAACGGAAGGTTTTGCTGAAAGAAGCTCAGTCGTTGCTGGGACTCTTTGCTTTCGCGGCCAGAGTAATTCCTATGGCCAGGGTTTTTTCCCGCAGGTTTTCTTTAGCTACCAGAGGTCTTAAGAGCCCGTACTCCCATGTTTGTCTCTCAAAAAGCATTAAGGAGGACCTGAAGGTTTGGGATTCCTTTTTGTGTAATTTTAACGGTAC
Source organism: Rana muscosa (assembly GCA_029206835.1). Lineage (NCBI taxonomy): Eukaryota > Metazoa > Chordata > Amphibia > Anura > Ranidae > Rana > Rana muscosa. The sequence continues at coordinate 804,438,376 of CM055117.1, read as the reverse complement.
TAACATTTGGCAGCATGAGTTTGTCTCTAATAATCAGCTGAATTTCTTCACTAACGCGGCTGGATCTTTTGGTTTTGGAGCATTTCTGGATGGCCATTGGTGCGCTGAGTTGTGGCACCGGGATTGGTTACATGAGGATATTCTTCAGAACCTTGTTCTCTTAGAATTATTTCCTGTTATAGTTTCAGTTGTTATTTGGAAAGCGGTCTTTGCGAATCGTAGAGTGTTGGTTCACACTGATAATAAGGGAGTTTTCTTAGCAGTTAATTCCTTATCCTCAAAGTCTGAACCGGTAATTAACCTATTGCGTTTTCTGGTCTTGCATTGTATGCATTATAATATTTGGATAAAAGTAGAACATATTGCAGATATACACAATAACATCGCTAACGCTTTGTCTCGTTCGCAGTTCGAGAGATTTCGGGACTTGGCGCCGGAGGCGGACCTACATGGAATTCCTTGCCCAGATTTCCTCTGGGGCTTAATTTGGAGCGGATTCTTACAAACCTTAAAAATTCTGTGTCGCAGAAGACCTGATCGGATTATCTCTTTTCTTGGTGCCCTTTTTGTCAGGACTCAGGTTTGGATTCTTTAGTTGTGACCTCTTATACCTCTTTGTCCTTCTTGTCTTCACTGATTCAGTCTAATTTAAGTCCAGCTTCTATAAGCAGGATATTAGCAGGTATATCCTTCTTTCTGAGGTTTTCAGGTTTACCGTCTTTAACCTCTTACTTTCAGGTCAGTCAGGTACTTAAAGGTCTCCGGAGATCCAGACCTTCCCTAGATAAGGAACGTTCCCTTTGCTGGTTGATCTGTTAAGAGTTTTGGAGGAAGTCTGTTTTTCGGAATTCGAGCTTCTTCTGTTTAGAGCCTCTTTTTCAATGGCCTTTTTTGGTGCTATGAGGCTTGGTGAATTTACGGCAGCAAATAGGAGGGTCTTTGGCTTTTCTGCATTTTCACCATGTTTTGGTGGATGCCGGATCTCTTAACATCTTCCTGTCTAGATCAAAATCTCGGCCAGGAGCTAAGGGCCGATGGTTTTCATTGGCTAACTCCACAAATCCTGTTATTTGTCCAGTACAACATGTTTCCAGGTATATGGCTGTCAGACCTTCCTCTTATGATTCATTCTTTATCCATCAGGACTTGTCTTCCCTGACCAGGTATCAATTTTCGTCTGTACTGGCTTCCTCTTTGAAACGTTTAAACCTGTCCGGTATTTGCTTTTCTTCACATTCCTTTCGGATTGGGGCAGCCACTACAGCCGATTCATTGGGTTTACCATCTGAAATTTTAAAAAAAGTGGGTCGCTGGGAGAGTGATAGATATAAAATATATGTCCGTCCTGATCTGCTAATGTTATGATTTTCTTTTTCAGATATTGCCAAAAATGTTATTTGGGTTGTTAGTCATTCCTTCGTTTTCTGGGCTGCTCAACATGCCGGAAACAGGAACTACTCAACCAACTTAGGTCTGGACGTCAAATCTTATTTAGTTTTATGGTCAGGTGTCAGGGGTTTAAGATGGCGGGACTTGAGAGCATTTGATTTATTTAGCCGGCATTTGGCCTTCCCCTCAGGTCTTAGTTAACTCACGCAGGGGCTAATGATTTAGGGAAGGTTAGGACATGGGATCTCCTATGTGAGATAAAAGAGACTTGGTTTCAGTGAAGCTAATGTTCCCTTCTATTTTGTCATTTTCTGAAATGATCCCGAGATTGGTGTGGTCCCCTGCCAGTAATTTTTTCTATGTAGATAGGATTAGGAGATGGCTTAATAGAACAATCCATAGCTTTCTTCAGGTGTCGGGCGGTGTCTCTTATTGGCACGCAGAGCTGGAAGGTTTTATTCCACGTTTATTCCGGAATGATTCAGTCCATCTTTCTCCTATAGGCTTGGATATTTTTTGTATAGGATTACAAAGTTTAATTGAGTCGGCCACGGTGTTGGAGGGGGGGGGGCTTCGACCAGAAGCTTCTCTACTGGCCTCAGCCGGTGGGGTGTAGTTGTCCAGCATGTCTGGATGGACACCGTTTAATATTAATTTTAGTTATTAGCCAGGATGGCTTTACATATTTATTTTAATTAAATTAATTATCAGGTAACCCCTTGGATACACCGTGGCCATTTAAAATGCCAAAGAAAAATATTAATAAATTATATTTGTACTTTCATGGATGTGTATGTCTCTTTAATAAAATCCCTTTGTGCTAGCCCATGAAAGGTCTCAGCAATATGCTGGACCACCATGGGAGAGCTCAAAGGGAAGCTGTCGATATTTGTGCTTTATTTTCCAGGTTTCATAATAGATATCAGTTTCCCTGGGCAGCAACAGCCGTGGGATTGGTTTACCTGAAGCAACAGCTGATTGGTCGGTCTGCGGCAGGTGAAAGCCCGCGCGGAAGGAACTGTGTGAGGGGCCATACCGACCGTTTGGACCGGACCACGACGCCCACCCACCCTCCCTATCCTGTGAAGTCATGGTGTTGTCCAGTGGGGGTGTAGTTGTCCAGCATGTCTGGATGGACACCGTTTAATATTAATTTTAGGTATTAGCCAGGATGGCTTTACATATTTATTTTAATTAAATTAATTATCAGGTTACCCCTTGGATACACCGTGGCCATTTAAAATGCCAAAGAAAAATATTAATAAATTATATTTGTACTTTCATGGATGTGTACATCTCTTTATTAAAATCCATTTGTGCTAGCCCATGACTTTTCTGTCTGGAGAGTGCCGATTGGACCTGCGCTGCGCTGGTTAGAGATAATCCTAGAAATCCTTGGGGCATAACTACTCAAAAAGTCAGAGACCGTATCTCCCACCATATACACTCCATCCATAAAATAAAATCAGGTACCAATTGCTATCCAGAAAAATCCTGAATAGAGATTATCATTTATATTTGCTCCTACAGCACTGAATTTTGGAACTTGAATTCTATTACAGGTGGTAAAAAAGTGGTCATGAGATGACTACTAAGAAATCTTGTTCTCCCTTATCCCTATATCTGCGATCGATCTGTATATAAACAGTATCAGTAATGTTGTTCGTTTTAGTTCATGACGTAGTCAGGTGAGGTAATTCTATTATAAGGTTTATATGCCATCCATTAGAATTTCTGAGGGAAATAGGAGTAAAGGATCACCATGGTTGTGAGACCTTTGCTTTGTATACTTAATTGGACCGGTTTAAAAGGTTAAATCACTATTCAAATCGGCTGGGAGACTTGAAACTGTTGTGCAGCCTAATAAAGATTTATGCACTGAAAATAAATAAATTCAGACATCTGAGAACTTTGGAGACTGTTGACAACTTGATATATGTCTGCCTGACAGAATGGAGTCTGTCGGTTTCCTGCACCCAGTGCACAGGACATGCACATCACCTGTTTGAATATTATATATCCGTATATATGATAAGTGTGCGCCCATTTCATGTTTATTATGTGGAATATGTTGAAGTGAATGTGTGCCATTTTCTCAATTTTCTATCAAATGGGGAAATCAATGCTCACTATGTCCAGGAGAGAAATACCAGAGAACACACAAGAGGTAGTATCTGCATAAGAGCAGTAGAGGGTATGACAGCAGGCAGAACAGTGCAGTGTTTCAAATGATATAAGTATGACGGGGGTAGAACTATGTGCAGGTGAGCAAAGGATAAGATGAACAATATGTTTTTGAAAAATGGGCAAAAGAATAAGACAGCAGACAGTTTGTAAGAAGTGTTGGAGGTGTGGGACCACTAGGACAGGAGAGCGAAAGGTACAATAGCTGGCATTATACACAGCAAAGGAATGCCACAAAGCATGATATAGGGCAGCATCTGCAGAAGAGGAATGCTGCCTAGTAAGATAGTGGGCAGTATGAGTGGCAGAGAAGTGCAAAAAAGGATTGATGAAAGGTACAAGAGAGGTGTACAAAGGGTACGATGACAGGCAATAAGTGGAGTAGAGATACACTGGGCGATGTGTGCAGGATAGCAGTGCTGGAAAGTAAGACAGAAACCACTATCTGTGGGAGAGGTAGGGTGTCGGGGTTAGGAAGATCATCTCCAAGTTTTCAAACAGGCCAATCAGTCCAGCAAAAAATAAAAGAGATTGGCACAAACAGCCAGAGAAGCTTAAGAAATTGCAACTTAGTTTTTTTAATTAATCCCTATGGTAACCACTATAACACAACTGTCAGTGTTCTGGTATGTCAGTCTCTTGTCACTTTTGCAGGTCGGTTTAGCCTGCAAGTATAGAGAAAAATATTAAAAAAATTGTGGGGGGAAAGGGCACCAATATACTAGAAAGTATCAAAGCAAGTATTAACCACACACAGATAGTGGCCTTTTAAAGAAGTATCTTTTATAAAATAGCAACACAGCAGAAGGATTTTAGCATAATTCAGTAACACTTGCAAACCAGGAAAGTACTGTGTCCTCTACAAACGTGTGCTCAATGCAAAGAAAAGATCTGCTAAAGCTTACAGGTTTTTTTTTTTTTTCTGAAAAAAAAATTTTTTGCTCCTCAGGCTAGTATTTAAAAGCAAAAATTAAAAATGACGATGTATTTGGCCCCACATAAAAGAATACTCCCTGTATCCTTGCAGATGTGCACATCTTGTGCATCCCTGCCAGACAGTAATAAGCTCGCCTTGGGACATGTAGGGGGGGTGCAAGGGACGTTTTTATAAATAAATCTTCTGCAGAAGAGTTTATCATTAAAACAAAAAAAAAGTATATAGAATCAGAATCCCAATAAAGCTTCAAGGCCAGCAGGAGAAGACAAGCATATGAGGTGATGATATGAGTTTGAAACATGCTACTGTTGCCTTTGATGCATGCATTTTTTATGTGCACAACAGCAGCTAACGTATCTACATGAAAATAAATTCTTGAGACAAGGAATTAGCAGAACATGTATTACGGAACATGTGTTACAGCACAATTGCTTGTTGGAAATCATTACCGAATATGCTCTGCTGCAAGAGGTAGGAGGATGTCACTTCAATAACCACATTATGGGGGGTAAACATTTCACCTATTTTAAACGGCACATGCTCCCACAACTATTTTCATCGTGCTATGCGTTTTTCTTGTCTAAGTATTTTATTGGACATATATATTAGTCACATACAGATCATATGTAATACATGTTGTTGATATTTGTCCAATTATTACAAATATAGAAAAATAACAAATAGTAGGATTTTTATAACAGCTTACCTGTAAAATCCTTTTCTTGGAGTACACCACGGGACACAGAGCTAGTCATTACATAATGGGTTAAGGGTCACCAGCGGTGATTGGACACTGGCACAACCAATGGAAGACAGTTCCCCTCCATATAACCCCTCCCATCAGGGAAGTACCTCAGTTTTGTAGCAAAGCAGTAAGGTTCCCATAAGAAGGGGGGGACCTCTGTGTCCCGTGGTGTACTCCAAGAAAAGGATTTTACAGGTAAGCTGTTATAAAAATCCTACTTTCTTTATCGTACACCACGGGACACAGAGCTAGTCATTACATAATGGGACGTCCCAGAGCAATGCTCATATGAAGGGGGGGAGACACAGATCAAACAGGCCGCTTGCGGACCAGAAGCCCTATAATGCTGCCTGCAGCACACTTCGCCCGAAGGCGGAATCCTCATGTCCTTTCACATCTATTTGATAGAATTTGGAAAATGTATGGACTGAAGACCAAGTTGCAGCTTTACAGATCTGAGCCATCGAAGCCTGGTGGTGCACTGCCCATGAAGCACTTATCGCCCTGGTAGAGTGCGCCTTAACAGGAAAAGGAGGAGTCCTGTTCTTTAAACCATAAGCTTGAACAATTACTTGTCTAATCCACCTGGAAATGGTGGATTTTGATACCGCTTGGCCCTTCTTGGGCCCATCTGGTAAAATAAACAAAACATCTGTTTTACGTATCTGAGCGGTTGCTTGCAGATACACCCTTACCGCTCTCACTAGATCTAGAGAGTGTAATAATTCTTCCCCCGCCGTCCGCGGGTTTGGAAAAAAGGAAGGCAGAACAATGTCTTGATTCAAGTGAAAAGCCGACACCACCTTAGACAGAAAAGCCGGATGGGGTCGTAGTACGATTTTGTCCTTGTGACAAATTAGATAAGGCTCTTTACAAGAAAGAGCTGCTAGCTCTGATACTCTCCTAGCAGAAGCTATAGCAATCAGAAAGGCCAATTTCCTACTTAATATAATTAACGGAATATGGCGAATAGGTTCAAAAGGTTGCTTTTGCAACACTGACAATACCAAATTCAAATCCCATGGACACAAGGGAGACCTAACTGGAGGATTTATTCTCAGTACCCCCTGAATGAATGTCCGAACTAGGGAATGAGATGCCAATGGTCTCTGAAAGAAGACTGATAGAGCCGATATTTGCGCCTTGATGGTGCTAAGGGCTAATTTCATATCCACTCCTAGCTGGCAAACAGCAAGAATCCTGCTTATTTCATATTTCTGAGGATTCCAACTTCTGGATTCACACCAGGAAACGTATGCTTTCCAGACTCTATGATAGATGAGTCTGGAGGCTGGCTTTCTAGCATTAATGAGCGTAGAAAGAGCCGGACCAGAGACCCCTCTCTTTTTCAAAATGTGGGTCTCAGCAGCCAGGCCGTCAAATTTAGCCTTTGTAAGGAAGGGTGGAATACTGGACCCTGTGACAGCAGGTCGTGTCGAAGTGGAAGCTTCCAGGGCCTTCCTATCGCCATCTTTACGATCTCGGCGTACCAAGGCCTCCTGGGCCAGTTTGGGGCTACTAGGATTACTGGTATTCCCTCCTCCTTGATCCTGCGAAGCAGTCTTTGTAGAAGAGGGATCGGAGGGAATGCATAGATCAGTGAGAACTGATTCCATGGAGTTATTAGAGCATCTGTCCCGTAGGCTAGAGGATCTCTTGTTCTGGACACAAAGTTGTCCAATTTCTTGTTGAACCTGAAAGCTAGCAGGTCTACATCTGGGTTTCCCCATCTCAGACATATTGCCTGAAAGATCTCTGGGTGAAGAGACCACTCTCCTGGTAGCAGCTGCTGACGACTCAGGTAGTCTGCTTGCCAGTTTTCTATCCCTGGAATGAAGATTGCAGAGATGCAAAGTACATGCTCTTCTGCCCATGCCAAGATCTGGTTCACCTCTCTTTGGGCTGCCCGACTGCGGGTGCCTCCTTGGTGATTGATATAAGCTACTGCAGTAGCATTGTCAGATTGAACCCGAACTGGGTAGCCCTGTAACCTGTATGTCCAGGTTTTGAGGGCTAGATATACTGCCCGGATCTCTAGCACGTTGATGGGCAGGATCCCCTGAGTCTTGGCCCAGGTTCCCTGGGTAGAAGCCTCTTCGAATACTGCACCCCAGCCCGATAGGCTGGCATCCGTAGACACCACCTTCCAGGCTGCTGGGAGGAAGCACTTTCCCTTCCGTAAATTCTTGGCTTCTAGCCACCAATTGAAGCTGTGGCGTACTTGTGAGGACAGGCGCATGGGTATATCCAGAGCTTGGCTCTTCCTGTTCCAGGAGGCTAAAATATTGCCTTGAAGTAGTCTCGAATGAAACTGGGCATAAGGGACCGCCTCGAAGGAGGCTACCATCTTTCCCAATAGTCTCATGCAAAGGCGAATAGACGGCCTTTTGTTTGCTTTGACCTTGTGGATCAGGTCTTTCAGAGACTGTATCTTTGGCTCTGGCAGGTATACCCTGTTTTGGGCTGTATCTATGATCATGCCCAGGTACACTATCCTTCTTTGGGCCTGGAGAGAGGATTTTTGTAAGTTTATAATCCATCCTAAATGCTCCAGGTATCCTACTGTAGTGTCTACAGCGTGATCCAATCCCTCCTTTGACTGATCTATTAATAGTAGATCGTCTAGATAGGCTGTTACCGCAATGCCCCGTGTTCTCAGGTTTGCTAACAGAGGAGCTAGCACCTTTGTGAATACTCTGGGCGCGGTGGCTACACCAAATGGCAGGGCCACAAATTGAAAGTGGCGATCTTCTACCGCAAACCTTAGGAATCTTTGGTGAGCGGGGAGGATTGGTATGTGTAGATATGCGTCTTTGATATCTATGGACGCCATGAATTCTCCACCTTTTAAAGTAGCGACCACGGATCGAATCGTTTCCATTCGAAAATGGCGAACGTTCAGAAACCGGTTTAGAGATTTTAGATCCAGGATGGGTCTGACTTCTCCGTTTGGTTTTGGAATCACAAAGAGGTTTGAGTAAAAACCTGAACCTCGCTCCTTTTGGGGTACCTCTGTAACCACACCTTGAGCTATTAAGTGATTCAAAACCTTTGAAGAAGGATCCTCTTTTTTGTGGATCCTTGGAGAGTCTTGAACTTCGGAATTGAGAAGATGGGATCTCTCAAAATTCCAGTTTGTACCCTGAGGATATTGTGGATACCACCCATTTGTCCTGGGTTTCTGTCCGCCAAGTCGCTGAGAACTGGCGAAGCCTTCCCCCCACTCGGCCGAGCGGGGGCGCCCCTTCAATGAGAGGTTTTGGGGGCCTGCTCATTAGCTCTTGAACCCCACGGCTTCTTGTTCCTCTGAACCTGTTCTTTGGCTTTTGTGGGCGGCTGAAAAGGCCGTCGCCACTGGCTGGAGTCTGATTTCCCGGGAGCTGGGGAGAGAGTGCGTTTAAAACAAGGTCTCTTGTTTTTCTTTCTCTCAGGTAAAAGTGTCGTTTTACCACTTGATATCTTTTGGATATATCTTTCTAAATCTTCCCCAAAAAGGCGTTCGCCATGGAACGGGAAACTTGCCAACAATTTTTTGCATGGGGCTTCCGCTGACCAATGCTTAAGCCAAAGTACTCTGCGCATCTGTACCAGCTGGAGTGTAAGGCTTGATGCCTGTATGATAGAATCTCTCATGGCATCCACTGTGAAGCATAAGGCTTTAGGCAAATTCTCCCAATTTTTAGCCTGCTCTGAAGGCAGCTCCTTCAGCCCCTGCTTTACCTGTTGGCTGATGACCTGACACATACCGACTGCTGCTACTGCAGGTTGGATAATTGAGCCGGCCAAAAGGAAGGAGGATTTCAGTAGGGATTCCAACTTCTTCTCAGAAGGATCTTTAAACACTTGTACATTATCCACTGGACATGTCAGGTTTTTATTTACACAAGAAATAGCCGCATCTACCGCAGGCAGGCTCCATTTCTTTAAAAAAAATTCCCCCATAGGATAAAGAATGTTAAACCTTTTTGGAGGTGAGAAACGCTTATCTGGATGTTGCCAGTTTGCGTATATTAGATCCTCTAGTAACGGATGAACCGGGAAGGAGCATGCACCTTGCAGGGATCTTAATGACCCTAGGGAGGAGACAGGTAATTCCGTTACCTCCGCAGAGGGTAACTTAAATGCACTGCTCCTGCATAGCATTGTACCTGTGACCTTAAAATCTGGGATACCGAAAAAGGCTCATCCGATATCCCTGATCCGTCTGACTCCTCATCCTCTGCTGATGTAGCCTCCTCCTCCTCATCCTCCTCCCTCAGGTACTTCTGAAGGGAGGTCCAATACTGGAAGAGACCTGCTTCGCTTATTGTCCTTTTTAGAGGACTTAGCGATTAAGGTAGCAATTTTTTCCTCCAGATTATTTAGGGCAGCTGATAAAGTGTCCTCAGTGACATATACAGGCCCAGGCTTCACTGGGGAAGCTGCCATACCTGACAGAGGTAATGGCTCATCCTGTACAGGTGCATTTGGCAACACAGGAGAGGAAGGTACCGAGTCAGCACAGCTAGAGCCTCCTGTCTCAGGCGGCGGTGCTTTCTTTCTCTTTTTGTCCGCATTACTTCCCCTGGAAGGCTTACTGTTTAGACAAAATACAAGGTACCTAAATGCATATACTACCGTGTTCAGTTTAGCAAATACATTACGTATGCAACTTTTAACACATAACTATGCATAACATGGATGTCTTCTAGGAAGTACCCAGTCCAACCACATGGAGTCTTACGTCCCTGTATAGCTGCTGTGTTTCTCTGCCAGGAACAAGAGAACTAACGAGCTTGCTTGCTGCTGCAGTGCTTCTCACACTGACAGTCTTTTAAATTTGGCGCCGTTTCTGAGCCTGCGCGCGCCACGTGCCCGCGCACGTCTTCGGCCCCCCTCCGATAAAGCGCGCTCCTGCGCGTGCGCGGCCTTTACTGCTATGGTGGTGGCCATAGTGAGAGAGGACTCTCATCAGCCCCTGTTCCCACTTACCTGCATCTGCAGGTGTCTGTGTCGGCCACCGAAAGGAGGAGCGGGGTGCCCAAGCAAGCTCAGCAGCGGAGGTGACGAGCAGTGTACTTCGCCGAAGCCGACACTGAACAGAGTGAGGTGAGTATACTCAGCTCTTTACTCCCCCCAGTGGTGGAAAAAAAGAAGACATCCACTTCTTGAAAAAAGGTCCCAACCTAGTTATGGACCTTCTAATCTTACCTTATCCACGCCGCAGGTTTTTCTGCTGAAAGTTTTCAGACAGATACCAAACTTCACCCTTCACGGTGGGCTATGTGTGCCAACCTTCAGGGATATGGGTTCCTATTTAAAGGATACCTCTCCCCTGGGCCTTGTACAAGACTCTTACCAGGACTTTATAGCGAAATAGCGAAAGTGCTGGATCTTAGAGCTCAGTCCTCCGAAGAGAGACATTACAGGCGACGCCTCATGGATGAGGCCCGGATCCCATCCAGATTCAGCTTAACTTGTAGGCGTCTTGGATGGATCCGAAAGCATAGCTCTTTTACCCCCAGAGGGTCTCTTTGGTAGAGCTTTCCTTTAGCACCTCCTAACGCGTCCAACACCTTTCGACACTGGCGAAAAAACTGAGGTACTTCCCTGATGGGAGGGGTTATATGGAGGGGAACTGTCTTCCATTGGTTGTGCCAGTGTCCAATCACCGCTGGTGACCCTTAACCCATTATGTAATGACTAGCTCTGTGTCCCGTGGTGTACGATAAAGAAAATAGGGTCTACAGAATATATCCTAATGAAAATTATAAGGACTTAAATGAGATAGAAAGTAAATAAATCCTTGTACTAATATATTCAAGACTGTAGTTGAAAGAAATATTTAACATATTAATTATAAATTGATCTGTATCTTCGGAAAAAGTAATGTAGAGTAATACTGTAGCTTCAATATGGTGCGTTATGAAGTAAGAATAATAGAGAAAAGAAAAGAGAAAAAGAAGTAAAGATATCAAAATAAAATAGGGTAAAATAAAATTAGATAGATAATATAAAATAAAATAGATGGAATAGAATAGTAGGAAACCAGGGGGGGGGGAGTGTAGGAGTCCACCTGAATGGCCTGAATGAATCGGTCCGCGGCTTGAGGGTTTAAGTAAAACACAGTGTTCACTATATTGAGCAGGGTAGCTCCCAAGCTTCAGAAATTTGGTTTAGTAGCTAGTTTAACCGATTGAGTCCTCCGGCTACCATGGCATGAGAATCGAGTTGTCACTAATAGAAGGTAGGTGAAATTTAATCCAAGGATCCCAGATCTTTTCAAAGATTGGAATTTGATTTCTTTCTATAGCTAACATTTTGGCGTGAGACAAAGTCATTTACTCTATTTATGGTCTCGGATATCTCCAATTTAGGGGTCCTCCATGCCTTTGCTATTGTTTGCTTTGATGCTGTAAGAAATTGAATGAGGCGTTTGAATTGTTTATGTGTAATGAGATCAGGTTTTAGATTGAGCAAGGCTGTGGCTGGGTCTGGTTGCACAGTGAAACCAAATATCTTGGAGGCAGTTTCAAATATCTGTTCCCAAAATAATTGCACCAACGGGCAGGACCACCAAATGTGTAAGTGGGTGCCCAGATCTGGGGCAACCCCGAAAGCATAGGCCTGTTTGGTTTGGTGTGAATTTGGCCAATCTGGAGGGAACGGGGTACCAACGAGACAAAACTTTGTAATTGGTTTCAACCGCCAGGATATTTGGTGAAGAAGATTTTGTTACAGACCATATTTTGGACCAATCATTCATATCGAATGTTCTCTTCAGGTCCTCCTCCCATTTACGTGCATAAGGTGGTTTATCTAAACCGGGATAAGTGGAAATGTGGGAGTATATAGAAGATATAATGCCTCTTAAGTGAGGATCTTTCATGCATGTAGATTCAAAAATCGTAAGTTGGGTTAAGGAGACATCTGTATTTAGCAAAGGTGCGTAAAAGTTTTTAATTTGGAGGTATCTGAAAAGTTCAGAGTTCGGTAGGTTGTAGGTGTCACAGAGTATAGGAAATGTATGGAAGGATGAAGGAGAAGTTAAAGGAGCACTAAAGCTTCCCTTTTTTTTACTTAAAAATAACAAACATGTTATACTTACCTCCACTGTGCAGCTCGTTTTGCACACAGTGGCCCCGATCCTGGTCTTCTGGGGTCCCTCGGCGGCTGTCTTGGCTCCTCCCCGCAAGGACTCCACACCTTAATGCGAGTGAGCTCGCATGGTGTGGAGTGATTGCGGACGCGCTCCCGTGATACAGCAGCGGCCATAGCCGCCGACTGTATCACTCGGCCCCGCCCCCCGCGCGCCGCATCATTGGATGTGATTGACAGCAGCGCCAGCCAATGGCTGCGCTGCTTTCAATCCATCCAGTGTAGCCAATCGGCGGCCAGGCTGAAAAACGAAGAGGATGACGGGGACAAGCATGGGACTTTCGAGGGGCCAGGTAAGAAAAACGGGGGCTCGGGGGGGGCGGTATTGTCGAATGTTTTTTCACCTTAATGCATAGGATGCATTAAGGTGAAAAAACATGTAACTTTACTACTCCTTTAAGTTACTAAGCCAAGTAATATTTAATGAATTCCAGACCTTAAATGATTTAGGAGAGACCCATGCTGGGTAGAAAGCAGGGTTTTTCAGGAATGACAAGAGAGGATTGTGAGAAGATTGTAACTGATGTTTAACTCTTAAGTTTGTCCCATATAGATAAAAAGTATTTAGTAATGGGGTTACGTAGGCTATGCGTTTTTCATTCATAAAACTGCATTGTAAAGCTATGGAAGTGATTGTGATGCTACACCATATGCAAAACATTGGGCACAGAGAAGCCTGGAGGAAGCTTAATGCCAGTTAGGGATGAGCTCAGGCGTGTTCGCATTGAACACGTACAGAGCCCGCCAAGGAAGTCGGCACCGTCGGAACCGCGCTGCGCTAATCACAGGCAGGGAGACATTTCCCAATCTCTGCAGCCGAGCACCGGGACAATGTCTCCCTGCCTGTGATTAGCGCAGCGCGGTTCCGACAGTGCCGACTTCCTTGGCGGGCTCTGTACGTGTTCAATGCGAACACGCCTGAGCTCATCCCTAATGCCAGTATTTTTATACCATTTTAAACACCACTGTTCTGTAAGCAAACGTCATTTAGAGAACCCAATTACAGCCATCATACCACCCCCCTAATATAGTTATCTTGCCTGTTATTGGATTGGTATATATTGATTCCTGACAGATTTACTTTAAAGTGTATCTGTAGGCAAACCTGCTGAAGAGACTTTGAAATAATTTTAAGGTTCTGAGGGAACCCCTGCTAAAAAAAAAAAAAAATCTACCCACAGCTCATGGTACATTAGCATGATCTATAAGATGAAGAAGTTTAAAATAAAGAAAAAGTAATGTGGTGTATTCAGCACATTTAACATTCAGATTTCTGGTTAGTGTAGAAGTGACTCCTTACATTGGTGGGTAGTGGAAATTGTCCCATTTCGTTGATGTTCGATATGGGTGCGAGATCAATGTACCATTGTTCACTGCTCTAGGAACCCCTGGAAACCTCAGAAGGCACCCTGGTTGAGAAATACTGGGTTGGACATTGATGTTTTTATTGCTGTGTGGGAGAGACTTGGGGAAACTGCACTATTAATATTATTCACCACTGTGATTGAAATAGAATGAGGAGAAATCCAGAATTTTGGAGTTGTACCCAATAGAAGAGGTAAGAGGAAATCTTCTACTGGGGACAGCTGTCTGAGATAGGAACTCCTCACACTTTGGGAGAGTTTTTCGAATTCTTCGTTGCATGTCTGTGACAAGAAGTGAAGTTAAATTCCCCAATGATACAAAGAGCAGAAAATATAACCTAGCGGCGGTTTTAAAAAAAGTTTTTGACAATACATACATTTAAAGTGTTACTAAACCCAGGACCCTGCATTCACTATATCTGGTCTCCCACAGTACACTGAACATGGAAATGCAATAGATTTAGTAAATATAAACTGCTAAAAACGTTCTCATCGGCAGTTAGAGCAGTCTTGTGACTTCTGTCAGTGTCTGGTTAAAGCTTGTAGGAGTTTTCATTCTCCTCTGACTGTCCTTTGAGGCTGCATGACCCCTGATCCTCTGTCTGGACAGTGCTGATTGGCCCTGTGATGATCACATGCACCCTACCCACCCCCCCCAAAAAAAGTGCCCACAAGGCAGATGGATTGGGGACAGTAAAAGACAGAAAGTATCCGAGAAGACCAGGTTAAACAGACTTTTTACACAATGCAGAGGATTAACCCCTCAAGGTTCCACAGTGAGTATGACAAACATGCTTTACTGCATATACATACCGTATATACTTGAGTATAAGCCGAGTTTTTCAGCCCTTTTTTTAGGGCTGAAAGTATACCCCTCGGCTTATACTCGAGCCAGTACCTCAAAATCGTGAAATTCCGCGGCCGGCGTCTATTGTTCAAATCTCGCGCCGTTCTCCCTGTCCCTTCGGCGATAGGCGTTTCCAGAAAACACTGTGATGAGTGTTTGCGCCTATCACGGAGGTCCTCTTGTCCGACGTCCGTGATTGGCCGAGCACTGAACACAGTGCCTGCTGGGAAATGGAGTCGGCGAATGAGAGGACCTCCGTGATAGGCGCAAACACTCAACACAGTGTTTGCTGGAAACGCCTATCACGGAAGGGACAGGGAGAACGGCGCGAGATTTGAACAATGGACGCCACCGCGGAATTACAAGATTTTGAGGTACTGACTCGGGCACAGGGAGGCGGAATCGACACAGTAAGGGGGCACAGTGAGGTGACAGTGGGCAGTGCGATGGCAATGGGCACAGTAAGGGGGCACAGTGAGACGACAATGGGCACAGTGAGGTGACAATGGGCACAGTGAGGTGACAATGGGCAGTGAGGTGGCAGAATGAGATGCCAATGGGCACAGTAAGGTTGGGCAATGGGCACATCCCCCCCCTCGGCTTATACTCGAATCAATACATTTTCCCAGTTTTTTTGGTAAAGGTAGGTACCTCGGCTTATACTCGAGTCGACTTATACTCGAGTATATACGGTACTAATTTTACTGTTGTGGGTTTAGTAACACTTTAGGCAGGGCTCGACAATCCCCGGGCGCCAGGTCGCAAATGCGACTAGAATTAGTGACCTGGCGCCTGGGGCAGCACAGCTGAGTTTACCTGCATCTCCGTGCGCCCCCCCTCCACGATCGCGTGATCTCGTCGGCCCGCGCCGGCCGTTAATTTAGGGCGCGGCTTTGCGGCCTTCTGCAGGCATAGGCTTCATTCTGTACTCTGGTGCCATCTTGTGGTGGTCGTTTGTATGACAAGTCAACCAGCAATGCTTGCCTGTTTCACTGCCCGCCCATCTCCTTCCCTTTACTTAGAAGATAACCCCCAAACATTATATATATATATATATATATATTTTATTCTAACACCCTAGAGAATAAAATGGCGGTCGTTGCAATACTTTGTCACACCGTATTTGCGCAGCGGTCTTACAAGCGCACTTTTTTGAGGAAAAAAATACACGTTTTTAAATTAAAAAATAGGACAACAGTAAAGTTAGCCGAATTTTTTTTTATATTGTGAAAGATAATGTTACGCCGAGTAAATATGATACCAAACATGTCACGCTTCAAAATTGCGTCCGCTCGTGGAATGGTGACAAACTTTTACCCTTTAAAATCTCCATAAGCGACATTTAAAAAATTCTACAGGTTGCATGTTTTGAGTTACAGAGGATGTCTAGGGCTAGAATTATTGCTCTCACTCTACCAATCGCGGCGATACCTCACATGTGTGATTTAAACACTGCTTTCATATGCGGGCGCTACTCGTGTATGCGTTCGCTTCTGCACGCATTGGTCGTTAAAAAAAAACCTGGCTCCTAGATTCCAAGCAAATTTGTCAAGCCCTGACTTTAGGTATATATTAATAAAGAACAGAAAGTAATTCTTTACAACAGATATGTGGAAATGTTCTACTACCAGAAATTTTCAGACATTATTTGCTCATATATGGCTCCCATACATGCAATTACATGACTTAAAAGAATGGATCCATCAACGTGGGAGGGAATGTACAACATGACCTACCACATCGGCCACCTGTGTGCCTCTCACAGAGGCAGGGTCAATGAAATTTGATAGGCATACTTGAAATTACACCTCAAAACACATTCTGCTACTTCTCCCAAGTATGGCGATACCAAATGTGAGACTTTTTCACAGCCTAGCCACAGAGAGGTCCAAAATCCAAGGAGCCCCTTAAAGTGGTTGTAACCCCTTATATATGCCCAGTGAAGTGACTAGCATCAGATGATACTCAGATTAAACAAATCCCCTTACATAGGTTTTACCTATTTATCTGTGGTCATTTGTCCTATACAGCCATCTACTATGCACTTTTATTTCCAAGATCTCTCTGCTCTGAAAAGCAGGGTGCAAGAATCTCAGTTCTCTGTCTGTTGTTTTTCAACAGAACAAGCTTTCCTTCAAATATAGCAGTTAGCCCCCGTTCACAACGAATCCAACTTTGAAATTGTATGACTTCACTTGAAAGCGCACAATTTCAAAGCCGCATGTCAGTGCAACTTCTGATGCAACTTGGCTGACATCTGTGCGACTTCTTGCACAAATGTCTATGTAAGTTGCACCTGAAATCCTAAAAAATAGTGCAGGAACATTTTTTTCGAATTGGTGTGGCACCTCAACGTCTGCGTCGCATAGATTTTTTTAACTGTTCCATTGCCGACAATAGGGTGCGACTTTTCATGCAATTTGAACCTGTCAAATCTCATAAAAAGTTGCACCGGTGTAAACGGGGTCTTTGAGTGTTGAGACAAACCATTTGCCACTGACAGAGGTGCTTACAATGATCAGCCTTTATGTATAACCTTTATCCCAAAAGCAAAAAATAAATAAAAATCTAATATGCATTTAAATCTGCTAGTACATTTAACACTCCGTTCGTCGATCCCATCACCCGGACTGACAATGCTGCTGTCCAATGGTGCCCCTGTGCTTCTTCCAGAGCATAGGCACTCTAATATAGGTGGTGTTACTGGCCAGATCACCAGGTGAAAACATAAGGAAAATACCTAAAAAATAAAACAAATGCAGGTACTACATTTAACCACTTCAGCTCCGGAAGGTTTACCCCCTTCCTGACCAGGCCATTTTTTGGGGATCTGGCACTGAGTTGCTTTAACTGACAATTGTGCCGTTGTGCAACACTGTACCCAAATAAAATTTAAGATCTTTTTTTCCCCGCAAATAGAGCTTTCTTTTGGTGGTATTCTGCAGTTTTTATTTTCTGTGCTATAAACAAAAAAAGAGTGACAATTTTGAGAAAAAAAAAAAATATTTCTTACTTTCAGCTCAAAAACACATCCAATAAATAAAATGTATTCTGCTACATATTTTTGGTTAAAAAAAATCCCAATAAGTGTATATTGATTGGTTTGCGCAAAAGTTATAACATCTACAAACTACGGGATATTTTTATTAATTTTTGTTACTAGTAATGGCAGCGATCAGCAACTTATAGCAGGACTGTGATATTGTGGTGGACAAATTGGACACCTGACACTTTTTTGGGGACCAGTGACATTATTACAGTGATCAGTGCTAAAATCGCCACACAACGATGCAGCGATCTTTCACAGAAGTGGGAGCGGATACCCGCAAAAGGTGCCAAATGTGGCAGCGGAGGGGGTGCAAACAAGCTGAGCTTCCACTTTTGGGTGGAACTCCGCTTTAACAGAAATGCTGTAAGCTGGCTTCATGGTGTTTTGTGCGTGAAAAACTGCAACTGGTGTAGATCAGGTTACTGTTGTAATGGCTCTCTCTCCTCTCACAGACAATATCTGCACCATGCAGCTTTTGTTTACATTAAGTAATCGCTGTGATTGAAGACAGCGATCACATAGTACAGGGCCAAATTCATTGGTCCTGTACCCAGTCATGTGGTCTGCTGTGTCCGAGGTTTGCCCGTGCATGCTCTAGGATTAATTTGGGTACAGTGTTGAATGACTGAGTAATAGCCACTCAAAGTGTGACAGCTCTAACAACTTTAAAAGGGCCTGGACGAGCGAGAAACAGTCCTGTCTTCAAATGGTTAATGTGTTTGTTAACTCAACATTTCATATTCCCGATATGTGCCTGCTGTAGCATGTGCTTTTATGAAAATGTTTCCTGTTCTCTTTGTATTGCTTCCTTTGTGTGAAATCCCTGATGATCCTACAGTCATTCTGCAATCCTATTATAAACTGACCACACTTAAGCTGGGTACATACGGGCCAAATGTATGGAGACCACGGCCGGTTAAAAAACAAAAACAAAAAAACAAACAGCCGACATTTGGCCTGTGTGTATGGCGGTTTGTCAGATAATCCTTTTGGTCAGCTTCTGTCAAGACGAGCATGCTGGAAAACCAGCATCTGACTGCCTCCAGATCAGCGCTCTCAGCCAATGGCAGCATGTTGGAAAACCAGCATCTGACCGACTCCCGATCAGCGCTCTCAGCCAATGGCAGAGAGCACCGATGGGAGTGTTCTGGCAGGGGGAGCCACAACAGCTTAGCGGGGGAGATCGCTGAACTAACCTCGTAGTTTTTTTGTTTTTTTTTTGTTCAACCCACATTGTTGAATGAAAAAAAAAAATTATTAGTGTGTACCCAGCTTAAGCAGGAGAACACACCGTGGTCAGTTGTTTAACTGTGCTGGGAAATCAGTCTGCTCTTCCCCAATAATCAGACTTATCCTGACATGCCCTCCCCCCTGCACAGCCTTTCACTGGGATGATCAGTGTCCTGCTGCTTCTCCTCCCCCTTATGCAGCTGAGAGCGTAAATATTATCACTTTTTTTTTTTATATCTATACACACGTTTTGCCTTTACCATATATACTCAAGTTTAAGCCGAGTTTTTCAGCACATTTTTTTGTGCTGAAAATGCCCTCCTCGGCTTATACTCGAGTCACTTTTTGCGCCTGATCTCCCGGAATTTGGGGACCCGATACCAGCCGGCCGTAGGTCCCCTGGACCCCAAAATTGGCACACATGTAGCCTCACTCTTCCTCTACAATTGTGTAAAGGTTGTTGTCCGGGGGACCTACAGCCGGGGAGCAGCCATTTTTTAAATCCGGGCACCCCTTCCATAGACTCCCATGTTAAACGTCAGTCTAGTCATGAACACAGTGAGGCATGGACACAGTGAGGCAAAGTGAGGCACATGAGGCATGCAGATGGACACCCTAGGCTTATACTCGAGTCAATACGTTTTCCCAGTTTTTTGTGGTAAAATTAGGTGCCTCGGCTTATATTCAGGACGGCTTATACTTGAGTATATACGGTAATTTCTATTTTAAACTGAATGAGTGGTTTTACAAGGTGATTGTTTACAATCACTTTAAGCAAAACCTTAACCTGCTTAGCAGCCATTAAAGGACTTCCCAGTGTACATGTGCCCAAACACAGAACTACACAGCTAAAAGAAGCTATTCTGCAAGCAGTAAACAAGACACACTAGATAAACTGTCATCTCATCTCTCTCTAACACTGATGACATTTCCTCAAGTAACACAGACATTTGAATAAATATTATTTAGAGCAAATGGCAGGCTGGAATTATTTTCTAGCATTCTACTGAATTACAGATAGGCAGAAGACAACATTTAAATAGCTTGAACAATGGAAACTTTCCATAGTGATGAGCAATAACTGTTGAAAGCTTGGAAAAGCTTATTAAATAAACATTGATTTCCTGATCTGCCAACCACTATTTAATGGTTGAATGAAGGATAAAAACCCACTTTGCTGAAATTCTGGTGGACAAAAACACACCCTGCTGCTTGCAGTCATTATTTCATTATTAGCCATGTGAATGCACAAGTTTATGGCGTTTTCTGTAAATCAGCCAGCACACAAGCAATGATGCTGTCCCCTGCGGCTTGTGTTATGCAAAGGACAAATATAATTTAAGTGCACTGATAGGTGAAAAGATCGGATTAGGAAAAAAGATTGTAAAATGTTGTTTATTTTTGTGACTTTTAATGGCTTCTGTATGGAAGTCCTAGAAAAATAACTTTATCACTTATTTCTAAAAAATAATATAATAAATATATATATATATATATATATATATATATATCATTTAGAAATGAATTTAAACTCAAAACATATTGAAACCTATACTAATCCAGGGGCATATACACAGGGAGGTGTCACTTCTGAAGGTCCTTAAAAACCTAAGTCTTTAAGCGAAGTTACAAGGAGGCGACTCTAGCTAAACCTTTTAATCTTTTGTTTCAAATTGAGTATAAAGCGTCCTGGAAAACGATAAAACTAACAGGGGTTTTAATGTGTCCTCACTCTATCCAAAAAATAAAGAGTTGGATGGACATACCCTCCTTTACCTTGACAAATTCCTCTTTGCATCTGCCTTTTCCAAGCACTGAAACCTCGGCTATGTTTACTTGTGGTCATTGCAGCACATGTGAATAGAACAAGACTTTAGATGACTCACATATGCAGATGTATTAGCCTTGATATTGTGTTTTTTAGGTAAGCATACCCATTAGCTGCTATTTGTTTTTTGATCACTGCTTCTTTAAAGCCGTATTAAACAAAAAAAAACATTTATTCAATTGCGGCTCACAAATTTTTAGATGCGGCACCTACATTAGTGTTCTTTTTTCTTTTTTTTCCCCCTTTAAAAAGTGATAGTAAACCGCAGTGAATAAAAAAAAAAAAAAAACCTGCAAGGCAATGTCATAATATGCTAGTATGCGTTGCATACTAGCACATTATGAGAGACTTACCTTAGAAGGAAGCCCTCCAGTGCTGCGCTGTCACCGCTGAGAGGACTGACATCTTCCCCCAGTCTTCCATCCTGGCTTGCGTCCTCTGGCTACATGAGTAGCATGCACGTGGGAGCCGCCATTTATGGTACGGGCTCTGAAGGACCAGACACTGTATGCCTGTCCTTCAGAGCGCATGCGCCGAAAACGTCACTGGTTGCATGCACTCTAAATATCACCTAAACTGGGAAGATCAGTGTCCTGCTGCTTCTCCTCCCCCTTATGCAGCTGAGAGAGTAAATACTATCACTTTTTTTATATATCTATACACACGTTTTGCCTTTAATTTCTATTTTAAACTGAGTGAGTTGTTTTACAAGGTGATTGTTTACAATCACTTTAAGCAAAACCTTAACCTGCTTCCCCCAGTCCTCCATCCAGGCTTGCGTCCTCTGGCCTCATGAGTAGCATGCGCGTGGGAGCCGCCATTTATGGCACGGGCTCTGAAGGACCGGGCACTGTATGCTGGATCGCATGCGCCGGAAACGTCACTGGCTGCATGCACTCTAAATATCTCCTAAACTGTGCAAGTTTAGGAGATACTGACAGTAACTACAGGTCTTGCCTATAGGTGCAAGTGGTAGAATAGAGTTTACTACAGAGCTCACCCCCCCTATTCCTCATATGGCTCTGATCTTGAAGATCCTTTAATTTACCCTAGTGATCTGGCTAGTAAGTTTGTTCATTTTCAACTTACTTCAAAGTGAAACTTTAGCTAAAAAAAAAAAAAAATGGACAAACAGGATTTTGAATGCTGAAAGGGCATGCTTCGTCTCTTTTGCATTAAAGTTACCTGCCCGTCTGCCCTGTACAGAGAGCTATGCACACTAATATCACCCCAGCCAATGAAAGAAGTTGGAGACCTGGAAGCCAGCCAGCGGGGAGGATCCAAGGTGATGGATCCAAGGTGAGCATCGTTCCGCTTTAACAGACCAAGCTGCCCATACAAAGTAGCAGGGTTGGAACAAACCATTTAATACTGACAAGTGTGCTTACAATGGTCCACTTTTATACATTTATGTAAAAATCCCAAAAATTAAAATAATTGGTTATCTGTAACTGCTTATAAGGCCTCATGCACACTGGACGTTTTTACAGCGGCTGTTTTTGGCTTCAGACATTTTTTTCTGCAGCCAATAAACTCCGCAGCATGTTATCCTATGTGTCCATGCACACATAGGCTGTTATCAGCCGTTTTTGGCTGGGGTGTTTTCTGGATGGAAAAAGGCCCCCCAGAACTAGTGGGTTTTGAGAAGAGGTTTTCAGCTGTCTGTCAAAATGCTGCTGCTCCTGCATGAGCATTGGGGGTTGTTTTCTGCATCTAAATGCCCCTGTGTGCATGGATACATAGGCTAACGTGGAGAGGCTTTTAGAGGTCTATTTAGTTTTTGGAATGGGCAAAAATGGGGAGACCTGGGCAATGATATCAGTGACCATCTTGCAGCCACCTACACCCACTTCCTTGGGCATTAAAGCTTATTTTGATCCAACCATAGGTTCTCATACTCTCAAGATTGCGCTAGACCTCATCTCCCTTTCCCGAACCAAGGGCTGCTATTGCATCCTCTCCTGACACAGAGATACACCAGGATGTACCATGGATGGCTGATTGACACATCCACTAGCCCAGTTTTAGGAGTTTGGTGCTGTTGTACTGCCAAAAATACAGTGCACTATCAACTTCCTGTTCAAGCTTTTCTACACTGAAATGGCCAGCCACATTTTTTAGTCCGACTTGCTGCACTGCAGATCTCCTCATTACCCCCCCCCCCCCCTGTCTTATTGCTCAAAGTGATACTAATGTCTCATTTTTATTTTATTTTTTGTTAAAAATAACAAACATGTGATACTTACCGGATACTTCACTGGATTTGCACAGAGCAGCCCAGATCCTCCTCTTCTCGGGTCCCTCTTCTCCTAGCCCCTCCCTCCTGTTGAGTGCCCCCACAGCAGCCAGCTTGCTATGGGGGCACCCAAGCAGAGCCACAGCTCCCTGTGTCCAATCAGACATGGAGCCGCAGCCCAGCTCCATCCCCCCCTCTCTCCTCATGGGCTCACTAACTTTGATCAACAGCAGCGAGAGCCAATGGTGCTTTGCTGCTGTCTCAGCCAATGAGCAGGGAGATTCCCGGACAGCCGAGTCTCTCATACATCGCTGGATCGAGATGGGGCTCAGGTAAGTATTAGGGGGGCTGCTTTACACAGAAGGCTTAAAAAAAATTAAAAATTAACTTTTGCCTTTACAACCACTTTAAAGCATATATTGATTTATTTGCTGGCAAAACAATGTTGCTGCCTTGACTCACAAGAGCCTGCCCAAACTATGTGTGTAGGGGAAGGGTTTTTGGGGGCATGGCTATGTCAATAGAGACTGATGTCCCAGCAGCTGCTCCTGCAGGAATTTTACAGGCCTGGTGGTAATGTCACATGTCACATTTTTGCAGGGAAAAATATGTGCATTTATTAATCTTTTCCAAAAGACCCTAGAAAGCATTGCACCCATGAGCAGTGGATTAGGGGAGCAATACCAGACTCCTGCAGACAAGCTCTGTACCTTTATGCAGGCTGACTGCTTATAAGCTGCAGGGCTTGTGAATAAACTATGAGGCAGCTCATTAGCGCCCTTGCTGTCCATTCAGAACTACAAGTCTTCGACCGCAATGGCTGATGGTAGTTGGAGTTCAAGCACTCACAAGAAACTGTGAATGAATGAATGATGTGGCAGCTATGTGGGCAGAGCCCAGAGCAGCCGTATAATTTTCAAATAGTGCCGGCGGGTGCGGGGAGAAGATCCCCCACTCGCTGTCACAGAGTCGTGGAGAGGCTATGTAACATGTTCCAAAAAGTGAACTTATCCTTTAAAGGAGTTGTAAAGGCAGAATGTTTTTTATCTTAATGTATTCTATGCACTAAGATAAAAAATCTGTGTGTAGCAGCCCCCCCAGCACCCCCCTAATTACCTACCTGGGTCCCTTCTTTCTCAAGCAATATCCACGATCCCCTCAGCCATCCAGGACACTCCTGATTGGCTGAGAGAGAGCAGCGGCGCCATTGGCTCCCACGGCTATTAAAGTCAGTCAGCCAACCAGGGAAGAGAGGGGTGGGGCCATGTTGGGGCTCCGTGTCTGAATTAATACACGCAGACCTGACTCAGCTTGAGTGCTCCCTGTAGCAAGCTGCTGGCTGAGGGGCACTCAAAGGAGGTATGGGCTAGGAGCAGCGAAGAGAGACCAGAGAAGAGAAGGATCCGGCTGCTCTGTGCAAAACCAAATGAACAGAGAAGGTACCGTATATACTCAAGTATAAGCCGACCCGAATATAAGCGGAGGCACCTAATTTTACCACAAAAAAACTGGGAAAACGTATTGACTCGAGTATAAGCCTAGGGTGTCCATGTGCATGCCTCGCTGTGTCCATGTGCATGCCTCACTGTGCCCATGACTAGACTGACGTTTAACATGGGAGTCTATGGAAGAGGTGCCCAGCTTTGAAAAATCAGTGCTGCCCGGCCGTAGGTTCCCCTAGACCAGTGTTTCTCAACTCCAGTCCTCACGGCGCACCAACAGGTCATGTTTTCAGGATTTCCATTATTTTGTACAGGTGACGTGATCTGTTTCACTGCCTTAGTAATTACCACAGCTGTTTTATCTGAGGGAAATCCTGAAAACATGACCTGTTGGGGCGCCTTGAGGACTGGAGTTGAGAAACACTGCCCTAGACAACAAACTTTGCACACTTGTAGAGGAGAAATGGGGCTATATGTGTGGCAAGTTTCGGGTCCAGGGGACCTACGACCGGCCGGTACCGGGTCCCCAAACTCACCGGAGAAATTACAGTTTAACATGGGAGCCTATGGAAGGGGTGCCTGGCTTTGACAAAAAAATCGGTGCTCCCCGGCCGTAGGTCCCCGGACAACAAACTTTGAACACTTGTAGGAGAGGACCTACGGCCGTCTGGTACTGGGTCCCCAAAGTCCGGGAGATCAGGCGCAAAAAGCTGACTCTAGTATAAGCCGAGGGGGGCATTTTCAGCACAAAAAAAGTGCTGAAAAACTTGGCTTATACTCGAGTATATACGGTAAGTATAACATGTTTGTTGCTTATGTAGTGGCCTAACCTTCTCTCTCTTCTTTAGTGGATACTTTGGCTTCGGTCTAGGGGTACCTTGAAGGGGAGAACGAGGTGCGCCATGGCCCATGTCCTCTAGATTGCAGCAGGTGAAGGCCAGCATCTAATTACACTCGGGCTGTGTATACGCTCAGAGCCAAGTCTGTTCTGCTGATAATCCCCTTTGCTCCCAGTAATTGGAGTACCACACACTGAAAAGGTCCAACACTTATTTATTCCATAACGGCAAACAAATAGTCCTTTGCGAGCAGACAGTTTGAGACCCATAGAACAGTTCAGTATTGGTGGGGAGTAAGACAAGGCACAATCCTCAAAGAAACTAAACCGTTGAGGTTTCACCAACGGTTGCTAAGCACAGTGGCTGTTAAATGGACTTTTTGGCTTCAGAGTCTCTTCCAGCGACTCTAGTGAACAGGAACTCAAGTTACCTTCGCTACGTTGCAGCCCCTGTCAGGGGGAAGACATCCCTCAAAGGGAGTTACCGGAGGCCCCGCCGTCACCGGATTAATGCTGTACCGGGCGATTCGGAAGGGTTACACTCCCCGGCCTCCTCGCCTCAGATACGGGTCCCAACACCTTAGGGCCCCTCAGACTCCTCCACCCTCGCGGAACCCAGTCGAAGTTACTGGGCCCCAGGCCTTGGTCATAGTACCTCACCCCAGGCTTAAGGTGCCTGGGATGGACTCCATCCCTCGCTCCGGCCAGGTCAAGGGCACCTGGGCCCGGAACTCCAGAACGCCAGCACCCAGGCCTAGGGTGCCTGGGTGCGGCCGCGTCCTCCAACTCTGAACCCCAAAGGTCAGGGCGTCTGCCCCTTTTATCTCCTCTCCCTTTGCGTCACAGCGGGTTCCCCGCCCCGCTGTACCGGTGCCAGGAAAGGACAAAAAGGAACAGTCTTGCGGTGCAGGTTCAACTCCGACCCAGGGCGACAACGCCACCTGCAGGCCACAGGGAACCTTGCACCACCAGAGTCCTCCAAGAACCACAAAAGGGACTCTCAGATTCCCTAACAATGAGTACATCAGGGTTAAATGACCCAGATGCTCCCCCCCCCAAATTTAAATACCCGCTACACTTAAAAAAAAAAGAGCCTTTACAATGACATTAATCAGGGGAAGATACATTAGGAAGCAATGGGCTGGACATGACCATTAGAGCCCATTCACACAGGGGCAACACGACTTCCAGCGCGATTTTATGAGGCAACTCAGACACGACTTGAGAATGAATCACAGCGCGACCTGGAGCTATTTACAAGGCAACTCCAAGTTGCCTGCAGGACAGGAGACATTCCAGTGGCCAATCAAACAAGAATCAGCTCTGTGGGAGGGAGGGGGGAGAGAGAGTTTTGCCTGATAAATGTATGTTTTCTTCCTGGAGAGTTGCTCCTATTAAGACAGTGAGAGGTGACTCCCATTGAAATGAATGGTTACAGGTCGCCTAGGAGTCGGATTGAAGTAGTACAGGGACCTTTTTTGAAGTCGGAGCGACTGCAGTAGTGTGCATAAGGACGGCTCCATTAACTCACATTGATTTCTTCAGCCAGCGCGACCTGGGGCGATTTGGAGTCGAATCCAAAGACGCCCCTGTGTGAATGGGCTCTTAAAATCTGAAAGGCTGCTGAGAATTATAGTATTTGGTATATAATCATGCACTGACTACCTTGTTTACAAAGCTCTAAAGTCTTCTTTTAAAAACACCTTGGTTATGGAACATTTCTTAAATCTAGCACACCCAGGCAAATAGTGCATCAACAAGATCAAGTCCTTATGTTCTGTCCATTATAAAGTTACCAGTACTTCAATCTATGTATCATTTGATGATTCTGCTGCACTATACATACTTGGCGAAAGTCGGTTGGATTTACTAAAACTGGAGAGCGAAAAATCTGATGCAGCTCTGCATAGAAACCACTCGGCTTCCAGGTTTTTGTTTTTTTTTTTGTCCAAGCTTAACTGAACAAGCTGAAGTTAGAAGCGGATTTGCTACCATGCACAGCTGCAAAAGATTTTGAGTGCTCCAATTTTAGTAAATCTCCCCCAAAGTGCATTATGCTGTAGTTCTAAAAACAATCAATTACTGCCATTTACAGATTTATGATCACGAACAGACATTCTAAACGATTCTCTGTGAGCAGGATCTTCAGACACTTGAAAGTCAGATGATTGCACTAGTTCGCCAAGCACTGTTTTCCTTCTTTTTCTTTCATCATTTGGGTAAGCTAGATAAGACGAAAAAATTGTACACCGATATATTCACTCTCAATTTCCTCTCATATAATGAATCCAAATTGGTTGTCATAACATAATGTTCTTTTTTATTTCCAACAGACTGTGTTCAATTAGCTTCTAAAACATTGTCGCAAATTTTATATCTTCCTCAAAGATTAAAATAGAATGCAATATGCCAGAATGCATAATAGAAGCCCCAGGCAGCCCCACAATCAGATTAGCCTACAAAAGCATATTAAATTAATTGTTGGATATATGCAGAGCTGGAAAGGGGATACAGTCAGCTCTTCCACATTCCTACGTTAGAAACCATGTAACATGATACCATTCATATGTAACTGAATAGTAATTCAATATTTGTTGGTATTATCTTTTCATTTTAACAAAGAGGAAATTGGAAAAAAAAATAAAAATTATTTGAAATGGGTTCTATCTAGGATCTCCCAAAGAGCCCCAACCTCTATTTCAATTTGTTACTTCAAAAGCTATACATCTCTCTGTACATTTTGTCATACTACAATACAGAGTCTCACATATTCTTTGATGGACTGAAACATTATAGAAATGAAATTAGCACTGCAACATACATCATTCCATTTCATTTTGAAGCAGATAGCCTGTTCTTTACATCATGCGAAAAAATATCAAACTGAATGTAATATATACCTAGCAAAGCCATTTTCATGTTTTACTTAAATGTACGTTTTCCCCGGAAAGTGCGTTCACAGAAACACTACATTTTATAGCAGATCATACGAGATTTGTTTAAGAAATGTTGAAATACAGATAATGAAATATCTACTGTATACTGCTCTACCCCAATTCATTTTGAGAAATAGAACTGCAAGTCAATTTATCAGTTGGTTACCAAACATGAATGGGTCTGTAATTCTACCTTGAAACCAGTATTTAGCACAGTAATAAAAAAATTTAAAAAAGTGGAATTTTCTTAAAAAGTGTCAATGTCAAGCCAAAACAATATTTTTTTTTTAGATAGGTTAGAACTTCAGGTTTTTACTGCCATCTGGGGCTCAATTAGAGAGAAGTACCCTCAGTTGTACCAGACAGAAAAAGAAAAAAAAAAAAACCACACAGGATTTTTACTTACAAAAAAATTATTTCCTTTTCATCTGCATTTAGGGTGGAACATATAACATGTTCCAGCTCCTGCAGCCTCTCCCCCCCCCCCCCCCCCAATCCCTCAGTGCG
Source organism: Rana muscosa (assembly GCA_029206835.1). Lineage (NCBI taxonomy): Eukaryota > Metazoa > Chordata > Amphibia > Anura > Ranidae > Rana > Rana muscosa. The sequence goes on along the minus strand of CM055117.1, from coordinate 804,409,707 downwards.
ACAACATGCAGGGGATCTTCTCCCCACACCCACTGTCACAATTTAAAAAACAGTCAAGCCGTGTAGGACTCCGCCCACACGGCTGTGTGCTTTATTCAGTTTCCTGGGAATGATTAGATTACAACTATAATGCAGCGTACACACGGCCGTTTTTAATGTCATTGAAAAAAACGAAGTTTTTCTCGACGTGATTTTTCGTGTTTCCTCTCAAGCCTGCCTTGCCTACACACTATCGTGAAAAATAAATGCTCGAGCAAAGCGCGGTGACGTACAACACGTATGACGGCACTATAAAGGGGCAGTTCTATATGGATGGCGCCACCCTTTGGGCTGCTTTTGCTGATCCTCGTATTAGTAAAGTTTGGTGAGAGACGATTCGCGCTTTTCAGCCTCATGCTCTTCAGTCCGTTACAGCGTGACGAATGCGCTCTCCATTACGAACGTTAGTTTTACCAGTAGGAGCGCTCCCGTCTCATACTTGATTCTGAGCATGCGCATTTTTTTCCCCCTCGTAAAAGCATACACACTACCGTTTTTCACAAAGTTAAAAAGAACGACGTGAAAAACGACGTGAAAAATTAGAGCATGTTCCAAATTTTTAATGGCCATTTTTCACGTCGTGAAAAATGCTCTGACGCCTACACACGATCGTTTTTAATGCCCAATTTAAAAAATGGCATTTTTCACGCCATGAAAAAACGGTCGTGTGCACGCGGCATAAGCCTTGTGCACACGATCGGATTTTCCGACGGGAATGGTGTGTTGACAGACGGTCTGTTGTCAGATTTTCCGATCGTGTGTACAAAAGTCCAAAGTACAAACTTGCATGCTCGGAATCAATGCTCACCAACATGACATTATCAGAAGGTGCCCAAAGGGTGGCGCTCAAGTGCTGAAAAACCACATAGTACGTCACTACGTTCATGTTTGTTGGCCGACAATTGTGTGACATTTATATGCAAGAAAAAATCCAGGCACACGCCCTTCGGACAGACGCTTTGTCTGCGGAAAATCCGATTGTGTGTACGAGGCTTTAGTGATCTATTGCGGCGGACGACTTGTAGTTTTAAATGAACTGCAAGGGCGCTGATAAGCTTGTAGGTCATTCACAAGCCCTGCAGGTTTGTAACTGACAGCTCATATGAAGGTATAGGCTGAAAGCTGCAGGGCTTGTCTGCAGAAGCCTTACATTCTACCCATGATCCACTGATGACAGGTGCAATGCCTGTGGACAATGGCAATTCATAGGTTGACCATAGGTTGTTTAGATATGCAATAATATCCGCGGTTAAATGGACGGTCCCGGCTGCTGCCCCCCTCTCAAGTGTCCTATACTAGGAAGGAACTGATAAAAAGTGAAAAATGAAAATTAGGGGTTTTGGCGCTGCATTCTCTATAAGCGTAGAACAGCAATCTATAAAAGAGTGTGAGAAAACTCCTGAAGTGTAATGTGCTCTCCCACACTAACACAATAAATAATAAGATGGTGATAAGTGAAGTAATAATAAATGTTCCAATAAAAAGAAAGTAGCAAAAACTCAAACAATTTGTACCTCCGGCCTCCGAAGAGCGACCAACCAATTGATCGCCTATCACGGGCCGCAACCCTAAGACACTGTTGAAGGAAACCTCCACTTATCCACTCAAGTGAACCAATGCCTATTGCCAGGCAGCTTGAGAACCTATGTGATAAAAATAAATCTTAATCCTAAATAATATAGTCCCTAACCACTGTGTGAGCTCCTTAGGAGAAGACAGAGTGGTGGGAAAAGTGTAGAATTAAGGTTATAAACAGTTGTGATAACCCAATGCGAATAGTCGCCAATGAGCAGACTATATGACAGACAATAAGTAAATGGCCCTAGCGGGCAGTGCATTAACCATATATTTAAAGTTCCTAGTGTCCAAGTTCATATGTATCCTCGATGGACAAAAAAAACCCACTCCGCAATAGGGGGCAGTGTGGGCACAGCACAGAGTGGCTCCTCTCTCCAAGCCACTTAAATGAATGTTAGTCTATGCCGTCAGTCCCAATTCTTAATCAGTCAAACAATAATGGACGTTAGTATTACAGCTGGCAGTTCCAACAGAAATTAGGTGACTTTAGTGAGCATCCTGGCTGGACGGTCATCAATTTGAGACAGGTGACAAAAGGTGCTCCCCCCGTATGAGTCCATACTTACCAGACGTTGGTACCCCTTCAGGGGTGAAAGGCACATCAGGGGGTAGTGGATGGGCTGTTCTGCTCACTAGTGGCCACTTCTTATAATGTTGCACTTCCAGAAGTACCGGTCCTCACAACCTCCGTCCCAGCTCCTCACAATTCTCCAGCCAGGATCTACCACTATATACCTTCTGTAGTGTGTGTGTACTCCAATATTTTTTAATGTTACAACTGTTTCTCATATTGGATATAGCTTATGTGAATGGTTACTTACAGGATTTTATTATGCACAAACATAAAAAAAACGGTTATGAACAGGGGTTATCAAATTATGTCTGACTAGTGTTTTGATGATTTTTTTTCTTCTATATTATCATGTATGGAGTACAAATTTTGGGGCCCTGAGTTCTTTAATCAATGCGAGTTTGATTTCCTATGCCCATTCCTCGAATATTTCATGGAGGGGACAAGTTACTGCAAAGACAATATAATAATAAAATATGTGGCTGCCTCTATTCTCAATTATTTTGGTTTTCTTGCTTTGCCTGTTTTACTGAATTCAGATATACCTCTAAATTCATAGATTAGAAAAGTACACAACAATTTTATCCCAAGACTTTGCGCAATATGAAGGTGCTTTCTTCGCTCTAAATACATGCTTCTAATCGCTCACTGATAAATAGCCACCCTCCAATTATAATACCTTACCTTTACTCTGTATATGATCTCTTAAAGAAGGAGTACAGCCAAACGGTCTTTGTATCACAAAAGAGTGCAGTTTGTTTTGCATTCCTTTCACCCTAAAGCCCGCTGCCAGCTGATGTCACAGAGCCGGTCCAGGCTCTAACAAGATTGTGACAAAAAAGTCAGGATCCACCCACAAATGTGTGGACAGGCACCCAGCTCATCCTCTCAGCGAGTTGCTAACAGCCTGAGCCGGCCGCTCACAAGCCAATGCTCCAGTGGGTGCGGGGGGCAGAGCAGAGAGGCGGTGACTGACAGCCACCACCTCTCTGCTCAGGGAGCAATGAGAACCAAGCAAGCAGCGGTGTTGGATCGCCCAGTCCTCAGTGTTAGAGCTGGCGGGGGACCGATGCTGAAGCCAGCTAGGTAAGTATGATTCAGAAATAAAAAACAATCCCGTACTTCTCCTTTAATGATGATTTTGACCTTTATTTTGCACATCCTGTAAAATGTTGACTCTGTAGTGTACTTGAATACCTTTTATAATAATTTATTTAAACAGAAAAGTGGGGTGCCGTATTGTGGAAAGACCGGTCCATTTCTCAATGTCCTGTGACATTTCAAAAGTGTTTTACTATGGCAGTTCCTGGCTGCTGAACAGATGTACTGACATGCATGGAAATGTAAGCAGTTCTGAGTCAGAACATTATTTGTAAAACTCCATACTTTTGTTATGATGCTCATGGTTACTGAATGCCTCCCAATCTCATATTGTGACACACTGAAACTACTAATAGAAAAACAAACTGTCTAGATAGAAGCCTACAATAGCAAGTAAAACAGTAACGCTAATTCATTAAAATTATAAGAAATTTTACTTTTGCAATGGTTAATAATATGAGCTGTAAAATAGCTAGTTGGCATGAGATGACTTTGTATAGTAAATAAAAGAGGGGTACCATGGTTTGGTTGTGAGCAGATTAGTTAGCAAGGTGAAGTGTTTTGACTTTGAAAATCGCGAAAGTGCCTAAAAACACATGGATTAATCTATATATTCTTATTTATCTGTGCGTATCAGACTTGAGCAGCTTGTGCCCTCTGTGGTGCAATATAGCACAAAGCCATTTATCATGGGTACATTTAATATGCCAAAGAACTAGGTCAGGGCATGACAGATAAGACACCCTGTGCAGGAAAACAGGGCAAAGCAGGAGAGTTAGGGCTGTTAATTGGGAAATGTACTGTATAATCACCAACTATCAAAGTGTGTATATCAAAAGAAAGAATGTAACCTAGCATGATGTATTGATAGAGAGATGATGAATAGACAAATGATCACCAAAGGACGATTACCAATTACAATACACACAAGGATAGTGCTCAGAAATGTGGCAAGAGCTAATAGGAACCGAGCAAACACCTATCACTGGGGAAATAGAAGGGATGGAAGCTGGTTCAGAAGGAAAAGCCTTGAATATTTAACAAAAAAATTAAAAATATGTGGCATGCAAATTAAATAGGGTTCAACTAGAACTTGATTTACAATGTACTAATTAAACTAAAGTTTTAAAGATACAAAACAAAATCGAATTCTAAAAAATACAATTAAATACAGAACAACACTAAGATAACACACAGGAATCAAAGTTAATGAGTTGTATGGTTTGTTCTTCTTTTAACTTTAGATGTAAAAAAAAATTATATAAATATTGTAATTGCCTCCAGCTGTGTCTTCCCCATGTTTGCATTATATATTTAAATTTTCAGCAATTAAGAGTTGGTAAGATAGCACTGGCCTGAGAGGGAACACTTTGACGGAGTGGGTCAGCTTGAACACATATTGCAATATATGGTAACCAAGAATCCCCATTTTATAAGCTAAAGCTGGCTATAGATAAGGGTTAATAGGTGGTAAAACCTTTTTAGGACATAATGTGTTAAATATATCAAGATCTTTAGGACCTGACCCCTTACATTTCCATCCTACTGCAGGTTAGTAAGGCAGGCCATACATTATGCAATTTGGTCATACTTGTGTACAGTAATGGGCAGAATGTCTTTGTAGGTTGGATCCACACATTATACCAAGCCCCCATAGCATTTCTTTTTTTCAGTGGACTAGTATCACCCTTTTTCCCCTTACAAAGGGATTTTGTGCCAGGGCTGCCTTCGCTTTCAATGCCTTTTCGCTATTGAGATGGAGTCCCTTGCAGTGGAACCTTACACCTCATGTTATTTAATGGGTGTGAAACCGGGCTGGCTGGAATAAAGGATATTCTTATACTTCAGTGATCTCATATTATTTCTACAGGATGCTGAGTCTTTCCTGTAGAAGGCTCTGTAGTTGCTGGGCTGGTACGCCAAGGTTTCCAGTCTTAACATCAGAAGACAATGTCTGAGGCAACATCTGGCATGAATACCTCTAGGTCAGGGATATGCAATTAGCGGACCTCCAGCTGTTGCAAACTACAAGTCCCATGAGGCATAGCGAGACTCTGACAGCATTAAGCATGACACCCAGAGGCAGAGGCATGATGGGACTTGTAGTTTGGCAACAGCTGGAGGTCCGCTAATTGCATATCCCTGCTCTAGGTGGTTTGTTGGGTGACAGCGAGAACAGTTGCACCAAGTATACAACCATTACATTATTAAACCCAAATTGCCCATTTTACATAGAGAATATTAGTTGCAAGGTGGTTGTGGCTTTTCTTCTAGTAGGACATCCACCTTGGGATTGCTTCATTCGTCCAGACTTTGTGATAACGAAATCAAGTCTGATATTTGGGTTAAAATGAAGGGGTCTTTAAACTGTGTACTCAATATATGTTGGTACTGTAAAGTTCATGCAAAGACTGGAATAGTACAATCTTAAAGCGGTGTTCCAGCCGCAAATGTTGTTTATATTTAAAGTCAGCAGCTTCAAACACTGTAGCTGCTGACTTTTATTAAGGACACTTACCTGTCCAGGGAGCCCGCGATGTCGGCCCCCTGAGGCCGATTTGTCCTTGCAGGTTCGCTGCCTGTTTCCTACTTTGCATGCGCGAGTCGCGCAGGCTTTGTGAATGGCCGGCTGTCTTCTGGGACACACACAGGTCCCAGAAGACAGTGGGTCCCATTTTCCAGGAGACAACGCGAGGGAGGAAGAATACGAGGAGCTCCGCGGTATAGGAAGTGGCAGATTTGCACTAGCAACAGGCATTTCTGGTAAGCAAAATGTATTTATTTTTTTTCCAAATGTTTTTTACAGATTTTAAGGAGAATATCAATGTAATTTTTCTTTTTAAGGTGGACCTCCGCTTTAACCTCCCTGGCGGTATGATTCTGTCAGATTTTAGGTGCTGAAAGAGGTACCATTATTTTGCATGGAAAATTGGCTTTTTATATTGTAGGCCTGTAATTCTTAGGAATAACTCACTTAAATCTGTCCAAACAAGAGTCTAGTAGACATCCCGGGTATGGTAAAGTTCAAAAAACAAAAATCATAAATTATAATAAATAGCTATAAATAATTATAACAAATAATAATATAATAATAATAATAATAAACATTATTCAATAATGTAATCAAATCAAAAACACTGAAATTTGCTCAGTTGCAGAATTGTCGCTGTCATTACTTTCAGTGTTTGATGACGAATTTCCCCACAAATCGCTATCGCTCAATTCTGCAAGTGATTCTAATTTATTATCGCTGTTTTCTAGCTGGTCTAAAACCACTTTTGATGTAAACGGACACTTTTTGGTTGCTATGGACAATCTCCAGTTTCCAGGCAGAAAGAACAGTTTTTATAATATAAAATTGCATGCAGGGCACTGGACAAACCACTAGGGACAAAGGGTTTGTGTAATTATTTGATACAGTACTGTAATCTGTAAGATTACAGTATACTGTATGTGTATTGTGTGTTTCACTTTTTGAATTTGGCGCCGAACTCCGCCCCCGTGCGCCGCAACGTCGCAGGGAATGGAGCTCGGCGGCACTCGGCAGTGAGGATTGAGCGAGATGACAGCTCACTCACACAGCGGGGACACATCGCAGGATCCAGGGGACAAGGTAAGTAACTTCCCTGTATCCTCCCCTGTATCCTGCGATGCGATCCCGAGTCTGGCTCGGGGTTACCGCTTTAGGTACTGAAATCTTACCCCAAGCCCGACTCGGGAATACCGCCAGGGAGGTTAAGTGAATAAGGAGACTTTCTGTATACATTATTGAACTGTAGTACAACACATAGTTTTATCAGGTTGGACTACAGGTTACAATACGTGGAATGCACTGGAAAGCTGCTGCAAGTCCAGATAGACATTATTTGTGCAGATCTAGGGTTGATATAAATCAATGTTAAAAAAAAAAAATCAATAAATGTTTTTGGAGTAAAAGTCTATATAAAAGACAGTTTTCTATTTAAGATGCATCAATAATTTAGTTTATTCAGCATGAGATAATATGCACTGCATTGATGCATTCACACAATTTCACAGTAACCATGAGATAAAACAAAGTTCAGGAATATTCCTTTATTCCATTGTTTTGCAAATCTATGTGCACTAAAAACTGTATGATTTAATTGGTTCTGATATCGCTGTTTTACTAACCTGACAGCTTATTATTCTAAATAGGAAACCTTCATTTTGTTTGCAAATAATAAAGATTCTAAATACCAGCAAGAATGAGTCCTTACATTTAAAGAGCACCCGTCCTTTCAAATCCATCATGGCAGCGCCTGTTAGCGGTTATCCATTCACCTGCTGCCACGTCCCTCACCTTGTTGAGTCACTGCCGCATCAACAAGCCGTCCCATTAAAGTAAATGGGACTGTCAGTGAGTCAACAGAGGGTCAGAAGAGAATCTGCTGTGGGACAGAGATGACAGTTGCTCTTTAAAAATTATGATTCAAATCAAATTGGTTTAAATCAAGCCTTTTTACCAGTGATTTAATTCAGGATTTAAATTGTTGACTTAAAATCAACTTGCTTTAAATCAAATCCACCCTGTGCAGATCAGTGCCCCATTGTGTCTAGACCACCGAATGTTGCTAAACAAGCCAAGAGGGGTTTAAAAAAAAAATGTAAATAGAGGGGAGAAGACGCTATTTAATTTGCTAGTCATTTATGTGAAATCCATCCAAATAATCCATCTAACACTACATTCGCCACAGGATGGCAATACTGTGTCCCTATGGTGGGGACAGTGAGCATAGCCTACTGTGTCAGGATGTTTGTTACTGGCCAAATTATCAGGTGAAAATAAAGCAAAAAAAGCCTCCAAAAAAAAAAGAAAACAAAAACGCAGCCCTCATATGTTAGAATTTGTAAGATGCAGGATATATTTAATTTCTCTTTTTGGGTTTGGATATGCTTTTATCAAAGCAGTGGAGCGTTTAGTCTGTCTCTGCACACTGTGCAGGGACCGACCTGTCAGAGCGCCGCTCTCCTCTATGGGGGATCGGATGAAGACGGACCGTAGAGTCAGTTTTCATCCGATCCGATCCATCAGAAGGATGGAAAATAGGGTTTCCATCCGTCACACTTGAGCGGATCGGATGTCAGTAGACATGTCACCTCTGATATCCGTCACTCCATAGAGGTGCACGAAGCATCCGTTCAGGTCCGCCTAAAAAACTGACAGGTGGATCTCAACGGTCCGCCGGTGTGAAAGGGGCCTTAGGCTGGACTTGCACTTTAAGGTGGGGGGGGGGATGGGGGGCGGTGGATGGAAAATCATAACAGACCCTACAAACCACTTTTTCTGCCTGTCTTTTTCTGCCATCAGTTTTCTAAATTTATATTTAACTTCTGATGGTTCCATATTTTATAAGTTACAAGCATGCAACTACACTGCCTGATTAGATATAGGGGATGAGAGACCAGAATAAAACAAATCAATATCTGGCCACATAAAGGCAGTGCTGCATAATCTAAAAAGATCACATTCACGTCTTAAATAAATGTTTCTTCTCAGTCCGTACTAAGTCTCTGTTACTGCAATTTAAAACTGTGATCTTAAGAAAAACACCCCACAAAAGTTAAGTAAAACAATTTTACTTGGTAAACTTACAAAATTTGGAAGGGATGCTAAAAAGTAAATTATGTTTGGTGACACTAAGCATATTCAGGCAACTAGCAATTTATCAAGGGTATTCTAGCGACCTTTATAAATCAAATGAGTAAAGTTAGAAAGATATATTATTCATCATGCAATACCCAAAATAAATTACTTCTAAAGACATTTAGTTCTGGTGTACTGTGTTTATTAGAGCTCATGATAGAAAGGCAGTCCTGACATTCAAAGTGGAACATATATTTTATCACTCACTATGCTGTGCGTGGTGCCCTCAATACAACTTTTGATTATGTTTTGGTGCTAAAATGCTTTCAAGGAGAACTTCAGTTCAGAAAAAAAATATACAGAGTGAACATATTTTACATAAAGGTCATGCCCACTTGACATTTCTTTGTTTTATTTGTGAAAACTAGAAGTCCATGTATTCAAGTTTAACATTCCAGGACCTCCAGTTCCCAGCTGCTATACCCAGTCATTATTGGTAAATTAGTGAGTCTCAGAAGTTCTAGCAAGCAGAATATCTCTGTAGTGGAGTAGATATTTCACTGCCGTACAAAACCCATCAGCTTATTTTGCCATCTCTCAGACCTCAACCTCAATATCTAAAGTGTCAACCTACAGTACTGGTGTGGTTTTTCATATAGTCTCTTTTCTTCTAAGTTGCAAGTGTATTACCAGGATTAAAGTCATGGTTTAGTGCAGCAAATTCATACTGGCAACACAATGATGTCTTTACTATGTTAAGCCTAGCTTGTGACATGCAGGTCACTATCAAAGACTGAAAAGACTGTAGCTAATTAAGCAACAGATAATCTAATTTGGCCACACAGATTTTTAATGGCTTGGCACCAATAACATGGTATATGAAAACTAGTGTTTTTCATAAAGATATTTTTCAACAGGGTAACATTTCAGCCACTAGTTTTCTCATGATGGTATGCATCTCGCAGAAGTTTAGAGTAGCATTAAGACCCCTTTCACACTGGGGGCGTTTTGCAGGCGCTATAGCGTTAAAAATAGCGCCTGCAAAGCGCCCTGAAACAGCAGCTCCATTCACTCTAGCGTGAAAGCCCGAGGGCTTTCACACTGGATCGTTGCGCTGGCAGGGAGTCAGAAAAAGTCCTGCAAGCAGCTTCTTTGGAGCGCATTAGGAGCGGTGAACTCACCGCTCCTAAAGCCCCCCCTGCCCATTGAAATCAATGGGCAGCGCCACCGAACCGCCGGCAAAACGCTGCTGCAGCGGCGCTTTGCGCGCGGTTTTAACCCTTTTTCGGCCGCTAGCAGGGGTTAAAAGCGTCCCGCTAGCGGCCGCAAAAACTATGGTAAAACGTCGCTAAAAAATAGTGGCATTTTACCGCCGATGCCTGGGGAGGCTCAGTGTGAAAGGGCTCTTAGGGGTAAGATTGAGGATTATATTTAGGCTAGGTTCACATTGGTGGAGGAGTGGGAACGACTTTAAAATTGCATGCATTGTGCACCCGCATGCAGCCGCACACAAAAACGTGGTGCTTTAAAGAAAAAGCACAGGGATGCTATTAACTCTGAATGGCACCCCCATGCACTGAAAAATGCAGTGAGGTTTCCCGCACAAAGCATCGTATGGTGCCAAAGCACCATGCAGCCGCATTTAACAAAAAAAGAAAAAGAGCACAGGGACCTTTTTTCTGCAGGAAAACACAGACACAACAGCCCATTAAAAATAATGGGCTGCTGTACCCATGCAAACACGGCACAAAAAAACTACTCTAATGTGAACCTACAGTATGTTGTGATTTGTGTTAGTCCTAATTTGAATTCAAAACACCCCTTAATTCTGAAAATGCACCGCTCACATGATCCTGTCAGATGTACTGGCTGGTTCAAACACTGCTGCTGGGTCACTGATAAGAGCACGTCAAGCCCAAACTTATAACCACAAATGATTCCCAGCACCGAACACCAATATAGTGAATCAAAGAACAAAAAAAAAAAAACACAATCAATCACAAAATGGTTTTAGCAGGCTCTCCACTCATCATGAAAGGCATTTTAGCATGTTTCACCCACCACAGAGCTCTACAATTAAGCCCTACACAGCTGAAACACGTTAGGGGAGCTTTCCTGATGGATGGTAAGTAGGGTTGTCCCGATACCGATACTAGTATCGGTATCGGGACCGATACCGAGCATTTGCGTGAGTACTTGTACTCGCGCAAATGCTCCCGATGCCTTTGCCGATACCTGGGATGGGAGAACTCAGCGGGCGGAGTCGGCAAGCGGAGGGCGGAGCGGAGAGCAGAGTGGAGAGGAGAAGTCAGCGGGCGGAGTCGGCAGGCGGAGTCGGCAAGCGGAGGGCGGGAGGGGCGGAGCGGAGAGCAGAGTGGAGTGGAGAGTCCTCAGGCGGGTAAGCTTTCAGCCGCATCATGATCCATCGTCGACCAGAGCCGTCACATTAAAGGAAGTGACGCTCCGTGTTACACTGTCCGTGCTTGAAAAATGTGACGCCCATCTTGGTACACCCTGCATTCGGCCTCAATAAAGCGGCAGCGGACATCTTTTTACACCCAGCCCATGTAGTTCGAGCTGGGTGTAACAAGATGTCCGCTGCTGCTTTATTGAGGCCGAGTGCATGGTGTACTAAGATGGGCGTCGCAGAGGCAGCATAGAAAAATAAATCCTCTCGTGCCTATAAGTGCCCACCACCTGTCAGTGCCCGCTATCTGTCAGTTCTCATTAGTGCTGCTTACTCAGTGTCACCTATTAGTGCCAGCCACCTGTCAGTACCATCTATCACTACCACCTGTCAATGCTATCAGTGCCAGCCACCTGTCAGTGCCAGCCATCTGTTGGTGCCAGCCATCAGTGCCACCTGTCAGTGCCAGCTATCAGTGCCACCTGTCAGTGCCAGTCATCAGTGCCCGCCACCTGTCAGTACTCATCAGTGCTGCATATCCGTGCCACCTAATCATATCAGTGCTCATCAGTGCTGCTTAATCTGTGCCACCTATCAGTGCTGCATATCAGTGCCACCTAATCTGTATTGTGCTTGAAAACTGTCACCTGACATTAAAAAAAAGTATCGGTAATCGGTATCGGCGAGTACTTGGAAAAAAAGTATCGGTACTTGTACTCGGTCTTAAAAAAGTGGTATCGGGACAACCCTAATGATAAGGCACCAGAAGCCATTTTGTGATAATTTTTTTGCGATTCACTATATGTGGTCCTGGGAAACATTTGTGGTTATATGCTTTCATTGACAATGCACATAACGCTCAATTCACAAAAACTTTAAAACATAGATAGGAAAACTTTATTTTAGCTATGTGATTGTAATATTCAAATATTAGACTCAGCGAAAAATAAAGGTTTTAAAAATAAGGGTCCTATTTCTGAGCACAACGTTTGAAAAAAATGTTAGTCGCAACCGTACAGTTTTGGCAACGCTGTCTACCAGGCTCATATGATCTATCCAGGCATACTGTAATCTGCATTATCAAGTACCCCTGTGAAGCTCAAAGTTTAGCTATAGACGTGTTGTGCATATCTTTGCATATTGTGAACCATCCTTTAGTAGAATTTGGATTTATAGTGCTCCTGTGTCCATTGTAAAAAAATAACAAAAAAAAATAATTTAAGATTCAAACTCCCTATGTGGAAGCCAATTCTCCGTCTGGTTCTCTTTGTAAAATATTTACCAACAATCAAAGGAGTAACTGAAGGAGGAAATAAATACAGGTACAGAGAATTCCTGTTTCTAGAAAAAGGCACACAAACCACGTAGAATGATACTGTGAACCTCAGAAAAAGTGGACCAAAAAAAGTACTTTCTGGTTGAGCTTTAATTGGTCAAGATTTTCCTATATCAGCAATCAGATGTTGACTTTTATTCTATGACCTGCATGAGAAAAATCAAATTGGTTTGCCGTTAGAACTTTTTGCTCCAGTCTTCTAAATCAGCTCTATATTCTTTCTATTCTTAGGTCTCACTATCCTTTTAATTGGGATGACACAAAAGACACTGCCAGCTCCATTGTACATTTTTGCTACGCAACTTCGAGCACGGCACGTTGAATGGCATTGTTTGGAAAGCTTTTGTGCTATAAACGTACTGTAGACAGAGAACTCCATAGAATCAAGTGGCTTTCTGATGAATCATCAAATCTATGCTTGCCAATAAACTGACAGCTATTCACTCTTCAATTATGTGCAACCAAGAAGAAAAGAAAAGAAAAACATTAGCGATACAATGAGTCCCAGCCAATTAGCTCTTATTTTCATTTGTCAAAATCTTAGCCCCTCATTATCTAGTTCACAGAAAAATTATTTAATAACTGGCTATGTCTATTAGAGTGGCAGTCTACCATAGCAAGGAAGTAAATAACCGTTTCCTCTAATTGTTTCAAAATATAAACAAAAGAAAAAAAAATACCAAGCTTTTCCTAATTTACTTCTCCGCACTATTACAGGCTGAATTTACTAACCGATAAAGAAAATTCGCCAAAAGGTCAATTAACTTCAAAGCCATATTACTGTAGTAAAGGCCATTAAAGCAAAGACCACAAGCTTTACAGTTCGGTGATTTAAGGCCAAAATGCATTCACAACTACCACATACTTCAACAGAGCAACACTTTACACAGACTGAACCTGTTCAGACCAATAATCTAAGAATTAGATCCTGCAATATATTTGGTTAGACAAAATGGTAAAAACGAGCCACTTGATTAGCATCAGATGATCAGATTGCATTAGATAGATGGGAACATTTTGAACTGATCTCACAAATGACTGCACTGGAGTATAGCTAATCTAATCAAGCCTCCTACAGACAGTAGTAACAGTTGGTAAATTATTACAGAAGAAATTGTCATAGTTGGCAATTTCATGTAAAGAAAACCTGTCACAAGACAGAATAGGTCCCCTAGTGTTGCTAGGCGGAAGTGCTAACCACTTAGCCACTGCTCTGCCCAAATTACACCCAGAGCAAATATCGCAGCTTACCAATGTGACGGCTGTATTTGTCTATCTTTCTTTTATTATTTTCACCAAAGTGTTTTTTAAAAGCACAAGCTCACCAGCAGAATGTATCAGTTTCCATGGATGAGACAAACCACTTAACACTGGCAGGTGTGATTAAATTGATCAGCTTTTATTTATTCATGCAAAACCTTCATCCTAAAAGGAAAAAACTGTTGTAACTGATAATAAAGTGTGAGCTGGAGTTTGGCTTTAATTTGTTAATGTATCTAAATCTTCTAATACATAAAAACACTGAGCCCACCCACCCCCAGACTGACAATGCTGCTGTCTGCTGTACCTCATGTGCCCTTTCCTCCAGAGTTGTGGCTCAGTAATACAGGAGGTATGTTCATGGTCAGATCAACAGGTGAAAACAAAGGGATAAATGCCAAAGAAAGAGAAAACAGATGCAGCCACCATAACTAATGATTGGTAAGCTACAAAAGCTGCATGCGTGTGGGAGCCCTCTGTTCCGGCAAGGAGCTCTGAAGTTCCGGCACAAAACAGGCTGCACGCAGGGTGAACATTTTCTAAACCGTGCAGGTTTAGCAGATAATAGGATTTTTATAACAGCTTACCTGTAAAATCCTTTTCTTGGAGTACATCACGGGACACAGAGCGACATAGTCATTACTAATGGGTTATATAGATACCGTCAGGTGCTGGCACTGGCAACTTCCAAAACCGGAAGTACCCTCCCCTATATAAGCCCCTCCCATCCGGGAGCACCTCAGTTTTGTAGCAAAGCAATAAGTGTCCCCAAAGAGGGGCGGGAGCTCTGTGTCCCGTGATGTACTCCAAGAAAAGGATTTTACAGGTAAGCTGTTATAAAAATCCTATTTTCTTTCTCGTACATCACGGGACACAGAGCGACATAGTCATTACTAATGGGATGTCCTAAAGCAATGCCAAATGAGGGGGGGGGGATACACCATATATAAGCTGAGCGCTATCAGACATGAGGATCTTTTGCGGCCTGCAACACACTGCGCCCAAAGGCGACATCCTCCTGACTTCTAACGTCCACCTGGTAGAACCTAGTAAACGTGTGTACTGAAGACCATGTTGCGGCCTTACAGATTTGAGCCAGGGAGGCCTGGTGATGCTCTGCCCATGAAGTTCCAACTGCTCTCGTGGAGTGCGCTCTAACTTTGAACGGAGGCGGTCTCCTTCTCAAGCCATAAGCTTGCATAATGACCTATCGAATCCACTTGGCTAAAGTAGATTTTGACGCTGCCTGACCCTTTCTGGGGCCTTCCGGCAGAATAAACAAAGTATCCGTTCTGCGAATCTGAGCAGTGGCTTTTAGATAAGCTTTAACTGCTCTTACTACATCCAAAGAATGCAATAACTTTTCCTCTACCGAAGTAGGTTTGGGGAAAAAAGAAGGAAGAACCACATCTTGGTTCAAATGAAACCTCGATACCACCTTAGGAAGAAAGGCTGGATGAGGACGTAACACTACTCTGTCCTTATGGATAACCAGATATGGCTCCTTACAGGACATAGCTGCTAATTCCGACACTCTTTTAGCCGAACAAATGGCTACTAGAAAAATCAATTTCCTGGTGAGAAGCACCAAGGAAATATGCTGTAATGGTTCAAATGGTTGTTTCTGTAGAACCGACAGAACCAAGTTTAGATCCCATGGACATATGGGAATATTAACCGGAGGACTAATACGCATCACTCCTTGTATAAAGGCTTTGACTAGTGAATGCGAAGCCAAGGGCCTTTGAAAAAATATTGACAAGGCCGAAATCTGACCCTTGATAGTACTCAAGGCAAGCTTCCTATCTACAGCCCATTGTAGGAAGTCCAGAATCCTACCTATTACGTATTTACGTGGATGCCATTTCCTGGCCTCACACCAGGCGATGTACGCCTTCCAGATTCTATAATAGATCTGCCTGGATACCGGCTTCCGGGCATTGATCATGGTAGATACCACAGCATTAGAGAGCCCTCTCTTTTTTAGAATGTGGGCTTCAATAGCCAGGCCGTCAAACCTAGGGCTGGTAAGGAAGGGTGGTATATCGGTCCTTGCGAAAGCAGGTTCGGACGATGTGGGAGGGTCCAAGGACTCCCCACAGACATTTTTACAATCTCCGCGTACCATGCTCTTCGGGGCCACGCTGGAGCCACCAGAATCACTGGTTTCTTTTCTACCCTGACTCTGCGGAGTAATCGAGGTAACAATTGTGGCGGTGGGAATGCATATATCAGTTTGAACTGATCCCAAGGGAACACTAGGGCATCCGAGCCGCACGCTAGGGGATCCCTTGTCCAAGAGACAAACCTGTCCACTTTTGTGTTGAATCTGGATGCTAGCAGATCTACATCCGGTGTTCCCCACCGCTGACATATTGTCCGGAAAACCTTGGGATGAAGGGACCATTCCCCTGGGCATAATTGTTGGCGACTTAGAAAGTCCGCCTTCCAATTCTCCACTCCTGGAATGAATACCGCAGATATGGCTGGGACATATCTTTCTGCCCATCTCAGGATGTAATTTACTTCCCTTTGGGCTGCACGACTCCTGGTGCCCCCCTGACGATTGATATATGCCACTGCTGTGGCATTGTCTGATTGAACTCTGACAGGGGACCCTTGGAGTTTGGATGTCCATGCTACTAGGGCATACCGGGCTGCTCGTATCTCTAAGAGATTGATGGGCAGGGCCTTTTCCGCATCCGACCATCTGCCCTGGAGAGACCATTGCTCCAGTACTGCTCCCCAGCCTATAAGGCTGGCATCTGTAGTGACCACCTTCCAGGAAATCGGACTGAAGGATTTCCCTCCTTCCAGATTCCGGGGAACCAACCACCAGCGGAGGCTCTTGCGAACGGAAGGGGACAAGGACATTGGTAAGTCCAGAGCCTGAACTTTTTTGTTCCAGGCTGACAGTATGGCCCTTTGCAACTTCCTTGAATGGAATTGACCGTAGGGTACTGCTTCGAATGATGCCACCATTTTTCCCAGCAGCCTCATGCACAGGCGTATGGATGGCTGTCTTTTTGAACCCACTAAGTGGATCAAATCTCTCAAAGATGACCCCTTTTCTTGAGGCAAGAAAATTTTTCTCTGGTCTGAATCCAGCCTTAGCCCCAAGTATTCCAGACTTTTGACTGGTTTTAGGGCTGACTTGTCTCGGTTGATAATCCAACCGTGATATTCCAGAAACTTGATTGTCTCGTGAACAACCACTTCTAGTTTTTCCACTGAGTGGTCTATCAGCAACAAGTCGTCTAGATATGCCATTATCGTTACACCTCGTGTTCTTAGATTGGCCAATAATGGGGCCAGAATTTTTGTGAACACTCTTGGTGCTGTGGCCAGACCGAAGGGTAAGGCTCTGAACTGAAAATGGCGCCCTTCTACCGCAAAGCGTAGAAATTTTTGGTGGGCTGGAAAGATGGGAATGTGCAAATAAGCATCTTTGACGTCGATCGAGGCTAACCATTCCTCCCCTTGTAGGGCAGTGGCTACCGATCGGATCGACTCCATCCGGAAAGTCCTGATATGTAGGAATTTGTTTAGCCCTTTTAGATTTAATATGGGCCTCACGTCCCCGTTTGGCTTCGGAACTGTAAAGAGGTTTGAGTAAAACCCGAACCCCCATTCTTCCAGGGGAACCTCTATAATTACTGCTTGGAGCAATAATTGTTCTAGTGCCAACAGGAGGGATCCTCTCTTCTGGGGATCCCTTGGCACGTTTGACCTTATAAAGCGGGAAGGAGGGGAGTTTTTTAACTCCAATTTGTATCCCAGATTTACTGCGGAGAGCACCCATCTGTCTTGGATCGTGTCCCGCCAGGTTTCTGTGAACAACTGAAGTCTTCCCCCCACCCGATTGGGTGGGGGCAACCCTTCATGCATTTGACTTTGGGGGAGGTCTTGTACCTCTCCTGCTCCAGGGCTTCTTGTTACCCTGCAACTGTCCCTGATTTTTACCTCCGGGATTTGACCGAGGAGGCCGTCGGAACTGTTTCACAGCCGATGTCCTAGGGACTGGAGAAGCCGGCCTCTTAAAAGAGGGACCTCTAACTCTATTTTTAACCGGCAAAAGTGTACTTTTACCGCTGGAAATTCTCTGGATATACTTGTCCAGGTCTTCCCCGAATAAGCGCTCACCATGAAATGGGAAGCTGACCAGCAATTTTTTACAGGGAGCTTCAGCAGACCAGTTTTTGAGCCATAGAAGCCTGCGCATATGTACTACAGACAGCGTAAGGCGGGAGGCCTGATGGATTGAATCCTTTATGGCGTCCACCGCAAAGCATAAGGCTCTAGGTAGATCAGCTAGGGCAAGAGCCTGCTGATCTGGCAAGTCCCTTAAGACCTGTTTCAACTGATCCTTCACTGCTTGGCAGACCCCAATAGCTGCCACTGCTGGTTGTGTCACCAATCCTGCTGTAGAAAAAGCAGATTTTAATAAGGACTCCAATTTTTTATCTATTGGGTCCTTGAACATTTGGACATTATCCACCGGACATGTCAGTGATTTATTCACACAAGAGATGGCTGCGTCCACTGTAGGGACCCTCCATTTTCTGATGAACTTATCCTCCATGGGATAGACCACCGGAAATCTCTTAGGGGGAGTAAATATTTTGTCAGGATGCTCCCAATCCTGGTAAATGAGCCCTTCCAGTAAAGGATGGATCGGAAAGGAACAAACAGTCTGGGGAGCTTTTAGCGACCCCAACGAGGAGACAGAAGTGGATGATGGCTCCGCAAGTGGCATTTTAAATGCTGATCGGACCATATTAGTCAGGGACTGAACCCATAACCTTTCAGCATGTGATGCTGAGAACGGCTCTTCCACTGTTGATTCCTCTACAACCGAATCGACCTCATCCTGATCCCCTTCAGGTAGGTCGATCCCTGTATGGGACTGTTGCTCTGTTAACAGGCACTCTGAGGGAGGAGACGGAGATCGGGCGCTTTTCTCCTGTGACAGGGAAGCCGCGATCAATGCTGATAATCTCTCTTCCAGCCCTCCCAGAGCTGAGGAAAAAACCTCCTCTGTTACATACACAGGAGCAGGTGAACTGAGGACAGCCACAGTACCAGGTACTCCTGAGGGTGCTCTACGGTCACTAACCTCTGATTCTTCAGGGGAGACTGGTGCAGCCAAAGCATGCCCAAGATCCTCAGAGCCCGATGGAGACCCCCTATTCCTCCTGGAATTTCTAGTCCCGGAGTTTTTAGACGGCATATTCCTAAGCCACAAAGCTGAGGTATTCCAGCCGAAATACACCAGTTACTGACAATAGTCTAGCATAAATGCTGCTATAAGAAACAGTTGGTGTCTACTAATGTGCCTTTCTAGGGGATGCCTGTATCAACCGCTTGCTGTATGCCCTTTTTTAAATGTTGCCAGCTCTGTCTCTGTACTTCATAGCCAGCTCACCACACAAAATTGTGGTTTTTAACATGCTGGGACGCCCGCACATGCGCAGAAGCGCTGCGGCGCGCACAGAGCGTCATCCCCCAGGCTCCGCCCCCTTTCCTGGCTCACCTCTATATATAGAGGCGCGTGCACGCGCACGCGCGCGGCCACGTGCGCCTTCGGCGCTAATTTCGAAAAATGGAAACTAGGGACAAGAGCCAGGGCCCCTCTTTGCCGCAGGCCGGGGGATGGACGAGCATTGCAACATGGCAGAGGAAGCAGTTTCCCATAAGAGAACTCACCATCTGCCTGGACTTGCTCTGCTGAGAAGAAACTAGTCCACATGACAAGAAAACATTCCACAGCGGCCTCTAGTGGACAAACACAGGTACCGCAGTCTAATATATTAAATATATATATATATATAAAAAATATTTTTTTTTTTTTTTTTCTTGACCACCATTAAAAATTATTACATTTTTTTAGTAGTTACAGGCATGCACAGAATTTTGCGGGAATACCATTAGGTAACAGACAGAAAGACAAATTAGGCTTGGGGGTCCCCCAATAGAACCAAGTTCCTGGGGGCCCCCACTTACCTGTTCCCCGCCGCAGGACTTTGTTTGGTCCACAAAAGCCCAAACTTCACCTATCACGGCAGGCATTGTAATCAAACCTTCAGGGACCGGGTTCCCAAGGATTCCACTCCCCTGGACCTGTATAGCACCCTGCACAGAAAACATCTTGGTCGTGGGTATGACCAGAGCTCTGGATCCCAGGGTCCAGCTCTCCTAAGACAAGCATTACAGGCAAAACCTTGCTCTTCTCTGCAAGGCCCGGGTACCGACCGTTTAGCTATGAAGCTTTTTTGGTCGGATCCGGAATAGCTTACTGAGGCCCAAAAGAACCTGTACGCAAGCTCAGTGAAAAACACATGTTTCTTCTTGGCCAACACCTTAGACACTGGCAAAAAACTGAGGTGCTCCCGGATGGGAGGGGCTTATATAGGGGAGGGTACTTCCGGTTTTGGAAGTTGCCAGTGCCAGCACCTGACGGTATCTATATAACCCATTAGTAATGACTATGTCGCTCTGTGTCCCGTGATGTACGAGAAAGAAATAAAATTTTACCTACAGGTAAGCCTTATTATAGGGCTTACCTGTAGGTAAAAATCACCAAGCGGGTAATTCAACAGCTTTAAGGTGACACCCATCCTATCTCCATACCCTTCATTCCCCCCTCACTCCTCATCCAGATTTTGAACATCCTTGCCTTAGTGTTGAATATTTTCACTTCTTATACTGTAAATGGCAATGACGTATCTTTGTATAATGAGTATAACTCTTGTTTTTGTATTTTTCTCTTGAAAATCAATAAAATAAGTATAGACAAGGGTATTAACTCGGGGTGCACTGATGCCGTTTTTTTTTTTTTTTTTACTGAAGAGTACGAGTACCAATACCTTCGGTCACATACTCGCGGATACCGAGTGTCGATACCTTTGCGGTGCAATTTGAACCCATACGAAATGAACAGGCTCAAATTGCACTGCAAATAATTGCATGCGCTTTGATCACGAATGAGGTGCGATTCCTGTCTAAAATTGCATGCAATATTCGGCGCTGCTCCTGTGTGAACCCAGGCTGAAGTCACTATGACAAGCCTGGATTCACAAAGGAGCAGTGGGGGAAACCACATGCGATTCAGACAGGAATCGCACCTCATTCCTGTTCAAATTGCATGTGATTCTTTGCAGTGGGATTTGAGCCCATTTTGTATGGCCTCAAATCGCACCTCAAAAGGTATCAGTTTCAGGTATCCGGGAATTAGCATGAGTACTGGTGCAAATGCTCACTATGGGCACTGATACCAATATTGGTGCAACCCTAGTTTAAACCCTTATCCAAAAAAATTAAACATACATACATACATACATACATATTAAAACAGACAATGTTCTGTATACTCATTTCACAACTAAAAACATGTGGTTGACCTCAGCTATTGTTCCATACATAACCATGTTATATACCTTCCTTGTTAATATACAACTTTCTTTGCATCATATGCAATGCCAAAGTCTGAGACTGAATGGATAATGAAAAAAAATGTATGAGCATAAAGCAGACTGCATTGGAATAAACCACTGATATGCTGTGAATTCCCCTAATTAGATCTCGGAGTTCCAGTGATAGCATTACTAGCAGGTGCCATGGCTGCAAGAAGCATACTAAGGTGCGGAAAGAATTTGATCTCTTTGGGAGAACCTAACAATGTCAGGAATTGATATTTTGTCACCAAATGAGAATTGTCAGCAGTATTCAAGAATTGTAGCAGGCAGAGAATGCTTGTTTATTAGAACACGTAAGTTAGAGACAAATCAACTCCTAAATGAAAGAGATACATCAAGTTTAAAGTAACTGTGCATGGTAACAATACTTAAAATGGGATACTTAAAGAGAGTTATAGAATATTATGGCAGACATAAAACAGGACTGTGTATGAAACAATGGTTGATATCAACCATATGTGCTTATTTATAAAAGGAATATGGGTAATTTCGAAAGACTGAGAATATTTATAGGAGGTTTTATACTGATAATCACATAATATGAACATTTCCATGTTTAATTATGAATTCTAAAGCCTTTTTTTTTAACTACTTGAGGCCCGCGCCATAGCCAAATGACGGCTACAGCCCGGACCTGAAAATTCGGGAGGCCGTCAATAGACGGCCTCCCCTTCGCGCACTCCCCGAGCACCCCTGCATGGAGCGCGCACTGTGATCACCCGAGTCACTGAGACTTGGGTGATCACCGATCAGAGCAAGGGGTCGATCCCGACCCCTTACCACGTGATCAGCTGTCAGCCAATGACAGCTGATCACGTGATGTAAACAAAGAATCAGTAATTGTTTTTTTTTCTCCTCACACTGACAGTGTGGAGGAAAAAAAGCCGATCACCGGCTCGTTCACAAGGGACATCGGTCCCGAAGAGGAAGGAGGCAGATGTGCCTCATCAGTTCCAGCTGCCAGTATGCCAATATTTGTTACCTGCCAGTGCCCACAGCGCCACCCATCAATTCCCACAAGTGCCGCCAATCAGTGCCTCATCAGTGCCGCCTAGCAATGCTGCCTATCAGTGCCACCTACCAGTGCCCATTATTGCCACCCATCAGTGCCACTTCTCAATGCCACCTATTAGTGCCACTTCTCAATGCCACCTATTAGTGCCACTTCTCAGTGCCCACCAGTGCCGCCTTATTGGTGCCCACCAGTGCCGCCTTATCGGTGCCCACCAGTGCCGCCTTATCGGTGCCCACCAGTGCCGCCTTATCGGTGCCGCCTTATCGGTGCCCACCAGTGCCGCCTTATCGGTGCCGCCTCATCAGCGTACATCAATGGAGAAAAATTACCGGTTTACAAAAATTTATAACAAAAAATAAAATAAAAAATTGGGTACAGCGTTGTATGCCCGCGCAATTGTCATTCAAAGTGCATCAGCGCTGAAAGCTGAAAATTGGTCTGGGCAGGAGGGGGGTTTAAATGCCCAGTAAGCAAGTGGTTAAGTGTGTTATGAAAAAAAAAATACAATAAAAATAAATCATTGATTATGGATCACAAAAAAGCAAATACTTTTGCTTGCAAAATTCAAATATTAAAATATCTATGTAACCGCAGTGATATTTCAAAGAGTATTCAATGAAGTGTAATGTAAAACAAATTCCAACCTTCGTATAAGACTAGACGGCTTTCAGTGTCCATCATCATGAACACGGGGCACTTAATATCACAAAGATTCATCCATTTAATACTTCATGGTCAGCAGTGATGGTTCAAACAGTGGCACATCAAAACTATGGGTATACTCGGAGAGATTTGTTTAATGATATGCCCAAGTAATGAACCATTCTTGATGCACAGATATTCAAAGCAGATCTCCAACACCTACAAAACTGACTATCCCCCAGCTGAGCAAAGACAGCAAGATATTTATCCAACACTCTACACAACTAAAAAGTGAAATATTAAACTTCTGCTAGTGTTTCTTGCATCTATAATAAAGAAAACATAAAACCCTGCTCTCTCCTGAGCATTCATTATCATGTTAGTGAATAGAAAGAAAGGCGTCCTCTAACACATTTTTTACTGTGCAGCTGCTTCACAGATATTTAACAAAGCAGTATTCAGACAACTTTCTTGGCAATATTTAAAGGCTCCAGGTGATATCAGCAGATCTAGCATATCATTTTAATTTACACTGCTTGAGCAGATGTCATAACATAAGGAAAGAACAGCATCTTAGACTGTGTTGAACCTTAATGTCCCAGAAAAAGTTTACTGCTACAAAATAGTTCATACGTTTTTCAAATTTACTGCAGGGCAAAGCTCATTTCAAGGTCAAAGGATCCTGAAAAGCAGTAAGGTTTCATCTAGGATCAATTCAAAGAGATACAGAATAACGTTTTTGCCATAATGGACTTTTTTTTTTTTTTTGAGTGCGAGAGATGAAAAGAAGTCATCTGGCTGAAAATAAAGGTCACTATGACAAAGGACACATGTAGAAGTTTAGCAGATTAAGCTTGGTGCCAGTCCTTTAGCGCCATTACTCTTCTTGGAGTGCTCCATCCCGTTTGATGAAGGACTGCTTTCTGCAACAGACTTGGGATTCCATTCAGCAATCACAGAGGTGGAACACAAGACATCACAAAAGACATCAGCAGCAGTTTTCGGTTTTACATACTCTACATTGCTACCAGATAGTGTATACGCTACAGTCCAGATGCACTTAAAATAGTATTAGCCGATGAAGGATCGGCCCTGCTTGACTCTTAATCCGGCATGGTGATACAGCCCTGATGGTCGCCACGGCTGGTGACATGCTCATAGCCCTGGGTCACCCTGCCCCTCCCCTTCCCCTTCATGGAAAAAAAAAGTAGTATTAGCCACCTCCCATCTGCCGTATGTTTATAAACGTCCTTGGACAGGAAGGGTGATATCGTGGGCATCGCTGCAGCAATGATTGGGATATCATATTTTAGCTCCAGCTATTCTGCACAAAATAAAAGTAATCCGTACAGCCAACAAGCCGCTGGATTACTTTTACAGGCAGTGGAAGGGGGTCCCATCCCTCTCCTGCTCCTTTACCAGGCTCTCCAGTGCAATCAGAAAGCACGGTAAAGATGCAACCAGTAGCATCTAGCTCTGGACACCCAGTGAGAGGAACGGATGTTGTTCCTCCTACTGTGCGACGTAAAAAAAAGGAAGAGAAAAGGTTTTCTGACACTTCTGGTTTTGGTTGTTTGTTTACCGGGTTGTTACCGGCCAAGGAATCAGTCGATCAGACCAATCTGTATCCGATAGGCTGAATTGGAGGCCAGAGGAGAGATTTGGGGTCTTCTCCATAAAGAGGACCTGTCATGGCCAATGCTATTACGAGGGAAGTTGTTAATCCCTTTAATGGCAATAAAGTTGATCAAAAAAAGTTTAAAAAGGTGCAGTGTTAAAAAAATCAAAAAAAAAACATAAAATGTAATAAAAAAATAAAAACTGAAAGCCCCCCTGTGCTCACAGGCAAATGTAAAAGCGCATGTAGGTCCTGCATGTGAGGCATCTCCGCAAACGTCAGACAGAGAGCAAACATTTTAGCACCACACCCTTAAATGGTTACATATGGAGATTTTTTAGGAACCGTAATTTGGCGTCATTCCACGGGCAGACGCAATTTTAGAGCATGACATGTTTGGCATCTATTTACTCAGCATAACATCAACTTTTATATTCTATCAAACAATACAAAATATAATATTGGCCCGGACTGAAAGTGGTTAAACGCAAACCTAAAGAAAAATAAATAAAATGCTGACAGGCAGGGCTTTAATGACAAAAAACACTAATGGTCTCCCTCGGACAGACCGGGAGAAGACGCTTCCCCCGCCTGTCAGTGGTAATGCACACCGAGTCATGCCTCTGAGTCCAAGAAATGAGTGCTGCGAGCATGCACAGGATGTAATCCGGGTCCAGCCACTCAAGCAACTGAACAAAGCGTACCTGGTGAATATCCAATAGTCCGAGCACTCAAAGCACAGAGGGCATCCGCTGACTAGTAAGTCTGTCATATATTTCTGGTATGTGCTGCATACTAGCACATTATGGCAATAACAGGCAGGAGGCCCAGTTAAAAGAAATGTTCACAGAGTTTAATACATTTTTAACAATAATCCAAGAAGCCACAGGTTTGTATTGATTATTGTAGCTGAAGTTAAAAGGAAATTGAAGTGTCACAATGTTATATCAGCTTTTTTCCTCCAGCACACATTACATTCAACAGCTTCAGCCCGGGAAGATTTTACCCCCCTCCAGACCAGAGCACTTTTTACAATTTGCCACTGCGTCGCTTTAACCTGACAATTGCGCGGTCGTGCAACTCTGTACCCAAACAAAATGTGTCCTTTTTTCCCACAAATAGAGCTTTCTCTTGATGGTATTTGATCACCTCTGCGGTTTTTATTTTTTGCGCTATAAACAAAAGAACAGCGACAACTTAAAAAAAAAAAAATAATAATATCTTTTACTTTTTGCTATAATAAATATCCCAATTTTTTATTTTTTTCCTCAGTTTAGGCCTATATGTATTCTTCTACAAATTTTTGTTAAAAAAAAAATAAAATCGCAGTAAGTGTATATTGATTGGTTTGTGCAAAAGTTATAGCGTCTACAAAATAGGGGATAGAATTATGGCATTTTTATTATTATTTTTATTACTAGCAATGGCGGCGATCTGCGATTTTTATCAGGACTGTGACATTATGGTGGACAGATCGGACACTTTTGACACATTTTTGGGACCATTAACAATTTTACAGCTTTCAGTGCTATAAAAATGCACTGATTACTGTAAAAATGTCACTGGCAAGGAAGGGGTTAACACTAGAGAAAAAAAAAGAAAAGAGAAAAAAACACTAGAGGGGCAGTCAAGGGGTTAAGTGTGTCCTAGGGAGTGATTCTAACTGTGGGGGGGATGGGACTTGCTGGGGGAAATGACTTTGTATGAACAGACGATCAGTCATTTCTCCCCTGAAGGAACCGGGAGCTATGTGTTTACACACAGCTCCCGTTTCTCTCTCTCTGGCACGAGTGATCGTGGCCGCCGGGCACTCGCATCAGCTCCGGGGCGAGCAGCGGGCGCGCGTGCCTCCAGCGGCGCGCCCCTAGTGGCCACAGGGCGAAGTGAACATAAAACATTTTTTCGGCGAGGATCCCATGGTCCCTGATTAAGTGGTGTGTACAACCACGTAACACGCAAGGGACCAGGGAGGAGAGCCAGTGGTGACATTACTTCCGCCCAGCGGCCGAGAGCGGAAGTGCCTATGTTTGTATGAGATTACATGCGTCTGTTGAACAGTAATTGATGTAAGTGTTTCCATGTTGTTTTAAATAAATATTTTGAATGGTATCACACTATGGGAGCCCCCCTGTGTTTTATCTCACTTCTGAGAACCTAGTGCCCCACTCCAAAGCGTTTACTGATGCAAAGGAATCACATGGTCACTCCGGGATCCATAGCCAGTGAGGAATATCAATCTTGCTGAGGAGCTGCATCTGCCATTGGGTCAACTGAAGAGGCTTGTTTACAAGCCAGCCAAGGTGAGAGGCTGGGGAAACATGGGCACTTGGATTAGAGCACTTGGATAGAAGCACCTGCATGTGATTAGCCACTTGCGGATGGTGGATCTGATCTGCACTACTACTTTGGATTTTATATTTTTTATACTGCACAGAGACTCATTTTTTATTGTATTTTTGGATACTTGATTCATTTATTTTTTGACTACACGGAGACTCACTATTTGCACTTTATTGGTATCAGATATCTATTTTTGCACAGAAGATTTGTATTTTTTTACTGAGACTCACATTTGTTGTTTAGATCTATTGCATGGTATTTTTTGCCTTTATTATTGGAGCACTTTATTGGATTATTATTTTATACATATTGTGTATGATGCTATCACATCACGGACTATTTAGCCTTTATATTTTTTAACTTTATTATATACCCACTTGGTTGCACTTTAATTAAAGGGATTTGTTTTTAGCAAGCGCCATTACACCCCCCCCCCCCCCATTTTCACATGTTTGTTGGTGTGTGAACACCCTTTAGTTGTGGCAGCTGCTTAGTTCATTAGTTATTAGATTTATTTGGTCTTTATTCTGGTTTGCGCATCAATTACCCCCCATTTTAATTTCATGGTCCCTGATTGCTGTGCAATCAGGCCCGATATGCAGATTCCTGTTTATTAAGGGCCTAGTAGGGGACGTGAAAGTGACCATTGCCAACCTCTATGCCCCAAACAGCCAACAGGACACCATCATTAAATGACACCTGGAAATGCTTCACGGAGGATACCTCGACAGGGCTGTCTTCAACCCCCAGCGGCATACGCAAAATAATCCACTCGGCTTTACATAATACACAATTGATAGACGCACGGCGCCTTTATCACCCCGGTAAACAGGATTACACTTTCTACTCCCGTCCCCACCAGACATACTCCCGCAGAGATTTTTTAAGTACCACACAATCAACTACAGGCATCAAAAGCACCTCTATTGGATATATCACCTGGTCGGACCATGCCCCAGTCACCATGCGAGACGCTCTGACTGACTTTCATAGAGGACAGAGAAAGCCGTAGAGGCTCAATGGTTGGGTCGCCAGTCATCTCTATGATCGTCGGAGGCCCGAGCGCGACGTTGTGACGTCACGCCCGGGTACCCGGAAGTAAACAAAGCCGCAATTGCGGCTTTTGGCATGAGATCGGTGAATTATTCACAATCTCATGCTTTCAAGCCTGGAGGAGAGATGTGGGGTCCTATCGACCCCACATCTCTCCATAAAGAGGACCTGTCACAATGATTCCTATTACAAGGGATGTTTACATTCCTTGTAATAGGAATAAAAGTGATCAAAAAAAAAAGTGTAAAAATAAAAAAAATTAAGTAAAATAAAAAAAGAAATAATAAAAATAATAATTAAAACGCCCCTGTTCCCGGTAGCTCGCGTTCAGAAGTGAACGCGCATGCAAGTCCCGCCCACATATATAAACGCCGTTCAAACCCCACATGTGAGGTATCGTCGCGTGCGTTAGAGCGTATGCAACAATTCTAGTGCTAGACCTCCTCTAACTCGAAAATAGTAACCTGTAAAAAAATTTAAAGTGTCGCCTATGGAGATTTTTAAGTACCGAAGTTTGGCGCCATTCCATGAGTGTGCGCAATTTTAAAACGTGACATGTTAGGTATCTATTTACTCACCGTAACATCATCTTTCACATTAAACGAAAAAAAGGGGCAAACTTTACTGTTTTGTTATTTTTTAATTCCTGAAACCGTTTTTTTTTCCCCCAAAAAAAAGGCATTTGAAAAAATTATTGCGCAAATACCGTGCAATATAAAAAGTTGCAATGACCGCCATTTTATTCCCTAGGGTGTGTGCTAAAAAAAATATATGTAATGTTTGGGGGTTCTGATTAATTTTCTAGCAAAAAAATTATGATTTTTACATGGAGAGAAGTGCCAGAATAGGCCCGGTGGAGAAGTGGTTAAGTAGCAATTCATGACTTTACTCCAAACAAGCAATCTCGGTACTCCATGCTTGTGGGTACTCCCACCCCCCTATTTCCCCCCTCCCCCACCCTCTCCTTCCTTCCCACTTCCAGACTACCTCCTCTCTATTTCTCTGTTTTTCTATTTCTTTTTACTTTGCTCTTTTTCTTCTATTTATCCAAAGTAGGCTCTGCCTACGCTATTTTCTGACTCCCATGTTGGGGAGACCTATAGAAAACGGAAAGGAAAGGACAGTGCCCATGTGGCAGCAGTCTCACACCACACCATGCTGATGGCACAAACTCGATCTCCCCGAGAGGGGGGAACATCTACTGATCCTGAACGCACTACAGGGCAGTAAACCCAGGCTAGATATAGGATACACTAGAGGCACTGGTGTGAATGTACTATGTTGATTATGCATACCTGGATGTAATCTAATGCCAACTGTGCTGTCCTTAATGTCATAGCAGTGTATACAGAGTTATGTTTATGTCTATATGCTAGTATTTTATGTTATGCCTTGCTTTGTACCGTGGTGGCCCATGTGGGTCTCTTTCCTGATATAAACAATTTAAAATAACGTTGTTTCGCCCAGCCGAGCCATGTTGCCGCAGTAAAACTGTGGCCGCTGGTCGGCAAGTGGTTAAACAGGTATCTATAAAGTAAAAAGCTGCAGCTCAGAACAATAAAAACATTTCATAATATGTGCATTTTGTTATGACATGGAAAACAACAAAATTAATATAAAAAAGCATGGCTTGGTTTTAACTAATCCCATTGCCAAGGATAAACAAATTACCAAGTCCTGTGAAGTAGATACGATTTTTTTCTGGATGGTATATTACGGTACCTTTTCCTCATTGTTTTTCACTAGTTTGAATTAATGCAAAATCTGTTAGGCTGGAGATTATTAAATCTTTCACTAATGTGCTGGGCTTATTCTTCATTTGAATTCCATTTATGCTCACACACATCTTGTTCGTCACCTCTACTGATATAGCTGGCAGCACAATGGCTTCCTGAAAGTGTCACTGAACACAGTACAGCTGCTTCAGCCATCCAACTTGTTTCTTCCTTAGGGAAAAGCACTCAGCAGTTTGTTCTCCATATAAATGACTTGCTTTTTTATGGAAGTTGCAGCCTGAAACCACTTGAGGGATTTTAAACCAATCGTTAAAAAACGAAATATACTGCAGATGTTGGTTCAATTTAGAAAGCCTGATGAGTAAGTCTTCAATATTTGAATTTGAAATTATATTTTTCTGCAACATGACAAAAACATAACCAACAAGGAAAGCATGTCAATAATAGGATGTACCGTAATCAAAATAACACACTGATGTGTAGGTAGAGATTAAGGGTGCAAATGAGGGGAGTTTTTAAATGTTACATATGTGAGATAAAGTAAGTTATCAATATACGGATAAAAGAAACTTTATACATAAAAGACAGTAAAGGTCATTAGAGAATATCTTGTTAATTTGCTTAATTTATAGTTTAACTATTGCTTGCTTTGCTAGTGTTGTGCACTTATTCTTAAAGCGGTGATAAACCCAAAACTAAAAATGTAATATATTACAGCTTACCAATCATTAGATGTGGAAGCATTATTCTTTTTTTACGCTTTATGCACTCGGTTTTCACCTGGCCAATAACACATCTCCTGTCCTCCACCCTGGATGAAGGAGCAGAAGGGCACCTTCCGACAGCAGCATGGTCAGTCTTGAGGGAGGTGTTAGATGTACTAGCAGATTTAGGCCCCTTTCACACGAGAGCCTCCGTGTAGCAGATTTTGCTTGCTTAGTGGGGGATCACTCCGCTTATCCCTGCTGAGCAGGCGGATGGACAGGTCCATGTCCACTCCGCCGAGCAGAACGGAGACAGCACTGCTCTTCTCTATGGGGAAATTGGATGGCAACTGACCAACCAATCCGATTCGCCATTCGGATGAAAAACAGGACCACCATTCTTCCATTTTTGCGGGCAGGACCGGATGGCGGCAGGTGTCAGCGGACATTTACCGCTCTATAGGGGAGACTGGAGGGTCCGATCAGGTCCTCTTGAAAAACTGACAGGTGGACCTGATCAGACAGCCCCTGTGAAAGGGCCCATAGACACACTAACAAATTGAGAACTGTACCTCAGGCTAAAAAATTATAAAAATGAAAATAAAGAAATAAACTTTATATTTGTGGCAAGCTGTTTCTACCCCTACACTCCCAAGTATGCAAGTGCTATAAAATATACCCCGATGTAGCTGCTGCTAGGTTAAAAAAAAAAAAAATGAAGAAAAATCTGACTTTTCAAAACAGCTTATACCAGTATTCAATATAAATCCGATCACCAAAAAATCAAAAGAAAAGCTTGCATGGTGTAAAATCCTCACTTTATAAAAACTCTCACTTAAAATCACATAAATGCCTGGAGGTTTCTCCTTCAGCTTCATGTCTGTGTCTGACTACAGCTCCATGTGATTCGAGTCACATTGAGCTGTAGTAAGTTGTTGAAAATAATAGTGTAATCAATGCATGGCGCCTTAAACGATTCTGCATTATTGCGGAGAACGGCTGAATCGTGCTTGCACTGATGATGTCATCCCGGCGCGCCTCTGTCAAAGTCCTCCCCTCCCTCCTCTCTGACTTTATCTCACTGAACTTGCATCTAAAATGCCCAGGACGGCTGCTCACCAGAGCCTATATGGATCATACACAGCGGGCATCACCCGTAGGGTCACAGAGCTTTGATCTGAATATTCCAGCATGCCTGTCCTTCTCCAGCTGCAGTCCCGCCTCCTAAACAGGGTCCTGTGATAGACAGGACAACGATCCAATGCCGGGAAATTGTATCAGTGTTTCTTCTATCACAGGCCCAGCTCTAGAAGGCAGGACTTTATTACAGCGGCCGCTGGAGGAGGAGGAGGTTGGGCGCACCAGGATATTCAAATCAAAGCTCCGTGACACAGCAGGAGATGCCTGCTGTGTATGATCCAGGCACTGGTGAGTTCGCATTGATGGGCACAGTGACTCTGCATTGATGGGGCACAGCAAGGCTGATTGATGATCACAGTGACTCTGGATTGATGGGCACGGCGAGGCTGCGTATGATGGGCACGGCGAGGCTGCGTTTGATGGGCACAGCGAAGCGTGACTGATGAGGCTGCACTGATGGGTTTTTGATGAAAACCATGGGCAGTAATTGTGATGCATCACGGAATCGAAGACATGATAATGGTAATCAAAACTAATCGTGAGACCAGTGAAGATGCGCAGCTCTAGTAGTCAGACACAGACAAGAAGCTGAAGGAGAAACTTCCTGATCTCCTCCCCCTGAAGACGTCAGCACAACAAAATGCTACGTCGGGCATGCAAACAACAAGTGACATCATCCTGGCTGTTATGATCCAGGAGGAGAGGTATACCTGTATGGGAAGTGAGACCAGCAGTAGCAGCGGTGCTGATACTTTATATGGCTAAGCGCTGTATTTCTGGTTACAAGGTTGTGCAAGTTTTATTTGTGAGTGGGCAATTACGTGACTTTAAGTGAGAGTTTTTAATCAAGTGAGGATTTTACATCATGCAAGATTGTCTTCCTTATTGGCGAGCTCCATTTCATACAGAATAAACTGTATTAATGTATCTTAAATAGAAAACTCTCTTTAGGTAGATTTTTACTCCAAAAGCATTTTATTAAAAATAAATTTGATAAAAATCCCAAAAAGATTGTTTAACCACTTCAGCCCCAGACCATTTGGCTGCCAAATGACCGGGCCACTTTCTGCGATTCAGCACTGTGTCGCATTAACTGAAAATTGCGTGGTTGTGCGACATGGCTCCCAACCAAAATTGATGTCCTTTTTTACCCACAAATAGAGCTTTATTTTGGGGGTATTTTTTATTTATTTTTTACCATCCAGATCATCTTCAGAATATACCTGTAACAAAAAACTTTTGGGATACCCTTGCTATAATCTCCCAATAACAACCTACAGCTAATATTTAACAGCTATCATGTACTCTGGATGTAAAATAAAATGTCTACTATGAGAGCCACCAAAAATACTTTCGGAATGGCAGCACTGTACATTTCTAAATATATCCATATAGCTTAAATGCAAAAAAAAAAAGCAATGTCCATAGCAGTGGCGGAAGTCCCAGGGTCGCAGAAGTTGCAATTTGCGACAGGGCCCTGGCGTTCCGCCACCGTGGGGGGGGGCCGGGGCCCCTCCCCAGCAATATCTGGGTTACACATTCCGTGCCAACTCAGAGCCCAGTGCCGGGAGCAAGCTCAGCACTGAGCTCCAGTGCCCTACCTAATGGGGCACGCCAGCGTGAACACTCAGGATACCTGACACGCATCTCTTGCGGGGTGCCCCACACGCAGCGATCTCCCCCCTCTGTGGCAGCCGGCATGTCTCCCCACCGACTGCCTGCACACTTGGCTGAAGTTGGCTCCTCCCTCTTGGCTCCAATGTTCTTCTCATGTACACAGATAGGAGGAGCCAGGGAGGAGGAGAATAAACATTTAAGGATTCTATTGAGATCAAAGTTGGTAATGCTGGTAATAGTAAATATAAGTAGATTCTTCAAATGGTTGTTTATAGTATAAAAAAATATTTCAAACAAATATGTAAGTACTATTTTTTAGGTAATTAAAAGTAGAGAAATGTTTAAAATAATAAGTTAATAATTAGCAATTTTTTTCTTATTAAATACAAATTTTCAGAAAATAAATATTATATTATCATAATGGTGTACAATTAATCAATTTGGTAGATTATTCGCTTTCATTTATTTTTATATTTAACCATGAAGGAGTCAGAACAAGCTTAAAGTAGTAGTATAGTCAAAGCTATTTGGGTTATGCTTCGCGTTTGGATCACAGACGTTCAGTTCGTTCTGCACTCTTGTGTTCTGTTTTCAGCCGACAGTGGGCTAAAGTCCACCGTTAGCTGACATCACAGAGCCGGTCTAGTCTCAGGAAAGATCTTCCCCACTCTATATTCGGGATTAAGGATGAGCTCAGGAAGTCAGCACTGCGGATCATTTATCACAAGCAGTGAGACATTTTCCCGATCTGTGGCTGCAGAGATCGGGAAATGTCTCACTGTCTGTGATTAGCGCTGTGCAGCGCCGACTTCCTGGCGGGCTCTGTATGTGCAGTTGCGAACACGACTGAGCTCAACCTTATTTGTGGACCACCCATATACCTGGACCAGCAGTTGTATCACAGCTCGGCGCTCCAGTGAGTGCTGGAGGACCAAAGCATAGAGTCGGTGACTGACAGTCACTGCGTCTCT
This sequence comes from Rana muscosa, assembly GCA_029206835.1. Taxonomy (NCBI): domain Eukaryota; kingdom Metazoa; phylum Chordata; class Amphibia; order Anura; family Ranidae; genus Rana; species Rana muscosa. The sequence goes on along the minus strand of CM055117.1, from coordinate 804,375,499 downwards.
GCTCACTGAAGACACAAGAACTGAACATTCAGCGGTGCTTGATCGGTCAGTTCTCGGTCTTAGGAGCAGTGGGGGGCAGCTGCAGCCATATAGGCCAGTATGACTTAAAGAATATAAACAAAGCTATGCTACTCCTAATGCTGCAAATGGTACATGAGAATATTTACATCATGCCATCAAAATGTATTTGTAATAAGCACCTCTGGCAGTGCTATTGTTTGTCCCGCGTACGTGACACTTTATTGGAAAGCTCTATCTGCATGTACTGTATATGAAGAGCAAAATCTAAATAAAGGCTTGTATAATAAAGAAGGAATTAATGAATATTACATACTAGCAGTGTACAATTATGAAAATACAAATGTTTATCACAATAGTTGTCACTTAAAAAGAGAAGTATGGGTTTTGTTTTTCAGAATCATACTTACCTAGGTACATGCTCCGGTCTGATGCTACATCTGTCCCCTGCCAGCTCTAACACTGAGAACCGAGCAATCAAGCAACGCCGATCGCTCAGTTCTCAAGGCTCCCTGAGCAGAGAGCCGGTGCCTGTCAGTCACCGGCTCTCTGCTCTGCCTCCCCCACCCCCTCACTCACTGGAGCGCAGGGCTGTGGAGGGGGCGGGAGCGGCTCGCTGAGGAGGTTGGTCCAGGCATGTGGGTAGATATTGTTGCGATCTTGCCCAAGCCTGGACTGGCTTTGTAACTTCAGCCTGCTGTCTGCTGAAAATGGGTCACATGAGTGCAGACCAAACTGCACCCCTGTGATCCATAAAAGTACAGCCAAACAAGCTTTGGCTGTACTTCTCCTTTAACCACTTGCCGACCAGCCGCCGCAGTTTTACTGTAGCAGAATGGCACAGCTGGGCGAAACAACGTTACCTTACGTCGCTTTGCCTTTTGTCCACTAGGGGCTCGCGCACAGCGTGTACCCGGAGCGATCGCTCGTGACAGAGTGAGAACCAGGATCTATGTGTGTAGACACACAGATCCTGGTTCTCTCAGGGGAGTGGAAACTGATCGAGTGTTCATACTAAGTATGAACACTGATCTCTCTCTCTCCTCCTAGACAGTCCCATCCCCCTACAGTTAGAGCACACCTAGGGAACACAGGTAACCCCTTGATCGCCACCTAGTGTTAACCCCTTCCCTGCCAGTGACATTTATACAGTAATCAGTGCATTTTTATAGCACTGATCGCTGTATAATTGTCACGTCCCAAAAATGTGTCAAAAGTGTATGATCTGTCCACCGCAATATCGCAGTCCCGATAAAAATCGCAGATAGCCGCCATTTCTAGTAAAGAAAAACAAAATAATAAAAATGCCATAACTCTATCCCCTATTTTGTAGACGCTATAACTTTTGCGCAAACCAATCAATATACGCTTATTGCGATTCTTTTTATCCAAAAAATAGGATTTTTTACTCACCGTAAAATCCTTTTCTCTGAGTCCATGGACCGACACAGCTTCTCTATTGACAAAGTGGGTATTATCCGTTAATTAGGAGTGACTAGGCAGAAAAACTTGTAAAAAGTGTTGCATCACACCTTCTACAGTACCGCCCAGGGGGCGGACCCTCTGGGTATACCCTCTCAGTCTGCACATCGCAGATCAGTTCGTCAAAAAGCAGTACAAACTTAAAAGGAGGGGTGGGTGCTGTGTCGGTCCATGGAATCAGAGAAAAGGATTTTACGGTGAGTAAAAAATCCTATTTACTCTTTCGTCCATGGACCGACACAGCTTCTCTATTGACAAAGTGGGACGTCCCAAAGCAGTGTCAGAGAAAAAAACGAGGGGTGGTAACAGCATAAAAACAAACTTCACCCCAAAACACAAAACAGCACTCCTCCAACGGAGGAGTTGCAACTCTAAACAGCCGCCTGCAAAACCTTGCGGCCGAAAGAGGCATCCGAAGATGCACCTACATCAACTTTGTAGAATTTTGTGAAAGTGTGAGCGGACGACCAAGTCGCCGCTTTACATAGTTGGGAAACAGACGCTTGATGTCGGAAAGCCCAAGAGGCACCTATTGCCCTGGTCGAATGCGCCGTGACAGGAAAGGGGGGCGCCTGACCCTTTAAGGCGTAAGCCTGGATTACTATCTGTCGGATCCACCTAGAGATGGTGGCCGATGAGACTGCTTGGCCCTTCTTGGGACCAGCCACCGAAACAAACAGTGAGTCTGACTTCCGGAACAGGGAAGTAGCAGATATGTATACTCTCAAAGCTCGGACAACGTCCAAGGAATGCAACGCCGACTCCTTAGGATTCGACGGCTGAGGACACAAGGATGGAAGTACAATGTCTTCGTTGAGATGAAAAGCCGAAACGACCTTCGGAAGAAAGGAAGGCTGCGGCCGCAGCACCACCTTATCCTTGTGGAAAATCAAATAGGGAGCCTTGCCGGACAAGGCTGCCAGCTCAGACTCGTCTAACTGACGTAACAGCCACCAAAAAGACCACCTTCTGAGAAAGTGTCAACGGGAATATCTCTAATATTCTCAAACGGTGCCTTCTGAAGCACCGAGAGGACCAGGTTCAAGTCCCACGGAGGTAACGGGGGGCGGACCGGAGGGGCCACATGTCGAACCCCCTGCACAAATGTACTCACGAGAGAGTGAGTTGCCAGGGGTCGCTGAGAAAAGACAGCCAGGGCAGATATCTGTCCCTTACTCGTACTTAGGGCAAGCCTTTGGTCTACCCCATGCTGTAAAAACAGCAGGATTCTGGAAACCAAATAGGTACGCGGATGCCATTTCATTTCCTCACACATGGAGATGTAGGCCCTCCAAGTGCGGTGATAGACCTTCCTAGAGGACGGTTTCCGAGCACTTCTCATAGTAGAAATTACTGAGTCTGACAGGCCCCGGTCTCTCAGTACCTGGTTCTCAACAGCCATGCCGTTAAAGCCAATGACTGTAAAGCAGGATGGAATATGGGACCTTGCGACAGCAGGTCCTTCCGTAGTGGTAGGCGCCAGGGGACGTCTGCTACCAGACGTACTAGATCGGCGTACCAAGGACGCTGAGGCCAATCTGGAGCGATTAGGATCATTGGAATTCCCTCTGCCTCCACTCTGCGGAGCAGAAGAGGAAGAAGCCTTAAGGGAGGGAAGGCATAGATTAGCCGATACTGGCCCCACGATGCTACCAACGCGTCCGTTGCGTCTGCCCATGGGTCTCTTGACCGGGCCACAAACCTCAATACCTTCCGATTGAGTCGGGAAGCCAGAAGATCTACGTCTGGTGTGCCCCATCTTTGGCAGAGGAGTTGGAACACCTCCGGGTGTAAAGGACCATTCTCCCTGGTCCAGCATCTGGCGGCTCAGGTAGTCCGCCTGCCAGTTTTCCACACCCGGAATGTACACGGCCGACAGTGCCGGTACGCTCCTCTCTGCCCACTTCAGGATGCGAGCGATCTCCGATGCTGCAGCTGAGCTTCTTGTTCCTCCTTGATGATTGACATATGCCACTGCTGTGGCGTTGTCTGACTGGATCCTGACTGGACGCCCTTGCAGTCTCTGAGACCATTTGAAGAGGCACAGCTTGATCGCCCGGATCTCCAGGACATTGATCGGCAGGAGGGCTTCCTCTGGGGTCCAGCGACCTTGCGCCGACTGGACACCCCAGACTCCCCCCCCCCCAACCTGTAAGGCTGGCGTCCGTCGTGATCACTATCCAGTAAACCGGAAGAAATGACTTCCCGGCCATTAGAGCCGGTGCTGTCAGCCACCATACCAGGGATCTCCTGACTAGGTGGCTCACTCGGATTTGATAATCCAGAGATGAAGGGCATCTGTTCCATCTGGACAGAACTTCCCTCTGTAACACTCGAGTGTGGTATTGAGCATATGGGACCGCCTCGAAGGAGGCTACCATGAGGCCCAACACTCGCATGCAAAAACGGAGTGACGACCAATTCCTGGAAGTCAGCTGCCGTACTGCAGCCCGGAGGGTCTGCAACTTCTCCACAGGGAGGAATACCCTTGCCTCTGAGGAATCCAGAATCAACCCCAGGTACACTAGGCGTTGAGTGGGCACCAATACTGACTTTTGCGTGTTTAGTATCCAACCACAGTCTCGAAGAGTCTGACAGGTAATGGACACGCTTACCTCTAATTCTGAGCTTGAAGGGCCCTTCAGCAGAAGGTCGTCCAAGTAACCTGTGATAGCGATACCCCGCTGTCTTAGAAGTGCCAGAATCGGAGCGAGCACCTTGGTGAACGTCCTGGGTGCTGAGGCAAGGCCAAACGGGAGGGCCACAAACTGGTAGTGGTTCTTCCCGATAGCAAATCGCAGAAACCTCTGGTGTCTGGAGTATATGGGGACATGCAGGTATGCGTCCTTGATGTCCAAGGAGGCCAGAAAGTCCCCCGGATGGAGAGCCGTGACTACAGATCGAACCGACTCCATCCGAAAACTTTGTACCTTCACAAAGCAATTGAGGGCTCTGAGATCCAAGCTTGGACGAACCCCCTCCTTCTTCGGCACAATGAACAGATTTGAGTAAAAACCCCGTTCCAGTTCTGGAACTGGAATAACTACCCCGCGTTCCAGTAGACCCTGGACCGCCCCATACAGGGCCTCCCGACGGGTCGGTAGTAGCTGGAGATTGGAGGTGTTGAATCTGTCCGGTGGACAAGAGAGAAACTATCTTGTAGCCTGAGGAGATTACTTCGCAAACACACCTGTCGGAGATTAGTGCTGTCCACTGAGTCGCGAATTTGCGAAGACGTCTCCCCACCCGAGAGCTGGGTGGGGGTGGACCTTCATGCGGACGCAAATTTGTCCGCCGGCTTATTGGGTATGCGGGACCAGGGACGCTTTTGTCCTTGGGCAGGCGCTTTATCGGCCTGGGGTCTTTTCCCTGTCGCCCTAGGGGGACGAAAAAACCACTTGTGTGCAGTAAAGGAGGGCCCTTGCCCTTGGCGTGGCCCCTTACCCTTGCTAATTTGGGGAAGCAAAGTGCTTTTACTTCCTGTGGCATCCTTGATGATGTCATCCAGAGAAGCCCCAAAAAGTCTGTCGCCCTTAAAAGGCAGATCCAACAGGGCTTTCTTGGAAGTCTGGTCCGCAGACCAGCCTTTTAGCCAGATCAGGTGGCGTATTGCTACTGCATAAACCGAAGTTTTAGACAGCAGGGGAATAGTATTCATGTCTGACTCGCAGACAAACCTAAGGCCCTGGACCAACAGGTCGGCCAATGTTATCTCATCAGGAGGAGCATCTCGCTCCTTAACCCCTGGAGTAGCAATCTTGCCCATTCAGTAAGTGTGTGAGACACTAGGGCCCCCGCCAATGCCGGGCGTACTGCCGAGCCTACCACTGAGTATAGGTAGCAAGCGAGTGCTTCAGCCTTCTTATCCACAGGGTCCTAGAAAACAGGAGCCCCTTCTACAGGAATTGTGGTGGCTCTATTAAGTCTGGACACCGAAGGGTCCACTATAGGGGGAGAGGTCCATATCTTCAGAAAACTCTCCTCAAAAGGGGTACCGTACCGCAAACCTCTTTGGGGCTGTAAAGACCCTCAGTGGGTTCTCCCATTCCTTGTATAAGAGTTTATCAAAAGACACACAAGGGAACACCTTAGCAGTGCGGGCAGGTCTATGAAACCCAAGTGGACCGGAGTCTCTGCTGCTTCTGCAGTATTTTCCAATTTTAGCATATCCCGCACTGCAGTAATAAGGTCAGATACCAAAGCCGTCTCGCGTACTGACCTGGACTTTGAGTCATTCTCACTGTCCGGTCACGGTCTGCAGTCTCTGGTGCGTCAGAATCTGGGCCCCGAGCCATAGCTGGACCTGGTTCTGCACCAGAATTATCTCCAGAAGCTTGCAGGGGATGGGGCGTTTACTACCCCCTGTATTCCCGTGTGCTGCTTCCACCCTGGCAGCAAACGCCTCTAGGATTGCCGACATAGCGTCCATAGACACCTCAGGGACACCAGCTGCTAAATCTGGTGTTTCAGGGGAGAAGACATCTGGCTCAGATGCCATGCTGACCACACGCTGACACTCACAGGGCTCCAGGCAAGATATCAATAGGCCACCCTCCTGCGCTGCAGAGATGCTGGGTCACCCAGAGGACTCACCACCCTGGATAGGTACTGCTATGCTGCGCCTATGATGCTGTCCCCTTGCTGCTGTGTCAGTCTGCTTCTTTTATCAGCACTTCCTGTGTGAATTTTCGCGCCAGTGTAATGCACCCTAGAGGCCGGAGGCTCTCGCAAAATGGTTGCCAAAACCGTCTGTATGGAAGATAATGTGGGCTCTAAGAAAATGGCCGCCGACAGAAGATAGAGGTCAGGCAGCCATAGCCCACAAAAAAGATGGCCGCCGAACGGCAATATCTGCATACAGGGTGGACAAACATGGCCGCCGATCACCTGATAGGGGCCAGTGGGTGTGGCCGAACTACAGGAAGATGGCCGCCAGGCAGTTACAAGAGGCCAAACTTGGCATGGACCACCTCAAAATGGCCGCCGACAGCATGGAGACACAGAAACACAGGTAAGCAAAAATGACATTTCTTTTAAATGTTAGTTACAGCCAGCCCCGCTCCAGTGGGACCCCCTAGGTGACCCCCAGCACCCAGCAACCTTTAGCTAGAAGCCCAGGGAGGAGGGAAAGGCAGGGAGAGAGGGAAGAAAGGGGCCACAACCACTTACTTGATCTCTCCAGGAATGTCCAGCTAAATCACCCAGCCGAGGCAGGGGAGTTTTACTTACCTATCCTGCATGTATTCTGCTGGAAGACATTCCAAACAGATCATCGTCCGCGCACGGAAGGTGACTGTTGGCCAGGCATGCTGTGATTGGACCCAGAAGGGACGATCATATGTATGCCCTGGAGCATGACGCTCACCGGACAGGCTGCTGCGACTCGGCCGTAAGGTCAGCCGAAGCTGAGCGGTCCGATGCAAGCCTTGGAGCGTAAGCTCACCGGCCAGGCTGCTGCGACTCGGCCGTAAGGTCAGCCGAAGCTGAGCGGTCCGATGCAGGCCCTGGAGCGTAGGCTCACCGGCCACCCGTGGAGCGACGGGCATGTCGTGGAAAACCCAGCGCGTAGCTAGGGTCGGCACACGCTCGATGGCCGAAACTGGGGAGACTACAAGGATCGAGGATCCAGCCTGTCACCCAGTCGGCAGTTGATCGAAGATCGCAGGAAACAACAAATGTAGCAAAAAAATAAAAATATATATATCTTTTTTCCCCGGACCAATGAGCCCGAAGGGAGCCATGTCCTACTCCTTGCTAGACAGAAAAAAACTGATCTGCGATGTGCAGACTGAGAGGGTATACCCAGAGGGTCCGCCCCCTGGGCGGTACTGTAGAAGGTGTGATGCAACACTTTTTACAAGTTTTTCTGCCTAGTCACTCCTAATTAACGGATAATACCCACTTTGTCAATAGAGAAGCTGTGTCGGTCCATGGACGAAAGAGTAATATGTAGAATACATATCGGCCTAAACAAAGGAAAAATTTCATTAAAAAAAAAAAACGTAGGATATTTAATTATGGCAAAAAGTAAAAGATAGTGTTTTTTTCAAAATTGTTGCTATTCTTTTGTTTATAGCGCAAAAAATAAAAACCGCAGAGTTGATCAAATACCACCAAAAGAAAGCTCTATTTGTGAGGAAAAAAAGGGCGTAAATTTGGTTTGGGTACAGCGTTGCACGACCGAGCAATTGTCAGTTAAAGCAACGCAGTGCCGTATCGCAAAAAATGACCTGGTCATTGAGCAGCCAAAGCTTCCGGGACTGAAGTGGTTCAGCGTAAAAACAATAACCATTTAGATGCATACAGCATATCGTTTTGTAAACATCAAAGGAAGCCAACAAGCCTATGCAAAGCTGCAACTTGCAGTTTAAATCTATGCATTGTTTGGCAGAGTTGAAGAAAAGGAGGACTCGCCTGCATTCTAAGTGGGGTCTTTGGCCGTAATTAATGTTGTACGCATGTAAAAGATTTTGCAGGGTTTACACGCATACAGTATCAACATACAGAATACTGGCCACTAGCGCTGCTCAAGGTCAATATGTAAATATCAATTATGATAATCCATTATAATAATCAGCGAAAATGGGACCTGAGTCACAATGGTTTCACTGTGTTGCAGTTCCCCATCAGGTCAGCTCTGACTACCAGATGGAGGGGAAGTTTCTCCCAATGTAAAATTTGAGTGACATGGCCAATACAATTTTTGACAGGCACTGGCTGTCACAGTAGACCTCATAGGGCATGGGGCAGAATGGTTTTAGTGTGTTGGGTTCCCCATCATGTTTACTCCTGGCAGCCAGTGGGAATAGCCACTTATGCTTTTGTAGAATTTGTTTGGCTGAGCCTATTAAATTTTAAACAGGCAGAAGCAGCTCTTCCCACCACCCTTTAGCAGATGAGCTGACAGGGAACTGCCTCTGTAGTTTTTTTGCCATTGTCAGCAGTTGGTGTCCTTTTTTGCTAAGATAAACGCAGCAGAAGGCCCCCGTATCCCACCATCTAGCTAAGCAGTGGCGGTTGCCAATGAGGCCATTTATGCTGTAAGAATGTACACATATAAATGTTGCCTGAACTTTACATGTGTACAGTTCAGAGCACATATACAGCAAGCAAGATCTTAAAGAGGAAGTAAACCCTCCGAACAAAAACAGGAAGAAGACAAACCCTGCTAGACAAAGGCATAATCAGCCAGTATGCATCGCTGATTATGTATTACTTGCCCTAGATCAAGGCCCCCGCAGCGGTCCACGTCTCCCCCTTCGCCCACCGACATGTTGTCCCGGAGTAACTTCCGGGTCTCGCGGCTCCGGTGCTGTGATTGGCCTGGAGCCGCGATGACGTCACTCCCGCGCATGCGCGCGGAAACGGCACAGTACAACTGAAGCAGTGGCACATAGTGCCATTGCTTCAGTTGGCTTAAGTGTGCATGTGCCGCATGACATCAGCACATGAAAATACAGGGATATCTCCTAAACCGTGCAGGTTTGGGAGATATCCTTGTTAGTTATAGGTAAGCCTTAATATAGGCTTACCTGTAACAAAGTTGTAAACAAGGGTTTACAACCACTTTAATTGGTCGAAAATGTTTATTTAACAAATACAATTTTACTATAGGATGCTCCAATAACCTTTGTTTTGTAGCCTTCACTGGTCTTTCCACTCAGTGGATGAATGGGACTCATACTCCTCTTCCCTTTACTGTTCGGTTAAATTTGGCTATTTGGAGCTAAATGAAATACCTAGTACAGGAGTGTATGTGACTCTCGCCTTTATACCATTATGAGAATACTGGGTGCCTGAGCAGACAATCATCATACACAGTGAGAAAATGCTACCAGATTTGGATTCAACAGAGCTGGTGAGAAGATATATCTCAAGAGGACAGATATCAGAGATTGGGGTTATAGTCTGAATGTTTCCCCCCTTTTTGATTTGCAACATAGTATCCAATCTTTCTATAGGTGGTTGTATAATCAATAGACATGTGCATTCGTTTTCGTCCAAATGCATTTTCGTCCGAATTTCAGCTATTTTCATTATCGTTTTAACAAACGAAAACGAAAGCACAGAATCCGAAAACCGAAAGATCCGACATAAACAAATGCTTTATTTTCGTTTTCGTTGCTACAACAGTTCGATATAGATAGGAGATTCGACGTGACGCTGACAATAACAATCTGTGTCTATCGAACCTGTGGTCGAATGTGCCTAACCTTAACTCTATTAGTCCAAGATTATTCTACATAGGAGAGAAAAGATTCGACATTATAGAGAGAAAAGATTCGACATAGGAGAGGAAAGATTCGACATAGGAGAGGAAAGATTCGACATAGGAGAGGAAAGATTCGACATAGGAGAGGAAAGATTCGACATAGGAGAGGAAAGATTCGACATAGGAGAGGAAAGATTCGACATAGGAGAGGAAAGATTCGACATAGGAGAGGAAAGATTCGACATAGGAGAGAAAGATTCGACATAGGAGAGGAAAGATTCGACATAGGAGAGGAAAGATTCGACATAGGAGAGGAAAGATTCAACATAGGAGAGGAAAGATTCGACATAGGAGAGGAAAGATTCGACATAGGAGAGGAAAGATTTGACATTATAGAGAGAAAAGATTCGACATAGGAGAGAAAAGATTTGACATTATAGAGAGAAAAGATTTGACATTATAGAGAGAAAAGATTCGACATTATAGAGAGAAAAGATTCGACATTATAGAGAGAAAAGATTCGACATAGGAGAGAAAAGATTTGACATAGAGAGAAAAGATCACTGCTTGTAGGCGGAACATTCGACCGGAAATGTATGATTGGGGCGTCGTACAGTTTCGCTGCTCCGTCGAATCTTCTTTGAACATTCGACAGACACCATAAGCCTTTAATGACAGATTCGACCTTAATTAATTCAGATTTTCGGACGAATGCAATTTTTAACGAAAAACGAAATAAATAAAAACGAATTTCGGGAGTAACTAAATAAATTTATTTTTTGGATGAAAACGAAATTCCGAAACGAAATATTTCAGTGTGCACATGTCTAATAATCAATAGAAGTGCTGTGTTCCTCAGTGAACAACTGAGAAAGCTTACTTTCAAACTAAAATAATTTACTACATGATTTTCCTGTGACGCTCATTGTGGAGAGCACTCTAGACATTTTCACCTGCTAGTAAAGTGACCCATACTCACTTTTTCTTGAGCCCTATGCTAAATCTGACAATCTGCAACGAAGTGAAATACAGAGAAGATGTGACTCACACCTTCTTCCCACTATGCAGCTCTGGGTGCTGAAAGAACAATTGCCAGGCCCCAAGTGTTGTCATGTTGGGTGGGTACAGAGTTCTTAGCCCCGTGCAAGCTCTAAACAGAAGAGCAGCTTGGAATTAAAATGGAGCTTTGTCACTCCTGTGGGAACAAAGAAATAGTAAATATAGACAGCTATAGAGGGGAGAGGTGTGTGTGGCATATAAAACCTTTCAGTAAATTGTCAAGCCTGCATAAATGCATTTCTGATATTTCCCACTATACACCACAAAATGACACCACAAAGCCACTTATTCACTCCTTGATTATTTCCCGTCTTGATTACTGCTACTCTCTTCTTAATGGCCTATGCTTAAGCAGGCTATCCCCCCCTCAGTCTATTATGAATTCTGCTGCTAGACTAATACACCTCACAAACCGATCCGTGACTGCTGCTCCTCTCTGCCAATCCCTTCATGGCTTCCCGCCACCCCACTGTATAAAATTCAAAACGCTAATCACAACATACAAGGCCATTCACTACATCACCCCCATCTACATGGCCAACCTCATCTGCAAATATTGCCCAAATCGTCCCCTCCGCTCCTCCCAGGACCTCCTGCTCTCTTGCTCCCTCGTTACCTCCTCCCATGCTCGCCTTCAGTACTTCTCCAGAACCTCTCCCATACTCTGGAACTCCCTGCCCCGGTATGTTCGGTCAGCCCCTAACCTCTCCACCTTTAGGAGATCCCTGACAACTCATTTATTCAGGGAAGCCTACACCACACCTACCTAACAACTGTCCCTGAGCAACCCCCATCAAATCATTCTCCGCAGCTATTACCTTTTGTACCACCACCCCCTCCCTTTAGAATGTAAGCTCTACGAGCAGGACCCTCCTGTACCTTCTGTATTGAACTGTACTGTAATTGTGCTGCCCCACCTATACATTGTAAAGCACTGCATAAACTGTTGGCGCTATATAAATCCTGTATAATAATACAGCAACAGGGAGGAAAAAAAGACATTTGTTAAAAGGCATTCACAGTTCGGACAAATCATTAACGCTGACAGGGGTGCTTACAATGGTCAGGTATTGTTTATATGACAAACATAAAAAAAAGTCTTGTAATTGCCTTCAAAGAGTTAGCTGGAGTTGGGATTTAATTAGTTTGCCTTTTACCTAAGGTCCATTTAAACTATATATTGAACTAGGATTACCTTTGCCACAGGATGACAAAACAACTGTACGACTTCATTGCAGAACAAACAGGTTGCTACACCCTATTACAGAAAATGGAAAAAGAATAGACTTGATGGCAGGAGCAACAGGCAATGATGCTATGTTATTAAGAGGAAATACATTGACTGCATCTCTGGAGCTCAGCCACAGTGATTTTTGGGTTCTCCTTTACCTCTCTCACCAAGGCTCTTCTCCCCCGATATCTCAGTTTGGCCGGAAGGCCAGCTCTAGGAAGGGTTCTGGTCGTCCCAAACGTCTTCCATTTAAGGATTATGGAGGCCACTGTGCTCTTAAGAACCTTAAGTGCAGCAGAATTTTTTGGTAACCTTGGCCAGATCTGTGCCTTGCCACAATTCTGTCTCTGAGCTCTTCACACAGTTCCTTTGACCTCATGATTCTCATTTGCTCTGACATGCACTGTGAGCTGTAAGGTCTTGTATAGACAGGCGTGTGGCTTTCCTAATCAAGTCAAATCAGTATAATCAAACACAGCTGGACTCAAATGAAGGTGTAGAACCATCTCAAGGATGATCAGAAGAAATGGACAGCACCTGAGTTAAATATATGAGTGTCACAGCAAAGGGTCTGAATACTTAGGACCATGTAATATTTCCGATTTTCTTTTTTAATAAATCTGCAAAAATGTCAACAATTCAGATTTTTTCTGTCAATATGGGGTGCTGTGTGTATATTAATGAGGAAAAAAAATGAACTTAAATGATTTTAGCAAATGGCTGCAATATAACAAAGAGTGAAAAATTTAAGAGGGTCTGAATACTTTCCGTACCCACTGTATATTTGATGGCAGGAGCAACAGGCAATGAAGCTATGTTACTGGGGAATAAAGCACTCGGAAAAACAAAAAAATGCTGGGTAAATTCCAATGAATGTCTGTAGCCTCTCAGATGACGTCTTACAGTATTCTGTAATCAGTCTAAAGCCTCATACACACAATCGAACTTCCATCTGACTTTTCTGTGGATTTTGGTACGAATGGGCGTTGGCCGTGAACTTGTTCTGCATACACACGGCAGAACATTTTCAGCCAACTTTCACCAAATCACGTGGTTTTGTAGCTCTTTACCGCCACCCTTAGGGCAACTTCTGCTATTGTTGTCTGATCTTTAGCATTGGTTCTGAGCATGCGTGTTTGTACTTTGGACTTTAGTACGATGGACTTGTGTACACACGATAGGATTATCCTCCATCAGCCATTTGCCGGAAAGTTTGAGAGCATTCGAAGCGAACATTTGTCCGTTGAAAAAACGAAAACAATTGTCTGATGGAGCATACACACGGTCGGATTGTCCGATAAAACACGTCTGTCCGACCGTTGTAGTTAAAAAGTCAGATCGTGTGTTTGGGCCTTAAGGACTGCCTTTAAACTGGCCTGGCAGACATTCTTAATGTTCAATTAGGCTTATCATTCAGAGTTGGTATTCTTCTCTGTGACTAGCAAAGATGTTTTGCGTAGGGTTGTGCAGAACCAAAGAAACAGAACCCCGGGACATTGATCCCAATCTTTTATCACCAGTGTTTGTTTAAGTTATAGAAAATTACTTTTCACCGAGCTGCTAAAAAAAAACACCTTGACCAAGTATCACGCTGTAGCTTGGGGTTAGCAACCTGTAAATCGCGATCTACCAGTAAACAGGACAGGTGACTCGTAGATCGCAGTCTTAGCTTGCTGATCTGCCATCCTTGAGGATCAAACAGAGTGCAATGCAGAGGTACTACTTAATGTAAAGTTGGAGCTGTAGTAGGGAGCAGGAACTGTATAAGCCGATGGCTCCTCTGTAGTGCTGGCTCCTGTCCCATGCAGAGTGATACCAACTGAACTCCATCTTTTATCCCAGCTAGAGGTCTCAGAGTGGTGCCAGCAGCAGGAAAGAAGATATCTTCAGGTCAGTGTGAACAATACTGTCAGGGTCACCTGTGGCCAGGTGACAGATGCACACCGTAGGGGGACAGGAGTGCACCGCGAGGTAGTGAACCCTATGGCTGGCTTCTGTGGGTAGGAAACTGGGTGGTTGTGGAAAGCGGGACCAGAGGAGCACAACCGGGATCCCAACGGAAGCGAGAGCCAAGATTCCCCAGGGCGCGGAGTCTAAGACCCAGCTGGTCTTCTCCAGGGCCTCTAGTGGTGAGGATGTTACGCTGCAGGCTGGGACCAGGTCGCGGCCCCTGGAGTTTCCTAGCTCACGCCCCGTAGGATAAGGGGAAGCAGCGGCACACGATAGAGAGAACCGAATAACAAGCCGAAGGTCAGGGGCCACAAGCAGACAAGGATAACGAAGAACGAGCCGAAGGTCAAGGGTCACGAGCAGACAGGGATGGTCGGGGACAAGCCAATAACGTAACAGAGAGACAGACGTAGCACACGGCAGGCAGGAACCCAAACACACAATGCCTAACAAACACGTTGATCAGCAAAGCAGGCTTGCAGTGCACAGGTTAATATAGTGTTCAGTGATAGGGCCTGGGGTGGAGTCAGGCTGGGAGGAGATTATAAAGGAAGCCAGGTGAAGGAGGTCTGGTCTCTAGATGAACACATGAGGAGGAAGGTAAGATGGCAGACAAACACTACTGCATATCCATGACAAATACACTGGGCATAATAGTACAGGGCTGCTTTCACACTGACGTGCTCTATGAGGTGCAGGCAGGGAGTATTGTGAGTGTGCAGGTAATAATGTACTAACTATGGGTTGGGGGCAGGGTATATAGTGAGGGTTGCAGGGTTCTTTGAGGTGGGTTTATGGAAAGAACCTGCACTCTGGAACCCCGGTAGATTGTTCTATCTCCCGATAGAAGAAGCAGAGACTTTAATTTAATTGTTGGAAACCGCAGTACAGTAAGATCACTCCGCCTGTACCCAAAAGTGGTTAAATATTCTTTTTCGGCCCTGCCAGGCAAATAAAGAATGGGACCTGGGAATGTTCTTTCTTTTTAACCACTTCAATACCATGCACTTATACAGCTTCCTGCCCAAGCCAATTTTGAGCTTTCAGCACTGTCGCAATTTGAATGACAATTGCGCGGTCATACTACACTGTACCCAAACAAATTTTTTATCATTTTGTTCCCACAAATAGAGCTTTCTTTCGGTGGTATTTGATCGCCTCTGCAATTTTTATTTTTTGCACAACAAATAAAAAAATAGCGAAAAAAACCTAAGTTTTTCTTTGTTTCTGTTAATTTTTTTTGTTAATAAGTACCTTTTCTACTTCAATGACGGGCACTGATAAGGCGGCACTGAAGGGCACTGATAAGGCGACACCAATGAGGTGGCACTGATGAGGTGGCACTGATGGGCGGCACTGATGGGCGGCACTCATAGGCGGCACTGATGGGCACTCATAGGCGGCACTGATGGGCACTCATAGGCGGCACTGATGGGCACTCATAGGCGGCACTGATGGGCACTCATAGGCGGCACTGATGGGCACTCATAGGCGGCACTGATGGGCACTTATAGGCGGCACTGATAGGTGGCATGGACGGGCACTGATAGGTGGGCACAGATTGGCACGGATGGGCACTGATAGGTGGCACTGATGGACACTAGTAGGTGGCATTGGTGGCACTGGTGCCCAGCAATGCCAGCCACCACACATTGTGAAAGTGCCAGTCAGTGCCCATTTGTGGGCACTGATTGGCATATTTTTTTTTAATGTTTTTATTTTATTTTTATTTTTTAATACATGTGGATGGCCATCCACATGATTGGGGCTTCCCTGGTGGTCCTGGGGGGCTTCCCTGGTGGTCTAGTGTGGGTATCCGAGGGGGGGGCTGCACTGATAAACAATCAGCGCGAACCCCCCCTGTCAGGAGAGCCGCCGATCGGCTCTCCTCTACTCGCGTCTGTCAGACGCGAGTGAGGAAGAGCCGATCAACGGCTCTTCCTGTTTACATTGTGATCAGCCGTGATTCGACACGGCTGATCACGTGGTAAAAAGCCTCCGACTGAGGCTTTTTACCGAGATCAGTGTAGCGGTGGGTCAGACTGACCCACCGCTCCACCGATCGCCGCGATGCGCGCCCCCCCCCCCGGGCGCGTGGCGGCTGTTATCCCGCAGGACGTCATATGACGTCCAGTGTGGATAACTGAACCACTTCCCGGACGTCAATCTGCTATTGACGGGGCGGGAAGTGGTTAAATAGCTGCAGAGCAGAGGTGCCCAGAGTCTGAGTTGGGCTCCGCTCTGTGCTGCCAGGAACCCATACGGAACTGCCAGGGCCAGGCTGAGCAATGCACATGGGGCAATTAGGGTGTGCCCAGGCACACTTGGCACACCCCGTACCAGGCCTAAAGTGGATGTAAACCCTCACATATACCCAGTAAAGTGAACAGCCTCAGATGATACACAGGAATGAAACGAATCCCCCTACATACGTTTTACTTGTATATCTGCTGTCTTCAGCTTTATATACTGTTTAGAAAGTGTATGTCCTGTTAGAATTTTCTCTTCCTGTTCCAGTAGGGGAAGGAGAGTCTTGCCATACACTGTGAGACAGCCGATTGGAGGAAAGGCACACACTCCCCTCCACATAGGTAGAGACTTGCAGAGCTGTGCTGTGAATTGACCAGCTGTCTGCTAATCTATTTATAGCACCCGACCTGACACAAATTTCAGGCTGGTTTTATAACGTATCAGAGAACTTATCAAAGTTATCATGCTCATAACAGAAGAACAGAGCAGGAAAAAACGACTGGACTTCGGGCTTTGGAGAGAGATAACAAAACACTGCAGATAATTGTGCCCAGCTCAAATTTCATGAGTCGGGTCTACATCCACTTTAAGTGATTAACCGCTTAAAGCGGAGTTCGACCTACTTTATAAACTTCTTCTCATTGTGTTGGTTATTGGGCATATTTTAATGGACATTTATTTAAAAAAAAATTCTGTTAGCTTACCATGATTCGAAGTATTTCCTCATCACTTCCGCCTTCTCCCACTCACGCATATCTCCGTCATATCCGGCGGCGCACTGTCTCCTGGGAGCTTTGTGTCATAATTGTCAGGAGTCAGTGTGGATCGCCACCACTCATCATCACGAGGATAGCAAAACGAGTCTATGTCTTTTGCTTATCTTCGTTGCCATCCCAACGGGGCGGGCACTTCCGACGAAGACGCCCGTTGTGATGGCAACCTAAGACGATTCCTGCGCTGGGAGCTGTGCATACTGCGTATGCGCGAGAACGGGCGGTACATGCTGGTTATTCAGCAGCACTGTATACCGGAAATTATGCTTCTACGCTTCACATGCCCACAAGCAATATGGAAACTACCAACAAAGACAAATATAAGGTGATTTTTTTTATCTAAAATAATAAACTAGCGGCGCAATTTATAAGAATAATGAGTGCCATAAGTGTATAGTATGATGTAAATAGATGCATTAAAAAAAAAAAACACACTGTCTATATGTCATTGGAACTCCGCCTTAAGGACCAGCCGCCGTCATACTGCAGCAGGTTGGCTCTCTTGGGCAAATCGCTGTAGGTGTACATCGGCTGCTTTAAGAGCGATAGGGGGCGCGATGTCAGAGCCGATGCGCATGGCTGGCAGCTACGATGTCCGCCGGCCACTTGCGATCGCTCCACAGAGAGCCAGAACGGGGCTCTGTCAATGTAAACAGACAGAGCCCTATTCTCACAGGGGAGACAAAGATCTGCTGTTCCTAGTGACTAGGAACAGCGATATTTCTCCTCTTCCAGTCAGTCCCATCCCCCCACAGTTGGAAACACTGCCAAGGGAACACATTTAACCCCCTTGATCGCCCCCTAGTGTTAACCCCTGCCAGTGACATTTACACAGTAATCAGTGCATTTTTATACTGATCGCTGTATAAATGTCAATGGTCCCAAAAATGTGTCAAAAGTGTCCGATCTGTCCTCCGCAATGTCGCAGACCTGCTAAAAATCACAGATAAATAATAATAATAAAAAGGCCATAAATCTATCCCCTATTTTGTAGACATTATAACTTTTGCGCAAACCAAACCAATATACGCTTATTGTGATTTTTTTTTACCAAAAATATGTAGAAGAATACATATTGGCCTAAACTGATGAAGAAATGTGTTTTTTATATATATATATATATATATATATATATATATATATATATTTTGAATATTTATTATAACAAAAAGTTAAAAATACTGTTTTTTGTTTTCCAAAATTTGTCGCTCTTTTGTTTTTTATAGCGCTAAAAAATTGAAACCGCAGGGTTGATCAAATACCACCAAAAGAAAGCTGTATTTTTGGGGGAAAAGGGACATCAATTTTGTTTGGGTACAATGTTGCACGGCCGCGCAATTGTCAGTTAAAGTGACGCAGTGCCGTATTGCAAAAAATGGCCTGGTCATTAAGGTGGCAAATCTTTCCGGTCCTTAAGTGGTTAATATCACTTTAAGTTATATAGAGATTCCCCTGTGATACGTTGATAAGCAGACAGACGGTGTAGCAGGCTGTATATATATGTATATACATAAACACACACATATTATAATATATATATATATATATACACACACACACACACACACACACACATACATATATATATATATATACACACACACACACACACACACATAGCAATACATAGTTTTCAGTATCCCGAGAGTATGATTTCAATAGAGGAAAATGACATTTTAATTTACTCTATTTGAGCAGATGTCATTATATAAAGGACAGAAAAGGTATTATTAAAGATGAAGATGATTGCTATTAAATAGTTAAATGAGAGGATTTTCAAATTATTTTTTGGTTAAGCATATATGAATATTTTTAAAGTGAAGAAGGTTTCTAAGAATTATTTCCAAATGTATAACTGAGCTTCTTTTAAATAAAGCACATTCAAAGGCAATGGTAGTGTTACTAAAGATTATGGTCATAACTTTGCAGCTGTGTCCTGAACTTTAACAAATATTTAACGGAGGTCTGCCCTTTGGAGAATTGTAAGGGTAGCAGCTAGGAAGGTTTAGCAGCTTTATCCTCTTGTAGAATAACATTCATTTTCTTTTAACTGATTAAAAGAGTGTTTTATTTAATCATATGGAATATCTTAGATAAAACTAAGGAATAATAATCCCCTAGTCAACTGAATAGAGGGACTAGACAAGGTTATCCACAATACACTTTATTATTTGCAATCTCTGTAGAACTGCTGGCAGCGCTGTGGAGACTTCCACAGTGGTGGGTTTTAGGAGAGGATCAGTAGAAAAACGTGCAACAAATGTTGATGGTACACTTATTTTTTTCCGATACAGAGTCCTCCTTTATGTAGAGCCAAGACTCCACTGAGGTTTATACTTAACTCAGTGGATGCAGCATCTGTGCCCCGGCACCTCTACACTGAGAACCGAGCGATCGAACACCGCCGATGGCTCGGTTCTGACAGCTCCCCAAGCAGAGAGCTGCTGAGCAGCTCTCCTCTCTGCTCCTCCTCGGCTCGCTGAGAGGCAGAGACGGGTGTCAGTCCAGACACCTGGACTGATTTCTGTGACGTCAGCAGATAGCGAACTTCAGTCCACTCTCTGCTGAAAACGGGTCACAGGAGTGAAAAACAAATTGCACTCCTGTGATTCATAGGAGAAGCCAAGCCAAACGAGCTTTAAGATGCGTTACCCCAAACATTTAATATTCTTGATATGTGTTTGTTGTGGCATGTACTAAGGTCAAAAAGTAACCGGTTCCTTGTATTTCTGTATTTCTTCCCTTGTGCAAAATACCTGGTGATCCTACCAGTCCCCCTGCTTTCAATTGCAAACTGACCATACTAGGCATGAGAGCATATTCATACCTGCATGGTCAGTTTCCTGGCTGTGCTGGGTTCACACCCCGCCTGTTCTCCAATGGCCACTTGTGCTGAAACACCCCATTCAGCTCTCTAAGACTCCCCACTTTTGGACACATACAGTGCCTTGAAAAAAAAAATCAAATCCCTCGAAATTTTACAAATTTTGTCATGTTACAACCAAAAACGTAAATGTACAGACCAACACAAAGTAGCACATAATTGTGAAGTGGAAGGTAAATAATAAATGGTTTTCAACAATTTTTACAAATAAATATGTGAAAAGTGTGGCGTGCATTTGTATTCAGCCCCCCTAATGCTGGCCATACACTATACGAAAAATCGCCCGAACGGACTTTCGAAAAACGAAAGTTCATTCGTGAGCGCAACCGATAGTGCCATCATGTAATGACCGATAAATCGTTCAGTGGACATAAATAAAAAAAAAAAATTTTTTATTTTTTTTACATATACCTAGTGCAGAAAGTTCGGATGGGAAACACATTAACCTTCCGATTTATCGTTCGTTCGGCAGAAAATTTCCAAACTTGTCCTTCGTTTTTTCGGCTCAAAAACGTCCCAAAGATTATCGATTATGTGCCCATTAACTGTCCGAAAAACGAAAGAACGGTCTGAACGACCGATTTTCGCCCGATTTTTTGTATAGTGTATGGCCAGCATTAGTCAATACTTTGTAGAACCGCCTTCCACTGCAATTACAGCTCCAAGTCCTTTTGGGGATGTCTCTACCAGCTTTGCACATCTAGAAAGTGACATTTTTGCCCATTCTTCTTTGCAAAATAGCTCAAGTTCTGTCGGATTGGATGGAGAGCGTCTGTGAATAGCAATTTTCAAGTCTTCCCACAAATTCTCAATTGGATTTAGGTCTGGACTTTGACTGGGCCATTCTAACACATGAATATGCTTTGATCTAAAACATTCCATTGTAGCTCTGGCTGTATGTTTAGGGTCGTTATCCTGATGGAAGGTGAACCTCCACCCCAGTCTCAAGTCTTTTGCAGACTCTAACAGGTTTTCTTCTAAGATTGCCATGTATTTGGCTTCATCCATCTTCCCATCAACTCTGACCAGCTTCCCTGTCCCTGCTGAAGAAAAGCATCCCCACAAAATTATGCTGCCACCACCATGTTTCATAGTAGGGATGTTGTGTTCAGGGTGATGTGCAGTGTTAGTTTTCCATCACACATAGCGTTTTGCTTTAAGGCCAAAAGGTTTCCATTTTCCATGGCTTCTCGCAAACTGCAAAGGGACTTCTTATGGCTTTCTTCTTGCTACTCTTCCATAAAGGCCAGATTTGTGGGGTGCACGACTAATAGTTGTCCTGTGGACAGATTCTCCTACCTGAGCTGTGGATCTCTGCAGCTCCTCCAGAGTCCATGGGACTCTTGGCTGCTTTTTTGATTAATGCTTTTCTCGCCCTGGCCTGTCAGTTTAGGTGGATGGCGATGTCTTGGTAGGTTTGTAGTTGTGCCATACTCTTTTCATTTTCGGATGATGGATTGAACAGTGCTCCGTGAGATGTTCAAAGCTTTGGATACTTTTTTGATACCCTAACCGTGCTTTAAACTTCTCCAACTTTATCCCTGACCTCTCATAAATGCATCGACCAGAAGCACCAACCTCTGGGAATTAACTCAGCAAATTGCTCTGAGGTGGTACTTTCTGATCAATATTCCAATGGCACACGTTCCTGGTAAAATGGCTCATAAAGAATGGTGGGTGCTGTAACGTATACCAGTTGGGTCTTTGAAACATCAAACAATCGAACATATTCGCCAGCACACCATGGATCGTCCAAATTACGTCCAAAAAAGTTTTATTGCGAAAAAATCACATCACAAAGGTGCAACGTTTCGGAGTCAGGCGAAGGGGTCCTGCGTGACTCCGAACTGTTGCACCTTTGTGATGTGATTTTTTTCGCAATAAAGCTTTTTTGGACGTAATTTGGACGATCCATGATGTGCTGGCGAATATGTTCGACTGAGGTGGTACTTAACGCCTCAGTGGATAGCTAAATTTGCTCCTCAATCTTCTCCAGGATGCTGGAGACGTTGCAGTGTAGTGGGCTCATTGTTCCATACATTGTGGGGAAGCCCCTTTCTTGCCTCGTTCTGGCAGGACATATCAAGACTAGTCAACCAAGGGATTAATATCTCTCTAGCCCCGAGATTGGCACTACGTTCTCTTGGAATTGACACCATCCCTGATCAGCTGAGGACCATATTAGTACATATTCCCCTAGTGACTCGACTGACACTGGTTAAACACTGAAAAGACAATAATCCCCCTACAGTAGGCGAAGTGATACAAACCATCCAATCACATGCCACTTATGAAATAATGTTTGCTTTGGCGAATGGCAATTTTCAAAAAACATCTAAAACTATGGGAACCATGGATATAGGAGATCTAGACCCAAATTAACATCACTTATTATCAGATGGAAACCAATTAACCACTTAACGACCGCCCACTGTAAATATACGTCAGCAGAATGGCACCGACAGGCAGAATCACGTACATATACGTGATTGCGTTTGTATAGTTGGGGGGTCCGATCGGACCCCCCTTCTTTACAGTGGGTGGTCGTTTTACCTTCGGGAGCGATCCGGCATGAGGGGACGGCCGTTCGATTCCGGCCACCCCCTCTCGATCGCTCCCGGCGAATGAGAGAGCTTCCCCTGCCTGCCAGGAAGGAGGAAGTGATGTCATCTCTTATGGGGCGCTCACATATACCGAGCGCCGTACAGGAGAAGATGCAGGTTAGTACACAAAACAGCACACTGACCCCAGGACACATAGGCACATAAATCGCCCCCCCAGGCTCCCCCAGATCACCCCCCAGCCCCCAGTCACAGTGTCACTGATTGCAGTGACCATTTATTTAGTGATCACTGCAATCAGTGACATTTGTGACTGTAAAAGTGTCACTACATTTAGTTTTAGGTCCAGTGTAGCCCCCTAACCCCCCCTAATAAAGGTTTAACCCCCTGATCACCCCCCAGATAACCCTTTCACCCCCTATCACCACTGTCACTAAGTTATAATTTTTCTGATCGATGTCTTAGCGTCGGCGATGCTGATCGGTAGCCAGTAATTTTTTTTAGGTTCGCCGCAGGTTTTTATAGCGTCGGGTACCCCCATATATTACCTAATAAAGGTGTAACCCCCTTGATCACCCCCCAGGTAACCCTTTCACCCCCTAGCACCGCTGTCACTATGCGATCATTTTTCTGATCGATGTCTTAGCGTCGGTGATGCTGATCGGTAGCCAGTAATTTTTTTTAGGTTCGCCGCAGGTTTTTATAGCGTCAGGTACCCCCATATATTATCTAATAAAGGTTTAACCCCCTGATCGCCCCCCAGGTAACCCTTTCACCCCCTATCACCACTGTCGCTAAGCAATCGTTTTTATGATCGTTGTCTTAGTGTCGGTGATGCCGATAGGTAGCCAGTAATTTTTTTTTAGGTTCGCCGTCAGGTTTTTATATAGCGTCAGGTACCCCCATATATTATCTAATAAAGGTTTTAACCCCCCAATTGCCCCTAGTTAACCCTTTCACCAGTGATCATCATATAAGTGTTACGGGTGACGCTGGTTAGTTAGTTTGCTTTTTATAGTGTCAGGGCACCCGCCGTATATAACCCAATAAAGGTTTAACCCCCTGATCGCCCGGCGGGTGATATCAGCTAGGTTTTAGCGTCAGAGAGGGTCTGCGTCACACCCCAGGCAGCGTCAGGTTAGTGCCAGTAGCGCTAACACCCACACGTGAAGCATACACCCCCCTTAGTGGTATAGTATCTGATCAGCTCAATATCTGATCTGATCAGATCTATACTAGCGTCCCCAGCAGTTTAGGGTTCCCAAAAACGCACTGTTAGTGGGATCAGCCCAGATACCTGCTAGCACCTGCGTTTTGCCCCTCCGTCCAGCCCAGGCCACCGAAGTGCAGTATCGATCGATCACTGTCACTTGCAAAACACAACACACATAACTGCAGCGTTCGCAGAGACAGGCCTGATCCCTGCGACTCCAGTGCTGTAGGAGGTGATTTCACCACCACAGTTAAAAAAAAAAAGCATATATGCCGAAGCATTGGGGCAGCAGGAGCGGAGGAGCGATTTTGCTCCTAATGCCGCGTATATACGGTCGAAATTCCGACGGAGGCTTGCCCGTGGAAAAGTCTGACCATGTGTACGCGGCATAACTTTTGCGAGAAGATGCCCCCATGCTTCGGCATATATAAATGGTGCATGTATGCCCATCATTAGAAGTGGGTGGATGAAGGGCGGTATTCTAATGGTGGGCATACCCACCGATCAATCTTTTTTTTTCGTTCAGCCAACAGGCTGCATGAAAAAAAAGATTACAATACATGTCCAACAAGGACCAGCAACGTACTGGTATGTTGCTGGACTTTGAATGTTTATACCAGAATGATGCCTGCGGGTTTAGGTATCATCTTGGTATCATTCTTTTCAGCCAGCGGCCGGCTTTCATGTAAAAGCAATCCTAGTGGCTAATTAGCCTCTGGACTGCTTTTACAAGCAGTGGGAGGGAATGTCCCCCCCCCGGATATGAAAAGCACCATTGGGAAATTGGGAAAGCATTTTATCACACCGATCTTGGTGTGGTCAGATGCTTTGAGGGCAGAGGAAAGATCTAGGGTCCAATAGACCCCAGTTTTTTCAAAAAAGAGTACCTGTCATTACCTATTGCTATCATAGGGGATATTTACATTCCCTGAGATAACAATAAAAGTGATAAAAATAAATAAATATGGAAGCAACAGTTTAAAAATAAAATAAAAAAGCAAAATTAATAATAATAATAAAAAAAAAAAAAAAAAAAAAAAAAAAAAGCACCCCTGTCCTGCCCTGCTCTTGCCCAATGGCGAACGCAAGCGTCGGTCTGGCGTCATATGTAAACAGCAATTGCACCATGCATGTGAGGTATCACCGTGAAGGTCAGATCGAGGGCAGTAATTTTAGCAGTAGACCTCCTCTGTAAATCTAACGGGGTAACCTGTAAATGCTTTTAAAGGCTTTTAAAAATGTATGTAGTTTGTCGCCAATGCGCGTTTGTGCGAAATTTTAAAGCATGTCGTGTTTGGTATCTATGTACTCGGCCTAAGATCATCTTTTTTATTTCATCAAACATTTGGGCAATATAGTGTGTTTTAGTGCATTAAAATTAAAAAAAGTGTATTTTTTCCCAAAAAAATGCGTTTGAAAAATCGCTTTCCCCAATTCTGTGTAGAAAAAAAAAATGCAACACCCACCATTTTATTCTGTAGGGCCTTTGCTTTAAAAATATATATAATGTTTGGGGGTTCAACATAATTTTCTTGCAAAAAAAAATATGTTTTCATGTAAACAAAAAGTGTCAAAAAGGGCTTTGTCTTCAAGTGGTTAGAAGAGTGGATGTAAGCTTCCTAATGTTGTGTATAAAATGCCAGAACAGTTCAAAACCCCCCCAAATGACCCCATTTTGGAAAGTAGACACCCCAAGCTATATACTGAGAGGCATGACGAGTCCATGGAATATTTTATATGTTGACACAAGTTGCGGAAAAAAGAAAATTTTTTATTTTTTTATTTTTTGCACAAAGTTGTCACTAAATGATATAGTGCTCAAACATGCCATGGGCATATGTGGAATTACACCCCAAAATACATTCTGTTGCTTCTCCTGAGTACGGGGATACCACATGTGTGAGACTTTTTGGGAGCCTAGCCGCGTACGGGACCCCAAAAACCAAGCACCGCCTTCAGGCTTTCTAAGGGTGTCAATTTTTGATTTCACTTCTCACTGCCTATCACAGTTTCGGAGGCCATGGAATGCCCAGATGGCACAAACCCCCCCCCCCCCCCCCAAATGACCCCATTTTGGAAAGTAGACACCCCAAGCTATTTGCTGAGAGGTATTGTGAGTATTTTGCAGATCTCGCTTTTTGTCACAAAGTTTTGAAAATTGAAAAAAAAAGAAAAAAAAAAATGTTCTTTCTTCATTTTCAAAAACAAATGAGAGCTGTAAAATACTCACCATGCCTCTCAGCAAATAGCTTGGGGTGTCTACTTTCCAAAATGGGGTCATTTGGGGGGGGTTGTGCTATTTTGGCATTTTATGGCCTTCAAAACTGTGATAGGTAGTGAGGAGTGAAATCAAAAATTTGCGCCCTTAGAAATCCTGAAGGCGGTGCTTGGTTTCCGGGGTCCCGTACGTGGCTAGGCTCCTAAAAAGTCCCACACATGTGGTATCCCCGTACTCAGGAGAAGCAGCAAAATGTATTTTGGGGTGCAATTCCACATATAACCATGGCATGTGTGAGCAATATATCATTTAGTGACAACTTTTTGTAATTTTTTTCTTTTATTTTTTTTGTCATTATTCAATCACTTGGGACAAAAAAAAAATATTCAATGGGCTCAACATGCCTCTCAGCAATTTCCTTGGGGTGTCTACGTTCTAAAATGGGGTCATTTGGGGGGGGTTTGTACTGCCCTGTCATTTTAGCACCTCAAGAATTGAGATAGGCAGTCCTAAATTAAAAGCTGTGTAAATTCCAGAAAATGTACCCTAGTTTGTAAACGCTATAACTTTTGCGCAAACCGATAAATATACACTTATTGACATTTTTTTTTTACTAAAGATATGTGGCTGAATACATTTTGGCCTAAATGTATGACTAAAATTGAGTTTATTCGATTTTTCTTATAACAAAAAGTAGAAAATATCATTTTTTTTCAAAATTTTCGGTCTTTTTCCGTTTATATCGCAAAAAATAAAAATCGCAGAGGCAATCAAATACCATTAAAAGAAAGCTCTATTTGTGGGAAGAAAAGGACGCAAATTTCGTTTGGGTACAACATTGCATGTCCGCACAATTTACAGTTAAAGCAGCGCAGTGCAAAATTCTGAATACCTCTGGTCCTTTAGCTACCAAATGGTCCGGGGCTTAAGTGGTTAAGAGACATTTAACAACTAAAGGTCGACCGATATATCGGCCGGCCGATATATCGGCCGATTTTTGGCACTTTTTAATTAATCGGCATCGGCCGATAGTGCTGTAAAAAAAGCCGATTTAAAAAATTTCAGCGCAACTGCCAAATAACTTTGTTCATAGAAGTCAATGCAAGTTTCCTGAAGTTTCCCGTGGAGGTGGAGCGACCTCTGGGCAGCCTGCCAAGTGAGAGAAAGGAGAAACAATGTTTCTTCTTATCAATGAACTGAACTCCTGTGTAGAAGAAGTTCTCAGTTTAACCATTAAGTGCTGGTTCACACTGGGGCGACAAACGCTCCGACATTAGGAGCTCATGTCGCATGACGTGTGAAAATCAATGTTTCCCTATGGGAGCCGTCTTAACTGGTCCGACACATGTCGGTCCGACATTAAAAATTCTCCCTGTACTACTTCTGTCCGACTTTGATCCTACTTCAGCCCATTGACTATCATTGAAGTCGGATCAAAGTCGGATCCTTGTCCTAACCATACGACTTTGGCATCCGACATTGTGATTACAGCAGCAGTAAAAGGAATTTATCTCACCCTGGGATTGTTTTGATTGGTCAAAGGACAAGTCAGACTAGCACAATGTCGGATCAAAGTAGTATCCTGTTCATGAATGTCGGATGGATGTCGGACCAATGTCGGACCAATGTAGGACAGATGTCGCAGAGCAAAGTAGGATGAAAGTCGTGTCGTATAGTGTGAACCCAGACAAAATCTTTTCTGACACTTGTAGCATACAAGTAAAAATCCTGTATTTTCTGCTAGAAAATCACTTGGAACCCCCAAACATTATATATATTTTTTTAGCAGAGACCCTAGGGAATAAAATGGCGGTTGTTGCAATATTTTATGTCACACTGTATTTGCGCAGCGGTCTTTCAAACGCAATTTTTTGGGAAAAAATACACTTTAATGAATTTGAAATAAAACTAAACAGTAAAGTTAGCCGTTTATTTATTTTATTCGTCTAAAAATTTTGATTACATGTTTTTGTGCCCGATTCCCTTACCGAAGATGGCGGCGGCAGCACCCGAAAGCCGATCGGCTTTGTGTGCCGACATCGCGGGCGCCCAGGACAGGTAAGTGTCCATATAATTTAAAGTCAGCAGCTGCAGTATTTGTAGCTGCTGACTTTTAATATTATTATTTTTTCGGCGGAACTCTGCTTTTACACTGGAGCGCGTAGGCGTTGACGGTAAAACGCCGCTAGTTTTAGCGGCGCTTTACCATCATTTTAGCGGCGCTATTCGGCTGCTAGCGGGGCGCTTATAATCCAGCTAGCGGCCGATGAAGAGGTTAAATGCACTCGTGTAGCACCGCTGCAGAAGCGCTATGCAGGCGCTTCAGCAGCAGTGCCCATTCATTTCAATGGGCAGGAGTGGTATACACCGCTCCAAAGATGCTGCTTGCAGGACTTTTTTTAACGTTCTGCCAGCGCACCGCCTCAGTGTGAGACTGCAGGGGAGCTGTTTTGCAGCCACTTTTACAGGTGCTATTTTTAGCCCAAAAGTGCCTGAAAAACACCCCAGTGTGAAAGGGGTCCAACTGTTAGATTTTATGAGATGAAGGGAAAAAAATCGGCCCAACATATCGGCTCAAAAAATTGGCATCATATATCGGCCATCAGCCACCACGATTTCTAAATATCGGCATCGGCCAGAGAAAAACCCATATCGGTCGACCTCTAATAACAACCCACTTTCTTTCAAATAAATCAAGGTGACTTTACTTACCGGCTTCCTTTTGGACTGTGATGCACACGCATATTTCAAAGTTAACTGTTGCACAAATGTGTTTACTATGTCTGTCTTTATTTTATATGTTATTATTTTATTTTAATTATTTTAGTTATTGAACCTACTGTACTACTATAAATAAAAATGTACACTATACTGTGTACGAATGTATGCCAAGAGCTTTTGAACACATAACTCTGCATATAGTATTGCATTCCAATAGGTAATATGATGAGCCCAACAGCCCACTACAGAGTTTGTTCCCAAAAGGGGTGTCGAGGCAGGAGGGCCATCTCAGCTTCATTCATTAATTATACCACAACATAAACAATAAAATACACTAAACACAGTGTGATTGAAAAAAGGCAATTTGAGTACAAATTGTATGCATTCTGGGTGTGATGACATCATGTGGCACTGCACTGACGCATTTCGTCACATGCTCTGTCCCTATGAGGATGTCACAAAGCATGTGAGGAAACATGTCAGGGTAGGTGCCACGTGACGTCATCATGCTCAGAAGCAGAGTGACATACATCTAGAAGCATCGTTTTGAAAATCTGCTCCTAGGCGACTTGCTGCAGTCACATATACCCAGGTGTCTGTGACCGCTTGTTTTGACCTTACCAGTGTGTAGGTCGACTGTTGAGGTAAGCGGCAGTGGAGACTGGTGGTGGACACACAGAGGTGGAGCACATTTGCGTGTCATATCTTTGTGCACGTTGGATACTAAACATTACTCATGCATTATTAATGCATTACATTTCTACTCAAATGGACTTTAACTGCACTGTGTATTTTATTAGTTATGTTGTGCCATGTGCATTTACATGGGGATTTTATGAGATAATATGAGGCACTTATAGGAGATTTATTTACATAGTCAGACATTTGTTATTTCAAATACAATTATGTACAGTATTGTTGCGCTTTTACTTTTTAGATTTTTTTTTATGTGCTGCATGTATGTTTTTGCTGTTTAAAGCATTTTGTATAAAAAATGTCATGTTACTTAAATTAAATTAAATCTGATTTAAAAAACAATGAAAAAAATAACATACATTTTATTTCAACTGATCTGAACGAGTGATTTTTTTTTTTCGATAACATGTAAACCCAAAGATATCTTGCATACTTTCACAACATACTCACAGCTTGTGAAGCAGTGCTTATGTACTGCATGACCATCTCTTTTTTGATGGCTAAGTCTTTCTCCCTTAATGGCGCTTTTCGATCTTCATTTAAATTCATATCCTCCTAAAGACAGAAAACATGAACAGCTAAGTTGGTGGAAAACAAAAAACCTGACTTGTTATGCATAAAAAGCACAGGCATTATTCCATTTGTGACATTTCACTTTTAAAAAGGCCCGGATGTGCGCAAGTGCTGTGCCTTCGTTCTCTCTCAAAGTCATAAAAAAAACTCTTGGATGTACTTATTATTTAGTCATTCTAAATTATGGAGAACCCAGCAAGAAAGTGAGACACAATTTTGCTTTGTAACACAGTCCAAGAGTGATGAAAATGACATCACAGAACCGATTTTAACAGCAATCAAAATTCAAAGGTGGTGCTGGTTTTCAAAGAACACTGAACAGTTGACTAATACACTGCTCAAAAACTTGCTAAAGACAAGTAGCTGAGATACGGTTTTATCATCCCCTAGCCCCCAGTCGGAAGTACGTAATGCCTATTATATATTCGTAAGAATTTGCTAATTTTCCCTATAAACTGACAGCTAACTGCGCAAAAAATTACATTTCTCCAGTTTTAACAAACCCATATGAATATTTCTTTTCAAACATGTTCACAGATTGCGCTGTATTTGTATATGTTATTTTATTTAGAGATACATTAGACAAAAAGTTGTTACTTCTCATTCGATTTCTGTTATTTTTTTTGTGTATATAGAAAAAAAAACGCACACACACACACACACACACACACACACACACGCGCATTTATAAAAATATGACCAAAGCTCAACAGACATATAGCACATTTCACATCTAAAACAACAACATATTCATATTACTCCTGCTAGAATCTAACCATGCTAACATACTGCTAGGAAAATGTCAACTGTAGCAGAAGGATGTTAAATTGTATTTGAAGGGTGGATTTCACTTTAATCTGCATGCACTGGCAATAAACTCAGAAGAAAAGATCTGAAATTCAAGGACAGAAAGCAGATTTTAGAAAAGGTCAATATATACGTGAGCATTTTGTATTCTGTTTTGTATCCCACAGAACGCCAGTCACAGAATGTTTCTCAAAATCAAAACAAGTCCTGCTAATTTACCACGTTTGCTGAAATCAATATTTAATCCAAATTTATATCATACCCCTTAGAGAAATGATTACACCAACAATCTGAGTAGACAATAGGCACATAGTTTGGCCTGATCTCTTAAAGGGATGGGGGAAGTATTCAAACAATGAAAATTTACAAAAGGAAGTCAATACACTAAACTGCCACCCGATTACATCTGTTCTAGCTATTTTTTACTCAGTTAGATGCAGTAAAAAAAATTATAAAAAGGAGGTGGCTGAGGAATGAAAGGAATAAAACACCATTGGGCTCTGGAACAAGACTCAAGATGTGACCGGCATTAGGCAACCTTGAGTAAACAACAACTTGAAGAGCTTCAAAAGATGAAAGACAACATCTGACAATGACCAGCCATAAATCCTGCCACGGGGTGGGAGAGTATTGATATTAATTGATCATCAAGCTCCCTGGGGGGGGGGTAGATGGGAGCCAGAGTCCCCAGAATATCCCAATACCCCCACCCCTTCTGAAGAGCAACACAAGCATCCTTGTACTCAACACATATGGAAGATGAAGATGATACTTTACAATGGGGGTTACCAAGGCAGCGGATCTGATGGGTAGATCGCGAACACCGCCCTGCTTTGCCAGTCCTTCCCCCCAGTCTCTGCCGCTCTACTTTTCAATGCAGAGCAGAGAGCGGGAGGTATCACAGTACTGGATGGAGGGCGGGAGCTGGAGCTGCCTCAGTTCACCTTTTGAATTAACAGCAGGTGATCAGTTGCTAGGATGCTGGACAGTCCTAGCAACCAATCATTAGCTTCTTTTAATGAAAAGTTAACTCTGGCAGCTCCCGCCTTCCATCCAGAACTGTACTGCCTCCTGCTCTGCAATACACTGTGTAAGGTAGGAGAGTGCCACTGGTGTGTGTGTGAGAGTGTGTGTGTGAGAGTGTGTGTGAGAGTGTGTGTGAGAGTGTGTGTGAGAGTGTGTGTGAGAGTGTGTGTGAGAGTGTGTGTGAGAGTGTGTGTGAGAGTGTGTGTGAGAGTGTGTGTGAGAGTGTGTGTGAGAGTGTGTGTGAGAGTGTGTGTGAGAGTGTGTGTGTGTGTGTGTGTGGTGGTATGGGGGGGATTGCTTTCAGTGGCTACATGATGGGGGGCAGAGGTGCAGAGAACACTACAGTGAGGATGATGTGAAGGGGGCAGAAGATACTGCTTTGGGGGAGCACAGGACACTACTGTGGGAGGGGGGGCAGAGGATACTGCTTTAGGGAGGCAGGGGACACAGGACAGGATTGGGGGGGGGGTGATGTGAAAGGGGGCTGAGGACACTACTGTGACACACTATGCGTTCTCCATACCACATTTTTATTGGGGATCTCAACCTCTGAAAAATTGTCTACCGCTGTCGTACAAGAATCAAAATTTGATCTAGTAAAATCATGTTTTTAGTACATCATTCATTGGTGTTATGTAGCAAACTGGTTTCACTTCCCATATACCTGATGTCTTTCACTTTGAGAAGAGTCATAAAGTAAGTGGATGTGGCGATTTCCACAGGGGTAGAATGCACGCTATGGCACCATTAACCAGATGTCTCACCACAGATTTATTGTAAGCAGACATGGGAGTTTGTTACATGGCAACCCATTGTTTTGTCTGAGAGTTTCTACACAGTCCAATGCTCTCGTTAAGTGAGACACTGGGGTTGATTTACTAACATTGAGTGCAAAATCTGGTGCAGCTCTGCATAAAAACTAGTCAGCTTCCAGTTTTTTTTGTCAAAGCTTACTCGAGCAAGATGAAGTTAGGAGCTGACTGGCTACTATGAACAGCTGCATCAGATTTTGCACTTTCCAGTTTTAGTAAATCAACCACACTATGTGGTAGAGGCAGGTGTCCAGCAGAGTCATACCACCCTCCAATTTGATGGTACACACTATTAGTGAAAGACAAAAATCTCCTGCGCTCTCGGTGTATCGTCAAAACACGGGTAGTTTTGGACCATCTAGGCTCTGAGGAAAGGGGTGCGCCCCAGAAACGCGTCAGCTATCCAGTTGTCTGAAGTACTGTCCGACCCTCTCTGTCATCGAGTCCAGTCGGCAAGTGCCAAAGAATTTCCAGCTGATTTGTCCGATAAGCTTTTATTTAAGCTCCGTTTGTGAGTAAGATTACTGCTTTTTTATATTTTAAATAAAACGTCTAAGTGGTAATACACTAGGTCGGTGCGCCCTCCTTTTTTCTTTCTTTTTTCTACACACTATTAGTGAAAAGATTATGCACCAATGATTGGTGTCACCAGAAATGCAGTGGGTGTAA
The DNA here is from genome assembly GCA_029206835.1 of Rana muscosa. NCBI lineage: Eukaryota > Metazoa > Chordata > Amphibia > Anura > Ranidae > Rana > Rana muscosa. The sequence goes on along the minus strand of CM055117.1, from coordinate 804,342,344 downwards.
TACTAAATGTTACCACTAAAAAGTGATCAACTAAGTAAAACCAGAAAATATACTGTGCAAAACATTAAATGAACTGAACAACCAGGCAAATAGCTCTAGGAGTAATTCACAGTACTACAGATGGTTTTCAACATCAAAGAAATAATGTCCCATTTGCAACAGTGGTTGTAATATAGAAGGAAGGGAAAAAAAATGCTTTAAAATAAAATAAAATAAAATAAAAGTCACCCAACATCCAACTTCTAGGACCAATAATGTTCGGTGAAATTCAACAGTTGGCTCAATAGCAGCAGAGATCAGAGGACCATGTGGGGAATAAAAAGAAAAAGCAACTTGCGAAGTACCGCTTAGGAACAGATTAACAATACGCTGTTATTGGGAAAACTCACAAGCCTTCAATGATAATCAAGATCCTTGATGATGCCCTGGAGGAGGGGCGAAATGCATTGACAAATTTCCGGTCAACACTAAGAACCAGTGACGCTGCTTCCGGTTCTTGTGGAACGCACGCCGTTGTGAACCCGGAACACACTGACGCTCGGTTATCATTGAAGGCTTGTGAGTTTTCCCAATAACAGCGTATTGTTAATCTGTTCCTAAGCGGTACTTCACAAGTTGCTTTTTCTTTTTATTCCCCACATGGTCCTCTGATCTCTGCTGCTATTGAGCCAACTGTTGAATTTCACCGAACATTATTGGTCCTAGAAGTTGGATGTTGGGTGACTTTTATTTTATTTTAAAGTATTTTTTTCCCTTCCTTCTATATTACAACCACTGTTGCAAATGGGACATTATTTCTTTGATGTTGAAAACCATCTGTAGTACTGTGAATTACTCCTAGAGCTATTTGCCTGGTTGTTCAGTTCATTTAATGTTTTGCACAGTATATTTTCTGGTTTTACTTAGTTGATCACTTTTTAGTGGTAACATTTAGTATTACACCCACTGCATTTCTGGTGACACCAATCATTGGTGCATAATCTTTTCACTAATAGTGTGTACCATCATCCCGAAAGGTTTAGATGGTTGACATTCACACATACGTTTGTATTGAGCACATTTATATTCGCTAGCGCTGCATTTTATAATTTTTTATCTCTCAAGGTGTTAGTGCCTTATGCTGTAGCAGCTGCGCATATAATAATTTCTTTTCACTTGTCATTTATTTTTGTATGTCTCCATAAGCACGAGTTTTAGTTTTTGTTTATTCACCCTCCAATTTACCTCTACAAGGACAGAATGTTTAGCGGGCCAAAAACTCCACACAAAATTTATTCCAGAGTGATTGGATAGTTTTAAAGAAGGCCAACAGAACATGTTTTGGTAGATTCTGTAGCAGGTAGATATTTCTCTTCTAATACACCTAAAAACACCTGTGTGCGCATGAACACATAGGGCAACATAGAGGTGTTTTTACAGGCTAAGGAAAAAAACACAACAAAAGCTGGAAAAAAAATTGCCTTTTTTTGTTTTGTTTATTTTTGTGCGGGAGGCCTAAAGTTGATATGTTGTAATGTGTATGAAGAGCCATAGAAATCAGCTCCCAGTACCAGAACATGGTTGCAACAAATGGTGTATTCTGTCAAAGAGAAAAATCTTTCTTCAGAGAGGGAAAATGAAGTTGCTGATAGACAAGTAGTATATTGTTTTTGTCACCAATTAGACTTTAGGACAGTAAAAGGGTGCAAAATAGCTTAGTTTAAAAGGTGAAAGGTTGTTTGCATTGGGACTGCCCCCTCATCATGAGAGTTAAATTCTCATTTAGGACAAGGAGGCTACGAAATGCACTTTTGCTTACCTAAACCTTGGCAACTACAGGCTCCCTCCAGGCTGCAAAACCAGTCTATGCAGCCTCTTCTCCCCATGCTCTGGTGGTCACAGGTCCTCTGGCGATATCGAGTTTAATGCAGAGCCCATAGCTCAGCAATGGATGCCAGAGCATAGGGAAGTAGAGGAGAGCACGGTCTGCTGGGGCAGTAAAGAGATGTAAAACTGCTTTTTGCAGCCCCAACACCTAAACAAGCATTTACACACCTTACAATATGGGAGCAGCCTCACTACAAGAAATAATTTTTCCTTTCTCTGGAGATTGGCTTTAAAATGTAGGTTGGCTTTAAAGTGCAGCAGTACTTGTTTTGCAACAGGTGCTCTTAGCACCATGCTCAGGGAGAGGAGTCCAAAACCCACACTATTTCCAGTCACCCTTCTATAAAAAATTTGATGGTCCCAAACAGGTCAGTCAGTACCCAAAGCAACAGGGCCTGGAAACACAGCTCTTTATATGTGCCTGTAAAAAAGTTTTAAAAACATGAAACAAGCCGACCCCATGCCCATTTGTCTGCATGTTGGAAACCTAAAGGATAACTCCAATCAAAGCCTACTCAACAGAGTTGCCCACACTTGTCCAAATTTACAGCTATCTTGACCCACCATATAATTTCTTTCCAATGAATTAGAGTTTCTACTGCAACACACGTGACTGGCTAAAAGCTTACCCAATGTCTCAGGAAAAATAAAATGAAGAACTGATCCAGAGAAAAGCTGCCCGTCACAGAAATACTTGTCATACAGAGTACTGTGCACATGGTCAAGAAGTTTCCACTGTACTCTACATCACAAAACTTATGGCCAACTTCCAGCTACATGCCAGCTAGAGCCAGAAATGATATCTGCAGGTGGAAGCAGTATATATAGCTGTGGAGCTGAAGAAAGCTGTATATATACACACAGTTGTGCTCATAAGTTTACATATCCTGGCAGAATTTAGGATTTCTTGGCCATTTTTCAGAGACTATGAAGGATAACACAAAAACATTTTTCACTCATGGTTAGTGTTTGGCTGAAGCCATTTATTATCAAGCAACTGTGTTTACTCTTTTTAAATCATAATGGCAACAGAAACGACCCAAATGACCCTGATCAACAGTTTACATAACCCAGTTCTTAATACCGTGTATTGCCCCCTTTAACGTCAATGACAGCTTGAAGTCTCTTGTGGTATTTGTGGATGAGGCTCTTTATCTTCTCAGATGGTAAAGCTGCCCATTCGTCTTGGCAAAAAGCCTCCAGTTCCTGTAAATTCTTGGGCTGTCTTGCATGAACTGCACGTTTGATATGTCCCCAGAGTGTCTCAATGATATTGAGGTCAGGAGACTGGTGGCCTCTCCAGAACCTTGACTTTATTCTGCTGTAGCCAATGACAGGTCGACTTGGCCTTGTGTTTTAGTTCATTGTCATGTTGGAATGTCCAAGTACATCCCATGCGCAGCTTCCTGGCTGATGACTGCAAATGTTCCTCCAGCATTCATCTTGGCAACAATTTTGAACAAATTTCCTGTGCCTTTGTAGATCACACATCCCTGAAACATCAATAATTCACCTCCGCACCTTTCATCATAGGCCTTGTTGACTCCTCTCCAAATGTAGCGTTTATGGTTGTGGCCAAAAAGCGAAATCTTGGTTTCATCACTCCAAATGACTTTGTGCCAGAAGGTTTGAGGCTTGTCTCTGTGCTGTTTGGCGTATTGTAAGCGGGATACTTTGTGGCATTTGCGTATTATTGGCTTTCTTCTGGCGACTCGACCATGCAGCCCATCTTTCTTCAAGTGCCTCCTTATTGTGCATCTTGAAACAGCCACCCCACATGTTTTCAGAGTCCTGGATTTCATCTGAAGTTATTTGTGGGTTTTTCTTTGCATCCCAAACAATTTTCCTGCCAGGTGTGGCTGAAATTTTGGTCTACCTGACCGTGGTTTGGTTTCAACAGAACCCCTCATTTTCCACTTCTTGATTAGAGTTTAAACAGTGCTGATTGGCATTCTCAATTCCTTGGACATCTTTTTATATCCCTTTCCTGTTTTATACAGTTCAACTACCTTTTCCTGCAGATCCTTTGACAATTCTTTTGCTTTCCCCATGACTCAGAATCCAGAAATGTCAGTGCAGCACTGGATGAAAGATGCAAGGGTCTGTCAGGAGTCCAGAAACTCATTGACCTTTTATACACACACACTAATTACAAGCAAACAGATCACAGGTGAGGATGGTTACCTTTAATAGCAATTCAAAGCCGTTTGTGTCAACTTGTGTGCATGTTATCAGGCCAAAATCACCAGGGTATGTAAACTTTTGATCAGGGTCATTTGGGTAGTTTCTGTTGCCATTATGATATAAAAAGAGTAAACACTGTTGATTGGTAATAAAGGGCTTCAGCCAAACACTATGAGTAAAATAAATGTTTTTGTGTTATTCATATTCTCTGAAAAATGGCCAAGAAATCATAAATTCTGCCAGGGTATGTAAACTTATGGGCACAAGTGTGTGTGTGTGTGTGTGTGTGTGTGTGTGTGTGTGTGTGTGTGTGTGTGTGTGTGTGTGTGTGTGTGTATACACACACACCGCCTAGCCTATGGCAGTTGGCTCCTGGATTTTGGTTAGATTTTTTTTTTTCAGGCCAGACTTAATATACCACTTTTCCATCAACTGACAATTACCAGATGCAAATTGCTTATGATTTTAAAATGACCTTATGTTGACCACATTTGAGCTAGCCTTGATTTCTTCGAGATAAATTGCCTGTTGGAAACAAATACATTTATATAGTTTGATTTTTGCACCGCAAAGCATGTGGCTTGTACATAAATAATTCACATTAAGTGGTACATGAAATAAAACAGCAAGGTTTGCAAATAAAGTGCTTCTATAATAAAGTGCTTCAACTGCCCAGACTAGACAAGTTAGCAGGTTGCATTCCTCACTGTCAACTTTCAGCCATAAGCTTATTTTGTTCTCTATAAATTACAGTATGGTTTTAAACACTTGTCAATATGAATAATAATATTTTGCTTTAGCTTATTTAAACATAGCCAACACTATGGCTTCTATTTATATGCTAATTTATACGCTAAAATACCCTGCAAAGGTGAAACATCTAAAGTCTACAGTAAGGGGAAAAATTGAGCCCTTACTTGTAACCATAGCACATAGTAACCATTTGTTAAAGACTGTCAGCAGCAAGTTTGAAATATTAGTCATGACTAACATAATATAACACTCTGCTACTCATAACCTGCCAAAATCATTAAAAGAAATTAAAGTTATGTCCAAAAAACAGGTCTAATATAATGATAGACATTGCTGAAACACTCTTCCGCTACAGATGCCATAGGTAACATAGGGCATATTTTGGGGGAAAAGAGACCCCTCTAGATTTGCCTCATAAAAACACTATTTTATCTTGTGCTGCAACCAACCCAAGATTATTAGCGTTAAAGGATCTGAGTCCGAACTTCCAAACATGCCTTATCTGAGTGGAATTGTGCAGAGTTTAAAGAAACAAGAGTCTAGGACTTTGGGTACATTTAGAATATCAGTTTGCACAGAAAGACTAAGCAAACATCTGAAACTTAGGTAGGCGCAACTATGAGATCTACCAAACTAGAAGAAAATGATAGGCAAAATGACAGACATCTGGAATTTGTTTGCAAGAAGTTCAAGGTTATTTTGGGACTCCTTAAAGATGTACAGTTGTGCTAATAAGTTTACATACCCTGGCAGAATTTATGATTTCTTGGCCATTTTTAGAGAATATGAATGATAACACAAACATTTTTCACTCATGGTTAGTGTTTGGCTGAAGCCATTTATTATCAATTAACTGTGTTTACCCTTTTTAAAGTGGTTGTAAACCCGTTTTTTTATTTTATTTTAAAAACCACCTGCAAGACAAAGCCATAATGAGCTAGTATGACTAGCATACTAGCTCATTATGCATCACTTACCTTAGATCGGGACCCCCGAAGCCGTCCTCGTCTCCCCCTCCAGCCATCGCTCCACAGATACCCGGAAGGTTACTTCCAGGTATCGCCGCTCCGGCCCTGTGATTGGCCAGAGCGGCGAAGACGACACTCCGTGCATGCGCTTAATCTAGGCTTACCTGTAGGTGCAAGTTGTAATGGAGGGTTTACAACCACTTTAAATCATAATCACAACAGAAACTACCCAAATAACCCTGATCAAAAGTTTACATACCCTGGTGATTTTGGCCTGAGAACATGCACACAAGTTGACACAAACAGCTTTGAATTGCTATTAAAAAGGTAACCATCCTCACCTGTGACCTGTTTGCTTGTAATCAGTGTGTGTGTGTGTAAAAGGTCAATGAATTTCTGGACACCTGACAGACCCTTGTATCTTTCATCCAGTGCTGCACCGATGTTTCCGGATTCTGAGTCATGGGGAAAGCAAAAGAATTGTCAAAGGATATGCAGGAAAAGTATAAAAACAGAAAAGGAATATAAAAAGATATCCAAGGAATTGAGAATGCCAATCAGCAGTATTCAAACTCTAATCAAGAAGTGGAAAATGAGGGGTTCTGTTGAAACCAAACCACGGTCAGGTAGACCAACTAAAATTTCAGCCACAACTGCCAGGAAAATTGTTCAGGATGCAAAGAAAAACCCACAAATAACTTCAGGTGAAATACAGGACTCTCTGAAAACATGTGGTGAAGCTGTTTCAAGATGCACAATAAGGAGGCCCTTGAAAGATGGGCTGCATGGTCGAGTCACCAGAAGAAAGCCATTACTACGCAAATGCCACAAAGTATCCCGCTTACAATATGCCAAACAGCACAGAGACAAGCCTCAAACCTTCTGGCACAACATCATTTGGAGTGATGAGACCAAAATGTTGCTTTTTGGCCACGACCATAAACACTACATTTGGACAGGAGTCAACAGGACCTATGATGAAAAGGTACACCATTCCTACTGTGAAACACGAAGGTGGATTACTGATGTTTTTGGGATGTGTGAGCTACAAAGGCACAGGAAATTTGGTCAAAATTGATGGCAAGATGAATGCAGTATGTTATAAAAAAATACTGGAGGAACATTTGCATTCATCAGCCAGGAAGCTGCGCATGAGACATACTTGGACATTCCAACATGACAATGATCCAAAACACAAGGCCAAGTCAACCTGTCATTGGCTACAGTAGAATAAAGTGAAGGTTCTGGAGTGGCCATCTCAGTCTCCTGACCTCAATATCATTGAGCCACTCTGGGGAGATCTCAAATGTGCAGTTTATGCAAGACAGCCCAAGAATTTACAGGAACTGGAGGTTTTTTGCCACAAGGAATGGGCAGCTTTACCATCTGACAAGATAAAGAGCCTCCTCCACAAAATAACACAAAAGACCTCAAGCTGTCATTGATGTTAAAGGGGGCAATACACGGTAGAACTGGGATATGTAAACTTTGGATCGGGGTAATTTGGGTAGTTTCTGTTGTCATTACGATTTAAAAAGAGTAAATGCAGATGATTGATAATAAATGGCTTCAGCCAAACACTAACAATGAGTGAAGGAAAAGTTTGTGTGTTATACATATTCTCTGAAAAATGGCCAAGAAATCTAATTCTGCCAGGATATGTAAACTTATGAGCACAACTGTATTTACCTCGGCTTTTATGGAACAATATAAATGCAAAGTATGCCAAGGTGTTACAAAATCGACATAAACGTTATTCGATACAACAGAATTAAATTCTATTCCATTCAAAAGGCTGGTCCAATGCTCCTTTTTGTTGGGACTTGCTTCATCACTATGAAAAATCTGACTCTCAAACCAAGGGAATCTCATTAACCGAACGCCTACTCCAACTTGACCTACAAAATAAATGAATATCTTTGTCTTACTGGAAGAACCTTCTTAACTTCACCATTCCTACTACTCTATGGCACTTGGAGGCTCAGAACTAAAATTTTCTAAATGCCTGTCACACCGGGAATCCTTGAATAAAATAGTTCATTGGTGGGCCTGTAATCCCTATAGGCTCGCCTCCATAGTCCCAGATCATTTGGCGAAAGGCTGGTGCAACTGTGATCACCCAGGGAACTCTACGCCACATATGGTAGTCCTACCCTATTATCACCAGGTTCTGGGAGGTGGTCAACACTTTTCTGGTATCAGTAACTCATACACCAAAGACTCAAACACCATACATGGCTCTCCTTAGGCCTTGCCTCCTCAAACACAGTCATTCACAACTCATAGCTTCATTGTTGCCAGACTAGCTGTTGCTAAATGATGAAAAACCAGACAACCACCTTGTATACAAGGTAATACTCAGTCTCAATGACCGTCCCCTGCTGGAATTTTCTTATGCTAAATCCCATCCCACAGCTTCTAAATGTCATGACTAATGGGCCTTATGGCTGGAATACAACAGGAGCATTCCAGTCTCCTAAACTCACCTTTCACTTCTGTTTCCACCTCCAGCTTTAGGACCTAAAGTCCCATTATGACAAAAAACATATACTCTAGGAGCGGCCATAGACCGTTCAAATCTCGGCCAGTTCAGCAGGAACCAACTGAGATTTGAACCATGTATGGGCAAGACTGAATATACAACCAGCCTGTCAGAATATACATAAGATTATTGCTAGCAGCTGTTATAACCGCTACCAATAATCACTATGTTCTCCCGATGGGGCAAGCTCCCTCCACTCCCCCGAGAACCCAATAGCTCCGCACGCAGGAGGGATTCTGCCATCAACACTAACTGTGTTGATGGGGAATCAACCCTTGGTTGCAGGAAAGAAAATCGCTCCATCTATGGTCGGCTCAATAGAGGTCAGGGATCCTCAACATTATTTGTTCACTACCCTAGATCTAATCTATGATGCATTATGACTTTATCTCACTGCCCTGTTTGTATTTGTTTGTTATTTTGCTATACTGTTTTTTGCCTAGAAGCTCATGTCATTCTTGGGGAAGTTTCCCACCCACAGCATGGCAGGATTATTATGCTGCTCTTATTGTTATTGATGCAAAGTTGGAAGCTATCATTTGTGTGCCTTATTTTTGTGTGTATTTTATAAGTTTGCAAAATAAAAGATTAATGGTTTAAAAAAAAAAAAAAAAGAAGGATTTCAAAAGGCAAACACTGCATTTAATATCCATAAAAAAGCATTAGGTAGTTGGGAAGTAGAACTAAATCAAACCATAACAATAGAGAAGAAGAGACAGATTTTAGAATACGTCCACTCTACGTCAGTAGAGGCATCTATAAAAGAGATGAATTACAAAATGTTAACTAAATGGTATTTTATGCCAATGAAACTACACAGAATAAATAGGGAGGAGCCTCCTCTATGTTGGAGAGAATGTGGGATGGAAGGAACCCATGCCCACATTTGGTGGTTCTGCCCTGTGATACAAAAATATTGGAGGGAGATACTAAACACGATAAAGAGAATAAGTGGTCTGGAGGTAAAACTCGACCCATGGTACTGTTTGTTTCATAACATGGGGCTTAGAAAGAATAAAGTACAGAAAGACTTTGATCCCATACTTGTTAAATGGGGAAAAGGCGTTAATTCTGAGGAAATGGAAACAAAAGGAAGACCCTACAATAAGTGAATGGAGAAGAGAGATGGATAGAATTAGTCTGATGATGTCAAATCAAAACGAGTCTAGGGAGAGATGGAATGTGGTTTGGAGGGGGTGGAGGGAGGTTAGGGAATCAGAGATACATGGGGAGGGATAGAAAAGTGTCTTATTTTGCCTTTCCTTTTTTTTTTTTTTAGGCTTGGAAGTCCAAGCCTTATGGATATATTTTACAAATTAAGGTATTAGAGATATTTTTAAAATGAGTATGGGAATTTTTTTTTTTTTTTTTTAGCACTATTAGATGATTGGGTGTACAGGAAGTTGTTAGGACTGTCCTTATTTGGCTATTAATTTTTGAGAATAAGGGAACAAGTCATTGGATAATTTTTTGTCTTCAATGAGGGTACTTTAGACACTTCTATATGAATTTTGGGGAGTAGATATCCCCATCTTTTCCTGTTGCACACCTCCCCTCTATTGCTTTTTTTTTTTTCCTCACTATTAGGCTTGGAAGCCTTCAGGGTACATTTCACAAATTAAGGCATTATCAGTGATTATTTTTTAATTTAGTATGGAATTTTATTTTTTTGTACTATTAGGGGCACCTTAAACACTTATGTACAAATCCGGGGGAGTAGATACCCCCCTTTTCCCTAATTTCACACCTCCCCTTTATTGTTGCTCACCCTTTTTTTTTTTTTTTTTTTTTTAGCACTATTAGATGACTGGGAGGAAGGTGGTAGGACTGTCCCTATTTCCGTATTCATTTTTGAGAATAAGGGAATAAGTCACTGGATAATTTTTCGTCGTTAATGAGGGTACCTTAGACACTTGGACATGAATCTGGGGGAGTAGATACCCCCCTCTTTCTCTATTTCACACCTTCCCTTTATTGTTGTTCACTTTTTTTTTCTTCCTTTTTCTTTTATTATTTTTTTCTTTTTTTCTTTTCTTCTTCTCTTCTCTCCCCTCTCTGCATGCCTCCCCCCCCATCTCTCCACCTCTTTTTCATATCCCTTCCATCATACTGCTTCTTCATAATATCTCTGTACCCCTTCGCTAAGGAGGCAACTTACCAAAGTACCAAAATAATTGACTAAAAATAGTAGCTTATATAATTCCATAAATGGACATATCATATGAGGTAGGATAGATGGATTAACTATGAAATAATGCAAAGTAAAGATATTTGGATGGGAAAAAAAAAAAGCCGAGACCATATAAAGGTTTTAAAGGGTTATGTAATAATTTTTATGTATGTATAAAATGTATGTAAATGTTTTATATATATATATATATATTTATTAGGGCTGGGCGATTTCCCCCCCCCCCCCCCCCCCAAAAAAAATCTGCGATTTTTTATAAAAAACTCGATTTACGATTCGATTTTTTTATTTTTTTATTATATTAAAGTGCATCAACAAACAAAATTGCAAAGGCAAACCCTTTCTCTAACTGCAAAGTCAGTGTGCAACAAAGATTGTTAAACATCCAAATTATTAATACTGTATTTGGATTTAGCTAATAAAACAAAAAATCTTGAGGTTGCTCTTAGTTGAATTGAACTGTGTCCATGCCTCACTGTGCCCGTGTCTCACTGTGCCCGTGTCTCACTGTGCCCGTGTCTCACTGTGCCCGTGTCTCACTGTGCCCGTGCTTCAATCACTGTGCCCGTACCTGATGCAGATTTTCATGGTATACGGATTTTACTGCTACACCGGTGGCCATTCCAGTATTCAAAAGCCGCGCCTCCTCCTCGTCTGTGATAGGCGGAACACTCAATTTCCCAGCATTCAGTGTTCCGCCTATCATGGTCATCCTCATAACACAGACTAGGATGAGAGGATGTCCGCGATAGGCTGAACACTGCCTGCTGTGAAATTGAGTGTTCCGCCTATCACAGACGACGAGGACTCGGGAGGCGCGGCTTTTGAACACTGCAATGGCGGCCGTCTGTCTGCATGACACGCTGATCGGGTAGGCAGACGGCGGCTGCGGCGAGTAGATGTAATTGAGGTAACGCTGCCCAGTGCCATTCCGGATACGCCCCCTGCATTCCTGCTACGGAAACTTTGAAGGAAAAAAAAAAATGTCAAAAAAAAAATGTCAAAAAAAAAATCTCGAAAAATCGATTTTCTTTAAATCTGAATCGATTTGAGCTCAAAACTCGATTCAAGATTCAAATCGATTTTTTTCCCAGCCCTAATATATATATATATAAAAAAAGATTAATAAAGTAAAAAAAATAAAAATATCCATAAAAAAAAAAAAAAAATGCTTCACAAAAATCATGTCAGAAGCAAAACACAAATGGCAATGTATACAAGCCCTTGATGATCTCTGATGATAAATGAGATGGATGAAATCTATATGTCATCTTTAGTCATGGTAATAAAATCTCATAATCGGAGATTAGGAGGAAGGGCAGATGTTTTTTTATTCACATCATCTTGAAAAAAAATAGACTTATTTCCTCAATGGCACAATACAACTACACAGCTGTGCACAGAATATTTTTCTTCCATTCAAACCTAACCATAGTGGGCAAAACCAAAGACCTGTCAAAGGACATCAGGGACAAGATTGTAGACCTGCCTGGAGAGAAGACAAGGCAACTGTTGGAGTGATTATTTGCAAATGGAAGAAATACAAAATAACCATCAATCGCCCCTTAATCTGGAGCTCCTCATGGGGGGTAAGGTTGATCATGATAAAAGTAAGGGGTCAGCGCAGAACTACACAGGAGGAGCTTGTGAACGATCTCAAGACAGTTGGGACCACAGTCACCAAACAAACCATTGGTAACACAAGAAGGCACATGTACAGTCATGCCAATGAACATCTAAAAGGATTCAGAGAAGGATTGGGAGAAAGTGCTGTGGTCAGATGAGATCAAAATTGAGCTCTTTGGCATTAACTTAAAGGGGTTGTAAATAAAAATGTTTTTTTTAAATAACAAACATGTTCTACTTGCCTCCACTGTGCAGCTTGTTTTGCACAGAGTGGCCCCGAACCTGGTCTTCTGGGGTCCCTCGGCGGCTGTCTCAGCTCCTCCTCGCAAGAACTCACCACCTCGCATGGTGGTGAGTGATTGTGGGCGCGCTCCAGTGATACAGCCGGCGGCTATAGCCACTCACTGTATCACTCGGCCCCGCCTCCCGGCGCGCCGCTTCATTGGATGTGATTGACAGCAGCGTGAGCCTATGGCTGCGCCGCTTTCAACCCATCCAGTGTAGCCAATCAACGGCCAGGCTCAGAAACGAGGAGGATGACGGGGGGCTAGCGTGGGACTTTCGAGGGCTCAGGTAAGTAAAACGGGGGCTCGGAGGGGGCCAGTATTGTCGGATGTTTTTTCACCTTAATGCATAGGATGCATTAAGGTGAAAAATTGGATTTTTGTACTCACCGTAAAATTCGTTTCTCTGACGTCCATGGACCAACGCAGCTCTCATACTGATTACATGTGGGTATATGTCCCTGCTCGCAGGAGAAGACCTAGGCAGAATGTTAGAGGTTAAAACATTCTAGAACAAGCCAGAGCTGAACAGCCCCGCCCAGGGGGGCGGTCCCTCCGGACATTACCCTTCCACCTGCAGCTAACAGCCTCAGTTCGTAACAAAAGCAGTACAAACTTAAAAGGAAGGGTGGGTGCTGCGTCGGTCCATGGACGTCAGAGAAACGGATTTTACGGTGAGTACAAAAATCCTATTTTCTCTTATCGTCCATGGACCGACGCAGCTCTCATACTGATTACATGTGGGACGTCCCAAAGCAGTATAAGAAAGGGGTGGGAGCAAAGAAAGTAAAGAACAACCAAAACTTCACTCCAAACCAGCAGAGCCCCTCAACGGAGGAGTTGCAACATTAGACAGCGGCCTGCAACACTTTGCAGCCAAAGAAAGCATCCGAAGATGCAGCCACATCAACCTTGTAGAACTTTGAAAAGGTATGAACGGACGACCAGGTCGCCGCCTTGCACACTTGTGCAACTGACGCTTGATGTCGGAAAACCCAGGAAGCACCATTGCCCTGGTGGAATGCGCCGTAACCGGGAAGGGAGGCGCCCGCCCTATGAGAGCATAGGCTTGAAAGACGGTTTTGTCCGATCCACCTAGAAAATGGTGGCAGACAAAGCCGCTTGGCCCTGTTTCTGACCAGAGACAGTCAAACAGAGAGTAGACTTCCTAATAGAAGCAGTAGATAAGCACACCCGCAAGGCTCGTACCACATCCAAAGTGTGCCGCGCACACTCTCTGGGATGCGATGGGCGAGGACACTAGGACGGGAGGACAATGTCCTCATTTAGGTGAAAAGACGAGATCACCCTTGACAAGAGAAAGTCGCGGATGCAACACTGCCTTATCCTTATGGATGACTAAATATGGCGACTTGCAGTACAAGGTCGCCTAATTCAAATACTCGTCTAACATCAGTGATCGCCACTAAAAAGGGCCACCCTCTGAGACAAAGTGAAGAGGGGAATATCCTTGATATTCTGAAAAGGAGGTTCCTGGAGAACCGAGAGTACCAATTCCGATCCCAAGGGGTGAGAGGAGACTTGACAGGAGGGAGACCATGGCGAACTCCCTGCACAAGGGTGCCAACCAAGGAATGATCCGCTAGTGGTCGCCGAAAGAAGACAGCCAAGGCCGAAATCTGACCCTTAATGATACTCAAAGCGAGCCTTTGGGCCACTCCATGCTGTAGGAAACGCAGGATTTTAGGGACGGAATACGTCCGAGGATGTGAGCCCAGCTCTTCGCACATGGCGTTGTAAGCTTTCCAGGTACAGGGATAGTTCTGGAGGAAGACTTCCGTGTCCTTAATATGGACGAAATGAGGTCAGAGACTGTAAAGGCAGTATGAAATATATGACTTTGAGACAGAAAGTCCTCCCTTATTGGCAACCATCAGGGAACGGCCGCGACGAGGCGCACCAGATCGGCGTACCAGTGAAGCCGAGGTCAATCCGGAGCAATGAGGATCACCGGAATTCCCTCGGTCGCCACCCTGCGCAGCAGGCGAGGGAGCAACTTCCGCTGAGGATATACGTATATCAGGTGATAATGAACCCATGGGCCACTGACGCCTCTGAGGTATCCGCCCAAGGATCCCTGGATCTGACCACAAATCTCGACAACTTGCGATTGAGTCGAGAGGCCATTGGGTCCACCTCCGGCGTGTTCCACCGTTCGTGTGGCAAGGAGTTAAAATGCCTCCGGGTGCAAGGACCACTCTCCCTGGTCCAACACCTGGCGACTCAAATAGTCCGCCAGTTCTATGCCCGGAATGTAAACGGCCGACAGAGCCGGCACGCTTCTTTTAGCCCACTTCAGGGTACGGGGGACCTCAGAAGCCGCAGCTGAGCTCCAAGTCCCCCCTTGATGGTCGACATACGCCACCACCGTGACTTTGTCCGACTGGATCCTAATAGAGCGATCCTGCAATCTCTCAGACCACGAGGAGAGGCACAGACTGATGGCCCGTATTTCCAGAACATTGTTCAGCAAACGGGCTTCGTCCGGAGTCCAAGCCCTTGGGCCAACAGGACTCCCCAGACTACACCCCAGCCCTTCAGGCTGGCGTCCGTAGTGAACACCGTCCATTGGACGGGGAGGAACGACTTCCCGGACCGAAGAGCCGGGGACCCAAACCACTATGTCAGAGACGCCCTGACCAGGTGGGCTCACCTGGATCGGAAAATCCAAAGACAACGGGGATTTGTCCCAAGGGAACAAGATCTCCTTCTGCAATGCCCTGGTGTGTGATTGGGCATACAGAACGGCCTCGAAAAGAGGTCACCATGAGTCCCAGGACTCCCATGCAAAAACGGACTGACGACCATTTTTTGGGATGTCAGCATCCGCACTGCAGACTGAAGCATCAGTAGCTTCCCCGGAGGTAGGAATACCTTTGCCTCCAAGGAGTCCAGAATCAAATCGGGATACTTCAAATCTCGAGTCGGGACCCGGACTGACTCCTGAATGTTTAGGAGCCACCCGAAGTCCCTGAGGGTCTGACTGACAATAGTCACCGTCTTCTAATTCTGAGCCATTTCCTGCTCTGAGAAGAAGATCATCCAATGCCTTGCTGTCTCAGTAAGCTAGAACCGGCACAAGCACCTTGGTGGACACCCTCGGTGCCGAGGCCGAAAGGAAGAGCCACAAATTGATAGTGGACTTCGCCGATTGCAAGCGCAGATCGGAACATGCAAGTAGGCGTCCTTGATGTCCAAGGTCGCCAGAAAATCCCCTTGACGGAGTGTACTGACCACCGTGCGAATGGATTCCATGCGGAACTTTTACACTATCACGAAGGCATTCAGGACCTGGAGGTCCAAGATAAGCCGAACCCCGTCCCTTTTTTGGGACGACAAACGAATTCGAGTAGAATCCCTGAAACCTCTCCTGTGACGGAACTGGCACAATCACTCCGGACCTCAAACCTGGATAGGCCCCATAGGGCCGCCCGACGGGCAGGAAGGAGAGGAAGATTCGAGGGAAGAATCTGTCTGGTATTAGGAACGGAACCTATCCTGTAACCTGAGGTGATCACCTCGCACACCCACCGGTAAGAGATCCGGGAGGTCCATTGATCCGTGGACCTGCAAAGTCTTCCCCCCTACCCCAGAGTCGGGTGGGGGCAAGACTTCACGCGGAGGCGGGCTAGGGAGACGGCTTCTTCGGCATATGCACCCAGGGGCGCACGTGTCCACCAGCCGTACCGCTGACAGTCTGGGAGGGCCTCCCCGTTGACTGACGAAAAAACCTCCTTTTTGCTGGAAAGTACCCTGCTTACGGCGGCCTCCTTACCCTTGCTAGCTTGAGGAAGAACAGTGCTCTTACCTCGCGTGACATCCTTGATGATGTCATCCAGCGCAGCACCGAAAAGCCTATCACCTTTAAATGGTAAATCCTTCAGAGGCTTTTTAGAAGCTAGGTCAGCAGACCAGCATTTCAACCAGATCCGACAACGCAATACCACCGTCAAGACAGAGGCCCTGAGTTATAAGGGGCCGCGTCAAACATAGCGTCGCCACATAAACCCGGCCCTGCACCATCTGCAGGCCAGAGCAATAGTGTCTGGAAGAAGATCATGCTCCTGTACAGTTTGGTGCAAACATTTTTTGCCCATCCCGTAAGTGTTGGAGACACAAGGGTCGCCGCTACCACAAGCCGTAGGGCGGACCCCAACAAGGCAAACATGGCTCTACTCACCACTTCTGACCTCCTGTGAGTGGGGTCCGTAAATGCAGGAGCCCCCTCCACCGGGAGAATGGTGGCCGTGTTCAACCGGGCGACTGCAATGTCGACCATTGGGGGAGAAGCCCACATTTTAAGTAGGGCATCTTCAAGGGGTATCTGATAGACAAACGCCACGGGACCATAAAAGTCTTCTGCGGCTTTTTCCCCCGACCTTATCAATGAGCTGGTCAAAGAAAGGAACATATGAAAAAAAAAACTTTTTAGAAGGCCTGGCCCTAAGGAACCAGAGGAGACTGTCCACCTGAGGTTCTACATCTGCAGCATTTAGCTTGCGAGTGTCCCTCACTGCATCAATGAGTTCACAAAACAAGCGCCCTGTCATTTACTGACACAGAACTGGAGTCTTCCTTGCCAGGAATGTCCTGTTCAAAACCATCAAATATATTCAGAGCTAGGGTCCTGAGCGATAGTGGCTAGGCCCATATCTGAATCAGCGCAAACCCCCCTTTTTTTTTGGTGGAAAAAAAGCGGGGAGCGGGGCTTTTTCGCTCCCTTGCGCTCACACACTGCTTCCTCCTGGTCAGATTAATGATTCCAGGACTGCCGACAACTGGTCCCTAAGGACCGCAGGTGCACTGCCAGTTGTCTCTAACAGCGTGAAGAAACAGGTGAACCAGACTCCAATATTGCCACCCTCTGAGACCTTATTCACCATTACAGTGAATAATACAGCCCACCCACAGGCCGTGCTGGGGCTGAGGAGGGGATACCTGGAGTACTCACCACCCCTAGGGACCGCTCGGTACCGCTGTATGAGTCGCGCTGTAGCGCGGGTGCAGCCTGAGGTGAAGAATCTGTGAGGATGTGTGCATTTCGCGCCGTTCAGCAGCGCTGCTAGAGGCCGAAAACGAAACTAAAAGTGCTGCGGCTACAAGAAAATGGCAGCCGGGCACCAGTATAACTGTGTATTAAGCCCCAGCAAAATGGCCGCCAATGGCGCACTTTTTAAAAAATAAAACACTGCGCCAATGGCGCATACAAAAAAAACACAGCCAGTCCCCCAGAACACTTCCCAAGCAAAATAACAGTCATGGAGCGGCCCCCCCAGGGCAGAGTGACCCCCCAATCATCCCCACACAGCACAACAGGGTGCAGAGAGCAGCATAACAGGGGGGAGACAGGGAGAACCCCCCACACACAGAAACGCAGCCAGCATGTACTCACCTTGCAGCAGGAGAGACTACTTACCCGTCCCGCAAGCACCTTGGAGAATACCCCCGGTGCCAATAGAGGGACCCACTAGCTTGTTTCAGACAGACCTATCACAGAGTCGTACTGCGTAGCTGTCGGCCCGGTCCACCGCGAAAGATACAGTAGGTACTGTTCGATCTTGAGAGGACCGCGGGAGCATGAAAGAAACCCGGCCACCCCTGGAGCCATGGGGTATGTCGTGAACTGAGTCTCACGCACACAAGGCGAGGGATCAGCACGCTCGATGGTCGGACAGGGATGACTACGAGGATACCAGTGTACCCAACCTGTTGCCCAGCCGACAGTTGATTGAAGGTCTCAAAAATAAAATAAAATTCCCAAAGGAATAAAATTTAAAAGTAAAATCTTCCAGGAGACTGGCTCCTGAGAGAGCCATGTCTTCTCCTTCTGCTAGGCAGAAAAAAACTGAGGCTGTTAGCTGCAGGTGGAAGGGTAATGTCCGGAGGGACCGCCCCCCTGGGCGGGGCTGTTCCGCTCTGGCTTGTTCTAGAATGTTTTAACCTCCAACATTCTGCCTAGGTCTTCTCCTGTGAGCAGGGACATATACCCACATGTAATCAGTATGAGAGCTGCGTCGGTCCATGGACGATAAGAGAAAAACTTTTACCTTTACAACCCCTTTAACTCACCATGTTTGAAGAAAAATGCTGACTATGACCCAAAGAACACCATCCCTACAGTCAAGCACAGAGGTGGAAACATTATGCTTTGGGGCCGTTTCTCTGCTAAAGGTACAGGCCGACTTTGCCACATTGAGGGGTCGATGGACGGGGCCATGTATTGTAAAATCTTGGATGAGAACCTTCTTCCCTCAACCAGAACACTGAAGATGGGTCGTAGATGGGTCTTCCAGCATGACAATGACCCAAAACATACCACCAAGGCAACAAAGAAGTGGATCAAGAAGTAGCACAATAAGGTTATAGAGTGGCCTAGCCAGTTTACAGACCTTGTATAAAATGTATAATATTATCAGCGCAAAAATACCTAAATACAATATATGGTGCAGCTGAGCACTAACAGATCATCACAAAATCCAAAAACCAATATATAAACTAGAGTGCAGCGCAAAAACAAAGTTCAGTAAAACATATAGATGTAATAAAAGTCCAATGATACTCCAGAAAAAAACAAAGAACTAGCAGTTTCAGCAAGCACTGAAGAGAATTCCATGTGACAAAAAGCATAAATCCAATGCAAAAGTGACTATCCCTCCACCGCACTTGCTTCGCTTACTTCATGATGTGGACCACTGAACAACAGATGGTCAACAGCACATTCCTCATACGGGTAAATATTCTAGGCAGGGTCCAGGACCTCCAACCGATATCCCCAGGGGTATGTATGGTGAGAGAAAGGAGATATAAGTGTTCACTGGTAACTGGTTTCAAAAGCTTTATTATACATAACTTCTCACAAGAGAATGAGTAAATCTTTGTGGTGTACGGATCCAGGACGGCAGCAGGTGACATCAGAACGTAGCTCCACCCCCATATGCAAGAACTAGCGGAGCTAACGTACGTCACCCATACTCTTATAAACATACTCATCTTCATGGAAACATGACGCACTCGGGATTGCTAGGGGGGGGGGGGTATTCACGTCTGTCGCCTTAGCCAGAGAGAATCATTCTGGATTTTATAGCCTGAAGGGTTAAATATAGATTTTGATTTAAATTGCTTATTTCTGATAGGTAGGTTTATTTTTTGTTTTATTTTCATTACATGTCTTTTTAGGATATATTTTTATTGTATATGTTCATTGTGAATGGTGTGTGGATTTTCAGGATGGCAGCGGGGGCTCAGTTCTAATTATTTTAATGATTTACCTTATATTGATTGGGTTATTTTATAGCGTTTTCTTTTTAGAGCGTTTTTTTATAGCATTGTCTAAAGTGGCCATTAGGGGGCCGTATTCTAACCAATTTCTCTTTTTGGTGTTTGGTTCAGTTTATCCTAGGTTTTTTTGCTCAGCAATGTAAGATTGCAATGCCTGTCTGCGAGTATTCTGACTGACAGTGCTTCCTAGTGTGTTTGGGGAGTGGCGTGTGCCGCTGATCCCGAGCTCGTCATGTTTCCATGCCGTCGGAAACTACCTATCAGAAATAAAGCAATTCAAATCAAAATCTACATTTAACCCTTAGCATCAAAAATCCAGAATGATTCTCTCTGGCTAAGGCGACGGATGTAATTAACCCCCCAAAGCGTATTAGTGTTATGTGAGCATTTTAAATACAAAGCGAGTATCTACTTGGGCTTTTTAATAAATGTATATATTTTAAGCAGTATCATGGTATTGAGATCTTTCTTCCATCCTAACTGAGCCAACTGGAGGTGAAGGCTGTACCATATCTACGATCTATTTCTGCATACACCAAAGAGGAAGCCTCTGAAGACTCCTGTCCAAAGCATTTGATTCATCCATGCTGTAACCTTACAGCAGTAAGGTGAGGGGGTTGTGCACATTCAGGTGTCACTGCAGTGGATTGGCCTGGTATAGGGCGTTTGTTTTTTCACGTTTCACGGTGAAGGGATATACCACTCATTCAACATTGTTTGATTGTCACAGTGTTTTTTGGACCGTTTTACACATTTCTTGATATTTGAGCCCAAGGTGGCTCACTGAAAGTTTCATCTGTGTATATGTTTATTATCACCATATGTTATCAAGTTAACCTTTATTTCAAGATTGCACCCAGCAACATTTTCACCTCTTTATACCTACCATTTGCGATCAGTTATGTATCGTCTAGTGGTTTTTATTATCACTGTGTGTTGATCAATATGCTTGCTGCACCTTACAATCGTTCCACTCTGTACTTCAGCACTTAGTAATTTGTGTTACAGTTCATGATTGCATTTATATACACTTGTGTTTATTTTTGTTTATTTATCTCTATTTTCTACCTTGCACTAGCACTTCATTGTAGTGATCCACATCATTTGCTAAAGGGTTCACAGCACAACATCATAATTTACTCATACACTTTTCTATCTGCTAAGAATCAGCTTACTAGGTGTCTGCTGTAGTGTACCCTTAATTTGTAACTAGTTGAGAGCGCGGAATTTATATATATATATATATATATATATATATATATATATATATATATATATATATATTTAAATATCTCTCACGACCCACCCAGCATCACGGCTCTCCTGCCTTCGGAACCCACCACTGCACAGAGGCCTGCCTCTGTGCTAAATGAACCAGTTCTGCCACCAATGCAGTGACCAACCATATCTGGTGGCACTGGCAAGTGACGTGACGAGCTGCATCTGAAGGCAGGCAGTGTTGCAAGTGACAATCTGCATCTGAAGGTGATCTGGCAAGTGACATTCCACATCTGGTGGCAGGCAGCGTGGCAAGTGACAATCCACATTTGGTGGCAGGCAGCGTGGCAAGTGACAATCCACATCTGGTGGCAGGCAGCGTGGCAAGTGACAAGCTGCATCTGGTGGCAGGCGACAGCAGCAAGTAACACGCTCAGGGCTCCCACTGATTCTGCATTATGGCGAGCTGAACTATTTAATTTATTACTACAATGTTATAATAGAAATAATGCGCTTCAATCACGGTGCCGGGATGAATGAAGCGCTTACACCAGTCATTGCCCTGACAAATTGCCCGCAAAAAAAAAACGCTTACCCATGCAGCCGCAGGTGACGAAAAGGTTGGCTCTAGTCAATGCTGTTCATGCAGTAGTCCACCAAAATCAAAAAAGTGTTTGGATGATAATAGTGATCACATTGGGCACCTAATGTGATTGCATAATTTAAACATGACTTGGAAGATCCTGTGAAAGTAAAATTTTATGCATATATTTTTCAAGTTCAAGTGTGTGTACATTTTTGTATTTAACATGCAGCAGGTAAAATAAGTATTGAACACGTCACCATTTTTCGAGGTAACTATAATTCTGAAGGTGCTGTTGACATTACATATTCACTGCATGTTGGTAATAACCCATGCAATCCATACATACAAAGAAACCAAAACAAATACGTTCATAAATTAAGTTATGTGTAATAAAATGGAATGACACAGGGAAAAAAGTATTGAACACGCCAACTGAAATGTATTTAATACTTCGTACAAAATCCTTTGTTGGTAATGGTGGGCCCGTGGGAACTTTCTAATAAGGGAGCCTATAAAGAGGGGGCATCAAGCTGTATTGAATTCAGAACATACTGTGACGGCCTCCTTGTGTATGTGTGCTCTCCGTAATTATGTAATGTAATTGCGTAACAAATGTGATTTGGAACTCTCTCAGTTTGAAGGTTATTTCACAGGTTTCTTGTAAAATAAGGAACCTTGCGGCTATATTCCTATTCAACAGTTTCAAGACACCTCCTCCTGTATAGAGAAACTAGTCCCATGCATTGCTCAGGTGTGATTTTGGCCCATTCTTCCACACAGTCTTCAAAACTTGAAGGTTCCATGGGCCTCGTCTATGAACTCTGATCTAAAGTTCTTTCCATAGATTTTCTATTGGATTCAAGTAAGGCGATTGGCTGGGCCATCTTAGCAGCTTTAATTTCTTTCTTTCTTTCTTTGAAACCAAATGAGAGTTTCCTTGGCTTTGTGTTTGGGATCATTGTCTTGCTGAAATGTCAATCCTCGTTTCATCTTCATCATCCAAGTAGATGGCAGCAGATTTTTATCAAGAATGTCTTGGTACATTTTTCCATTCATCCTTCCTTCAATGATATGAAGTTTGTCTGAACCATATGCTGAAAAACAGCCAACTAATGTTCCCTCCTCCAAACTTTAATGTTTGTATGGCGATTTTGGGTTGATGTGCAGTGCCATTTGACTTCCAAATATGGTGTGTATTAAGGCATCCAAACAGTTAAATTTTGGTCTCATCTGGCCAGACTAAATGCTCCCAGTATTTTACAGGCTTGTCTAAATGTTGTGAAGCAAACTTTTAACGAGCTTCAACATGCTTTTTCTTCAGCAATGGAGTCTTGCATGGTGAGTGTGCATACAGGCCATGGTGGTGGAGTGCATTACTTATTGCTTTCTTTGAAACAATTGTACCTGCTAATTCCAGGTTTTTCTGAAGCTCTCCACAAGTGGTCCTTGGCTCTTGTACAAATATTCTGATAATTATTTTCACTCCTCTGTCAGAAATCTAGTGAGTAGCACCTGGTGGTGTCTGGTTTATGGGGAAATTATGTTCTTTCCACTTCCTGATTATGGCCCCAACAATGCTCACTGGAACATTCAGAAGTTTCGAAATCCTTCTGTAACAAATGCCATCAGTATGTTTTGCAACAATAAGGTTGTGAAGGTCTTGAGAGAGCGCTTTGCTTTTATCCATCATGAGATGTTTCTTGTGTGACACCTTGGTCATGAGACACCTTGTTAGGCCATCAGTGGAGACTGAACCAAATGATATGGATTTGCACTGACAAGGGGTAAGATTGCTTTCTAATTACGGATAGATTTCAGCTGGTGTCTTGGCTTTCCATGCCTTTTTACACCTCCCTTTCTTCATGTGTTCAATACTTTTCTGTGTCATTTTATTTTATTACACATAACTTGATTTCTAAACTTATTTATTTGTTTTGGTATATTTGTATGTATAGATTTGCATGGGTTGTTACCGACATGTGGTGAACATTTCATGTCAACAGCACCTTTAGAAATAGACTTACCTAGAAAAATGGTGTCGTGTTCAATACTTATTTTACCCGCAGCATGTAAAATACAAAAATCTATACACACTTCAACTTGAAAAATATATGCATAAAAATGTTATATACATACACACACATTCTTACACAAAGTGCTTAAGTGTACCATACTAACCATGGGCATCTGAACACACAAATTAACTTTCCCATATATTTTCCAGCTATAATAACCAGACAGCAAGGAATACTTTTGGAAACAAAAGCAAAATTTGAGTTGAGAACAAAGAAGTAAAAACATCAGAAATCTGAAATGGGAATCTATAAATGATATTAAAGAAGGGTAGATAGACCAGTTGTTTAAACATATCTGAAAAGGGTAAAGTAAACAATACATTTGTTTTAACATATTTAATCTTCTGTCTCAAAAAAGTGTGTCCCCACAGCATCTGAGACACTTAATGTGGACATACCGGTAATCTCCGATTCATAATATCAGTATAACAAAGGCTCATTTTGACAAATAGCCTCTAATCCTATCTTAGGCTAAATTTACCATTGATTTCTTATTCACGACTAATAAAAATAGGACTATCTTCCCCCTGCAGCACCTGTGTATAGTTGCCCAGTCTCCCCTTCAAGCCATAATTAGAGCTACTGATTATTGTTCTCTTTGGTTTATAATCAGATATGAAACCATAAAGCTTCTCAGGCTTAGACATAATTAAGTTTTAAGAGCTATACAACCTAATACTACAGAAACTGGTAAACAGCCTTCCGCAAATAGCTTGCTTTATTTGTATTTAGCAAGCAAATCACATGGGATAACAGAATTATTTCAGGGTTGTCCACTTTACCACAGGCTCTAAGAAAAATATACATAATCACCTACTCAGGAGCAGCACCCCTTTGGAAAAGAGAACCGACCATCCAATTTATATACAGTGGGACAAGATATAACCCGTTCCACAGAAACCTAAATACTGTGCAAGTAGGTACAGCTTTTTTTTTCCTACTGACTCTCTAAAGAAGGTCTGCTATGTTACTTGGTTTATGTTAGCAGGTCACAGAAGAGCCTATCACTGTCTTATGACAAAAAGAGGTTATAAAACTGCCTGGAGCCTCTGTTTAAGCCAGGAGCAAGATCCTGGCTCAGTGTAAATCACTGAACAGTGCCGTTGTGTAAATTCTTTTAATCAGGACTGCAAAAAAAGTAAAAGCAAAGCCAACTGTGAGAACTACTAAACGGAGTAGGGTCAGTGCTGGTGCAGCAATAAAAAAAAATTAGTATAATCAACCTTTCTGTGTTTATTTTAAAACAGGTTAGGCCTCATTCACACAAGGCGGATCCGCTCAGCGGAGTCCGCCAGCTCAGCAGGAGATCTCTCCATTAATCTCCGCTGAGCCGGCAGATGACAGGTCCGTCTCTGCTCACTGAGCGGGGAGGGGCCTGTCAGAGCGCCATTGATTCCTATGGAGAGATCAGACAAAAACGGACAGCGTGTCCGTTTTCATTAGATCTCAGCCCATTTGATCCATCAAGACGGATGGATGGCGACCGTATCGCCATAAGTTTGATATTAGCAGATCGGATGGCAGACGGGTGCCCATAGTCAATGGATGGCCCGCTCTGATCCACCTGAAAAACAGACAGGTATATCCAAGTGGGCTTGCCATGTAAAAGGGGCCTTAAAGAGGTTTGTTTTTGAGGGGGAAAATGGAAGCAAATCAGAGCAGACTGTAAAATTTGTGGAGTGGAGGAGGGGTCAGCACTAGTAATATTGAATGCACTCACTGGCAGCCATTTTACAGTTACAAGAGACTGACTTAAAGTGGTTGTATACCCACAAATATGAAATGCACCTACAGGTAAGCCTACATTAAGGCTTACCTGTAGGTGCTTGCAATATCTCCGAGACCTACACGGTTTCGGAGATATTTGCAAAAAAGAAGGGGACCGCTATCTACGGAGCATGCGCGCTGTAGATAACGGCGCAGGCGCACTGAGCGCGGCGGCTCTTTGAATGGCAGCCTGCCGGACACTGCCAGAATTCGTGCATGCGCGGGGATCGTGCCGTAACCCCGCGCATGCGCGGGAGTGACATCATCGCCGCTCCGGCCAATCACAGCGCCGGAGCGGCAATACCCGGAAGTCACTCCGGGTATCATGGATGCGACGGAGGATGTGTCCGGGGACCGCTGCGGTGGCTTCGATCTAAGGTAAGTGATTGATAATGAGCTAGTATGCTAGTCATACTAGCTCATTTGACTTTGCCTTGCAGGTTGTGAAAAAAAAAAAAAAAAGTTTTGCGGTATACAACCGCTTTAATGCCACTGACAACACCAGTAACACTAACACAGTGATCAGTGCTAGTACTATACACGGTCACTGTACTGACACTGGCTGGGAAGGGGTTAACATCTAGGGCGATCAAGGGGTTAAATGTGTGCTTTTTTTTTATGAATGATACCTTTGTTTCTTATTCCTGCTTCGCAGAGATAAGAAACACAGATCATGACCTCTGTACAGAGCCCTGTGTTGATACATTGTAGGCGGTCCCTCCGGACATGACCCTCCCACCTGCCTCAGTTCGTATCAAAGCAGTACAAACTAAAAAGGAGGGGTGGGTGCTGTGTCAGTCCATGGACGTCAGAGAAAAGGATTTTATGGTGAGTACAAGAAAATCCTATTTTCTCTTTCCGTCCATGAACTGACACAGCATCTTCATTCTTGACAAAGTGGGACGTCCCAAAGCAGTGTCAAAAAACGAGGGGTGGGAACAGTATCAAGGGAAAAAAAAAAAAAAAACTTCACCCCAAACAAGCAGAGCTCCTCAACGGAGGAGGTGTAACTTTAAACAGCCGCCTGCAAAACCTTGCGGCCAAAGAAAGCATCAGAATATGCGGCCACATCAACCTTATAGAACTGTGAAAAGGTATGTGTGGACGACCAGGTCGCCGCCTTGCACACTTGTGCAACAGACGCTTGATGTCAGGAAGCACCAATTGCCCTGGTTGAATGCGCCGTAACCGGAAAGAGAGGCGCCCGCCCCTTAAGGGCATAGGCCTGTATGACAGTCTGTCTGATCCACCTAGAAATGGTGGCAGACTAAACCGCCTGGCCCCGTTTTGGCCTAGACACGGACACAAACAGTGAGTCAGACTTCCTAAATTAAGCCGTAACAGACGGATACACCCGTAAGGCACGTACCCCGTCTAACGTGTGAAGCGCAAACTCTCTGGGATGCGATGGACGAGGACATAAAGAAGGAAGCACAATGTCCTCATTAAAGGTGGAAGGCCGAGACCACCGTCGGGAGAAAAGAAGGCTGTGGGCGTAGCACCGCCTTATCCTTATGGAGTATCAAGTATGGCGGTTTGCAAGACAAGGCCGCCAATTCAGAAATCCTTCTGACAGAAGTAATGGCTACTAGAAAAGCCACCTCCTGAGATAAAGGTAAGAGAGGGACCTCCCTGACGTTCTCAAAAGTAGGTTCTTGAGAAACCGAGAGCACCAAATTCAAATCCCCAAGAGGGAGAGGTGGGGTAATAGGGGGGAGCACATGGCGGACCTCCTGTACAAAAAGGTACTAATCAAAGAATGGCCCGCTAGCGGCCGCTGAAAGAAAACAGCCAAGGCTGAAATCTGACCCTTAATGGTGCTTAAAGCAAGCTTTTGGTCCACACCACGCTGTAAAAACAGCAGGATCCTGGAAACGGAATACGTCCGTGGACGCCAATCCAGCTCCTCGCACATAGCGATGTAGGCCCTCCAGGTACGGTGGTATATCTTCCTGGAGGAAGATATCCGTGCAATCAGCATGGTCAAGATAACCGAATCCGAAAGACCTCGGACCCTCAGCACCTGGCTTTCAAAAGTCATGCCGTTAAAGCCAGCGCCTGTAAAGCAGGAGGAGGTATGGGATCTTGAGATAGAAGGTCCACCTGCATAGGCAGTCGCCACGGAACGTCCGCCGCTAGGCGCACAAGATCGGCGGTATCAAGGACGCCGAGGCCAATCCGGAGCGATGAGGATCACCGGAATCCCCTCGGCCTCCACCCTGCGAAGTAGACGAGGAAGCAACTTCAGTGGAGGATAGGCAATCAGCTGATACCGACCCCACGGGGCCACCAACGCGCCTGACGTCCTGGACCTGGCCATGAATCTCGACGCCTTGCGAGTGAGTCGAGAGGCCAGCAGGTCCACATCCGGCGTGCCCCACCTCCCACAAAGGAGTTGAAACACCTCCGGATGTAAGGACCAATCCCCCTGGTCCAACAACTGGCGGCTCAGATAGTTCACCTGCCAGTTGTCTACTCCTGGAATGTAAATGGCCGACAGAGCCGGCACGCTTCTTTCTGCCCATTTCAGGATGTGAGCGGCCTCGGGCGCTGCTGCCTAGCTCCGTGTTCCCCCCCTGATGGTTAATATAAGCCACCGCCGTGGCGAAGTCCGCCCCTGTAGTCTCCCAGAACACGAGGAGAGACACAGTCCAAAGTTCCAGGACATTGATCAGCAGACGGGATTCGTCCAGAGTCCAAAAGCCCTTGGGCTGATAGAACTCCCCAGACTCCGCCCAGCCAGAAAGACTGGTGTCAGTCATGATCACAGTCCACTGGACAGGAAGAAACGACTTCCCTGACCGAAGGGACGCCCTGACCAGGTGACCCAGCAGGATCGGACGATCCAGCGAAAATGGAGACTCGTCTCAGCAGGACAGGATCTCCCATTGTAAGGCTCGAGTGTGGAATCGGGCATACGGTACAGCCTCAAAGTTAGCCACCATGAGTCCCAGGACCCTCATGCAAAAACGGAGAGAGGACCCTTTGTGGGACGGCAGCACTTGTACCGCAGATTAAAGAGTCAGCAATTTTTCCAAGGGGAGAAAGACCCTTGCCTCCGAGAAGTCCAGGATCAACCTAGGCACTCCAGACGCTGAGTCGGAAACCAGGACCGACTTCTGAATGTATAACAGCCAACCGAAGTCTCGCAGGGCCCGGCTGGCAATCAACACATTTTCCACTAATTCTGAGCCATAGTCTGCTCTTAGAAGATTGTCCAGATGGCCCACGATATCAATGCCCCGCTGTCTCAGCAAAGCTAGAATCGGGGCAAGCACCTTGGTGAAAATCCGCGGTGCTGACGCTAAACCAAAAGGGAGAGCCACAAACTGATAGTGCAAAGCGCAGAAACTTCTGGTGACCCGCGCAGATTGGGACATGCAAGTAGGCGTCCTCGAGGTCCAAGGACGCCAGAAATCCCCCGGGTGAAGCGCAGCAAACACAGAGCGAATGGATTCAATGCGGAATTTCTTAAACCTTCACAAAGGCATTCTAGGGTCTTGAGGTCTAGAATCGGACGAACCCCGTCCCTCTTTTGAAACCTCTCGTTCGACGGTACTGGCAACAGTACCTCGCACTTCAAGTCCTGTACTGTCCCCAATAGAGCAGCCAGACGCGCCGGAAGGAGAGAGAGATTTGAAGGAAAGAATCTGTCTGGTGGCCAGGAAAGGAACTCCTGTACCCCGAGGTGACCACCTCGCATACGCACCGGACGGAGATCCAGGAGGTCCACCGATCCGTGAACCTGCAAAGTCGTCGTCCCCCCACCCCGGAGTCAGGCGGGGGCAAGACTTCATGCAGTGGAGAGTATGTTAGCTGGCTTGTTTGGCTCACTCACCCAGTGAGTGAGCCAAACTCACTTGTCAGTCTGGGAGAATTCACAGAGTGCTCTGACTGACGCAAAAACCTCATCAGTGAGAGAAAAGAAGGGCCCGGTTTACGGCGCAGCTCCTTCCCCTCAGTAGGCTGAGGAAGAAGGGTGCACTTACCTCCTGTAACATTTTTACTAATGTCATCCAGGGAAGCACCAATAACCTCCCACCCCTAAAGGTTAAATCCGTCAGGAGCTTCTTAGAGGCCAGGTCAGCAGACCAGCACTTTAACCAAATAAGGCGATGCAATACCGCCGCAGACACTGAGGCCCTTGATCTCAAGGGGGCAGCGTCCATAGTGGCATCGCACACATACACCAGGCCCTGTACCAGTGGGTCGGCCAGTGCGATGCAATCTGGAGGAAGATTAGATCCTGCACAGTTTGGTGCAAAATCTATGCCCATACCGCGTTTGTTTGAGACACCAGGATTGCCTCCCAGCATAGTGAACATGGCCTTGCTCACCCATTCTGACCTCCTACCAGTAGAGTCCTTAAAGGCAGGAGTCCCCTCAACCGGGAGAGCCATGGCTTAAATTAACCAGGGGACCGGAGGAGAGGCCCATGTTTTAATCAGGCTCTCCTCAAAGGGGTACCTAACAGCCGGACGTTTCGAGACCGCAAAGGTCTTCCGCGGTTTGTCCCATACCTGGTCTATGAATTTGTCAAAGAAAGATGTACAGGGAAAAAACTTTTTTAAAAGGATGAACCTTAAATTAACCAAAAGGAGACAGCCTCCATCAGAGGTTCCACAGCCGCAGCATCCAGCTTGAGAGAGTGTCCCTCACAGCATTCATGAGTTCACTAACAAGCGACCTGTCATCAACTGACCCAGAGAAGGAGTCTTCCTCATAAAGAAGGTCCTGGTCAAAATTATCAAAAAATTCAGACCTTTGGTCCTGTGCAGCAGCAAGGCCCATAACTGAATCAGAGCACCCCCCCCCCCAGGAGATGGTGGGGGGAGAGGGCTCCTCTCAGCCCCCCTGCGCTCGCACGCAGCTTCCATCCGGGCAACAAATGTGCAGACACACTGCTAGTTGCCTTGACATGTTAGGGGAAGCAGGTGAAACTGACTCCATAAAACCGCCCTCTGTGACATTGTTAAGAAACAAAGTCCACCCTCCTGCTGCACTGCCTGAATGGGAGATTTTGAATTGAAGCGTGCAGCCAGGAAAATAGCATTGCATGGTACTATAATGCCGTCTGGTGGTGGAGCCATATAGTAAATGCATAGACATGTAGTAACCATCATAGTAAAGTAAAAAACTTTTATTCTATGACATGATACATAGTAATAAATTAACAGAATAGCATAATGACACACTGATAGCATATTGGCCTAGAGCCACAGTAATGACATAATGATGACACCAGACTAGTTGCAACGTATTCCCACAGTAAGTAATATATAGGTATATTCCAGTGAACCGTAATCATGGTATCTTGAATAAAAAGAACAGCAGGGAAGGCATCTATTAGCTCAACGCGTTTCGTAGCTGTATCGCTACTCTTCAGGAGCAGATGCAGAGATATTGTCTAAAGATGTTTAAAAGTAGATATGATGAGAGATCATGTAAAAATGTAATAAAGACTATAGAAAAATAAAAATAGTAAAAATTGGTCACTCATACTTGCAAGTCAAATCAGAGTCTGGACATGGACTGAAGGAACTGGAGGTAGGCTGGTATGTCAGTCCGCCCCGGAACCTGAGGCGGCTAACCCCAGAAGCATCAAGATGGAAAAACCAACCAGGGGAAGAACATTCCGAGGGTAGTTGCCCCATGGGTTGTGAAAAGAACATAAGGGTGTATACCATCTGAAAAAATGATAATCTAATAGTATTAATAGTAAGTAAATGTAGGGATCAATATAGGAATTATAATATAGTAGATGGTGCATGGCATAGTGATTATTTATGGGTTAAAAAAAAAAATTTGTAGCATTTCATCCATTAGTATAATAGAAGCAGTGGTAGCTAAATAAGTAATATTGTATTAATGTTAAAATAATAACAGTGAAAACCAAAAAATGGACCAAGAATACCCTAGGTGAAACAAAGGGGGGGAGGTGATGGTATGGTCATTATATTAATTTACCCTGTCCTCCTTGCATGCCATCTTGGTTATGCTGGCAGGACCTTCTGTCTGCGTGGCGTGGCTGGCTCTCTTATGGCCCTGAAACCTGCGATCGGCTTCAGGTATCCTCCCCTTTCCCCCCCCCCTATCCTTTGCTGATGTTGCGGGGGTGGGGGCGGGCGTCCTGCTGCCGATCGACGTCACACTCCCTTCACGCCGTACGTGCTACGTCATCATTGATGGCATTAGTGCGTCGGCGTGATGCTTATAACATCAGCGCCATACACACAGCGATGGTTGGTCGGCAGGCGGGTGGCGGTCCTCACTCGGCTGTCGCCTCCCTCTCTCCTTTGTGTGCTGCCGCATGACGTTGGCGGCTATCCCCATACACTAAAGTTTCATTACTTCAGTCCACCCTAGGAAGCCTTCCCTGGGACCTCCCCCATGTACACTTCTACGCCATTATTTGGACCTAACCTCTTTCACATAGGTGATCCAGGTATGACATTGTTACACATTTCACTTTTTATCTCTACTGTGTTTTCTTACTTTATTCCACTCCATGTAGTTTTTGGGGGGGTTGCTCTTCCCATCACCCCCTTTGTTTCACCTAGGGTATTCTTGGTCTAGGGCTGCAACTAACGATTTTTTTTATAATCGATTAGTTGGCCGATTATTGTTTCGATTAATCGGTTAATAACCGTAAAAAAAAAAAAAAAAAAAAAGGTAATTTTGCTGCATTTTTACATGTTTTTTTTTTTTGGGCCAATTTGTTGTTGGGCAGACTGAAAAACACAAATTGCCGCAAAAACACATTACATGCTTTTTCTGCAGCTTCTCTATTAAAGTATATTGAACCAAAAAAAACGAAATAACACAGTTTTGCGTTAAAAAAAGTACTTGCCCTTTCCAAATACGCAGCAGCTGAAAAAATCATAGATGTGAACGTGTCCCATAGGAAACCATGTAAATGACCTGTAGTGTTTCTGCAAAAAGCACCAAAAAAAACAGAGGTGTGACCCAGGCCTGAAATGTTTAGTAACATAATGGTGTTAAAAAAACTAAAATTAGTACAAAAAGAGCAAATAATCGCTGTAAGGGGTTAATTTTTTACTGTGGGACAGTGAAAGTAATATTTACAGTAGCAATTTGCTCTTTGCACTGTAAAGGGCTATTTTTTTTTTTTAACCCCATTATGTTACTGGCCGATTAATCGACTATGAAAATAGTAATCGATTAATTTCATAATCGATTAATCGATTAGTTGTTTCGGCCCTATCTTGGTCCATTTTTTGGTTTTCACGGTTATTATTTTAACATTAATACAACATTACTCATTTAGCTACCACTGCACCTATTATACTAATGGATGAAATGCTACAAAAAAGTGACCAGTTACACTTACCGGTAACGGTGTTTCTGGGAAGTCTTCCAGGACGGCACAATGAGAGATGACTGGCTCCACCTGACAGGAAACACAATCAATTCAAAGAGGTTAAAGCACCCGCCCCTCCCCGTGCTCCTCAGTTATGATAAAGTACAGACCCACACCAGTGCACGAGAGAGAAAACACACACCCAAATAACTCTATACAAACCAATGTATCAACCAAAGCGGTGGGAAGTAGGCCTGCCGTCCTGGAAGACTTCCCAGAAACACCGTTACCGGTAAGTGTAACTGGTCACTTTCTCAAGTCGTCTTCCAGGACGGCACAATGAGAGAGAAGCAAGTAGCTTCAGGCCTACCTTAGGGTGGGACGACTGCTTGCAGGACCTCTCTACCAAAGGACAGGTCCCGAGGTGACAGCAACTCCTCTGTAATGCCTTAGGAATGTATTCTGGCTTGACCAAGTCGTAGCTTTACAGATCTGTTCCACCGAAGCTCCGGCTCTTTCTGCCCAGGAGGTTGCCAAAGAGCGAGTAGAATGAGCTTTAACTTTCGGGGCTGTCTTACCAGCCTGGTCATAAGCTATGGAGATTGTCTGTCTGATCCATCTAGATATGGATGCTCTAGATGCCTGTTGGCCTTTTTTCTGTCCAAAAAAATTAATTAGTAAATGGCTGGATTTCCTAAATTCACCCACTCTATCCAGATAAGCTAGCAGACACCGTCTGACATCTAGACAATGAAAGGAGGCCTCTCTTTCATTTTGTGGATTTGAACAAAAGGAAGGAAGAAGAATTTCTTGTGATCTATGAAACTTTGACACTACCCTAGGGAGGTACAGGGGGTCCTGCCTAAGAATAACTCTGTCCTCGAATAACTAAAGAAAGGCTCTTTAATCGTCAGAGCCTGCATGTCGCCTATTCTTCTGGCTGTAGTAATTGCCAGAAGAAAAGCAAACTTAAACGTCAGTAATCTAACTGAAATATCTTCTAGTGGCTCAAACGGAGCCTTAGTTAATTGTTCCAAAACTAACGTAAGGTCCCAGGGCGGGACTCTAGAGATCTGCACCGGGGACAATCTATCCCTGGCCATTAGAAATCTTTTAACTAGAGGGTCCAGTGATAACTTTTTGTCCAAAAAATACGATAAGGCTGCTACCTGTACTCTTAGAGTCTTGGTAGCGAGACCTAAGTCGGTGCCATCCTGGAGAAAGTCCAGGATGACCGAGGTTTCTTGCTGGGATACCTTTCTCACTAGACACCAGTGAGAGAAGACTCCCCACACCTTCCTGTAGATACGTCTGGTGACCTCTTTTCTACTTGAGAGGAGAGTGTTAATCACTCTCTCGGAACATCCCCTCTCCCGCAGGTTCTGCCTCTCAAGCACCAGGCCGTCAGCTTGAAGAAGCTGGGATCTGGGTGAAAGACTGGTCCCTGCCGAGAAGGTCCACCCGAACTGGTAGATGGAGGGGAGGTGCTACAGACCAGTTCTGTAGAGCGGGAAACCAGGCTCTCTTGGGCCACCAAGGAGCAATTAGAATGAGTCTGGTCTCTGAGAGACCTAGTTTTTGTAGGACTCTTGGAATGAGACTCAGAGGGGGAAAAGCATAAGCCAGGTGAAAACTCCATACCTGAGCCAGTGCATCCACCCCCCCTGAGCCCCACTCCCGGGACAGGGAAAATAATCTTCTTACTCTCCTGTTCTCCTTGCGGGCAAAGAGGTCTATTTCTGGCCTTCCAAAATGTTGGCACACCAGGTTGAACACCTCTGGGTTCAGCTCTGCCCAGCCCAGAATTCCTAGAGACAAGGTCAGCAGGGAGGGAGACCTGGTTCCCCCCTGATGATTTATGAAGGCCACCGTGGTCGCATTGTCGGAGAGGATCTGGACCTCCCGGTCTCGGATCCTTTCCTCGAACGCTTTTAGGGCCTCCCCAACCGCCAATAATTCCCGGAAGTTTGAGGAGGCGTGTCACTGATCCTGATTCCAGGAACCCTGGGCTCGGAGTTCGCCTAAGTGGGCCCCCCAACCCCAGGAGCTTGCGTCCGTCGTTATCCTGAGGGGGTCTGTCTGAGTCCATAGATGACCCACCTGCAACTTCTGAGGAAGAAGCCACCAGCTCAGAGAGTCCTTTACTACCTCTGGGATGGAGATTCTGTGGTCTAATGTCCCTCTTGTTCCGTCCCAGGAGGATAAGAGGAATTGTTGGAGAGGTCTGGAGTGGAGCTGAGTCCACGGGACCACAGGAATACAAGAGGTCATTAGACCCAGTACCCTCATGATGTCTCTGAAAGAGAACTCTCCTGGCTCCAACAGAGACCAGACCGCTGCCATGAGGCCCTAGGCCTTCTCCTGGGGCAAGAAGAGCCTCCTCTGTAGGGAGTCTATCAGGAAACCCAGGTAAACTTTTCTTTGGTCCGGGATCATCGAGGACTTCTCCCTGTTTATGATCCAACCTAGGGATTCCAGGGTACTCACAACCTTGGCCAGGTCTGCGAGGAGGAGATCTCAACTCTGGTTGTAGAGTAGAAGATCGTCGAGATAAGGGACTATTGATATACCCTGCAAGTGTAGGAAGGCGACCACCTCTGCTACGATTTTTGTAAACACCCTTTGGCTGGAAGCCAGTCCAAAGGGGAGGGCAGCAAACTGCCAGTGTTGAATCCCTTGAGGAGACTTGACTGAAAGTCTAAGGAAGGCCTGATGTCCTGGAAAGATCGGGACATGTAGGTAGGCGTCCTTTAAGTCGATCGTTACCATGTATACCTCCTTCAGAAGGAGTTTTCTGAGGGTGTATATGCTCTCCATGCGAAATTTCTTATGACGCAGAGAGGTATTCAGGGGTCTCAGGTTTATTATCAAACGGTATTTGCCTGAGGATTTTGGGACAACGAAGATATGGGAGTAGACCCCCATTCCGCGTTGACCCGCAGGTACCGGAACTACCACTCCCTGTTCTGCTAGGTCTGAGATGTTTTGCAGAAGACCTGCCTTCTTGAGGGGGGTCCCTGGGGAGAAATGTTAATAGGAACTTTGAGGGGGGGGGTGAAGAAACTCCAGCCTGTAACCCTCTCTTATAATGTTGAGAATATGAGGGCTCTGAGTAATACTCTCCCACCTGGAAAGGAATTGGGAAAGTCTTCCCGCCTACCCTCACGTCACTTAAAGTCCTTTTCATTTGATTTTTGGTTGGAAAAGGGGATACTTCCTTTCGGCTTATCCTTCCCAACGCCCCACTTCCTATTACCGGCAGGCTTCTTGCTTGAGAAGCGGTTTCTACCCTGAGGGCCTCGAAAAACTCTTTTTTGGTCCCTTTTAGGTTTGGTGGGAAACTTCTTGCCCTTTTCAGTAGATCTTGACAGAGTTTGATCAAGCCCTGTACCAAAAGGGAGGGAGCCCTCCAATGGGAGTCCACATAAGCGGGTCCTGGAACTGCGCTACCTATCACCTGTAGAGAGTCTAGGACTCCCCTGGACTTGGACACACGGGAAACATGTCCTATTAGCTTGGCTATCCATGTATCCGCGTTCCTAGCTATACAAGCTGAAGCCAACGCGGGGCTCATTGCTGCCGCATTGGCTTCCCAGGCTCTACGCAAGGTCGTCTCAGTACGGCAATCCATCAAAGGAAGGTCCTACCGAGATCTGAACTCGGATCGCTGGATTCAGAGTCCATTACACCATGGAACCTCTCCTTGATATTACCCGCGTCCTCAAAGGAGAGGTCGGATTGCTTTGACACCTGTGCCAAAGAGGCATCCAATCTGGGAACTTTAAAGAATTTCTCCTCATCCTCCCCCTTAAAAGGACACCTACGCTTCCAAGTTTTATATTTCAGAAGCTTCCTCTCAGGTTCCTTTCACTCTCAAAGAATCACATCTTTGAGAGTCTGATGAACCGGAATGGCTCTGGGTTGGGCCCTTACCAGGCCTCGGTACAATCTATCCTGTGCAGATACCTGCTCCGTCGGCTCCTGAATTTCTTCAGAGGCGTAGATTGCACCAAGGAGGCCTTACATGTTGTCAGCTGAGAAGATGAGTCTTCCTGACCTAGAGCCCTCTTCCTCCTCCTCAGCCTGACTATCTACCAGGCCCTCATCGGAAAGTCCCTGATCAGGGATCTCCGAGTCTTCTTCTGCCTCTGAGTCCTGAGACAGGAGGGATCTCAGGGATTCTGGGTGTCCTCTCCCTAATCTGGTTGAGGAGGAACTCCTCTGGTTCTTTAGCCTTAAGGGAGGCTTGAAAATCCTTAAGGGTGGCAAGCATCTGGGTTTGGACAGAGAGAAAGTCTCTCATAACCTGAGATGTTTCCTTCCCCGCCAGCTTCTGGATACACTTGAAGCAGAAGGGCTTGGAATGGGTTGAAGGTAATTTCTCATTACAGTTGCCGCATCTTTTGGAGCGGGCAGGGGCTCTAGAGGAACGACTAGCAACCCCTTGGGCAGTGACGTCCTCACCTGCAATGTAAGAGTACACAGGAATGCATTTAGAAAGAACCCTGTGACAGGCAAGGGGAAAGAGTCGGGGTACCCTCCCCCATCATGACCCCTGCTGGCTGGGTTGACTCACCCCCTGTGGTCTCCTCTGTAGCCGCGGCCGTGGTCGGCCTCTCCTCATGTTCCATGCCGCTTAGGTGTGATGAGCAAGTCACTGCAGAGGCACTGGAGGAGTGAAAAAGGGCGCCTCTCTTCCTGGCGTCCCTCCGCTGTTAATGCCGGTAAGCAGACGCCGGCCGTCGCCATTTTGCCGGAGACCGGAAATGACGCGACGCGTGATGGCGTCATCCCTGAAGCTAGAGGACGAATGTCCCAGACTCCGGGAAGATGGCGCCGCAATCATACGCTCCTGCATAGAGCGGCGCCATAGAACGAGCGGCCCGCGCGAGCGCGGATTACCGGAGGGACCTGCCAGCCCCCCCCTCCAGAAAGGACGCCCAGACAGGTAGGGGGGAGGAAGGAGGATAGATGGCCCCTGAAGTCCCAGGTACAGCCCAGCACCTAGGGTCCTTCAGTGCTCAGGGAGGCTCTTCTACTGCCCTCCCTGAGAAGAGAAATGGGATACCCCCCCAGGACGGACAATAGAGTCCTGCTAGGCCCAGAGGCTTCCCAGGCATTCGGCTCAGCTCCCGGGGGGGGGGGGGACTTCCAGCCCCAGGCCTTCAGTCTGTGGGAAAAAAATAAACGGTTTCGCTGTGGGGAAACACAATCAAGAACTGAGGAGCACGGGGAGGGGCGGGTGCCTTAACCTCTTTGAATTGATTGTTTTTCCTGTCAGGTGGAGCCAGTCATCTCTCATTGTGCCGTCCTGGAAGACGACTTGAGAAAAAAATGTTTTTAACCCATAAATAATCACTATGCCATGCACCATCATCTACTATATTATAATTCCTATATTGATCCCTACATTTACTTACTATTAATACTATTAGATTATAATTTTTTCAGATGGTATACACCCTTATGTTCTTTTCACAACCCATGGGGCAACTACCCTTGGAATGTTCTTCCCCTGGTTGGTTTTTCCATCTTGATGCTTTTGGGGTTAGCCGCCTCAGGTTCCGGGGCGGACTGACATACCAGCCTACCTCCAGTTCCCTCAGTCCATGTCCAGACTCTGATTTGACTTGCAAGTATGGGTGACCAATTTTTACTATTTTTATTTTTCTATAGTCTTTATTACATTTTTACATGATCATTCATCATATCTACTTTTAAACATCTTTAGACAATATCTCTGCATCTGCTCCTGAAGAGTCGCGATACAGTTACGAAATGTGTCAAGCTAATAGATGCCTTCCCTGCTGTTCTTTTTATTCAAGATACCATGATTACGGTTCACTGGAATATACCTATATATTACTTACTGTGGGAATACGTTGCAACTAGTCTGGTGTGTCATAATTATGTCATTACTGTGGCTCTAGGCCAATATGCTATCAGTGTGTCATTATGCTATTCTGTTAATTTATTACTATGTATCATGTCATAGAATAAAAGTTTTTTTACTTTACTATGATGGTTACTACATGGCACTATAGATGGCTCCACCACGAGACGGCATTATAGTACCATGCAATGCCATTTTCCTGGCTGCACGCTTCAAGTCAAAGTCCCAAAAAATGTAGTTCCTTTATATCAACCTATCGTGATGGAGGTACATCTAGCTGGCCTCACCCAAAAGTCCCAACCTCTTAGTTTCAATTCAATATGAATGGGAGATTGCCCAGGGGACTCACCAACCGAGGTAGGACCGCTCAGTGCCGCTGCCCGAACCTCCGCAGCAGGAAATAGCGAAGAGGATGTGCGGAGATCACTCGCGCCGCTATAGTCAGCACAAGAGGCCAAAATAGTGCTCAAAAAGCGCGCAGCTCCAACAAAATGGCCCCCGCAATTATAAGTGCGCCATCGCGGGCCCCCGCAAAATGGCTGCCAAGCGGTTTTACACAGTAACACAGTGATACACAAAACATGGCACCTGACGGTGCGAAAACGGCGATAAAACCCAGGGCTGATTAGCGGGCATCCCCCACATACATTTCAGACCCCCGACACCATCAGCCCCACCCGGGACAGTGTGACCCTCAGGCACCCCCCAGTCAGTGCATGCACAGAGGTAAAGGTGACAGAGTATGAAAACAACAAGGGGGGACAGGGAACCCCCCTACAGTAGGAACACACAGTATGTACTCACCTGCTAAGGCAGGAGAAACAGTACTTACCCGTCCCGCAAGGACCCACTAGTGTGTTCCTGACAGACCTATCACAGTGCAGTACTGAGTAGCTGTCAGCCCGGTCCACTGTGAAAAATACAGCAGAACTGTTCAGTCATATGTGGACCCTGGAGCAAAAAAGCTCACCGACCATCGCTGGAGTCGCGGGGTATGTCGTGGACTGATCTCACGCAGAGCGAGGATCAGCACGCTCGATGGTCGGACTGGGAAGACTACGAGGATAGCGAACTACCCAACCTGTTGTGCAGCCGACTGTTGATGGAAGATCTCAAAAATAAAATAACATTTTAAAATAATAAAATATTTCTTTAAGAGACTGGCTCCGAAGAGAGCCACGTCCTCTCCTCTGCTAGGCAGAAAAAAACTGAGGCAGCTGGCTGCAGGTGGGAAAGTTATGTCCGGAGGTACCGCCCCCTGGGCGGGGCTGTTCAGCTCTGGTAATGGAATGTATGTTAAAACATCTAGCATTCTACCTAGTCTTCTCCTATGAGCAGGAACATAACCCACTTTGTCAAGAATGAAGATGCTGTGTCAGTCCATGGACGGAAAGAGAAATTTTTTTTAATGCTCCGCTAAACCTACGCAGCTGGAAAAAGAAGTGAGAAAAAAAATCTCAGATAGGGACAAGGAAAGCAATGAAAACCTGATGCAGGTTTTAACTTTCACCAAGTCTATTCAAAACAGGAAAAAAAAAAAAGTTCTGGTTGGGGTTGTGCTAAAGACTAGACGATAGGGTGCATGAGTATTTTATATGCATTGGAGATGTGTTTACTTGTATATAATGCATTCACATTGACATGGGGGAATAAAAGCAAATCAAACTCTGATCGCAACAGCCTATGTACAAATAAGCACCCCTGCTGTGTGCTTAGAGTTAAATTCTATACATAAAAATATAAACCAAAATTGGCCATATATAAAGAGAGAATGGGACAGTCAGAAACTAAAAAGAAAGCAGTACAAAAACCTCAGTGTAATACTGAATTTTTTTATTTTATGAATTAATATGTAGTCACAAGTTCGGGGAAGTGATGGTGACTTTTAAAGCTAGCATAGAGTCACTCCAAACTCTTAGTCATGGCCAGCGGCTGGGATCCAATGCCTGCTCTGTAGATGAGAAATATGCAATGTTTGGATGGTTCACTTATATGTGTGGCTCCACTGGATTCGAAAGTCAGGGGACACTTTGTAGCACGACATTGGAAACGAGGTTCATCATAAAAACACCTTCAGCCTCATTATACAGGGAGTGGAAAGGATCACCAGACCCGTTAGGGGTGGGGACAAATTTAATACACTATGCAGACAAGAAGATCGGTGGATCTTCCTACTAGACACTAGATGCCCCACAGGGTTAAATTATGAATGGGATGTATCACATTTTTATTAAATTACCTTTGAAGATGCATCCCATATGGATAGCATATAAGTTATCATGATAACTTGCTTCATTGTTACAATGATCCTCTCATTTAGTGTTGGCTTTTCCTTATACTGCTTGTCTTCACAATTTAACCCAAAAAATGTTTTTTTGTTCATTTATTTTCATCATTTACAACTGCAGTTGCGAAATTATGCATCATTGCATTCACATTTCGCACTTTTTATGGTCCACATATGCACATCTTTGGGCATATAGTTTTTTTTTTTTTGGGTTTTTTTCGCACTCGAAACATGAGCCTGTCTGCACAGTGTCCTGTCCCCTTTTTCTTAATGAGTACCAGTGGTGTTTCTTTTTTCTTTTCTTTTTTTTTGCCCAAAACTTGTTGTCAAGACTTTCGCACAGAGGACCCTTTTTTTTGAGATTTATAGCATAATTTGCAAGGATGTGCTTTATTGCATTGGAATTTTGCAAATTTAGTACATATCCTGTCCTTTGGTGCGTTAGACTCGAAACATGAGCCTGTCTGCACAGTGTCCTGTCCCTTTTTCTTAATGAGTATCAGTGGTGTTTCTTGTCCTCCAGAGGATTTTTGGAGATTAATCATTGTGAGGCCAAGCATCATTGTATCTGCTCTACCTCTGTTTACATCTACCTTCTCTTTGTGTACACATATTTGTAAACACATATTTGTAAACATTTTTTTCAAACCAATGATGGCCAATTACTCCATTCATTTGTCGCCGAGGTTGTATGGGCATAACTCTAATGCAATATATCTATACAAGATAAAAATATCCTTTTGATTTTTTCAATTTTTGATATTATATTTTTGTTTCTTTATAAATGCCCATACACCACAACGACAATCCTCGAGCTATTATCAACTACCAGTCCTCGAACTAATAGTAATTCCGTTTTTAATACATATTTGAAATTCCGTGATTATGAGCATCGGCTTCCAGTACTTAGGTACCATAGTGTCTATGCACATGCCCGGCCACCATGCACACTTTTATATGTTCATATATTATTTAATTTTTAATTTTGGATAAGTGCGGTGACTGACATGTGCATACACACTATTTTAACAGATTCCCTTGACAATTAAGGTTAATATGATTTTATCATTATTTGAATATTGGGTTTATATCTTAAACCGCAGAGATGAGGGTACATCTATGCAAAGATGCATGGTCATCCTGCTAGATAGTATTGTGTGTGGTTCAATACCATTTTCCTATATGGATCTGAACATCCGAATTTCCTTACACACATTTTCATGTACCCCCTTGCATGATTTTATTGTATATTATCGTGCATATCTTTGTACATTCTTATACTCATTTATTACACATTTCTTATTTATGTTTAAAGTTGAAAGTCCAAGGTTCATGTGTGCATACAGGAGAGACATGTGTCTCCGGTAAATGCATATATTCACACATGATTTTTATTTGAATTTTATTGATTTATCCATGTTTATTTTGTTCTATGGCATATTGTATTATATCCATTGACCCATTACAAGGTGGATTATATTATGTTATATAGCACATTTATAGACATTCATACATGGACATTTCTTCACACTTTATACACACACATATATCTCCTTTATGATTACTTATCATTTATTTATTCATATTTATCATTCTTCACAATTGTAATTGTCACACAGTCTGTTTGGCAGTAGCACGCATTGTGCACATTTTGTGCATTTAAATGTTATTATTTATTAATTAATTCATCATTATGGTTTTTTGGAGTATTTGTAAATTACTATTATTATTATTTCAATTCACACGAATATCACATAATAATTATTTCACATACATGAATATATTTACATCTATGGCTTACCATCTCCAAAAAACATTTTCACATTTCATTTATTTTTTCATTTAAAAAGATTTTTTCGTTCATTTTTTGAACTTAATTAATTGACATTCATACTTCTCATTGTCATATCCATTCACTTTAAATAATATATAGACACACTCTGGTGTGTCTATGTTTAAGCATTAAGTGTTTAGTTTATAATTTATACACATTTTGTAATTTTGTATTCTTGTGAATGGTCTTCAAAAGAGTGCTATTCCCTTCCCCCCTCTCCCTTTCTTGGGAGTGTCGGAATCAAACATAAGGTTATCCCAGTCAGCTGTGTTCTTTCAGTACTGATTGGTGTAAAGTCAGTTTATTTTTCATTTATACCTCTATTGATTCCCACACACCTTAGCTATGAGTAAGCGTCAATTCGTGACGTGAAACGCGTTAGCCACCCTTCCCTGCATGCACACTATCTGCATTTGTTGTTTTGGATCTATGGATTTATTTTGAATTTGGATTTTTTACTTGAAATTTTGGAATAAATAACTGTCTATACAGAGTGCGGCAGTCCAGGGTTTCTTTTTCTCCCAGGGGACACTTTTGTAAGAAACGTGGTTTTTCTCAGCATGACCCGCAGACAACCTCTTTCCCCTCCAAATAATGAATCCGATCAAAGCACGCAGGCTGCTGCAGCCTCCCTAATAGATTATACATTTGGCTTTTGCAAAAGCAAAATTTATTTTGGGTCTTGTTCACACTTGCTCATGCTCATGTACCAAATCTTGTGGTACCAAATAATATTTTGCGCTGCACGCTTTTGCACGTTTTGTCACGCGGCAAAACATGTTACCCGCAATTGGGGTGCCATTGAAAAATATTATAAAAAAATATGTATAAAATGTAATTATTGAAAGGGTATAAAAATGTATTAGAGTATTAATTTCACCTGAACCTGGTAGACGATGTTGTGTCTTATTATTAAACCATGCCATGGAACAGTTTATATGACATATGCCTATGAACTGTTAAGGCTTCTATCGACCTAATTGTGCATAATTCTAAATGCACATTTAGGAAGGAGGAGGATCCACATGCACAATAGCTCCTGCCAGACACTAGGTGGCATACATCTGTGAGGGCATCTCGGCAGCCCAATAGGCATCTGATTCCAGCTGCTGCCCATGGCGAGGGTAGTTGGAGTGACTCTCTGCTGGCTTCAAATGCAGGTATTACTTCCATAATCTTATGAGCATGTTTCACAGAATAATCAAACTATAATTTCAGTAAAATACCACAAGGTTTGCACTTTGTGCTGCCTTTCTTTATTTTTAACAGTCACAGTTTCAGTAACCCTCTCCACCAACTTTCATGTTCATTTTATCATTAGCTTTTAAGTGTGTTCTAGTTAAAGTATATTGGCAATGCAAGTCAACACAACGAAACAGGAAGGTACACTCAATCACTATGAATCCTATGCAAAACTATTTAAAACTATCCAAAACCTTTAACATAAGGATGTCCTAATAATCATATAAAACAGTCACAAAATAAAGAAAGTTTTACTGTGTAATGCCAGCGTTTCTGGCTATAAAGTTGTCTGTTATAAGCAACTTAAAATATATACAATATAACCATTACAATATAGGGCTGGGAAAAAAATCGA
This sequence comes from Rana muscosa, assembly GCA_029206835.1. Taxonomy (NCBI): domain Eukaryota; kingdom Metazoa; phylum Chordata; class Amphibia; order Anura; family Ranidae; genus Rana; species Rana muscosa. Next base: position 804,298,056 of record CM055117.1, on the reverse strand, counting down.
TTTTAATCTTGAATCGAGTTTTGAGCTCAAATCGATTCAGTTTTGAAGAAAAACGATTTTTTTAGATTTTTTTTTTTTCCCCTTCAAAGTTTCCGTAGCAGGACTGCAGGGGGCGTATCCGGAATGGCACTGGGCAGCGTTACCCCAATTACATCTACTCGCTGCAGCCGCCGTCTGCCTACCTGATCAGCGTGTCATGCAGACAGATGGCGGCCATTGCAGTGTTCAAAAGCCGCGCCTCCCGGGTCCTCGTCGTCTGTGATAGGCGGAACACTCAATTTCACAGCAGGCAGTATTCAGCCTATCACGGACATTCTCTCATCCTCGTCTGTGTTATGAGGATGACCATGATAGGCGGAACATTGAATGCTGGGAAATTGAGTGTTCCGCCTATCACAGACGAGGAGGAGGCGCGGCTTTTGAATACTGGAATGGCCACCGGTGTAGCAGTAAAATCCGTATACCATGAAAATCTGCATCAGGTACGGGCACAGTGATTGAAGCATGGGCACAGTGAGACACGGGCACAGTGAGACACGGGTACAGTGAGGCATGGACACAGTTCAATTCAACTAAGAGTAACCTCATGATTTTTTGTTGTTTTATTAGCTAAATCCAAATACAGTATTAATAATTTGGATGTTTAACAATCTTTGTTGCACACTGCAAAAAACAACAAAAGGTCACAAGCGCTAAATTGGTGGATAAAGAAAAAAATAATGGATGATAATAATAAGAAGAAGAAAAAAATCCCAAATATTTTGGGAAGTACAAAGTATCCAAAAGGGGGAAAAACAGGATCCAGCGCAGCAAGAAAAAATCCGTACCCAGAAGTACAAAATACACAACATGCACACAATATAATCCAGCGCTCATGGAACATACATTATTAACTATTGAAAACTCTTGAAGAATTGATAAAAAAGCTTAGTCCATTTATCACAATAAAGAGAGGGATCCAATCCCAAATGTGCAGAGGGCAAATGAATCTTAACTCTCCAGTTGCCAGTGGTGACAAACTTGTTAAACTTGCAGTGACATCCGTGGAGCAAGGAGGGGTTAAAAAGTCAAAACAAAGCCTGTGGCATGATCTCCGTGTGAGCACAGTACCTTGAATGATGGACAACAGGCAGACCAGCGTGTGGAGGGCCCTCCAACCCAAAAGGATGCAGAGCCAGGATCGCAGCAAGGCTGGGACAGAAGGAATCGCACACAGAGTTTCAAGAGTTTTCAATAGTTAATAATGTATGTTCCATGAGCGCTGGAATATATTGTGTGTTTGTTGCACACTGACTTTGCAGTTAGAGAAAGGGTTTGCCTTTGCAATTTTGTTTGTTGATGCACTTTAATTAATATAATTAAAAAAAAATCGAATCGAATCGTAAATCGAGTTTTTTGGGGGGAAAATCGCCCAGCCCTATTACAATACCTACTTTTTTTTTCCTTTTTTTAAAAAAAACTGTGTGAAAAAGATGCAATAGAGTCCTTGGTTTGTGTTTTGCATCCCTCCCCAGTTTACCTCAAAATGATCGGGAATCAACAAAAGTACAGATTAGGTAAGGTGAAAACAAAAATAAGAGTCCCAGACTTCAAAAAGTGTTTTGTGTCAATCTTCTTTATTTCTGTCTTCGGAGAGGTCTCTGTCTGATCTATTCCAAATTGAATCACTACATTGTCCAAAAAAGTTTTCAAAGCTCAGTTTTAAAAGTTGTAGGTTTATTATGCAGAATATTGATCATTCATGCATTAAGGGTAAGTAATTAACCAAGTGTACAGGCTGTGAATATCAAGCACTTTTTATTATTATTATTGTATTATTAATATTTTATTTGTTATTAATATATTAATTTAATCATGGAAAAATACCTAGAAGGCATGACACAGTCACGCCTGGTCTGCTGGACTGTGTTAAAAGTTTAAGCATTGGGGTGTTTGGCTTAGTTCTATTGGGAAGCATCTAGGTGGCGAAAATAATAACTATGGTAGATTCTCAGCATATTTGGCTGGTAGGAGTTCATTGTGATTGTTCACCAAGCTATTGTATATTCAAAGAATTCAGAACATTGGCTATAGCAGCCTTTTTCAAACAGGGTGCCCATGCACGCTGTGGTGCCTTAGCATTTCTTCAGGGGCTCCCTGGCAAAATGCCTAAAAATTGCATACAAGCAGCATGTGGATGAAGCTTGCCTATTCGCTACACAAAGCCACAGGTTTTCACTATGCACCATTACAACCTTCCAGCCACCGGTGCTCAACAACCAATGACATTATCGGTCAATAAAGAGGACATTGGTTGCCCAAACAACATCCGCATTTGCCCCTTCCCTGCCCCTCTCCATCAGCACTGGGGTCACATTAACTAAGTGAGGGAGAGAAACAGAGAGAAGGGAAATATTAGAATACTAGTCAGTACCAGTATGCAAAGGTGTATTTTCTCTATTAGAATAACTCACATCTAACTTTGGGTATCCTACGTGTGTGGCTGTTGCTCCATTATGTATTCGTTTTGTTTTTTACATTTTAAAATGAGGTTTCAAACACTGCTCTACAGGATTAGTTGGGTATTGTTTCATCCATTTACTCATTCTATAGTTTTTTTCACATAATCTGTAAGTGGCATTTTGAAAATGCCCAGAATATTGCTTGTTTATCTGGATTGGTTTCCATCAGTATTTCATCTATTGGATTAGACAAATCAATGGGAGAAAGCATTTTTAATAATGTTTAATACATTGGATCGAGCCTGAAAGAATACAAAAAGCCCTTTTTTTTTAACAAGTAGTAGATATTTCACAGTTTCGTCAAAGATCAGTGGTTTATTTGTGGAGGTGTTAAGGGATTTAATACAGTTTATTCCTTTTGTTAACCAGTCGTTGTACAACTTGGCTCTAGTGGCCTTATTTTGCTTATTTATAAAGAGCAGCATATTGATCTAGATACAGATTTTGTTTTTCGTATTTTAAATCTATCTCAAATTAAATACTAGTTTCTAATTCTGTGAACATTGTCTTCTCTTACACTGCCGAACTTTAGATATCAGACAAGTTTGATTTTAATCTCATCTAAGCAATGTCAATTGGCATCTTTTCATGGGATGTAATACTTTTTAGCACTAAGTCTACGGCTTGTGTATGTGATAGAAAGCATAGCTTACATCCAACAATCCATTTAGTAATAAATAAGCAATAATAAAGATAGCTAAACGTTGTTTCACAAGAAAATCACTGGGGTCCTCACATAACCCAATTCATTTTAATTATACTACTTTAAAATTACATTGAGATATTACATTTTGGCTACTCAAGCCTTTTCCAGCTGTTAAAAAGAAAGAACACAATCATTATAGTGTAAATCACAAGAGTACAAAATGCAGCTTGCTCCATTCATTTTATGTATTAAAATCAACTAAACTCAATACAGCAGCTGTGCAAAATGCTCATTTATCAGGAAACTGTCAGTTTGTGTGGGTATAAGTTTTCGATTACAGGGGCATACTTAACCAGTTGAAGCCCAGGCCAATTCTGACACTTCGCTCCTACATGTAAAAATCATAATTTTTTTGCTAGAAAATTACATAGAACCCTCAAAAACTATATATGTTTTTTTATCAGAGAGCCTATAGAATACAATGACGGTCATTGTAGCTTTTCATCTCACACGGTATTTGCGCAGCAATTTTTTTGGGGGGGGGAAAACTTTCATGCTTTAAAAAAAGCAAAAAACAGTAAAGTTAGCCCAATTTATTTTTGCATAATGTGAAAGATAAAGTTACGCCGAGTAAATAGATACCTAACATGTCACCCTTCAAAATTGCACACGTTCGTGGAATGGCGCCAAACTTTGGTACTTAAAAATCCCCATAGGCGACGCTTTAATTTTTTTTACTGGTTACATGTTTTGAGTTACAGAGGAGGTCTAGGGCTAGAATTATTGCTCTCGCTCCAACGTTCGCGGCGACACCTCACATGTGTAGTTTGAACACCGTTTTCATATGTGGGCGGGACTTACGTATGCGCTCGCTTCTGCGTGCGAGCACACGGGGGACAGGGGCACTTTAAAAAAAAAATGTGGGGGGCGTGGCCGGCACCTGACCTGAATGGCAGCATAGCCTTGGAGCTCTCTCTCAGCCCACAGCTATAGAGCCTAAAAAAGGTGCTTACATCTTGCTAAAATGGGTGGCTCCAGGACGACCCGCTCCACGAAGCCCCGGGGGTCCTCACAACCCCAACTGGGCTCATCTACCGACCTCCGGGACTACTTTACACAGCCCGACATCCCGCCAGGCGGACCAGCCAAGATGGCGCCAGCCGGCACCATGGGACAGGTCGCAACACTCCATCCTACCTCAATCCCCCCCCCCCCCCCCCCGAGTCCCAGCACCTCTCATCAGCCAGCCGGGGAGACGTTCCAGGACCAGGGAGCGGTGAGTCCCCCTTTCGAGCCTGCAGTCCTCCCAGCAGCCATCCTCCCCATGTCCCCCGGCAGCCATCTTGGGACTCACCACGAGGCAGCAGCCATACACCCAGTGCTCTATGGCCTTCCCGCAGCTCCTCCTCACCGCCTCAGACCCAGGCCTCACAGGGACGGCTACCAGCTCACCGCCCAGTACAGGAGGAGCGGAGGACTCTTCATCCCCACCTAGCCTGGGTCACCCGCTCCTGACATACGGGACATCGGGAACTTTTACCCCCCACGGGATCACCCTACTGGATCCCCCTTCACCCAGGGCGCAGAGGCTATCCAGATCAAGGCACCCTCACCCGCAAGGTCCCCAGGCCGCTCCGGCACCGTCCTTTGTCCAGGCAGCCAGCACCTCAGCCCCTCACTCCCTGAAGTCGCCTGACAGGGATCATCAGCCACCTCATAGCCCGGATTGGAGTGAGCCCTGGGAATACCAGGCCGCCCGACATCCCTCTCCAAATCCCCCCTGGGGAGCCAGCCTTTATCCCCATTATCCACATGATACTCCTGACAACAACCTCAGGGCGCTGGGACAGGAGCAATACCCCCCCAATGCCCCCGCAGTGACACGCTTATTTCCAAGCGATGCCGACAAAGGACGATTTCAGACAACTTGTCGAGGATGTGAAGTCCACCTGCAGATCAGAAATTCAAGCCCTACAATCGGGTTTCAAACACCTAGCAGACAGGGTAGAGATGGCAGAGGAGGAACTCCAAAAAACCAAAATGGCGGTACACAGAACCCAACTTCAAGGTTCAGAACACCACGCCCTTCCCAGGGACATGCAGCGTCACGTGGAAGACCTGGACAACAGGGGGCGCAGGAACAATATCCGAGTTCGGGGGGGTCCCAGAAGCAGAGGGTCCAGAAGATGTCCAGAACACACTACAATCTCTCTTTAATAACCTTATTGGTGCGGCCCGACCCATACTATTGAAATGGACAGAGCACATCGAGCGTTACGGCCCAAAGGCACCTCTGCCAGACCCCGTGAGATTATTTGCAGGCTGACATCATACCCCTTGAAAGAGGATATCATGAAGCAAGCCGCCTGGCCCGCAAGGTGACCCTTGGAGACCACCAAATTTAGTTGTTCCCAGACCTGTCCTGGATCACTCTACAGAAGCTGAGACTACTCCAACCATTGCTGCGCATTCTCCAAGAAAAGAATATACAGTACCGATGGGGATTCCCCTTCAGCCTCACAGCCAAACATCAAGGCAAGACGGCGACCCTGGGGTACCTGGAGGACCTAGAGCTTTTCTGCGACACTCTAGAACTCAGAGCGCCCCAGCTTCCCGATTGGGACCTCACGGCAACTCCACCGCCAGAAGGTCCTCCCGCCCAAGCGCCCCCGAGAGGTCAGGGCTTGCAGCAGAGGAGATCATGATCGAGTCCCCCACTGATCGAGTACCCCCACTGAATGACTCACTACGTACCAGAAGGACCACTCCTGTCCCCGTTTATGCTATACAGTTCCTTTATGTTTTTCTTTAGTTTTTTTTGTTTTTTGCACCCCATGGTGAAGCCACCCTGGCAATCGGCCATACACTGACCCACCTTCACTACAGAACTGACCGACATTATGGGCGAGTCTTGAAAAAGACTTTAGAGCGAGACTGTCCAGGCTGCCCCTGCCTCCCCCTCCTCTTAGATTACTAGACTCCTAGAGCAAGCGGGTTTACAATGTCTTGCATGTTTGACTTTGGATTCCCCTGGGTCTCCCTGGCTCGCCCTATTTGGGTGAGGGTGGGGAGGCCCACAGGAAGCCTTCTGGACCTAGGCCGGCTGGCCTCTTTAGGTCTGTTAATGATGTTCTTTATGTTTATGCATGGTTTTGCCACACTAACCACTTCTCTCTTTTTTTCTAGCTAATCTTAACCCCCTTCCTTCCTTTGTCATCACCTGGCTCACCGAACGAGGTCACCAATTCTTCCGGATCTCCTCCCATGCGGGGCCCATCTCTGGCCGTGACCATCCGGAACATCTTCACCTCCACCAGATAAGTATTTACGTCCCCCACCCGAGTCCCCATGGCTAAGATTTTATCTTTAAATGTTCACGGCCTGAACTCCAACCATAAAAGGCATCTGGCATTGAGGGAGTTTAGGCAGTCAGGAGCATGTGTTATAATGGTACAGGAAACTCACTTTGACAAAGAGGGCACCTTTGCTTTCGCCTCCAGGTACTACCCACAAATCTATCTCTCATCAGGACCCCACAAGAGGGCGGGTGTGGCCATCCTAATTAAACAGGGGTCCCCTTTCACATACTCGTCCTACTACAGTGACCCACAAGGTCACTTCCTTATCCTCCGGGGCCGGTGGCTGGACAGGGAGATCACATTCTGTGTAGTCTATGTCCCAAATGTCAGGCAGACTGGATTCCTAAATAGGGCGCTAGCTTGCCTCTTCCGCTCGGATCATGGGGTATTAGTGGTGGGGAGGGACTTTAACCCAATCGGAGCTAGCGGACCGACAGGGGGTGGGCCCCAGGGCTCCCTCAGCTCGAGCACTTAGAGACTCGAAGCTCTTCCGCCAAATTACCAAAAGGTATGCCCTCTTTGACGCCTGGCGGGCTCTCCACCCTGGCGACCGACAGTACACCTTTTATTCAGCCCCCCATCGTACCCACTCCCGCATAGACTACTACATCTTTGTCAACAATGCCACCTTACGTATGACCCGAACTGCGCACATCCTGCCGATCTCGTGGTCAGATCACGCCCCGGTAGAGATAACCCTGGATTTGGGCGCCCCAACACGTAGACCCTGCAATTGGCATCTAAATACGTTCCTATTGCAACACCTCCCCTCGAAAACAGAACTAACCACCACACTACAACACTATCTGGCGGACAATAACACGGGGGTGGTATCCGTATCCACACTATGGGAAGCCCATAAGGCAGTGTTGAGGGGCAGATGCATGGCCCTCTCCTTAGCCATGAAAAAGGACGCGCAGGCCTTGCAGATGTACACAGAAAAGGAGCTTAGAACCCTTGAAAAGCAGCTTCAATCCAACCCCTCTCTGGCTCTCCTGAAAAAAATTGTGGCCCTCAGGACAACGTTGGATGACCTGGCCCTGGGCCGGGTTGAGAAAGCCTTACTTAAACAGATGTTTTATGATAAGGGTAATAAAGCCCACACACTTCTGGCCCAGAAGCTACGGGACAACAGTCAAATGTCGACCCCACACCAGATCGGCTCGGGCTGCCTGGTCTCCCACCCTAATGACATAGCCCATTCCTTCGCGGTATTCTACAAGGCCCTATATAATAATCCCGATATCCCCGCAAACCCCCCTCGCCCGACCTGATTACACAAATCCAGCAATACCTAGACCTTAGTGGCGTGTCGCAGCTCCAGTCAACAGATATTGACTCCTTGAACTCCCCGATCACACAAGAGGAAATAGAGCAGACCGTCAAATTCCTGCCCAATCGCAAAGCCCCAGGCCCGGATGGCTTTCCTTAATAGTATTACAAGGAATTTCTCCCACTCCTGCTCCCCCACATGTGCAAGCTCTTCAATGCCTTCCTACAAGACACCTCGATCCCGAGGGATATGCAGAGTTCCTTTATTACAGTGATCCCCAAACCCGGGAAGGACCCCTCCCTTTGTGCTTATTATAGGCCAATTGCCCTGCTGAATTCGGACCTTAAAATATTTACTAAACTCATGTCTATACGCTTGAACACGGTTATACCCTCCCTGATCCATAAAGATCAGGTGGGATTCGTCCCTTTCCGCCAAGCGGGAGACAACACCAGGAAGATAATAGACCTGGTCGAGGTGGCGAACAGGGAGGGCGCACAAGCCCTGCTACTGAGCTTAGACGCGAAAAAAAGCGTTTGATCGCCTGGGGTGGCCCTTCCTGTTCGCCACACTCCGCCATGTAGGATTTAGGGGACCCTTTTATAGAGCCATACAACGTCTATACTCGAACCCTTCTTCCCAGGTCAGGACCCCCTTTGCCCTGTCCGCTCCGCTACCGGTGCAGAATGGCACCAGACAGGGGTGTCCGCTCTCGCCCCTGCTCTTTGCACTATGTGTTGAACCCCTAGCAGCAACAATTCGTAATAACCCGGACATTAAGGGCATAATGGTACGGGACAGGGAGTTTAAAATCTCCCTGTTTGCAGATGACATTCTTTCATTAATCCAACCCAGAACCTCCCTTCCAATTCTTCACGCGGAACTAGATCGCTATGGGGCTCTATCGGGATATAAAATGAATTCCTATAAGTCGGAGGCTCTCCCAATAAACACAGGGGGGGAGGTAGCGCACCTGAAAGCCAATTTCCCCTATAGCTGGAAATCTACCGCCCTAAAGTACCTAGGAATTAATATCACCCCGCAATACTCTACCCTCTACCAGGAAAACGTTCCCCCTCTTTCACAATATCAGGTCCCTTCTCCAACATTGTAAAAAACACCACATCTCGTTACTCGGAAGGATCGCGTCTGTGAAGATGACGATCCTCCCAAAACTATTGTATCTTTTTCAGACCCTACCCATCCCCTATGGCCAACTGAAACACTTACAAGCTGACCTACTACAATTCACCTGGAACAACGGGAGGCATAGAATCCCACGTTCTGTACTGCAAGCGGCTAGGTCGGACGGTGGCCTGGCCTTCCCTAACCTTATTAAGTACTACCAGGCGGCACAACGGAGGGCGATAACTTCTTGGTACACACTCCGCTCTTATAATAAATGGACCGAGATAGAGAAGTTATGGTTAGCCCCGATACACCCAAACAACCTTTTATGGAGTGCGAACGCGGAGGTAGAACCTGCAAGATTGCTGGGCCCGATGGCGCAGCTCAGGAGGCTATGGCGCAAACTGACACGACAACATAGACTGTCCTCAGACAGCTCGCTCCTGACCTCATTTGCTTGTAACCCCGAACTGCCAGATAGCTTAACCCTTAATCTTTTTCATTATGGAAATTGGATAGACCCTTGCACCCGTAAACTGCGTTCCTTTGCAGATCTGCAATCCCAATATGGCCTTCCTAAGCAGGTTTTCTACGGGTATCTCCAGATCCGTCACTATGCCTTAACTTTTGCTCCAACCTTACAATTCTCCCCACCTAAGCCTTTTGAAAACCTCATTCTGGCTGGATCTGCTCAGAGAGGTCTGATCTCAGATATTTACAAAATATTGAACGAGAGGCCCTTTGACTCAATGGGCAAACACAAGTACATGATCAAATGGGAGAAGGCTCTGGGAGAGGAGATACCCATGGAACAATGGAGGGTCATATGGAACCAGGCGTCCAAAAAGTCGCTATGCACGCTTTACAAAGAAAATATATACAAGATACTATACTTCTGGTACATGACTCCTGATGTTCTCCATGCCATCTACCCGGCCAGCTCAGACCGCTGCTGGCGATGCATGGGAGCAAAGGGAACACTGTATCATATTTATTGGGACTGCCCGCTGATAACCCTTCTACTGGACCTCTGTTCACCAACAACTGATTCGTCTCCTCGAGACGGAAGTTCCCTTTGCCCCTAAATTTTTCCTGCTGGGACTGATGTCTCTGAAGGCTCCACGCCCATATAAGAAGCTAGCCAGACATGTCCTCACGGCAACTCACTGCTTAGTGGCACTGAACTGGAAGCACAGCTCCCCTCCCCAGAAAGGAGCGCTGTACGCCAGAATGGAGAGGATGGCGGCGAGGATTCAGGATCGTCTGGACGCGCATAACATGGTCTGGGAGTTGTGGCACCGCCGGGAGGAACACAGTGATCCGGAGCCAGGTACACCTTGATGACACAGAGATGGCCGCCGCTCCGGAGCTAGGCCGAAGCCACGGCCTTTCCTATGGCCGAGGCTCCGGAGCGCCCCGCGGATCGCGTGGTGTTCCGATCCAAACAGGGTGACCCGTTCGGATCACGGATCACCACCGATCCGTTGCACCACTAACTTAAACTGTCTCTGGTATAAACTTTAAATAAAATAGTTATTGATGAATAAAAAAAATAAAAAAATGTATTGTTAATTTTACTTAATTTTTTTTTTTTTTGACACTTTAAAAAAAAAAAAAAAGTGATCACTTTTATTCCTATTACAAGGAATGTAAACATCCCTTGCAATAGGAATATGACATGACATGACCTCTTTACAGTGAGATATGAGGTCAAAAAGACCCCACATCTCATCACTAGGCTGGGAAGCCTAAAAAACAAAACAAAAAAAAAAAAACACCACCGCTTCACAGCTAAAGCGGCGCAGTTTTTTTTAATGCAGAGGCCGGGTGTGACGTCATAACATTGCGCTCGGCCTCCGACGACCATCTGGTCCGCCGGAAATCTCTATGATCAGCATCCTGGGCCGGCGGATCCTGTCTCCGACTCACAGATCGCAGCGGTGAGTCGGGACGTCCCCTTTCGCCGCCCGTAAGAACGATCAAGCGGCGAAACAGCCGTTATGATCGTTCTTATGGTGAAGGGAATCGCCGGCTGAAAACTGCAATATCTGAATGAGGTCTGTAGCTGCAGGCATCATTCAGATATACCACCACAAAACCCAGGACGTCATGACGTACTCTGGGCGCCAAGTGGTTAAAGAATAATTCCAGCTTTTTCCTTCCAAAACCAACAGATGCATTGTGCATGTAAATTAATCACAACCCCAGTGTCAGTTTGTGTGTAATTTACTTCCTTTAGCTGTATACAGCAGATTTCTGTATCTGTGGTGCCACTCTTCCTCCTGGCTGAATTTCAGAATTTTCTGACTTCCTTTTTCCTTCCTTTTCCATCCCTGATACTACATCTCCCATGATCCTTTGAGCCTCTGAAGCTTTAGGGCAGGCAACGCGAGTCACTTATACAAGTTCTGGGAGTTGATGTGGGCGAGTCTCAGGTTTACTGTGGGCATTTCTGAGCCTTCATGTGGGTGGTGAAAGGTGTAAATGTGTCATACCTCCTCCTGTGTCATTTTTGTCTTGCAGCATGCCATAGAATAATGGCTCACTGCAAGACTACAGAGGAGGGGCTATGGGAGGTTATTATGAAGGTGTTGCCCTCATATGTAAATGAATCACTTCACAGAGAGCAGTGCTCTGGGAGGGTGGGATCTGAAGAGTGGCAAGTTCCCTGTTCACACTGGTCGGCATATTTAACTGGGCAGGATAGAATTTGAATTGTAATCCATTCCATCCTGTCCAGCAGCAGCACAGCTAGTTTTCAGAACAGTCTGTGTATGAAGGGGTTTCCTTCTTGAATCTTGCTGTGATCTGTGAGGTGGGACCAAAAAATAGGATTTTTTTGTACTCACCGTAAAATCCTTTTCTCTGATGTGCATGGACTGACACAGCATCTTCAATCTTGACAAAGTGGTTCCAGCTCATAGGAGAAGACTAGTCAGAATGTTAGATGTTTTAACATACATTCCCTTACCAGAGCTGAACAGCCCCGCCCAGGGGGCGGTCCCTCCGGACACAACCCTCCTACCTGCAGCCAGCAGCCTCAGTACGTATTAAAGCAGTACAAACTCAAAAAAGGAGGTGTGGGTGCTGTGTCAGTCCATGGACGTCAGAGAAAGGGATTTTACAGTGAGTACAAAAAAATCCTATTTTCTCTTACCGTCCATGGACTGACACAGCATCTTCAATCTTGACAAAGTGGGACGTCCCAAAGCAGTGTCAAAAAACGAGGGGTGGGAACAGTATCAAGGAAAAAAACAAACTTCACCCCAAACAAGCAGAGCTCCTCAACGGAGGAGTTGCAATATTAAACAGCTGCCTGCAAAACCTTGCGGCCGAAGGAAGCATCAGAAGATGCACCCACGTCAACCTTATAAAACTTTGAAAAGTTATGTGCTGACGACCAGGTCGCCGCCTTGCACACTTGTGCAACAGACGCTTGATGTCGGAAAGCCCAGGAAGCACCAATTGCCCTGGTTAAATGCGCCGTAACCGGAAAAGGAGGCGCCCACCACTTAAGGGCATAGGCCTGTGCGACAGTCTGCCTAATCCACCGAGAAATGGTGGCAGACGAAACCGCTTGGCCGTGTTTTGGACCAGACACAGACACAAACAGCGAGTCAGACTTCCGAATCGAAGCCGTAGCAGACAGGTACACCCGAAGGGCACGTACCACGTCTAACGTGTGAAGCGTAAACTCTCTGGGAAGCGACAAACGAGGCCATAAGGACGGAAGCACGATGTCCTCATTAAGATGGAAGGCCGAGACCACCTTTGGGAGAAAAGAAGGCTGCGGGCGTAGCACCGCCTTTTATCCTTACGGAGGACCAAGTATGGTGCTTTGCAAGACAAGGCCGCCAACTCGGAAACCCTTCTGACAGAAGTAATGGCTACCAGAAAAGCCACCTTCTGGGATAAAGTTGAGAGGAACCTCTCTGATGTTTTCAAAAGGAGGTTCCAGAAGGACAGAGCACCAAATTCAAATCCCAAGGAGGAAGAGGTGGTTTAACAGGGGGGAGCACATGTCGGACCACCCGTATGAAGGTACTAATCAAAGAATGGCCCGCTAGCGGCCTCTGAAAGAAAATAGTCAAAGCTGAAATCTGACCCTTAATGGTGCTTAAGGCAAGCTTTTGTGTCACAGCACGCTGTAAGAACAGCAATATTCTGGGAACGGAATACGTCCGTGGACGCCAATCCAGCTCCTCGCACATAGCGATGTAGGCTCTCCAGGTACAGTGGTATATCTTCCTGGAAGAAGATTTCCGTGCCCTCAGCATGGTCGAGATGACCGAATCTGAGAGACCCCGGTCTCTCAGCACCTGGCTTTCAATAGCCATGCCGTTAAAGCCAGCGACTGTAAAGCAGGATGAAGTATGGGACCTTGAGATAGAAGGTCCTCCCGCATCGGCAGTCGCCACGGAACGTCCGCCACTAGGCGCACAAGATCGGCGTACCAAGGACGCCGAGGCCAATCTGGAATGATGAGGATTACCGGAATCCCCTCGGCCTCCACCCTGCAAAGCAAAATCGAGGAAGCAGCTTCAGTGGAGGATAGGCATAAATCAGCCCATACCGACCCCACGGGGCAACCAACGCGTCTGCCCAGGGATCCCTGAACCTGGCCACGAATCTCGACACCTTGCGGTTGAGTCGAGAAGCCAAGAGGTCCACATCCGGCGTGCCCCACCTCCGGCAAAGGAGGTGAAACACCTCCGGATGCAAGGACCATTCCCCCTAGCCCAACGTCTGGCGGTTCAGATAGTCCGCCTGCCAGTTGTCTACGCCTGGAATGTAAACGGCCGACAGAGCCATCACGCTTCTTTCCGCCCACTTTAGGATGTGATCGACCTCGGACACCGCAGCCGAAATCCACGTTCCCCCCTGATGGTTGACATAAGCCCTTGGGCTGACAGAACGAGAGCCCTTGGGCTGACAGATCTCCCCAGACACCGCCCCAGCCTGAAAGACTGGCGTCCGTTGTGATCACAGTCCACTGAGCAGGAAGGAACGACTTCCCCGACCGAAGGGTCGGGGATCTCAGCCACCACATCAGGGATGCCCTAACCGGGTGACTCACCTGGATGTGACGATCCAGTGATAATGGAGACTTGTTCCAGCAAGATAGGATCTCCTTTTGTAAGACTCGAGTGTGGAATTGGGCATGTGGCACCGCCTCAAAGGAAGCCACCATGAGTCCCCAGGACCCTCATGCAAAAACGGAGTGAAAACCATTTGCGGGACATCAGCACCCAAACCGCAGATTGAAGAGTCTAAACTTGTCTAAGGGTAGAAAGACTCTCGCCTCTGAGGAGTCCATGATCAATCCTAGGTACTCCAGATGCTGAGTCGGAACCAGGACTAACTTCTGAATGTTCATCAGCCAGCCGAATTCTCGGAGGGCCTGACTGGTCATCACCACATTTTCCTCTAATTCTGAGCCAGAGTCTGCTCTCAGAAGAAGATAGTCTAGATAACCCACGATACTAATGCCTCGCTGTCTCAGCAAAGCCAGAATCGGGGCAAGCACCTTGGTGAAAACCCGCGGTACTGAAGGGAAGAGCCACAAACTGATAGTTGTCTACGCCTATAGCGAAGTGCAGAAACTTCTGGTGACCCACGTAGATTGGGACATGCAAGTAGGCGTCCTTGATGTCCAAGGATGCCAGAAAATCCCCCGGGTGGAGCGCAGCAATCAACGAGCGAATGGATTCCATGCGGAATTTCCGAACCTTCACAAAGGCATTTAGGGCCTTGAGGTCAAGAATTGGACGGACTCCGTCCTTCTTTGGGACCACAAACAGATTCAAATAAAATCCCCGAAACCTCTCTTTGACAGTACCGGCACAATAACTCTGCACCTCAGCAAGTCCTGCACTGCCCTTAACAGGGCAGCCCGACGCGCTGGAGAGAGAGATTTGAGGGAAAGAATCTGTCTGGTGGCCAGGAAAGGAACTCTATCCTTTACCCCGAGGTAACCACCTTGCATACCCACCGGTCGGAGATCCGGGAGGTCCACCGATCTGCGAACCTGTGAAGTCGTCCCCCCACCCCAGAGTCGGGCGGGGGCAAGACTTCATGTGGTGGCGGGCTTGTTTGCTGGCTTGTTCGGCTTACGCACCCAGGGATGCTTCTGTCCCCCAGCCGCACCCTTGTCAGTCCAGGAGAATTTTTCACCGGGATTTGACAGACGAAAAAACCTCTTCTGAGTGGGAAAGTAAGGACCCGGCTTACGGCGCGGCTCCTTCACCTTAGGAGGCTGAGGAAGAAGGGTGCTCTTACCCCCATGACATTTTTAATAATGTCATCCAGGGAAGCACCAAATAGCCTTCCGCCCTTGAAAGGCAAATCCGTCAGGAGCTTCTGAAAGGCCAGGTCAGCAGACCAGTATTTCAACCAGATTAGACAATCCAAAACCACCACAAACACTGAGGCCCTAGAAATTAGGGGGTGGGCAACATCCATAGTGGCATCGCACACATACACCAGGCCCTGTACCATTTGGTCTGCCAGTGTAATGCATTCCGGAGGAAGATTATGCTCCTGCACATACTGGTGCATAAGCTTCGCCCATTCTGAGTCACCAGGGTCACCGCTACAAGAGGACGCAGCGCGGATCCCAGCATGGTGAACATGGCTCTGCTCAACATTTCCGACTTCTTATCAGTAGGGTCCTTAAAAGCAGTGGTCCCCTCAATCAGGAGAGTTGTGGCTTTATTCAACCGGGTGACCGGGGGGGTCGACCACCGGAGGAGAGGCCCATTTTTTAATCAGGCTTTCCTCAAAGGGGTACCTACAGTAGGTGCTGCTGATTTTGTGTCAATCTCGCCTCTTCTAGCGGCGAGATTGACACCCTACGAGCCCCGTCAAGAGAGCCAACGCCGAGCTGTCTCATCATCGGGAAAGGAAAAATGTTGTTTTTCCTTTCGCAATGAGCGACACGCATTGCTGACATTGAGGCCGGTAGACAGAGATCCGACGTGGATTCCCGCCAATACCAGGCACTGTGTTTGGTATGAATCCTGAGCGGTAACTCCACGGCAATTTTTAAATAAAAAACCGGCATGGGTTCCCCCTCCAGGAGCATACCAGGCCCTTCGGTCTGGTATGGATTTGAAGGGGAATCCCCTAAGCCGAAAAATCAGCATGGGGGTCCCCCTCAAAATCCAAACCAGACCCTTATCCGAGCACGCAACCTGGCAGGCCGCAGGAAAAAGAGGAGGGGGCGAGAGACCGCCCCCCCCCTCCTGAACCGTATCAGGCCGCATGCCCTCAACATGGGGGTTTGGTGCTCTGGGGCAGGGGGGCGCGCTCTGCGGCCCCCCCACCCCAAAGCACTCTGTCCCCATGGGGACAAGGGCCTCTTCCTGACAACCCTGACCGTTGGTTGTCGGGGTCTGCGGGCGGGGGCTGATCGGAATCCGGGAGCCCCCTTTAATAAGGGGGCCCCCCACCCTATGTGAATGAGTATGGGGTACATCGTACCCCTACCCATTCACCTGGTGGAAAAAAAAGATCAATGAAAAAACACACACAGCTTTTTAAAGTAATTTATTACACAGCTCCGGGGGTCTTCTTCCGACTCCGGGGGTCTCTTCCGACTTTGGGGGTCTCCAGTGCCGTCTCCGCACTCTCCGGTTCTTCTCTCGCTCTCTGGTTCTTTCTTCCTTCTGCCGGGCCTCCGCTATCTTCTTCCAGCTCTTTTGCTAGCGGAGAGGCCCGGTCTTCCCCGTCGTCTCGTCCAGCTCTCCGTTGTCCTTCTGCCCGCCCCTCCACCATCTTCTTCCAGCTCTTTTGCTAGCGGAGAGGCCCGGTCTTCCCCGTCGTCTCGTCCGGCTCTCTGTTGTCCTTCTGCCCGCCCCTCCACTATCTTTCTTCCAGCTCTTTTGCTCCCTGTTGCCGAGAATCTCCGCGATGGGATCGCGATGAATATACATTGTCGGCAGCATCTACTGTAACCGCCAGACGCTGCAAGACCGCAAAGGTCTTCTGTGGTTTGTCCCAAACCTGGTCTATGAATCTGTCAAAAAAAAGGTGTATAGGGAAAAACCTTTTTAGAAGGCTTAGCTTGAAAAACAAAACAAAAGGAGACTGACTCCACCACAGGTTCCTTAGCCACAGCATCCAGCTTGAGAGTGTCCCTCACAGCATCAATGAGTTCACTAACAAGTGTCCTGTCATGTACTGACCCAGATAAGGAGTCTTCCTCACAAGGAATTTCCTGGTCAAAAATATCCAAAAAATCAGACCTAGGTTCCTGTGCCGCAGAAATGCCCATATCTGAATCAGAGCACTCCCCTGGAGATTTGGTGGGGAGAGGGCGCTTTAAAGCTCCCTTTCGCTCACACGCCGCTTCCATCCTGGCAACAAATGATTCCAGGACTGCCGACAACTGGTCCATAGGGACCGCAGGTGCAGCAGCACTGCCAGTTGCTTCTGACATGAAAGGGGAAGCAGGTGACACTGACTCCATGATACCACCACCCTCTGAGACTTTGTCCATGAGAGAAAAAGTCCACCCTCCGGCTCCACTGACTGTGGGGGGTTACCCAGGGGACTCACCAACCCGGCCAGCTTGGTTCCGCTGCCTGTCTGCCCTCAGCGAGGAGACAGTGAGGAGACAGTGAGGAGACAGTGAGGAGACAGTGAGGAGACAGTGAGGAGACAGTGAGGAGACAGTGAGGAGACAGTGAGGAGACAGTGAGGAGACAGTGAGGAGACAGTGAGGAGACAGTGAGGAGACAGTGAGGAGACAGTGAGGAGACAGTGAGGAGACAGTGAGGAGACAGTGAGGAGACCGTGAGGAGAATTGCGCAGTTCCAGTCAGCGATAGAGGCCAAACCAGCACAAAATAGCTACAAGAAAATGGCCTCCGCAATTACAAATGCGCCACAGGAAGATGGCCGCCAATGCGGTTTTCAATGTAAAGTAAAACACAGAAAAAAACATTGCGCCAAACAGCGCACAAGGCCCAAGCTGACACAGCTAAGCCCCCACACCTCAATGCAGACCCCTGTGGACCCCCGCCGGGACAAGGAGACCCCCCAGGCACCCCCAGTCAGCGCAACGCCATAGTGTAGGTGACAGAGAATAGCAACAAGGGAGAGACAGGGAAAACCCCCCTACCATAGGAACACAGCATGTACTCACCTGCTGAGGCAGGGAAACAGTCCTTACCCGTCCAGCTAGGACCAACTGGTGTGTTCCTGACAGGTCTATCACAGTGCAGTACTGAGTAGCTGTCGGCCAGTCCACCGCGAAAGATACAGCAAAACTGTTAAATTTTATGTGGACACTGGAGCAAAACGCTCACAGGCCACCCCTGGAGCCACGGGGTATGTTGTGAACTGATCTCACGCAGAGCGAGGATCAGCACGCTCGATGGTCGGACTGGGAAGACTACGAGGATAGCGAACTACCCAACCTGTTGCCCTGCCGACAGTTGATAGAAGAATCACAAAAATAAAATAATAAAAGTTCAAAAAAAAGAAAAAAAATATTTCTTCAAGAGACTGGCTCTGAAGAGAGCCACGTCCTCTGCTAGCCAAAAAAAAAAAACTGAGGCTGCTGGCTGCAGGTAGGATGTTTATGTCCGGAGGGACCGCCCCCTGGGCGGGGCTGTTCAGCTCTGGTGAGGGAATGTATGTTAAAACATCTAAAATTCTGCCTAGTCTTCTCCTATGAGCAGGAACATAACCCACTTTGTCGAGATTGAAGATGCTGTGTCAGTCCATGGATGGTAAGAGAAAAAATGATTATGTGGTATTTACTGCAAAATGAAAAATGTGCCGGTAAATATTGTAAGGTAAGCTCTTAAGTCCAATTCACAAACGGACCTCAGAGTAAAAAAAAACATGCAATATTTATCACCAGGGTTTTGCTATCACATGCGGTATTTGTGAAAACATAGCGGAGGGGCCCCCCATAGCGGAGCGGGCCGGGAAGCTGGCCGCTGCATTCTTAACAATGGATGACTCATCAGGTGTTTCTCGCTGACAAGTGAATGTTAAAAAAATCCTCACAAATAAAAATTATGAAAAAAAAAAACGGCATTGAGAACTGGTAGTTGTCATTTTTTGTAATTTGGTTTAAAAAAAAAAAAAAAAATTGGCTGCTCAGTCTATTATGCCCGGGCCTATTTTTTTTGTCCCAATACAGGCCTGCTGCCTCTTGTCATATCCTTTGCATTTCTCTCATGTACATATTGCCCACTGTGATACCCCATCACCTACCTCCTTCTCACCTAACTTCTGTGCCCCTCTCCTGCATACTGCACGCTAAAACACTTCTTTAGCAATGTTGGTAATACCCACTACCTTTCCCATTCTGGAACGGGCACATTTTTGCTAGTTTCAGCAAAACAAACTCAATGATTTGAGTTTATTTGCGTTACTTCATGTTAGGGGCATGGTTTGTGGATGAATCAAGCCGAGGCTACTTTTATCTGCTAACCACTCGGGCCGTGCAAGGTGTGTGGCAGCCAGGTTATCTCTTCCTACGTCTACAAATAAACTAGACATGGAAAACAAAAAATCTGAAACTTAGTCAAGTCAATAAAAAAAAAAAAAAAAAAAAAAAAGGGAATATGGCTTACCATCATTTTTTCAAACAGAGCCAGAACTTCTTTATCCGACAGCTGCTTAGGAGGAAAGTCTTCATGCTCAGATGATGTAGACCAGTCACCAGAAGTGTTGTAGTTCTTTATGTAGTTTAAATTAGGCCGGTCTTTTCTACTTCCAGGAATACGAATGCTGGAAAATCTGTCCAACTAGAAATAAATTAGGACTGGATCAATTTTTTATAAATAAACTTTAAACCATATTTGTAGAATATGAAATTAATCTTTAACACTCAATCTGTGAGATTAGAAACATATCTCTGAAGGTTCAGCTCTCAAAAAGTTTAAAACTTAATGCAAACCATCTTTTATGTTTTAGTTTTGAATGGAGTAACATTTCTGCTGAGTTTTTATTGCTGTCTGTGACAGGTTTTCCCTTGCTTCCTATCCCTGAGAAAACTGTACAAGATATAAAAAGTGTTTATTACCTGGACAGGAAAGCATGGGTAGCAAAATTTAAGCCTCTTACTGTGATGTGTTTTTGTTCCCACAAAAGAGATTTCACATCACTTCCGGTCCTGGCAGTAAGTGAAGGTATATTTTTTCAATAGGAAGATAAGACAGCAACAAGGCCATATCCCTTCACCATACGATGAAGAACAAAATCATGTTTTTGCTCTTTTTACTTGCTGTAAAATCCCTTTTTCTCATGTTCATTAATGGAACATAACTGTACAATGTGAAAACAGTTATGCCACCAGAAAAAGAAAAAAACAGACAACCACGGACACAGGGAAACCCAAAAGAGGGGAAAAGTCATGCGTTTCTCAAAGAATATCAGATCCAAAAAGATTTTATTTGGAGTACATAAAGCGTTATCGATAATCGTGCAGCTCTAAGCTCAGCTAAATATATACTTATCTAATCACTTACAATTACATTTAATAAACACATATGAAAATGTACTCCCAAGCAAAAATAGGATTTTTTACTCACCGTAAAATCCTTTTCTCTGAGTTCATGGACCGACACAGCTTCCTATTGACATAGTGGGTATTATCCGTCATTTAGGAGTGACTAGGCAGAAAAACTTTTAAAAAGTGTTGCATCACACCTTCTACAGTACCGCCCAGGGGGCGGACCCTCTGGATATATCCCCTCTCTCTGCATCTCGCAGATCAGTTCGTCAAAAAGCAGTACAAACTTAAAAGGAGGGGTGGGTGCTGTGTCGGTCCATGAACTCAGAGAAAAGGATTTTACGGTGAGTAAAAAATCCTATTTACTCTTTCGTTCATGGACCGACACAGCTTCCTATTGACATAGTGGGACGTCCCAAAGCAGTGTAAAAAAATAAAAAAACGAGGGGTGGTAACAGCATAAAAAGTAAAAACTTCACCCCAAACACAAAACAGCACTCCTCCAACGGAGGAGTTGCAACTCTTAACAGCCGCCTGCAAAACTTTGCGGCCGAAAGAGGCATCCGAAGATGCACCTACAACAACCTTGTAGAATTTAGTGAAAGTGTGAGCGGACGACCAAGTGGCCACTTTACATAATTGGGACACAGACGCTTGATGTCGGAAAGCCCATAAGGCACCTATTGCCCTGGTTGAATGCGCCGTGACAGGAAAGGGGGGTGCTTGAACCCTTAAGGCGTAAGCCTGGATTACCATCTGTTGGATCCACCTCGAAATGGTGGCCGACGAGACTGCTAGGTCCTTCTTGGGACCAACCACCGAACAAACAGTGAGTCTGACTTCTGGAACAAAGCAGTAGCCGATAGGTATACTCTCAAAGCTCGGACCACGTCCAAGGAATGCAACGCCGACTCCTTCGGATTCGACAGGTGAGGACACAAGGATGGAAGTACAATCTCTTCATTGAGATGAAAAGCCGAAACCACTTTCAGAAGAAAAGAGGGCTGCGGACGCAGCACCACCTTATCCTTGTGGAAGATCAGATAGGGAGCCTTGCATGACAAGGCTGCCAGCTCAGAAACTCGTCTAACTGATGTAACAGCCACCAAAAAGACCACTTTCTGAGAAAGTGTCAACAAGGGAATCTCCCTAAAATTCTCAAATAGTGACTTCTGAAGCAACGAGAGGACCAGGTTCAAGTCCCACGGAGGTAGTGGGGGACGGACCGGAGGAGCCACATGTCGAATCCCCTGCACAAATTTACTCACAAGAGAGTGAGCCGCCAGGGGTCACTGAAAAAAGACAGCCAGGGCAGATATCTATCCCTTAACCGTACTTAGGGAAAGCCTTTGGTCCACCCCACGTTGTAGAAACAGTAGGATTCTGGAGACCAAATAAGTGCACGGATGCCATTTCATTTTCTCACACATGGAAATGTAGGCCTTCCAAGTGCGATGATAAACCCTCCTAGAGGACAGCTTCCGAGCACTTCTCATAGAAGAGATTACTGAATCTGTCAGGCCCCGGTCTCTCAGTACCTGGTTCTCAATAGCCATGCCGTTAAAGCCAGTGACTGTAAAGCAGGATGGAGTATGGGACCTTGCGTTAACAAGTCCTTCCGTAGTGGTAGGCGCCAGGGGACGTCTGCTACCAGACGTACTAGATCGGCGTAACAAGGACGCTGAGGCCAATCTGGAGCGATCAGAATCATTGGAATTCCCTCTGCCTCCACTCTGCGAAGCAGATGAGGATGGAGCCTAATGGGAGTGAAGGCATAGATTAACTGATACTGACCCCACGATGTTACCAACGCGTCCGTTGCGTCTGCCCATGGGTCCTTTGACCGGGCCACAAACCTCAATACCTTCTGATTGAGTCGGGACGCCAGAAGATCTAAGTCTGGCATGCCCCATCTTTGGCAGAGGAGCTGGAACAGATCCAGGTGCAAGGACCATTCTCCCTGGTCCAGCATGTGGCGACTCAGGTAGTCCGCCTGCCAGTTCTCCACACCCGGAATGTACACGGTCGACAGTGCCGGTATGCTCCTTTCTGCCCACCTCAGGATGCGAGCGACCTCCGATGCTGCAGCTGAGCTTCTTGTTCCTCCTTGATGATTGACATATGCCACTGCCGTGGCGTTGTATTACTGGATCCTGACTGGACGCCCTTGCAGCCTTTGAGACCATCTGAAGAGGCACAGCCTGATCGGCCGAATTTCCAGGACATTGATCGTCAGGCGGGATTCCTCCAGGGTCCAGTGACCTTGCGTCGACTGAACACCCCAGACTCCCCCCCAACCTGTAAGGCTGGCATCCGTCGTGATCACTATCCAATGAACAGGAAGGAATGACTTCCCGGCCAGCAGAGCCGGCGATGGCAGCCACCATACCAGGGATCTCCTGACTAGGTGGCTTACCTGGATTTGATAATCCAGAGATGATGGGCATCTGGACAGAACAGACTTCTGTAACACCCGAGTGTGATATTGAGCATATGGGACCGCCTCGAAGGAGGCTACCATAAGGCCCAAAACTCGCATGCAAAAACGGAGTGACAACCAACTCTTGGATGTGAGCTGCCGCACTGCAGCCCGAAGGGTCTGCAACTTTTCCACAGGGAGGAATACTCTTGCCTCTGAGGAATCCAGAATCAACCCTAGATACACTAGGCGTTGAGTCTGCACCAAAACTGACTGTTGCGTGTTTAGCATCCAACCACAGTCTCGAAGAGTCTGACAGGTTATGGACACGCTTACCTCAAATTCTGAGCTTGAAGAGGCCTTCATAAGAAGGTTGTCCAAGTAGCCCACGATAGCGATGCCCCGCTGTCTTAGGAGGGCCAGACTCGGGGCAAGCACCTTGGTGAACGTCCTGGGTGATGAAGCCAGGCCAAACGGGAGGGCCACAAACTGATGGTGGTTGTCCCCGATTGCGAATCACAGAAACCATTGGTGTCTGGAGTATATGGGGACATGCAGGTATGTGTCCTTGATGTCCAAGGATGCCAGAAAGTCCCCTGGATGGAGAGCAGTGACTACAGATCGAACCAACTCCATCCGGAATCTTTGTACTTTCACAAATCAATTGAGGGCCCTGAGATCCAGGATAGGACGGAACCCCATCCTTCTTTGGCACTATGAACAGATTTGAGTAAAAACCCTGAAATCGTTCCTGCTCTGGAACTGGAATGACCACCCCGCGTTCCAGCAGACCCTGGACCGCCCCGTACACGGCCTCCCACCGGGTCATCTGTAGCTGGAGGTTGGAGGGAACGAATCTGTCCGGTGGACAAGAGACAAATTCTATCTTGTAGCCTGAGGAGATCACTTTGCAAACCCACCGGTCGGAGATCAGAGATGTCCACTGAGTCGCCAATTAGCGAAGACGTCCCCCCATCCGAGAGATGGGTGGGGGCAGACCTTCATGAGGACACAGCTTTGTCCGTAAGCTTGTTGGGTTTGCGGGGCCAAGGACGCTTCTGTCCTTTAGCAGGCACTTTGTCGGTCTGTGGTCTTTTCCCTGTCGCCCTGGACGGACGAAAAAAACGCTTGCGTGCAATAAAGGAGGGGCCTTGCCCCTGGCGTGGCCCCTTACCCTTCTTGGTTTGAGGAAGCAAATTACTCTTACCTCCTGTGGCATCCTTGATGATGTCATCCAGAGAGGCCCCAAAAAGTCTGTCGCCCTTAAAGGGCAGATTCAACAGGGCTTTTTTGGAAGCCTGGTCCGCAGACCAGCCTTTTAGCCATATTATTGCTACCGCATAAACCAAAGCTTTAGACAGCAAGGGAATAGTATCCATGTCTGACTCGCAGACAAACTTAAGGCCCTGTACCAACTGGTCAGCCAAAGTTATTTCATTAGGAGGAGCATCTCGCTCCTTTAACCCCTGGAGTAGCAATTTTGCCCATTCAGTATGTGTCTGAGACACTAAGGCCCCGGCCAATGGCAGGCGCACAGCTGAGCCTACCACTGAGTATAGGTAGCGAGGGCTTCAGCTTTCTTATCCGCAGGGTCCTTGAAAACAGGAGCCCCTTCCACTGGAATTGTGGTAGCTCTTAAGTCTGGACACCGGAGGGTCCACTATTGGGGGAGAGGTAAATTTTTTCAGAAAACTCTCCTCAAAGGGGTACCGTACCGCAAAATTCTTTGGGGATATAAACACCCTTAGTGGGTTTTCCCACTCCTTGTATAAGAGTTTGTCAAAATAAGACACACAAGGAAACACTTTAGCAGTGCGGGCAGGTTTAGGGAACCCAAAGGGGACTGGTGTTTCTGCAGCATTCTCCAATTTTAGCGTATCCCGCACTGCAGTAATAAGGTCAGATACCAAAGCCTTATCGCGTACTGACCTGGACATGGAGTCATTCTCACTGTCCGATCGGGCACGGTCTGCAGTCTCTGATGCATCAGAATCCAGGTCGTGAGCCATAGCTGGGCCTGGTTTTGCATCAGAATTATCCCCGGAAGATTGCAGGAGACGGGGGCGTTTACTACCCCGTGTTCCCGCGTGCTGCTTCCACACTGGCAACAAGGGCCTCTAGGATTGCCGACATAGCATCCATAGATACATCAGGGGCACCAGCTGCCAAATCAGGTGTTTCAGGGGAAAAGTCGTCTGCTTCAGACGCCATGCTGACCCACGTGCTGAGACCCCATAGGGCTCCAGGCAAGGTATCAATAGGCCACCCTCCTAGCTGATACAGAGATGCAGGGTTTTTCCCAGAGGACTTACCACCCTTGGAACGGTACTGCTACTGCTGCCGTGTGTTCCGCCTGTGATGCTATCCCACCGCTGTAGCGTCAGTCTGATTCTTATCAGCGTTTCCTGTGTGAATTCGCGCCAGTGAAAGTGCACCCTAGAGGCCGGAGATTACCGCAAAATGGCCGTCAGGCGGCTGTATGGAACAATGTGGGCTCTAAGAAAATGGCTGCCGAGTCAAATATAGACGCAAAAGTGGCCGCGGGCCACAAATAAATGGCCGCAGAGCGGCGGTATCTACATACAGACGTGAATCATAAGAAACATGGCCGCCGGGTTGTCGATAGAGGCCATAGCGGGCGCTAACCACAAAAATAGGATTTTTATAACAGCTTACCTGTAAAATCATTTTCTTGGAGTACATCACGGGACACAGAGCGACATAGTCATTACTAATGGGTTATATAGATACCGTCAGGTGCTGGCACTGGCAACTTCCAAAACCGGAAGTACCCTCCCCTATATAAGCCCCTCCCATCCGGGAGCACCTCAGTTTTGTAGCAAAGCAATAAGTGTCCCCAAAGAGGGGCGGGAGCTCTGTGTCCCGTGATGTACTCCAAGAAAAGGATTTTACAGGTAAGCTGTTATAAAAATCCTATTTTCTTTCTCGTACATCACGGGACACAGAGCGACATAGTCATTACTAATGGGATGTCCTAAAGCAATGCCCAATGAGGGGGGGGATACACCATATATAAGCTGAGCGCTATCAGACATGAGGATCTTTTGCGGCCTGCAACACACTGCGCCCAAAGGCGACATCCTCCTGACTTCTAACGTCCACCTGGTAGAACCTAGTAAACGTGTGTACTGAAGACCATGTTGTGGCCTTACAGATTTGAGCCAGGGAGGCCTGGTGATGCACTGCCCATGAAGTTCCAACTGCTCTCGTGGAGTGCGCTCTAACTTTGAACGGAGGCGGTCTCCTTCTCAAGCCATAGGCTTGTATTATGACCTGTCGAATCCACTTGGCTAAAGTAGATTTTGACGCTGCCTGACCCTCTCTGGGGCCTTCCGGCAGAATAACCAAAGTATCCGTTCTGCGAATCTGAGCAGTGGCCTTTAGATAAGCTTTAACTGCTCTTACTACATCCAAAGAATGCAATAACTTTTCCTCTACCGAAGTAGGTTTGGGGAAAAAAGGAAGAACCACATCTTGGTTCAAATGAAACCTCGATACCACCTTAGGAAGAAAGGCTGGATGAGGACGTAACACTACTCTATCCTTATGGATAACCAGATATGGCTCCTTACAGGACATAGCTGCTAATTCCGACACTCTTTTAGCCGAACAAATGGCTACTAGAAAAATCAATTTCCTGGTGAGAAGCACCAAAGAAATATGATGTAATGGTTCAAATGGTTGTTTCTGTAGAACCGACAGAACCAAGTTTAGATCCCATGGACATATGGGAATATTAACCGGAGGACTAATACGCATCACTCCTTGTATAAAGGCTTTGACTAGTGAATGCGAAGCCAAGGGCCTTTGAAAAAATATTGACAAGGCCGAAATCTGACCCTTGATAGTACTCAAGGCAAGCTTCCTATCTACAGCCCACTGTAGGAAGTCCAGAATCCTACCTATTACGTACTTATGTGGATGCCATTTCTTGGCCTCACACCACGCGATGTACGCCTTCCAGATTCTATAGTAGATCTGCCTGGATACCGGCTTCCTGGCATTGATCATGGTAGATACCACAGGATTAGAGAGCCCTCTCTTTTTTAGAATGTGGGCTTCAATAGCCAGGCCATCAAACCTAGGGCTGGTAAGGAAGGGTAGTATATCGGTCCTTGCGAAAGCAGGTCCGGACGACGTGGGAGAGACCAAGGACTCCCCACTGACATTTTACAATCTCCGCGTACCACGCTCTTCGGGGCCACGCTGGAGCCACCAGAATCACTGGTTCCTTTTCTACCCTGATTCTGCGGAGTCATCGAGGTAACCATTGTGGCGGTGTGAATGCATATATCAGCTTGAACTGATCCCAAGGGAACACTAGGGCATCCGAGCCGCAAGCTAGGGGATCCCTTGTCCGAGAGACAAACCTGTCCACCTTTGCGTTGAATCTGGATGCTAGAAGATCTACATCCGATGTTCCCCACCGCTGACATATTGTCGAGAAAACCTCGGGGTGAAGGGACCCTTCCTCTGGGCATAATTGCTGGCGACTTAGAAAGTCCGCCTTCCAATTCTCCACTCCTGGAATAAATACCGCAGATATGGCTGGGACATATCTTTCTGCCCATTTCAGGATGTAATTTACTTCCCTCTGGGCTGCACGACTCCTGGTGCCCCCCTGATGATTGATATATGCCACTGCTGTGGCATTGTCTGATTGAATTCTGACAGGGGACCCTTGGAGTTTGGATGTCCATGCTACTAGGGCATACCGGGCTGCTCGTATCTCTAAGAGATTGATGGGCAGGGCCTTTTCTGCATCCGACCATCTGCCCTGGAGAGACCATTGCTCCAGTACTGCTCCCCAGCCTATAAAGGCTGGCATCTGTAGTGACCACCTTCCAAGAAATCGGACTGAAGGATTTCCCTTTTTTCCAGATTCTGGGGAACCAACCACCAACGGAGGCTCTTGCGAACGGAAGGGGACAAGGACATTGTAAGTCTAGGGCCTGAACTTTTTTGTTCCAGGCTGACAGTATGGCCCCTTGCAAATTCCTTGAATGGAATTGACCATAGGGTACTGCTTCGAATGATGCCACCATTTTTCCCAGCAGCCTCATATACAGGCGTATGGACGGCTGTCTTTTTTGTACCCACTAAGTGGATCACATCTTTCAAAGACAACACCTTTCCTCGAGGCAAGAATATTTTTCTCTGGCCTGAATCCAACCTTAGCCCCAAGTATTCCAGACTTTTGACTGGTTTTTAGGGCTGACTTGTCTCGGTTGATAATCCAACCGTGAGATTCCAGATACTTGATTGTCTTGTGAACGACCACGTCTAGTTTTTTCACTGAGTGGTCTATCAGCAACAAGTCATCTAGATATGCCATTATCATTACACCTTGTGTTCTTAGATTGGCCAATAAAGGGCCAGAATTTTTGTAAACACTCGTGGTGCTGTGGCCAAACCGAAGGGTAAGGCTCTGAACTGAAAATGGCGCCCTTCTACTGCAAAGCGTAGAAATTTTTGGTGGACTGGAAAGATGGGAATGTGCAAATAAGCATCTTTGATGTCGATCGCGGCTAACCAATCCTCCCCTTGTAGGGCAGTGGCCACCGATCGGATCGACTCCATCGGAAAATCCTGATATACAGGAATTTGTATAGCCCTTTTAGAATTAATATGGGCCTCCCGTCCGCGTTTGCTTCGGGACTGTAAAGAGGTTTGAGTAAAACCCGAACCCTCATTCTTCCAGGGGAACCTCCATAATTACTCCTTGGAGCAATAGTTGTTCTAGTGCCAACAGGAGGGACTCTCTCTTCCGGGGATCCCCTGGCACGTTTGACCTCATAAAATGGGAAGGAGGAGAGTCTTTTAACTCCAATCTGTATCCCAGACTTACTGCGGAGAGCACCCATCTGTCTCTGATCGTGTCCCGCCAGGTCTCTGCGAACAACTGGAGTCCTCCCCCCACCCGACTTAGTGGGGGCTTCAATGAATTTAACTTTGGGGGAGGTTTTGTACCTCCCCTGACCCAGGGTTTCTCATTACCCTGCTATTGTCCCTGTTTTTTACCTCCGGGAATTGACCGAGGAGGCCGTCGGAACTGTTACACAGCCGATGCCCCAGGGACTGGAGAAGCAGGCCTCTTAAAGAGGGACTTCTAACTCTGTTTTTAACCGGCAAGAGCGTATTTTTACCGCTGGAAATTTTCTGGATATATTTGTCCAGGTTTTCCCTGAATAAGCGTTCACCATGAAATGGGACGCTAACCAGCCATTCTTTACAGGGAGCTTCAGCAGACCAGTTTTTGAGCCATAGGAGCCTACGCATATGTACTATAGACAGCGTAAGGCGGGAGGCCTGATGGACTGAATCCTTTATGGCGTCAACCGCAAAGCCTAAGGCTCTAGGTAGATCAGCTAGGGCAAAGCCTGCTGATCTGTCAAGTCCCTCAAGACCTGTTTCAACTGATCCTTCACTGCTTAGCAGACCCCAATAGCTGCTACTGCTGGTTGTGTCACCAAGCTTGCTGTAGAAAGAAGCAGATTTTCATAAGGACTCCAATCTTTTATCTATTGGGTTCTTGAACATTTGGACATTATCCACTGGACATGTGAGTGATTTATACATACAAGAGATGGCTGCGTCCACTGTAGGGACCTTCCATTTTTTTTTTGATGAACTTATCCTCCATGGGATAGACCACCGGAAATCTCTTGGGGGAATAAATATTTTCTCAGGATGTTCCCAATCCTGGTAAATGAGCCCTTTCAGCAAAGAGTGAAGTGGAAAAGAACAGACAGTCTGGGGGCTTCTAGCGACCCCAACGAGGATACAGTAGTGGTTGATGGTTCCGCAAGGTGCATTTTTAAATACTGATCGGACCATGTTAGTCAGAGACTGAACCCATAATCTTTCAGCTTGAGATGCTGAGAAAAGGTTCCCCCACTGTTGATTCCTCTATAACAGAATCAACCTCATCCTGATCCCCTTCAGGCAGGTCGATCCCTGTATGGGACTGTTGCTCTGCTAACAGGCACTCTGAAGGAGGAGACGGAGATCGGGCGTGCTTTCCCTGACAGGGAGGCACCGATCAATGTTGACAATCTCTCTCTAATCCTCCCAGAGCTGAGGAAAAAACCTCCTCTGTTACATACACAGGAGCAGGTGAACTGAGGACAGCCACAGTACCAAGTACCCCTGCGGGGTCTCTACGGTCACTTACCTCTGAACTTCAGGGGAGACTGGTGCAGCAGAAGTATGCCCAAGATCCTCAGAGCCCGATGAGACCCCCTTTGCTTCCTGGAAGATTCAGTTCCGGAGCTTCTGGACGGCATATTCCTAAGCCTAAAGCTGAGGTATTCCAGCCGTAATACACCACTTTTACTGAGAATAGTCTAGCACAATTGCTGCTATATCACAGTTGGTGTCTACTAAAGTGCCTTTCTAGGGGATGCCTGCATCAACCGCCTCTATGTGCCTTTATATTGTTGCTAGCTCTGTCTGTGCCTTCATCAGCCAGCTATAATGTGCTTCAAAACACGCTGGACGCCCGCACATGCGCAGTAGCGCCGCGGCGCACACCTGAGCGTCATCCACCCGCTCCGCCCCTTTTTCCGGATCGCCTCTATGAATAGAGGCGCGTGCACGCGCGCGGGCACGTGCGCCTTCGGCGCCTTTTTTTGAAAACAACAAGGAGCTAGATGGGAGCCAGGGTCCTTTTGCCGCAGGGCCCGGGGATGGATGAGCGCAGCAACAGGGCAGAGGAGACAGCTTCCCAGCAGAGAACATACCAACTGCCTGGATTTGATTCTGGAAGAAAAAAATCCACATTACAAGAAAAAGAACCATAGCGGCCTCTAGTGTCTAACACAGGTACCGCGGTCTTACATTTTAATTTTTTTTTTTTTTTTTCTTGCCTACTATTAAAATTTTTACATTTTCTCAGTAGTAACAGGCATACACAGAATATTAGCGGGAATACCGTTAGGTAACAGACAGAAAGACAAATTAGGCTTGGGGGTCCCCCAATAGAACCAAGTTCCTGGGGGCCCCCACTTACCTGTTCCCCGCCGCAGGACTTTGTTTGGTCCACAAAAGCCCAAACTTCACCTATCACGGCAGGCATTGTAATCAAACCTTCAGGGACCGGGTTCCCAAGGATTCCACTCCCCTGGACCTGTATAGCACCCTGCACAGAAAACATCTTGGTCGTGGGTATGACCAGAGCTCTGGATCCCAGGGTCCAGCTCTCCTAAGAGAAGCATTACAGGCAAAACCTTGCTCTTCTCTGCAAGGCCCGGGTACCGACCGTTTAGCTATGAAGCTTTTTTGGTCGGATCCGGAATAGCTTACTGAGGCCCAAAAGAACCTGTACGCAAGCTCAGTGAAAAACACATGTTTCTTCTTGGCCAACACCTTAGACACTGGCAAAAAACTGAGGTGCTCCCGGATGGGAGGGGCTTATATAGGGGAGGGTACTTCCGGTTTTGGAAGTTGCCAGTGCCAGCACCTGACGGTATCTATATAACCCATTAGTAATGACTATGTCGCTCTGTGTCCCGTGATGTACGAGAAAGAAAAAATGGCCGCTGAGCAGCGATCTATACACATAAGCGCGAAACCACAAGAAAATGGCCGCCGACAGTCACAGGTAAGCAAAATTACATCTTTTTAAATGACAACACAGTGCAGTCCTGATCCAGATGGAGCCCCCCAGGTGACCCCCAGCACCCAGCAACCTTAGCTCAGAGCTCAGGGAGGAGGGAAGGCAGGGAGAGAGGAAAGAAAGGGGCCACAACCACTTACTTGATCTCTCCAGGAATGTCCAGCCAAGTCACCCTGCCGAAGCAGGGGAGCTACTTACCTTTCCTGCATGGATCGTGATAGAAGACATTCCGGACAGATCATCATCCACACACGGAGGTGACTGTCAGCCAGGCATGCTGTGATTGAACCCTAGGGGACGATCGTATGCATGCCCTGGAGCGCTAGCTCACCGGACAGGCTACTGCAAATCGGCCGTAAGGTCAGCCGAAGCTGAGCGGTCCGATCCAAGCCTTGGGGCATAAGCTTACCGGACAGGCTACTTCGACTCGGCCGTAAGATCAGCTGAATGCGAGCGGTCCGAAGCAGTCCCTGGAGCATAGGCTCACCGGCCACCCGTAGAGTGACGGGCATGTCATGGAAAACCCAGCACGTAGCTAGGGTCGGCACACGCTCGATGGCCGAAACTAGGGGGACTACAAGGATCGAGGATCCAGCCTGTCACCCAGTTGGCAGTTGATCGAAGATCTCAGGAAACAAAAAATAAAATGTAGAAATTTTTTTCCCCCGGAGGGAGCCATGTCCTTCTCCTTGCTAGACAGAAAAAAACTGATCTGCGAGATGGAGAGAAAGGATATACCCAGAGGGTTCGCCCCCTGGGCAGTACTGTAGAAGGTGTGATGCAACACTTTTTACAAGTTTTTCTGCCTAGTCACTCCTAAATAACGGATAATACCCACTATGTCAATAGGAAGCTGTAGTAGTCCATGAACGAAAGAGTAATGTTCATTTTTGGCATTAAAAAAATGCCAAGAGCCAATGCGGTAATCCTCTTCCTTCTCTCTCTCCTCCCCTACTTTCCTTATCCTTCCTCTCTCATCTACTTCTCCTCTCCTGGATATTATATTATCCATACCAATTTAAATACGGCACCAGTCTTCAGGTACTTAACACACTGTTATTATTGAAGTTGAAATATACAATGCAAAAATTTTGAAGAAGTTTGCTCCCTTCTCAACGCCATTTTTTTACACCTGTATCTGCGTACCATTTCTTCTATTGCAACAATAAAAAAATGTTATTTTAAAAAAATAAAATTCAAATGTATGTTAAAAAAAAAAAAAAAAAGTCAAATCTCATAATACAGGTTTTTACCAAAACTTCCTCAGGCGAGACTCATACAGCATCTTTCCTTTGCTACAAATGAATTGGCAAGCCATCTCTGGCAACAAATCCATTGTCAAGTTATAAAAATGCAATCGACACGAAATGTAATAGATTTGTTAAGTGTGAAAAACCATGGCACTTTCACATGTGAACTGAGCCTTGGTGACATAACAGGTTACACATTCCCTCATTAATCTCCTTTTCCTCCTAGCTGGTCATCTCAACAGTCGTGGCTTTCAGATCCTGCAGACACCTATTAAATTATAATGGTCTTTCAAGTATGACAATTCTTCAAACACTTTTCACTGATTAGATTTAGGTTTGGTTTTCCCCAGACAAATATTGATTTTTGAGGCAGCAATTTAGATAACCGCTACAGATTCTCATGTTCAAAAACCAAATAAATTACCTACAACCAAGAAACAAAAATGGACCAAATGAAAGATAATTATTTATCATCTCAAATAGAGTAGAAAGAACATTACCACTGCTCCCCTTTTTCTACAGGCTATACATCCCAGACAATTCCAAAATTCTCTGTGAGGGGGTTTTTGTGACTCCTTGAACGTTTAGACCTCTACTTTAGGGGGAGCCATAGTACTAAGACAAGAATTGTTAAATGAATACAAAAGGCAAAAAACAAAAATGACGTGGATGTCATTAAAATAAAAAATAATAATATTTTTTATTTTGTTTCTTAAAATTGTGTTCCCCATACATACCTTATAATTTTTCCAGAGATCACCAACTACATTCATTTCCTTTAGGCCTCATGCCCACGGACGTTTTTACAGCCACGTTTTTGAGCATTTCTTACAGCTTTTTTGTCCATGTTAGTCTATAAATTTTTCAAACGTATTTTTTTCAAACAAAAAAAAAAATATAGGATTTTTGTACTCACCGTGAAAATCCGTTTCTCTGACGTCCATGGACTGACACAGCTGGATACTGTAAACATGTGGGTATATGTCCCTGCTTGCAGGAGAAGAT
Organism: Rana muscosa; assembly: GCA_029206835.1. Taxonomy (NCBI): domain Eukaryota; kingdom Metazoa; phylum Chordata; class Amphibia; order Anura; family Ranidae; genus Rana; species Rana muscosa. The sequence continues at coordinate 804,264,365 of CM055117.1, read as the reverse complement.
CTAGGCAGAATGTTAGATGTTAGCAACATACATTCCAGAACAAACCAGAGCTGAACAGACCCGCCCAGGGGGGCAGTCCCTCTGGACATTACCCTCCCACCTGCAGCCAGCAGCCTCAGTTCGTAACAAAGCAGTACAAACCTTAAAGGAAAGGTGGGTGCTGTGTCAGTCCGTGGACGTCAGAAAAACTGATTTTACGGTGAGTACAAAAATCCTATTTTCTCTTATCGTCCATGGACTGACACAGCTGGATACTGTAAACGTGTGGGACGTCCCTAAGCAGTATCAGAAGGGTGGGAGCAGTAGTAAAGGAAAAACCAAAACTTCACTCCAAACAAGCAGAGCTCCTCAACAGAGGAGTTGCAACATTAACCACTTAAGCCCCGGACCATTTGGTAGCTAAAGGACCAGAGGTGAATTCAGAATTTTGCACTGCGCTGCTTTAACTGTAAATTGTGCGGACATGCAATGTTGTACCCAAACGAAATTTGCGTCCTTTTCTTCCCACAAATAGAGCTTTCTTTTAATGGTATTTGATTGCCTCTGCGATTTTATTTTTTTGCGATATAAACGGAAAAAGACCGAAAATTTTAAAAAAATACATGATATTTTCTACTTTTTGTTATAAGAAAAATCGAATAAACTCAATTTTAGTCATACATTTAGGCCAAAATGTATTCAGCCACATGTCTTTAGTAAAAAAAATGTCAATAAGCGTATATTTATCGGTTTGCGCAAAAGTTATAGCGTTTACAAACTAGGGTACATTTTCTGGAATTTACACAGCTTTTAATTTATGACTGCCTATCTCATTTCTTGAGGTGCTAAAAATGACAGGGCAGTACAAAAACCCCCCAAATGACCCCATTTTAGAAAGTAGACACCCCAAGGAAATTGCTGAGAGGCATGTTGAGCCCATTAAATTTTTTTTTTTTGTCCCAAGTGATTGAATAATGACAAAAAAAAATTACAAAAAGTTGTCACTAAATGATATATTGCTCACACATGCCATGGTTATATGTGGAATTGCACCCCAAAATACATTCTGCTGCTTCTCCTGAGTACGGGGATACCACATGTGTGGGACTTTTTAGGAGCCTAGCCACGTACGGGACCCCGGAAACCAAGCACCGCCTCCAGGATTTCTAAGGGCGCAAATTTTTGATTTCACGCCTCACTACCTATCACAGTTTTGAAGGCCATAAAATGCCAAAATAGCACAAAACCCCCCCAAATGACCCCATTTTGAAAAGTAGACACCCCAAGCTGTTTGCTGAGAGGCATGGTGAGTATTTTACAGCTCTCATTTGTTTTTGAAAATGAAGAAAGAACATTTTTTTTTTTTCTTTTTTTTTTCAATTTTCAAAACTTTGTGACAAAAAGCGAGATCTGCAAAATACTCACAATACCTCTCAGCAAATAGCTTGGGGTGTCTACTTTCCAAAATGGGGTCATTTGGGGGGGTTTTGTGCCATCTGGGCATTCCATGGCCTCCGAAACTGTGATAGGCAGTGAGAAGTGAAATCAAAAATTGACACCCTTAGAAAGCCTGAAGGCGGTGCTTGGTTTTTGGGGTCCCGTACGCGGCTAGGCTCCCAAAAAGTCTCACACATGTGGTATCCCCGTACTCAGGAGAAGCAACAGAATGTATTTTGGGGTGTAATTCCACATATGCCCATGGCATGTTTGAGCAATATATCATTTAGTGACAACTTTGTGCAAAAATAAATAAAAATAAATAAAAAATTGTATTTTTTCCGCAACTTGTGTCAACATATAAAATATTCCATGGACTCGACATGCCTCTCAGTATATAGCTTGGGGTGTCTACTTTCCAAAATGGGGTCATTTGGGGGGGTTTTGAACTGTTCTGGCATTTTATACACAACATTAGGAAGCTTACATCCACTCTTCTAACCACTTGAAGACAAAGCCCTTTTTGACACTTTTTGTTTACATGAAAACATATTTTTTTTTGCAAGAAAATTATGTTGAACCCCCAAACATTATATATATTTTTAAAGCAAAGGCCCTACAGAATAAAATGGTGGGTGTTGCATTTTTTTTTCTACACAGTATTTGCGCAGCGATTTTTCAAACGCATTTTTTTGGGGAAAAATACACTTTTTTTAATTTTAATGCACTAAAACACACTATATTGCCCAAATGTTTGATGAAATAAAAAAAATGATCTTAGGCCGAGTACATAGATACCAAACACGACATGCTTTAAAATTTTGCACAAACGCGCATTGGCGACAAACTACATACATTTTTAAAAGCCTTTAAAAGCATTTACAGGTTACCCCGTTAGATTTACAGAGGAGGTCTACCGCTAAAATTACTGCCCTCGATCTGACCTTTGCGGTGATACCTCACATGCATGGTGCAATTGCTGTTTACATATGACGCCAGACCGACGCTTGCGTTTGCCATTGGGCAAGAGCAGGGCAGGACAGGGGTGCTTTTTTTTTTTTTTTTTTTTTTATTATTAATTTTGCTTTTTTATTTTATTTTTAAAAACTGTTGCTTCCATATTTATTTATTTGTATCACTTTTATTATCTCAGGGAATGTAAATATCCCCTATGATAGCAATAGGTAATGACAGGTACTCTTTTTTGAAAAAACTGGGGTCTATTGGACCCTAGATCTTTCCTCTGCCCTCAAAGCATCTGACCACACCAAGATCGGTGTGATAAAATGCTTTCCCAATTTCCCAATGGCGCTTTTTATATCCGGGGGGGGGGGACATTCCCTCCCACTGCTTGTAAAAGCAGTCCAGAGGCTAATTAGCCACTAGGATTGCTTTTACATGAAAGCCGGCCGCTGGCTGAAAAGAATGATAACCAAGATGATACCTAAACCCGCAGGCATCATTCTGGTATAAACATTCAAAGTCCAGCAACATACCAGTACGTTGCTGGTCCTTGTTGGACATGTATTGTAATCTTTTTTTCATGCAGCCTGTTGGCTGAACGAAAAAAAAAGATTGATCGGTGGGTATGCCCACCATTAGAATACCGCCCTTCATCCACCCACTTCTAAATGATGGGCATACATGCACCATTTATATATGCCGAAGCATGGGGGCATCTTCTCGCAAAAGTTATGCCGCGTACACATGGTCAGACTTTTCCACGGGCAAGCATCCGTCGGAATTTCGACCGTATATACGCGGCATTAGGAGCAAAATCACTCCTCCGCCCCTGCTGCCCCAATGCTTCGGCATATATGCTTTTTTTTTTTTTTTAACTGTGGTGGTGAAATCACCTCCTACAGCACTGGAGTCGCAGGGATCAGGCCTGTCTCTGCGAACGCTGCAGTTATGTGTGTTGTGTTTTGCAAGTGACAGTGATCGATCGATACTGCACTTCGGTGGCCTGGGCTGGACGGAGGGGCAAAACGCAGGTGCTAGTAGGTATCTGGGCTGATCCCACTAACAGTGCGTTTTTGGGAACCCTAAACTGCTGGGGACGCTAGTATAGATCTGATCAGATCAGATATTGAGCTGATCAGATACTATACCACTAAGGGGGGTGTATGCTTCACGTGTGGGTGTTAGCGCTACTGGCACTAACCTGACGCTGCCTGGGGTGTGACGCAGACCCTCCCTGACGCTAAAACCTAACTGATATCACCCGCCGGGCGATCAGGGGGTTAAACCTTTATTGGGTTATATACGGCGGGTGCCCTGACACTATAAAAAGCAAACTAACTAACCAGCGTCACCCGTAACACTTATATGATGATCACTGGTGAAAGGGTTAACTAGGGGCAATTAGGGGGTTAAAACCTTTATTAGGTAATATATGGGGGTACCTGACGCTATATAAAAACCTGACGGCGAACCTAAAAAAAAATTACTGGCTACCTATCGGCATCACCGTCACTAAGACAATGATCATAAAAACGATTGCTTAGCGACAGTGGTGATAGGGGGTGAAAGGGTTACCTGGGGGGCGATCAGGGGGTTAAACCTTTATTAGATAATATATGGGGGTACCTGACGCTATAAAAACCTGCGGCGAACCTAAAAAAAATTACTGGCTACCGATCAGCATCACCGACGCGAAGACATCGATCAGAAAAATGATCGCATAGTGACGGCGGTGCTAGGGGGTGAAAGGGTTACCTGGGGGGTGATCAAGGGGGTTACACCTTTATTAGGTAATATATGGGGGTACCCGACGCTATAAAAACCTGCGGCCAACCTAAAAAAAAATACTGGCTACCGATAAGCATCGCCGACGCTAAGACATCGATCAGAAAAATGATTGCTTAGTGACGGCGGTGCTAGGGGGTGAAAGGGTTATCTGGGGGGTGATCAGGGGGTTAAACCTTTATTAGGGGGGGGTTAGGGGGCTACACTGGACCTAAAACTAAATGTAGTGACACTTTTACAGTCACAAATGTCACTGATTGCAGTGATCACTAAATAAATGGTCACTGCAATCAGTGACACTGTGACTGGGGGCTGGGGGGTGATCTGGGGGTGTCTGGGGGGGCCTGGGGGGGCGATTTATGTGCCTATGTGTCCTGGTGTCAGTGTGCTGTTTTGTGTACTAACCTGCATCTTCTCCTGTACGGCGCTCAGTATATGTGAGCGCCCCAGGAGAGATGACATCACTTCCTCCTTCCTGGCAGGCAGGGGAAGCTCTCTCATTCGCCGGGAGCGATCGAGAGGGGGTGGCCGGAATCGAACGGCCGTCCCCTCATGCCGGATCGCTCCCGAAGGTAAAACGACCACCCACTGTAAAGAAGGGGGGTCCGATCAGACCCCCCAACTATACAAAGGCAATCACGTATATGTACGTGATTCTGCCTGTCGGTGCCATTCTGCTGACGTATATTTACAGTGGGCGGTCGTTAAGTGGTTAAACAGCGCCCTGCAACACTTTGCGGCCGAAGGAAGCATCCGAAGATGCAGCCACATCAACCTTATAGAACTTAGAAAAGTTATGAACGGACTACCAGGTCGCCGCCTTGCACACTTGTGCAACCGACGCTTGATGTCGGAAAGCCCAGGAAGCACCAATTGCCCTAGTGGAATGCGCCGTAACCGGAAAGGGAGGCGCCCGCCCCTTAATGGCATAGGCCTGTATAACGGTCTGTTTGATCCACCTAGAAATGGTGGCAGACGAAACCGCTTGACCCTGTTTTGGACCCGAGACAGACACAAACAGTGAGTCAGACTTCCGAATGGAAGCAGTAGCAGACAGGTACACCCGTAAGGCTTGTACCACATCCAAATTGTGAAGCGCAACCTCTTTAGGATGCGATGGATGAGGGCACAAGGACGGAAGGACAATGTCCTCATTAAGGTGAAAAGCCGACACCACCTTTGGAAGAAAAAAGACGGTCGCGGGCGCAACACCGCCTTATCCTTATGGAGGATCAGGTAAGGCGACTTGCATGACAGAGCCGCCAACTCAGACACCCGTCTGACAGAAGTGATGGCCACTAAGAAAGCCACCTTCTGAGACAAGGTAAAAAGAGGAATATCTGATATTTTCAAATGGCGGTGCCTTAAGAACCGAAAGTACCAAGTTCAGATCCCAAGGACAGAGCGGAGGCTTGGCAGGGGGAATCGCATGGCAAACCCCCTGCACAAAAGTGCTAACTAAATAATGACCTGCTAGGGGTCGTTGAAAGAAAACGGCCAAGGCCGAAATCTGACCCTTAATTGTGCTCAAAGCCAGCCTTTGGGCTACACCACGCTGCAAGAACCGCAGGATTCTGGGGACAGAGTAAGTCCGTGGACGCCAGTCTAGCTCCTCGCACATAGCGATGCAAGCCCTTCAGGTACGGTGATAGATCTTTCTAGAAGAAGACTTCCGTGCCCTAAGCATGGTCGAAATAACCGAATCCGACAGGCCTCGGTCCTTCAGCACCTGGCTCTCAATAACCATGCCGTTAAAACCTGAGACTGTAAAGCAGGATGAAAGATAGGACCTTGAGACAGAAGGTCCTCCCTCATGGGCAGTCACGAAGGGACGTCCGCGATGAGACGTACCAGATCGGTGTACCAATGACGCCGAGGCCAATCCGGGGCAATAAGGATCACCGGAATGCCCTCGGCCGCTACCCTGCGCAGCAGACGAGGAACCAACTGCAGAGGAGGGTAAGCGTAGATCAAGTGGACCTGGCCACAAACCGACACCTTGCGATTGAGGCGAGATGCCATCAGGTCCACATCCGGCGCGCCCCACCGCCGACAAAGGAGTTTTAACACCTCCGGATGCAAGGACCACTCCCCCTGGTCCAAGGACTGGCGACTCAGATAGTCCGCCTGCCAATTTTCTACGCCCGGAATGTAGACGGTCGACAGCGCCGGCACGCTTCTTTCTGCCCATCTTAGGATGTGGGCGACCTCGGATGCCGCAGCCGAGCTCCGAGTGCCCCCCTGATGGTTGACATACGCCACGGCCGTGGCGTTGTCTGACTGAATCCTGATCGAGCGGCCCTGTAGTCTCTTCGACCACGCGGAGAGACAGTCTGATCGCTCACAATTCCAGAACGTTGATTGGGAGACGAGATTCGTCCGGAGTCCAGAGGCCTTGCGCTGACAGGACTCCCCAAACTCCTCCCCAGCCTGTCAGGCTGGCGTCCGTCATGACCACCATCCACTGAAAGGGGAGAAACGACTTTCTGGCCCGAAGAGCTGGGGATCTCAGCCACCACGTCAGGGATGCCTTGACTGAGTGACTCACTCGGTTCTGAACATCCAATGACAATGGGGACTTGTCCCAAACAGACAGAATTCCCTTCTGCAATGCCAGAGTGTGTGATTGAGCATACGGGACCACCTCGAAGGAGGCCACCATTAGTCCCAGGACCCTCATGCAGAAAACGGATAGATGACCATTTTCGGGCCGTCCGGACCTGAACCGCTGACTGAAGTGTCAGTAACTTCTCTGCGGGTAGAAACACCTTCGCTGCTGAAGTGTCCAGAATCAGGCCCAGATACTCCAAACATTGAGTCGGGACCAGAACCGATTTCTGCATATGAAGCCACCCGAAGTCCCGGAGGGTCTGACTGACTATCGTCACATTTTCCTCCAATTCTGAGCCAGTGTCTGCGCTTAGAAGGAGGTCGTCCAGATAGCCCACGACAACAATTCCTCGCTGTCTCAGCAAAGCTAGAACCGGGGCAAGCACTTTGGTGAAAACCCGTGGTGCCAATGCTAGGCCGAAGGGAAGAGCCACGAACTGATAGAGGACTTCGCCTATGGCAAAGTGCAAAAACCACTGGTGACCTGCGCAGATTGGGACATGCAAGTAAGCGTCCTTGATATCCAAGGACGCCAGGAAAACCCCTTGGTGGAGGGTCGCAATGACCGTGCGAATGGATTCCATCCGGAATTTTTGTACCTTCACGTAGGCATTCAAAGCCTTGAGGTCCAGGATTGGCCGTACCCCGTCCTCCTTTGGGACAGCAAACAGGTTTGAGTAAAACCCCTGAAACCTCTCCTGTGACGGAACCGGCACAATCACTCCACACCCGAGCAAATCCTGTACGGCCCCCAAGAGGGCCGCCCGGCGGGCAGGAAGGAGAGGGAGGTTTGAGGGGGGAAGAACCTGTTTGGGGGCCATGAACGGAACTCTATCCTGTATCCGGTGGTGACAACCTCGCACACTCACCGGTCGGAGATCCGGGAGGTCCACCGAACCGTGAACCTGCAAAGACGTCCCCCCCACCCCAGAGTCGGGCAGGGGCAAGACTTCATGCGGTGGCGGGCTTGGGAGCTTGCTTGGTGGGCTTACAGACCCAGGGATGCCTGTGTCCCCCCGCCGCACTTTTTTTAGTCTGGGCGGGCTTACCCATGGATTCTGACTGACGAAAAAACTTATTCGCCGGAAAGGAAGGGCCCGACCTGCGGAGGGTCTCCTTTCCCTTAACAGACTGAGGGAGGAAGGTGCTCTTACCCCCTGTGACATCCTTAATAATGTCATCCAGGGCGGTCCCAAACAGTCTACCGCCCTTAAAGGGCAAGTCAGCCAGGAGCTTTTTGGAAGCTAGATCGGCCGACCAGCATTTCAGCCAGATAAGGCGACGCAGCACCACAGCAGAGATAGAGGCCCCAGATATTAAGGGAGCCGCATCCAAAGTGGCATCGCACACATAGACCAGGCCCTGCACAAGTTGATGAGCCAGGCCAATGGTCTCAGGAGGGAGATTATGCTCCTGAGCCGTCTGGTGCAGAATCTTTGCCCATCCCGTGAGTGTCTGAGACACAAGCGTCGCCGCCATGATAGGGCGTAAGGTAGACCCCAATAAGGCAAACATAGTTCTACTCACCACCTCAGACCTCCTGTCAGTGGGATCCTTAAATGCAGGAGTCCCTTCCATTGGGAGCGTGGTAGCCTTATTCAAACGGGCGACCGGGGGGTGAGCCCACTTCTTAACCAGGTCCTCTTCAAAGGGGTACCTTAAGGCTAAGCGCCACAGGACCGTCAAAGTCTTCTGCGGCTTATCCCAGATTTGGTCAATCAATGTATTAAAAAAAGGCACATATGGAAAGACCTTTTTTGAAGAGACGGTTTTAAAAAAACCACCACCTGGGGTTCCTCAGTCTCAACATTCAGCTTGAGAGTGTCCCTCACAGCATCAATGAGTTCACTTACAAGCACCCTTTCAGTTACTGGTTCAGGACTGGAGTCTTCCTCACAAGGAATGTCCTGTCCAAACACATCAAAATCCTCAGAGCTAGGGTCCTGAGCGGCAGCAGCTAGGCCCATATCTGAGACAGAGCACTCCCCTACAGGAGAATGTGTGGGGAGGGGGTGCTTTACAGCTCCCTTGCGCTCACACACCGCTTCCATTCTGACAAGGAATGATTCCAGGACTGCCGACAACTGGTCCATAGGGACCGCAGGTGCAGGAGTTGCCTCAGGCAAGTGTGGAGAAGCAGGTGTACCAGACTCCATACCGCCACCCTCTGAGACCTTATACACTATACACTGAATATACAGTCCACCCACTGGCTACGCTGAGGAGGGGATACCCGGAGAACTCACCAACCCTTAAGGACCGCTCAGTTCTGCCCGCGCTGTGAGCCTGAGGAGAGTGAAGAATCCTGTGAACAGGATTGTGAGGAGATTTGCCGCTAGAGGCCGAAACCTTAAGTAAATGCGCCGCGGCTACAAGAAAATGGCCGCCGCCGCAGCTATAACTGCGCCATTGAACCACAGCAAGATGGCCGCCAAGCGCGAAATTCAAAGGTCAAACAGCTCTAATGCGCTCGCTAATGGCGCACGCAATAACCTCCTCAAACAGCGCTAATGCACGCGCTAATGGCACACGCAATAGCCACCTCACTTACCAGAAAAACTGCCCCTCTTCCAAGAACCCACTACAGACATGAGCGCCCAGCCAGGCCAGAGTGACCCCCAAGCACCCCCACAGCACCAGTACAGGGTGCAGAGCGCAGCATAACAGGGGGGAGACAGGGAGAAACCCCCCATATAAAGAGAAACAGCCAGCATGTACTCACCTGCAGTAGGAGAGACTACTTACCTGTCCCTTTCAGGGACCCACTGGCTTGTTTCAGACAGACCTATCACAGAGCAGGAGTGCGTAGCTGTCGGCCCAGTCCACCGCAAAAGATAGTCAGTCAGGTACTGTTCAATCTGGAGAGGACCGCGGGAGCTAAACGCAACCCGGCCACCCCTGGAGTCATGGGGCATGTCGTGAACGGAGTCTCACGCACACAAGGCGAGGATCAGCGCGCTCGTTGGTCGGACAGGGAAGACTACGAGGATACCAGTGTACCCAACCTGTTGCCCAGCCGACAGTTGACTGAAGGTCTCAAAAATAAAATAAAATTCCCAAAGAAATACAATTTAAAAGTAAAATCTTTCAGGAGACTGGCTCCTGAGAGAGCCACGTCTTCTCCTTCTGCTAGGCAGAAAAAAACTGAGGCTGCTAGCTGCAGGTGGGAGGGTAATGTCCGGAGGGACCGCCCCCTGGGCAGGGCTGTTCAGCTCTGGTTTGTTCTGTTAAGTATGTTGCTAACATCTAACATTCTGCCTAGATCTTCTTCTGCGAGCAGGGACATATACCCACACGTTTACAGTATCCAGCTGTGTCAGTCCATGGACGATAAGAGAAATTAAAGTTAGCCCAGATAAAAACGCCGGAGCTCAAAAACGCTGCCGCAGCGTTTTTGCTCTTTTAACGCTTCACGTTTTTTTATGCCCAACGCCGGCACCGCGGAACGCACTGGTCCTGGGTTTCTTTTACAGCTCAAAAACGCCTATGCCATTTGTAGCTCAAAAACGCCTAGGTGGGCATGAAGCTATAGACCAACATGGACAGGCGTTTTTAAGCTGTAAAAAATGCTCAAAACCGCGGATGTAAAAACGTCTGTGGGCATGAGGCCTTATGGCTGCCTCTACAATGCCTTCTGCTCTTTCCCTTTGTATCAACCTATTCAGATGCACTAAGAACAGAGAGTGCAAGTGATGACAAGCGATGACAAGCGATGAGCCCAGGTGAAAGAAGACCTTAGCAGGTTCTTTTCCCACTGGCCACTGAATGGTGCAGATTTTAGCTGTGCTGATCAGTTTATTGATTACTGTCAGAAAACCTAGTCCGAGAAAACGTAGTCAAGCAACCAATTGACAGACTGAATAGTTAAAGTCTACACCAGGGTTTCTCAACTAGGGTTCCTCCAGGGGTTGCTAGGGGTTCCAAGAGCAATTAGAAATTTCTACCTCTCAGGCAAGTTCCCACTTGCACCACTGATCATTTTAGCCATCTGTAAAGGGTAAGCAAAATTACATCTTTTTAAATGACTTCTTTCCAGGGCATGGGAACGTTGTTCCTGTACTTTTTCTACAGCAGGAAATATGTTCCCTTTGTGGTGAGGCTGCAGCGGGCCGATCCTGGGACGCTCAGGTGCAGAGTCCTCCCCTCCCTCCCTCCTCTTGTGTAAAATATGATGTACCTATCAGTGCACAGCGTAGCATGTGTCGTACTGCAGCAAGGGTTAATAGATCATTGGGCACTCGCCGAGCTTACGCTGTTCACTGATGGATTGTCGGACTCGGACTGACATGGTGCTATACTACCAGGCAGCATTGAACACAGTGGGACCGGCACCAGTAGTCCTGCACACCACTCTCTAGCGGTGGGTGGGACTACGGACGCCGCTCCTGTCTTCAATGCTGCCTGGCGGTATAGAACCGTGTCAGTCAGTCTGAGCCCGACAATCCGGCAGTGAACAGCGTGAGCTTGACAGGTGCCCAATGATCCATTAACCCTTGCTGCAGTACTACACACCCTACACTTTGCCACCAAGGACATGATGCGTTTAGATTTTTAAAAATTCCCATTGGCTTGCAGCGCTTCCCACCTTGGGCTTGGGGGGCTGCAGTGATGGGCACAGGTGAGTCTGCATTTCATGGACACCACGAGGCTGCATTGATGGGCACAGGTGAGGCTGCATTGAGGAGCTGCAGTGAGTCTGCATTTCATGGGCACAGCGAGGCTGCAATGATGGGCACAGCGAGGCTGCAATGATGGGCACAGCGAGGCTGCAATGATGGGCACAGCGAGGCTGCAATGATGGGCACAGCGAGGCTGCAATGATGGGCACAGCGAGGCTGCAATGATGGGCACAGCGAGGCTGCAATGATGGGCACAGCGAGGCTGCAATGAACCATCATCACATATTGTGGTGTTTTTATTTTGTTAGTATAGCATATAGGTTAAATTATTTTGTTGTTACATCTGTTCTAGATTTGTTTAATGCATGTGAATTTTGGAGGTGTCCTCGTAAATTGGCACTTTACAATAAATGTTGCACTTATATTATACATATACACACACTTTTTATTTTTGAGGTGGGTTCCAACACTTTTTCCCAGGACTTGACCCCTAGTAGGAAGTATTGTTCCCGACCATCACACTAATATATCATGAGTTGTAGATATAGTCATTTTTACCAAGGGTTCCCTGATACCGGTAAATTGCTTTAAGGGTTCCTGTGTGCTGAAAGGGTTGAGAAAAACTGGTCTACACAATGCAGTGACTGACTCCTGCCCTGGAACATGACCATCTAAAGGGTGTCCAGGGATGTGTTTTTCACTGTTGAAATCAGCAGGAAACTGATGTATTGCCCCCGCTTTCTTCCCCAATGTCTGTGCTGAAGAAATTAAAATTTAAAAAATGAAGCAGCTACAGAGATGGACTGAGGCTATGCACAGATTTTCAAAGTAAGGTAAAAAAATGCTTCAACAATACTACAGCCTTGATCACTCTAGGGCTGGGCGATTTTCCCCCCCAAAAAAATCTGCGATTTTTTTTATAAAAAACTCGATTTACGATTCGATTTTTTTTTTTTTATTATAGTAAAGTGCATCAACAAACAAAATTGCAAAGGCAAACCCTTTCTCTAACTGCAAAGTCAGTGTGCAACAAAGATTGTTAAACATCCAAATTATTAGTACTGTATGTGGATTTAGCTAATAAAACAAAAAATCCTGAGGTTACTCTTCGTTGAATTGAACTGTGCCCATGCCTTACTGTGCCCGTGCCTCACTGTGCCCAATGCCTCACTGTGCCCAATGCCTCAATCACTGTGCCCGTACCCGATGCAGATTTTCATGGGATACAGATTTTACTGCTACACCGGCAGCCATTCCAGTATTCAAAAGCCGCGCCTCCTCCTCGTCTGTGATAGGCGGAACACTCAATTTCCCAGCATTCAGTGTTCCGCCCATCATGGACATCCGCTCATCCTCATAACACAGACGAGGATGAGAGGATGTCCGTGATACCCTGAACACTGCCTGCTGTGAAATTGAGTGTTCCGCCTATCACAGACGACGAGGACTCGGGAGGCGTGGCTTTTGAACACTGCAATGGCCGCCGTCTGTCTGCATGACACGCTGATCAGGTAGGCAGACAGCGGCTTGCGGTTAGTGTTACATTACATCTACTCGTGGCGGCTGCGGCGATTAGATGTAATTGGGGTAATGGCGCCCAGTGCCATTCCGGATACGCCCCCTGCAGCCCTGCTACGGAAACTTTGAAGGGGGAAAAAAAATCGATTTTCTTCAAATCTGAATCGATTTGAACTCAAAACTCGATTCAAGATTAAAATCGATTTTTTTCCCAGCCCTACACTCAAGTACACACTCGTGCAAGGGATGTGTTCTGCCTGCACTGGATGCACAGCCGCTGCTCCTAATTAGACATCTATGTGGGGGCAGGTGCGTGTCCCTAAACTCACACTGTCTTCCCACATTACCAAAACACACAAATCTGAAATGGACCATAGAGATATGGTCATAGTACACACACAGTTAAATTTGAATAAAACTGTTCAGCACTGGTGCCACATTTAGTCACATGTAGAGGAAGAAAAAAAATCAAAACAATGATTGTATATACCGGGAAACATAGTACTCATGCAAGTACATCATGACCGAACCAGAAGTTCATCTGCATGATAAAAACAGAGTAGATATTTTGTGTCCTGTACAAAAAGAATTGACAATTGTGGTCTCAAGCACTCTAATAATTTTTTACAATTTTTTGTTATTATATTTTACAATTTATTTATTTTTTCTTATTTATTGCAATTTATTTTTTTATTTTTAGCCCTGTTGGGGGGCTTTGGTGAGATATCAGGGGTCTTAACAGACCTCTGACATATCCCCTTTAAGACAGAGAAAGGGACTAAGGACACAGATTCCCCAGTCCCTTTCTCAGCTGCACTGAAAATGAATGGAGACGAGACAACGGCTCCTCTCCATTCATAAACTGAAGCATCGTAAACACAGGTTACAATGTTTCAGTTATATGAATGGACAGAGTAGGTGATCACTGACTCTGTTCATTCGGAAAAGGTAGGAGCCAGGTTTAGCGGCTCCTACCTCCGCTCTCCATCCTGACAGAGGGGAGCGGAGGAGGATATGGAGGGTGACACGGAGCGCAGAGGGGGACATGGAGGGTGACACGGAGCGCAGAGGGGGACATGGAGGGTGACACGGAGCGCAGAGGGGGACATGGAGAGTGACACGGAGCGCAGAGGGGGACAGCAGCAGCACGTAGGGGGAGAGCAGAATAACAGAGGAGGACAACAGCAGCACGGAGGGGGGACCCGGAGCGCGGGGGAAAGAGCAGAATAACGGAGGAAGACAGCAGCAGCGGCGCGGAGGGGGAGAGCAGAATAACGAAGGAGGACAGCAGCAGCACGGAGGGGGGACACGGAGCGTGGGGGGAAAGCAGAATAACGGAGGAGGGGGGACACGGAGCGCGGAGGGGCAGAGCAGCACGGATGGGGGAACTGGAGGAGGATACAGGGACAGTCAGCGGTGATCGGTGCGGCTTTGGGGGGGAGTTACAAGCACCGATCACCGCTGTATAGATTTCACTAAAACAGCTGAAGGGGGGGCGGGGGGCGGGGGAGAAGCTGTCAGGCTGTATTGAAATCTATACAGGGAGATCGATGCTTGTAACTCCCCCGCCACACCGATCATCCCTGACTGCCAAAATATCGGGTGAAGCAGCGGAGCATTCCCCCCCCCCCCCCCCCAAGTACAAGTACTCGGGGAAATGTTTGGTATCGGGACAACCCTAGTATGGGTGCTTTAAGACATTGGAAAAAATCTTAAACTATAAAAACATATGCCAACACACAGAAAACCAGAATGAAAATATAAAAGGTAATATACATGAACACGCTCAATCTAGGCCACCATAAAATTATGTTCAGTTGAAATGCCAAACATTCACATTCCTCCACAGGGTGTCATGAAAAGCAGCGAGCGGTTAGATATACATTTTCAGTTAACATACTGTAAAGATCACACAGACACACTTTAGTGAACACAATGAGCAATATTCATGAAGGTAAAATACAAAAAAAAAAAAAAACACTTGTTGGAAGCCAGTTTTGCTAAATATTCTTACCAATAAAAACATGCAACAAATATGTCGGTAGTGCAATTACAATGGAATATGGATTACCTCCATGTCTGTTACATGAAAGGAACAGGTTTTGGGGTGAATTTACTGAAGGTAAATAGATTGTGCACTCTGAAAGGGCAATTGTTCCAGGGCTTAGTAAATGAGATAAAGCTTCACTTTACAAAGACTACCCAGTCACATGCAAGGCAAAACCACCACCACCGGGACCTGGAGCAAGCGGGAGCCTGGGGATCCAAGATGCTTGTAACGGTCCCCTGCCTTCACACCACCGAGACCAAGGCAAGATCTTCACCCGGCCAGAGCCCTCACTGGGCTAAAAAGGATGGAAAAAACTCGGGAACACCCCCCTCACCAACCGGGGGTTGCTGGGGTGGCTTTTTTTTAAAAAAAAGAGCATTTGCCATCTACATTTGGAGTAATGTTAATGTATTGACACCTGCAGCAAATTGTCAAAGGCAGTGCATTCTGAACACAGTGTGGAAAATGTATACTAAAATGCGTCTTTCCCGAACCGTGTTATGGTGCGAACTGGCTTGTAATGTGTTCGGAAACCATGGGGGGGGGGGGAAATGTACGAATCTCATGCAGCGTGCAACTGCATAAACGAATGTTACTGACCGATACTTTCATTTCAGCATCCCAGTCTTAGTCCGTAGGGTTCAATATTGAGTTGGGCCACACTTTGCAGCTATAACAGATTTAACTCTTCTGGGAAGGCTGTTCACAAGGTTTAGGAGTGTGTCTATGGGAATGTTTAACCATTCTTCCAGTAGCTTATTTGTGAGGTCAGGCACTGATGTGGATGAGAAGGCTTGTTTTGCAGTCTCCACTGTAATTTATCCCAAATGTGTTCTATCGGGCTGAGGTCAGGACTCTGTGCAGTCCAGTTAAGTTCCTCCACCCCAAAATCGCTCATCCAAGTCTTAATGGACCTTGCTTTGTGCACTGGTACGTAGTAATGTTGGAAAAGGGGCCATCCCCAAACTGTTCCCACAAAGTTAAGAGCATGAAATTGTCCTGACCTCAACCCAATAGAAAACCTTTGGGATGAATTAGACCGGAGACTGCAAGCCAGGCCTTCTCGTCCAACATCGGTGCCTGACCTCACAAATGCGCTTCGGGAAGAATGGTCAAACATTCCTATAGACACACTCCTAAACCTTGTGAACAGAAGAGTTGCAGCCGTTATAGCTACAAAAGGGGGAGCCAACTCAATATTGAACCCTACGGACTAAGACTGGGATGCCATTAAAGTTCATGTGCGTGTAAAAGCAGGTGTCCCAATAATTTTGACAATATAGTGTATAAAATACACCCATACACATCCCGTATATATTTTCTTTCCCCTCCCACACACACTTACCCTAAGCAAAGGTAAATTTTCACTGGTAATAATATCAAATGGGCAAGCTCTTGTCAGTAGTAGAACAAATGTAAATATCATGCCAAAGATTTGAAGCTCTGCCAAAAAACGAACATTTACTTATACATTTAGGAACAGCTTCATACTTTTTACACAAGACAGCTTGTATTTAAGGTTTAGTGGTTCTTTAAATGAACAAAAAGGCACTTGTCAACAATGACAACTGTTGCAAATCTTTATGAGAAACACATTTTGTGAATGTGCTGCATAGACAATAAATCTACTGTGTGGGAAAACCAACTGGGATGAGTCGTATATATGGGAAGCAGTTTTACGATTGCCAGCCTCCAAGGCCTTTGCTACAATTACAATTTCACGCTATGAAGTCAAATTTCCTATTCACCTAGTGTTTCTGGTACAGAGACCACAAATGCATTTTGATTTGGGGTTTTATGACCCATGATACTTCTGTCTATAACACAAACATTTCTACATTTTGACAATGCAGGCAGTCTATGCAAATTATTCCGAAGGCTGTCTGGACAAAATTGTGCTAGCTAGATTTAAAGATATTTTCTTGCTGCAACATTTAAATATAGGTAATCTGGATATCTATAACTTGGCACATCTGAAGGTCCCGCAATCGTACCTGTTCTGGCCTGGACTTGCATATTTCAGTTAATAGCAATCCACAGAACTAGTGATCAGCCATTCAAACGATTTTGCTTAGTGATTAAATTCATACCTACAAAGCAACTACAAAAACAGAGACATGTATGCTGGGTCAATGATGTCACAAGGAGGCAGTTCCACCAGGTGACCCCGCCCTTACCTACCTGTATATAAGAACTGTCAAACGGCAGAGGAAGCATTCAGTGGTCAGCTATCAATGAGAGCAGAGCGTTTTTTATAATGCTCATTAAGAGGAAAGAAGAGTGCATGCATAGCGTGAATGCTTGCGAGAGTAACTTAGTGCAAGGTTTTGAATCTCCAAATTCATAGACTGCACCGCCTAAATTTAAAGCGGACCTTCACCCCTCCTTCCATCCTCTGTATGTAATGCACTGTTTTTTGTTTTTTTATATACCTTTTATTGGATAAAAATGTCCAGCCCCACCTCCTCATGCATGTCAGTCACCTTAGGCAAATGACGTACACACTGCCAGCTGTGCCTCCTGGAATATCCATATCCCAGGAGGCATAGCCTTCCATTCAGAAAAAAAGTATGGGGCGGGCTAATGGGTGCGTCAACGGGAGGGCTGCCTGCTGAACCAGGGAGAGGCGGCAGGCCTCTCAATGACGCCAGAAAGAACATGGTGGGCCATGGCTGGGCATGAGAGGATCTCACCGTGACTTCGCTGGATGGGCGAGTATCTGAAATCTGCAGATGCCACCTTAAAAGTTAAGGGGGGGGGGGGTGAAATGAAAGAAAAAAAAAAAACAACAACACACACACAAACACACAGGTGGGGGATGCAGGTGCTTTTTATTGGCTTAAGCCAGCTGTACATGGATCGTAATTCAGGCAGTTAAAAAGGAACCTGCCAAATTTGGATCCATGTATGGGTAAAAAAAAAATAAAAAAACAATCATATTCTACATTAATCAAAACATCGTGATTACTGAAATAAAATTTGTGACTTAATACCAATTCTAAAAGATAAATTGTGGCTAGTGATAGCAAATATATGGATTAATAGAGTGATATGTGAAATGACTCATGTGAACAAAGTCTATTAAAGTATCTTGTGCTCCATGCTCCAATGATGACACCATCTATCATAGGACTATGTGGTTCCGCACTCACCAGAAAGGTTGGACTCCTCTACCTTATGGTAAGAAAGGAGTCTGCTGTGCTTATAGGACTCTTAGGGGGGACCTATTCCACCACGGTGTTCACTGGATACCCCCACTGATCAGGCTGATCTGCAGGTAGCAACAGCTTACACTAGCCATTATGTAGCACGGGAGACGTCCAGTCGGGATACTTTTTAAAAAACATTTTAACATTTAAAAAGGATTTTTAATTGTAAGATCATCTATGTAGAGGTTTGAACTGTGATTTTCCGGATTGCACCTTTGGAACATTTTTGTGCTTTTTTTATACAGAGCAATTTCCGGTTTTGCATACGGACACTTTTTGCACATTATGCACTTTTTTTATAATCTTGTATGATATATTAATGTATTTCACTTTTTATTCATGCAATTTCTACTAGCCATTTATGGTTGTATATGCAACACTATTTATATTGTGCACTTTATGGTATTTGGCACTAGGAATTAATTTGAAGAGACAGTACATGTTGTATTATATATTTTATTTTTTAAACACCACACATCAGATCTAGGCAGCGCCATCTTACCTCTCCTTTATTTCATATCTTACAATGCAGGAAAACAAATAAACACCTTAAAAATATTGATGGACAGGCTTATTGATGAATAAGAATGCAAGAATTTTTTTGTGCAGACTTCAAGTCCCAAAAAACCAAGGTGCTTAGATATGAAGTATAAAATTTCACATGAGCTGAACAGTTTATTCAAAAGAAAGATGAAATCCAAAAAATAGACTGCACAGAGGGTTTGATGTGTCCGTACAGCGGTCCAAATTGTCAGTACTAACAAAGCACCAATTTGCTGAGCAGCGTGAGCGTTGCTACTCATTTTCGCACAGACTTTGCCAAGTCCATATAATTTAAAGATTAGGGGAATTGTGTCTCTCCAAATAAATAACAGCCTATTCAAAACAAAGTGATAACATGACTCCACAAAAGTCGTGGGCCCTCTTGACTGCACCATCTTCTGGGTGCAAGCAGTAGAAATATATTTTATATTTGACTAAAATACTGTAGGGCATCCTCAAATGGAAGGTGGAGGAGCGCAAGGTCTACAGCATCCACCAGCTCCGTGATGTCATCATGGAGGAATGGAAGAGGACTCCAGTGGCAACATGTGAAGCTCTGGTGAACTCCATGCCCAAGAGGGTTAAGGCAGTACTGGAAAATAATGGTGGCCACACAAAATATTGACACTTTGGGCCCACTGTGGACATTTTCACTTAGGGGTGTACTCACTTTTGTTGCCAGCGGTTTAGACATTAATGGCTGTGTGTTGTTATTTTGAGCTAATTTACACTGTTATACAAGCTGTACACTCACTACTTTACATTGTAGTAAAGTGTCATTTCTTCAGTGTTGTCACAGATATAGTAAAAGATTTACAAAATTTGGAGGGGTGTACTCACTTTTGTGAGATACTGTATGTTCAAAGATCTCCACATGTGATAAGTTACTTTCTTGAAGATTATTTCTGTTAACTGTTTGCACAAAAAGTTTAAGACCAGCTGAATTTTATTGCCAACCAATCATATCAAAATTAATCCACAGCATGTGTTCTTAACTCCAAGTCAAACATGTTGCAACTGCGTTATCCACTACCATCTTCAAAAAGGTTGACTCACTGTATGGGATGGACCTCAAATTAAAAAAGGTTAGATGTTGTGAGGAGGGGAGTAAGGAGACCCCCCACCCTTGACACATTGGCCTTGCCTTTCCACGTACCTTCATCTTTATTCTCCTTTTTGCCCCCATTTTTCCTGTCATGCGCCTTCCTCCTCCCCCTCCTCAGTTTCCCCTCCCTCCCCACCCCCCCTTTTTAATTGATTTATGCCTTCACTTTATTCCCCCTTATGAAATGATGTACCCTCCAGACCAGTGGATTGTCCACTGCCCTCCTGCGATACTGAGTGTGATATCTAAAGTCTGATATTACATTGGTGGCAAATCGATATTACCCTTGGAATTAGCATCAGAAGATTGTATTCTGTTTTATTTCCATTTGCAAGGTTAGCATTCTCAAAAACGGTCATTCTGCCCAGCTTTACCCTTTTACCATAGAAGCACACCAATTTCATGCATATATTTCTGATCTTGAATCTAAGTCAGATGTGTATTTTCACCATTGTCTCACTTACGAAAAATAAATATAATCCAATCCAATAGTGTAACATACTGCTTTATCAATAAATACACACATATATATATATATATATATATATATATATATATATATATATATATATATATATATATATATATATATATATTAGGGCTGCAACTAACGATTATTTTCATAATCGATTAGTTGGCCGATTATTGTTTCGATTAATCGGTTAACAACCTTAAAAAAAAAAAAAAGGTGATTTTGCAGTGATTTGCATTTTTACATATTTTTTGGGCCAATTTGTTGGGCAGATTAAAAAAACACAAATTGCCGCAAAAACGCATTACATGCTTTTCTGCAGCTTCTCCATTGAAGTATATTGAACCAAAAAAACAAAATAGCACCGTTTTGCATTAAAAAAAGTCCTTGCCCTTTCCAAATACGCGGCAGCTGAAAAAAGCTTAGATGTGAACGTGTCCCATAGAAACCATGTAAATGAACTGTAGTGTGTTTCTGCAAAAAGCACCAAAAAACACAGAGGTGTGACCCAGGCCTGAGATGTTGAGTAACATAATGGTGTTAAAAAAAACTAAAATTAGTACAAAAAGAGCAAATAATCGCTACTGTAAGGGGTTAATTTTTTACTGTGGGACAGTGAAAGTAATATTTACAGTAGCGATTTGCTCTTTTTGTTCTATAAAGGGCTAATTTTAGTTTTTTTTAACCCCATTATGTTACTGGCCGATTAATCGATTATGAAAATAGTAATCGATTATTGTCATAATAGATTAGTTGTCGATTAATCGATTAGTTGTTTCGACCCTAATATATATATATATGTGTATGTGTGTGTGTGTGTGTGTGTGTGTGTGTGTGTGTGTGTGTGTGTGTGTGTGTGTGTGTGTGTGTGTGTGTGTGTGTGTGTGTGTGTGTGTGTCGGGTATACACTTTTCTGTGTATTTAAAACTGGCAGAGACACCAGTGATGTGCAGTTCCCTGCAGCCCAGCGGGTGGCGCTGTCGCCTTGGGCTGGGGTTGAACCATTGCTGTGTGCCGGGCTCCCTTTTTGTCCTCCCTCGGCAGCGGTATGGTGGGGCGGGGAACCCGCCGTGCTTGCTGGGAGAGGGTATAAAGGCGCTGGCCATCTTTGTCACAGGGTCGAGTCCCGGGCACCTTCAGCCTGTGGGCGGTGGTTCGTGTCGGTCCTCTAGGCGGCCTAGGCCTAGAGGACGTTCGGAGTTCGTGTTCCATCCCAGGCACCTTTAGCCTGGGGTGGGGTACTCGGATGGAGGTCTGGAGTTCAGTGCCCAACACTGAGTTCCACGAGGGA
Source organism: Rana muscosa (assembly GCA_029206835.1). Classification (NCBI taxonomy): domain Eukaryota; kingdom Metazoa; phylum Chordata; class Amphibia; order Anura; family Ranidae; genus Rana; species Rana muscosa. Next base: position 804,242,784 of record CM055117.1, on the reverse strand, counting down.
AGGAGATCCTAGGGGACCCCGGGAGTGGGTACCCAAATCCGGAGGGCGTAATGGACCGGTGGGAGATACTTGCTTGAAGACCTGGTGCAGCATATTGCCAGTGACAGGTGAGCCTTCCATCGGAGACCGCCTGGAAGGAAATCCCCCCCTCGCTCGGAGACCGCAACCCACTTTCAGGAAGGAAGGTGGAGAGTTCATTGTGCCTGGGCCTACTCGCATCCACACCCCCCGTCTGTTCTGTTCGTTGAGGGAGTCCAACTGTCTGTGCATTACTCTGTTATCGGAAGAATAAAAGGAGTGTTGGACTTTAGTGGTGTGGGGCTCATTTACTGGCAGACACTGTTCGAGAAAACCAGGAGGAGGTCTCCAGATGCAGAACACCGACCCGAAGGTAAAAGAGGATTGTCTCTCACTGCACATACTCTGCAGGGGGACTTGGCGTGGTGACCCCACACTCTCTCCTTCAGAGTACCCCTAGACAAAAGCCAGAGCAAGAAGAATAGAGAGGAGAGAGAGGAGAGAGTGGAGGCCGCTACACATATATATATATATTTATATTACACACACACACACAGTGGTGGGTACGGAAAGTATTCAGACCCCCTTAAATTTTTCACTCTGTTAGGCCCCATGCATACGAGACGCTGTTATTTGCTGTTGAACGCGCGTTCAGAGGCAGTTGGACGCTTTTTTCAACTGCTCCTGAACCCATTCAATGTTATCCTATGTGTCCATGCACACACTCTCGTTTTTTGGCGTTTACAAGCAGTTGCGTTTAACCTCGTTTTTCCAGAAGCAAAAAAATGGGTTCAGACGCAAAAGTTTTCCACGTTTCAGACGCTAAACGCGGTACCGGCGTTTTGCCGCGTTTGCGTTTATAAGCGTTTTTAAAGGTGACCTATTTTTTAACATTAGAAATCTCAAAAATGATGGCAAATGATGAAAAACTATTAAAAAATATAAAAGAAAACTGTAATTGCTTGCATTGCATTGTGGACAATCCACAACTTGTGGCAGGTAACGTGGCAAGTGGACAATCAACAACTTGTGTCAGGTGATGTGGCCAGGTGACGTGGCAAGTGGACAATCCACAGCTTGTGGCAGGTGACGTGGCCAGGTGACGTGGCCAGGTGACGTGGCAGGTAACGTGGCCAGGTGACGTGGCAAGTGGACAATCCACAACTTGTGGCAGGTGACGTGGCCAGGTGACGTGGCAGGTGATGTGGCAAGTGGACAATTCACAACTTGTGGCAGGTGACGTGGCACGTGATGTGGCCAGGTGACGTGGAAAGTGGACAATCCACAACTTGTGGCAGGTGACGTGGCAGGTAATGTGGGCAGGTAACATGGCTAGGTGACATGGCAGGTGACGTGGCAAGTGGACAATTTACAACTTGTGGCAGGTGACGTGGCCAGGTGACGTGGCACGTGATGTGGCCAGGTGACATGGCAAGTGGACAATCCACAACTTGCGGCAGGTGACGTGGCAAGTGGACAATCCACAACTTGTGGCAGGTGACGTGGCCAGCTGACGTGGCAGGTAACGTGGCCAGGTGACGTGGCAGGTAACATGGCCAGGTGACGTGGCCAGGTAACGTGGCAAGTGGACAATCCACAACTTGTGGCAGGTGACGTGGCACGTGATGTGGCCAGGTGACGTGGCAAGTGGACAATCCACAACTTGTGGCAGGTGACGTGGCCAGGTGACGTGGCCAGGTGACGTGGCCAGGTGACGTGGCAAGTGGACAATCCACAACTTGTGGCAGATGATGTGGCAAGTGATACGCTAAATACAAGTACACTGCTGCTCTCTCAGCTGCTGCTACTCACTCTGGTCTCACAAACTGGCCGAAATGGTTAAAATTTACTGTTTTTTGAGCTTAGGGAGGGTCTATGATGAAACGCTTATAAACGCAAACGCTGTTAAACGCCGCTAAACGCGGCCGCAAACGTGGCAAAACGCGCATTTATAAACGCCGGTTTCAGCGTTTAAAAACGTGTGTTCAGCAGAGTTTGCACCTGCGTCTCGTGTGCATGGGGCCTTATATTGCAGACATTTGCTAAAATCATTTAAATTATTATTTTTTTCTCATTAATGTACACACAGCATCCCATATTGACAGAAAAACACAGAATTGTTGACATTTTTGCAGATTTATTAAAAAAGAAAAACCGAAATATCACATGGTCCTAAGTATTCAGACCCTTTGCTGTGACACTCATATTTAACTCAGGTGCTGTCCATTTCTTCTGATCATCCTTGAGATGGTTCTACACCTTCATTTGAGTCCAGCTGTGTTTGATTATACTGATTGGACTTGATTAGGAAAGCCACACACCTGTCTATATAAGACCTTACAGCTCACAGTGCATGTCAGAGCAAATGAGAATCATGAGGTCAAAGGAACTGCCTGAAGAGCTCAGAGACAGAATTGTGGCAATGCACAGATCTGACCAAGGTTACAAAAAAATTTCTGCTGCACTTCAGGTTCCTAAGAGCACAGTGGCCTCCATAATCCTTAAATGGAAGACGTTTGGGACGACCAGAACCCTTCCTAGAGCTGGCCGTCCGGCCAAACTGAGCTATCGGGGGAGAAGAGCCTTGGTGAGAGAGGTAAAGAGAAACCCAAAGATCACTGTGGCTGAGCTCCAGAGATGCAGTCGGGAGATGGGAGAAAGTTGTAGAAAGTCAACCATCACTGCAGCCCTCCACCAGTCGGGGATTTATGGCAGAGTGGCCCGACGGAAGCCTCTCCTCAGTGCAAGACACATGAAAGCCCGCATTTTTTTTTTTTTTTATGTTTCCGTTTAGGACTTCACTTTGTCGTTTGTTGTATTCATGGTCCTGCGAGACCATTGGAATGTTAACCTAGCCTAGCATGATTTCCTTTTAATGGTCTTGTGAATGGATGGCAATCTCCTGCTGTCCACACCTGATCACCCTTGGACCCTCAAGGGTTTCTTCTAACTCTGTGCCTTGAACTGATCTTTTAGTTTCTAGCAGTTTATCTTTTATTTTTATAATTTTTATTTATATTTTATTTACACCTGTGTTTTCTTCTGGGCTGTGTCCACAACACAAACGTTTTGTATCGTACTGTTGATCTATATTTTTTCAATAAAACCCTTTGTACAAGAAAGCCCGCATGGAGTTTGCTAAAAAAAACACCTGAAGGACTCCTAGCTGGTGAGAAATAAGATTCTCTGGTCTGATAAGACCAAGATAGAACTTTTTGGCCTTAATTCTAAGCGGTATGTGTGGAGAAAACCAGGCACTGCTCATCACCTGTCTAATACAGTCCCAACAGTGAAGCATGGTGGTGGCAGCATCATGCTGTGGGGGTGTTTTTCAGCTGCAGCGACAGGATGACTGGTTGCAATCGAGGGAAAGATGAAAGCGGCCAAGTACAGGGATATCCTGGAGGAAAACCTTCTCCAGAGTGCTCAGGACCTCAGACTGGGCCGAAGGTTTACCTTCCAACAAGACAATGACCCTAAGCACACAGCTAAAATAACGAAGAAGTGGCTTCACAACAACTCCGTGACTGTTCTTGAATGGCCCAGCCAGAGTCCTGACTTAAATTCAATTGAGCATCTCTGGAGAGACCTAAAAATGGCTGTCCAACGTTTACCATCCAACCTGACAGAACTGGCGAGGATCTGCAAGGAGGAATGGAAGAGGATCCCCAAATCCAGGTGTGAAAAACTTGTTGCATCTTTCCCAAAAAGACTCATGGCTGTATTAGATCAAAAGGGTGCTTCTACTAAATACTGAGCAAAGGGTCTGAATACTTAGGACCATGTGATATTTCAGTTTTTCTTTAATAAATCTGCAAAAATGTCAACAATTCTGTGTTTTTCTGTCAATATGGGGTGCTGTGTGTACATTGAGGAAAAAAAATGAACTTAAATGATTTTAGAAAATGGCTGCAATATAACAAAGAGTGAAAAATTTAAGGGGGTCTGAATACTTTTCGTACCGTGTGTGTGTGTGTGTGTGTGTGTGTGTGTGTGTGTGTACGTATCTCACCGAAATGCACTGAACGCTATGACAAACATTGTAAATTATGGAAAGCTTAACATTTGCATAGAGTCCCGCCACAACATAAAAACCCTGCCTTGCAATCTTTCCATACCTCAGTTTTGTTGATCATGGAGCTTAGTGCACTTATGCAGTAATACTTTACTGGATTGTTGAAAGAACACTACCAACTCGCCAGAAAGTCTGGAGGTGAGCAAGCTCTGCTACAATCCACACAAAACAGAGCTGATCCAAGTGGGGTCACTCTTTAATGTGCAGAGGCACACTTTATTCATAATATTTTTTATCTAAAACTTAAGCAGAAAGGGAAACACTTCATGGTAGGAATGTTCATGGAGCTCATTGTAAAATTAACATACAATCCACACATCTGTAATTCATTCTTTGTCTCTGAGATTTCTATTAAACTGTCACTTGGAGGCGATAAGGCATGTTTCTTCACTGCCGTGCTGCCGTTTTATCTTGGGTGCACTGGATTTGTAAATTAGTAACACTTATCTTCAAGGATAGTTAAATGAGCACCCTATTGAGCATTATTTCTCAGTGAGTAATCACACTGATAATTGGCAGTGACACTAATCTAAAATTAATTAAACAGAAATGTAGGAACTGGAATTTTGCGCTACAAAAGTCTGTAAGATGTAACTTTATGCTTTCCACATGGTGTGCTAATTGACATTATGGTCTTATGTTTATTTTGGATTGTACAAAAAGGGAAGATAAAGCAGACGGAAATTATATTTTAATAACGCAGCATTATCTGTGTCCAAAATATTTGCTTCCAACAATTAAATGCTTCCTTGGTAGGACTACTGAAGAGCTGAAAACTTCAATTCAAATTTAGTGCCAGCCATGTTCATTTCACATATTCATCAGATTTAATTACATTAATAGAGAATAAAACAGAAGCCTGCAGAGGACTTCCAAATCACATATTTCACTGAAAAACCAAGCAGCAGTTCAAAAGACAGATTTTTTTTAATCATACATGGCTGGATATTTTAGAACAATTTCAATGGAAACAAAGAGGCTAAAAAAATCTTGCAGTTTTTAATCAATGCGCTATGCTAATTGTTGCAAATGAAAACCCCTAACTCATGATGGTAGCTGCTGCGATTATAATTAGTTTTCACCCCCCCAAAGAAACTATTTACATTAAATCCTTCTGCGCTAACACCTATTGGGCCCGTAAAGCCACTATTATTATACCGTATGCTTTATAATTGCGTGTTGTAGAAGAGTATGCTATACGCTTACTAAACTCAAAGGCCAAGCAACAAGGTTTTAAAGGCCATCTAAATTTGTTTGGGTTGATATTAAAGAGGAGCTTCAGTCAATTCTGCAAAAATTAAAAAAGTCAGCAGGTTACAAAAATTGTAGCTGCTGACTTTTACTAAACAGACACACGCCTGTCGAGAGATCCCACGCCATCCTCATCAGTCTTTGTGTCCCTGGCGCTAGTATGTTAACTATGGGCAGCCGACTGACATCTTGGGCGAACCTTGTTGTGCTTTGTGAATGGTCCTTCAGCCTTCTAGGACATGTCACAGGCTGCCATTTCCTGTGGTTCCACCATGCGCAAAAGCTGGAGCAGGTAACCTGTCAAAAAGCAGGTTCCCGAAACCGAAACCGCACCCCCCTAAAAAAATAATCTAAGTTTAGCAGAGGAGGCGAAGAGGAGGAGGAAGGCCCCATGCACATGCTCACTTAAACACTTTTATCCTGGAAGGCGAGAAGCAGCTTACAAAATTCACCTAATCCGCTTTTTTGCTAACGGGTTTAGGCGTTCATTCATTTATTCTGGCCACTGAAATGAATACATTTGCCTTGCACTTAGGCAGGTCTGCACGTGTTTGCCAATTTTCAGCCAAAACGCTTTTTTCTTGAACACACCAGCGATCTTTTTTGTTCTTTCTCTGTACATTGACACATAAGCCAACAAGAAGGGGAGTTTAGAAGTTGCCCCCAAGTAGCACAGGAACCTTTTTCTAAGACGGAGCGACTTCCGTCACTATTAGAACAATTCCATTGTACAGAATGGAGCCCGACTTGTCATGCAGCTAAGTCACCTGATAGGTCGCCCCTGTGTGAACTGGGTCTTAACACATGTTTCACATTGAAAAAAGTGCAAAATTAAAAAAAATAAAGAATTCAAGTAAATAAATTTTTAGTGCTTTGTACCATTGCTGACAGGTGAAGTGTAAACAAAACAGTTGCAGTAGGTATCGTTAATTGGTATCAGCGAGTACAGAAAAAAAAAGGATCAGACTGGTATCGTGCATTCCTACACCCAAACCCTTCTCAATGTGATTACTAGCCCCAACATTTATCCAGAGCTTAACCGGTTCCTGACCGCCTCACGCAGATATACTGTGGCAGAATGGCTCTCCTGGGCAAAATCCCATACATATACAGCTTTGCCCAGGAGAGCCACCAGAGGGCACGAGCGCACGTCCCCTGCACAGAGGGGAACCCGATCACAGCCGGACATGCGCGAAAGCATGCACGAGCGGCAGCACGGGGGAGGGGGTGTAAAAATCTGTCATCTCTCCTAGTTAGTCCCATCCCCCCACAGTTAGCGCACACACATGGTAGGAAACACAGTTAGCCCCTTGATCGCCCCCTAGTATTAACCCCTTCCCTGCCAGTGACATTTATATAGTAATCCGTGCATATTGATAGCACTGATCACTCTGTAAATGCCAATGGTCCCAAAAATGTGTCAAAAGTGTCCGACCTTTCCTTTTGTTTATAGCGCAAAAAAAAAAAAAAAAAACTGCAGAGGTGATCAAATACCACCAAAAGAAAGCTCTGTTTGTGCGGAAAAAAGGACATCAATTTTGTTTGGATACAACAGCGCACGACCAGGCCAACTGTCAGTTAAAGCGAAGCAGTGCCGTATCGCAAAAAATGGCCCAGTCATTGAGCAGCCAAATCTTCCGGGGCTGAAGTGGTGTGTTACATACATAGTTTTGTGAATATAAACCAAAGATTGGCACCCTGTGGGTGAATAATTAACAAATAAATAGCTGGCCCTTTAGGGTGAAAGAATCACCAGTGACCGTGTATATAAAATGAAAGCATAAGGCGCTATATGTTCATATGTAAAACAACGATTGACAAAAAAAAAAACATACCGTATATACTTGAGTATTAGCCGACCCGAATATAAGCCAAGGCACCTAATTTTACCACAAAAAACTGGGAAAACCTATTGACTCGAGTATAAGCCAGGGGGGTCCAGCTGCGTGCCTCGCTATGCCTCACTTTGGCTCACTGTGTCCATGTGCATGCCTCACTGTGGTCATCCCTCACTGTGCCCAATCTCCCTACCTGATCTCCGGCGCTGTGTGACTAGACTGCCTTTTAACATGGGAGTCTATAGAAGGGGTGCCCGGCTTTGAAAAATCGGTGGTCCCCTGTACAACAAACTTTGCACCCTTGTAGATGAAGAGTGGGGCTACATGAGTGTCAAGTTTGGGGTCCAGGGGACCTAGGGTCGGCTGGTACCGTGTCCCCAAAATCACTGGAGAAATGACCATTTAACATTGGGAGTCTATGGAAGGGGTGCCCGGCTTTGAAAAATCGGTGCTCCCCGGCCGTAGGTCTCCCAGAACACCAAACTTTGCACACTTGTATAGGAGGAGTTGGGTTATATGGGTGTCAAGATTGGCCGGGATCAGGCGCACAAAGTTGAAGTCAGACACAGACTCGATTATAAGCCGAGGGGGGCATTTTCAGCACAAAAAAACGTGCTGAAAAACTTGGCTTATACTTGAGTATATACGGTATATACAATGTCATAGGCATAAAACACTGAAAAATGAATCAAACAAACATATAACAAGCTTAGAGACCATGTGTGATAGTAATCCCAACACCAAAACAAATTGCTCTTACGTAAACCTAGTGCTTCCACCACAAATGCTCAATGGAAAGGTGGCAACTCACCAGAGGTGTTTGACCCCTTTTTACAGGATGGTTAAAATGCGCATTTGGAATACCAAATTTATTCCACTGTCAGCACCACTCCAATGGCCCCGCCGGATGAAGCTAGGATATAAAAAATTACATAACTTCAGACAGTCCAGTCTATTCAGGATGTCAGTGTGCTGGGGATCAGCTTTGCTTGTCACTCAGCTTCACCATTGACACCCAGGCGGAAGTAAGCTCCAGGCCCAGTCACTCCAGTCTCAGCCAATCGCCACTGGTTACATCAGACTGGCAGACAGCTCGTCCAATGGTGATGTGCGGTGGGCGGGCGCTAGCAATAGACCCCAGATCTCTCCTCCAGGCTGGAAAGAATGAGATAAAAAAATAAAATAATCTCTTTCATTCCAGCCAAATCCTCTGCATTGTTTACTTCCGCTGGCCAGGCGTAACGTCAAAAGCTCATAGAGATGACTGTGGACCATCTGGTCACTGGAAATCTCTATGATCAACTTTCGGCGATGGCGGATTCCTTCTCTGGCTCGCTGATCGCATGGGCGAGCCGGAAGAAGCACCGGAGGGCGGCGGGGGATGTCCCCTCCTGTAAGAACGATCGAGCGGCTGAACTACTGCTCAGTCTGCTATTCAACAACTGACTTGATTTGCTTTCAATTAATACAAGACATTATCTGACTGGAGAAGATGGAGAGGAGGGGAGGAAGATGTCACAATAACAACCTTGATTAATCAGGAAATGCTATAGGTCATACCTATCTATCCAATCACTCTGTATCCAATCAGTCAGGCCCTTGCATTACATAGTGGATTGTAGATCTAAAATCAGATGTTTAGACTATGGTGAGTTTTACAGACTTCCAAGGACACACTTCTCTTTTAACCGCTTCAGCCCCGGAAGATTTTACCCCCTTCCTGACCAGAGCACTTTTTACAATTTGGCACTGCGTTGCTTTAACTGACAATTGCGTGCTCGTTCGACGCTGTACCCAAACGAAATTTGTGTATTTTTTTCCCCACAAATAGAGCTTTCTTTTGGTGGTATTTAATCACCTCTGCATTTTTTATTTTTTGCGCTATAAACAAAAGAAGAGCGACAATTTTGAAAAAAAACACAATATCTTTTACATGTTGCTATAATAAATATCCCACTTTTTAAAAAATAAAAAAATGTAAATAATTTTTTCCTCAGTTTAGGCCGATATGTATTCTTCTACATATTTTTGGTAAAAAAAATTACAAAAAAAACCCCAATAAGCGTATATTGATTGGTTTGCGCAAAAAAGTTATAGCGTCTACAAAGTAGGGGGTAGTTTTATGGCATTTTTTTTACTAGTAATGGTTGCGATCTGTGATTTTTAGCGGGACTGCGATATTGCGGCGGACAAATTGGACACTTGACACATTTTTGGGACCATTCACATTTATACAGCGATCGGTGCTCTAAAAACGCACCGATTACTCTATAAATGTCACTGTCAGGGAAGGGGTTAACACTAGGGGGCAATGAGGGGGTTAACTGTGTTCCCTCACTATGTTCTAACTGTAGGGGGGATTGGACTTACTAGGGCTTCATACTTAGAATGAACACGCGATCAGTCTCTTCTCCCCTGTTTACACACACAGATTCCGGTTCTCGTTCTGTCACGAGTGAACGCGGGTGACCGGTGGTCATCGCGATAGTAGTCCCTAGTGGCCAATAGGCGAAGCGACGTAACATAATGTCGTTTCGCCCAGCCGTGCTATTCTGCCGCAGTAAAACTTTTAGCGGCTGGTCGGCAAGTGGTTAAATACTACAGCTCTGCTTCACAGACTGTTATGTGATTGATCAGCTTCTTCTGCTTCAGTGTGCACACTCTGCCAAATGAACAATCTATGCAAGAAGAAGGTAAGGTACAAAACAATCAATGGCTGTGTATAGTGTATGCGGGCAAGTGCAGGGTATGTGTTAATGAGACCAGCTGCTGAACCACTTGCTTAGTTCACCGATTTCCTGTCCCAAACAACAGGATGAAGCAGGTAGTAATGGAGGGGTTTTCTATAGGAGACTGGAGGAAATACCTTCTCTAGAATATACAGAAAGCTTTTTCTTTTCTGCAACAAAGGTAATGGTATATTGGTACATAGAAACAGTGGAATTTAGGGGGGGAAAAAGTTAATATAGCCTTTAGAGCAGGGGTGTCCAACCAGTGGCCCGGGAGCTACATGTGGCCCACGGAGCCCTCTGATGTCACCCGTGACCTGCTCTGGGATGGAATAGAATATGGTTATTTAAGGTCAGCTTTATTACTAAAATCACAGTGTATATATGGGCATATCTGTTCTGCAGTGGTTACTGGGCTGCTTTCAAACTGATCCGCAGGTGCAGAGCAGTGCACCTGTGGGTTACCTGCACTGAGCCAGACTTCTGTTATTACCTGTGAGTTTGGCAAGGTTAAACTGCAGCGCATCTGTGTGAAAGCAGCCGTGGGCCCCTTTCACACGGTCAGTCTGACCCAATTGCACCCTCCATTCACCTCTAAGGAGTGGCAGATGTAAACCGACTTATGTCCTACCTCCAATCCAATCCGCAAAAAAAAGGAGTATAGTGGGCTGTGTCAATGTCTGCTCTGCATATACAGAGCAGACACGGACCTGCCATCCGCCCGCTCTGCTCATTGTGGCTCGCGACCGGTTATCAAGTCGCTTAACCACTTGCCGACCGCCTCCTGTACTTATACGTCGGCAGAATGGCACGTACAGGCACATCCACGTACCTGTACGTTCCCCTTTAACTGCCTGATGTGTGGTCACTCGCGACTCTGCTTCCTTCCCCGTGAGTCGGACCGCGGGTCCCGCGGACTATCGCCACGGGGATCCCCGCGATCGTCTCATGGAGGTATAGAGCAGGGAGATGCTTGTGTAAACAAGCATCTCCCCGCTCTGACGAGTGACAATGACACATATCTCGGCTCTGTGTACTCGGAGCGGAGATCGGTGTCATGTGACACAGAGCCCACCCCCCTACAGTTAGAAACACAATGCAGGGAACACTTAACCCCTACAGCACCACCTAGTGGTTAACCCCTTCACTGCCAGTGCCATTTACAGTAATCAGTGCATTTTTATAGCACTGATCGCTGTAAAAATGACAAATGGTCCCAAAAATGTGTCAAAAGTGTCTGATGTGTCCGCCATAATGTCGCAGTCATGAAAAAAATCACTGATTGCCGCCATTACTAGTAAAAAAAAATGTATTAAATAACAATACCATAAAACTATCCCTTATTTGTAAACGCTATAACTTTTGCGCAAACCAATCAATAAACGCTGATTGCTATTTTTTTACCAAAAATATGTAGAAGAATACGGATCGGCCTAAACTGAGGGGAAAAAAATGTTTTTTTTATATATTTTTTGGGGATATTTATTATATTTTTTATATTGCATTTTTTTCAAAACTTCGCCTTATTTTTGTTTAAAGTGCAAAAAATAAAAACCGCAGAGGTGATCAGAGGACCTCAATTTTGTTTGGGAGCCACGTCGCACGACCGCGCAATTGTCAGTTAAAGCGACGCAGTGCCGAATCGCAAAAAGGGGCCTGGTCTTTAACCAGCCAAAATGGTCCGGGGCTTAAGTGGTTAAGTGGTTATAAAAGAAAAATTTGCGCTAGGTGCAAATTATTAAAGTGCAATGAATGAAAAAATCCCTAAAGGAAAACCTACTGCTAAACACCAAAAAAACCTTGATATAAGGTACAACAATATAAATATACAAAAAGGTGTAGCGCTGGATGAGCAAAACTGTGTATGGCTATACAGTGAAAAAAATATATAATATAAGAAAAAGTATCAAAAACATGAGTGAATACTACAAATAAACAATTTAAAGTTCATGTGTGTCAGTGAAAAATATATGAAATCTTCTCCTCTATTTAAAGATGATAAGAGTTCTACAGAGTGCAGGTATCCGATAAAAATCATAGGCAAAATGCTCCAACACTTAGTAAAGATCCCTCCACCAAGGTGAAGAATGAAGGCTTACCAGACAGCCTGTGACCGCCCTTCTCAGGGGGGTCAAAACAGGCTCAGTAGAGTGATGTTTTACTCCATGGAAGGCAGGATGATTCTGCAGGAACGCTTCATCCACAATGGGAGAGTCTCCAGAGACGTTGATTGAACACCTGGCCAGAACTGGGAGTAGACACACTCTTTGCAGATCAGAGTGGATGTTCCTCAGTAAGTAGGATAAAATCCAAAAGAGAAAGAAAAACTTTCCATAGTGTAGCGTTCATCCATAAAAAAGGGGTTTATTTTCACAAAGTATGCGATACAGAACCTCAAAGTAACAAGTCCTGAGATATTAAAATGCTGGTTAAAAAACTCCTTGCAAGGAATAAAAAGCTCCGTATTCTGTCAATCAAATGATCGTTCGTGTGTGCGCAATGCATGCACGTGTCGCCCTACGTCGTTTCGTCAAATCTGACATCATCAGGGGCACGCCCACGCAAGCGCGCACACGCTATTTATAGCCAAATGGCCCGCAAAGGGTTCTCTCATTGGTTAGGCCTCAGATTGACAGACGGAGCAGATAGAGTGGACCTGTGCATTGAATTCTCAATGCAGAGGTCTATACATAGATAACAATCACATCCTGACACCCGGTGGAACCTCCGGATATTGCACCTATTTGAATCTATTCCACACAACGCCATCTTGTGGGTCATGATGTAACTGTTTACAAAAAGAGGGATTTGTAAAGTCCCAATTATAACAGATTAATATACATTACATATACCACTAGGCAACCAGTCAGGGAGGCCTGTTGTTTTGCATTCAGGGATGTCAAACGCATCCCTCTTCAATCCCCCTATTCACCAGGCACCGAACTTGACTGTATTTCGAGATCTGGTGTTAGGGGATTTGAACAACCTAAATGTAAAACCGGTACAAATCCAACATGATCTCAAATTGGGTATGGAGTCCCTATGTAATAGGAGGGATGTGGTCGTGCGACCAGCTGATAAAGGGGGTGCCATTGTTGTTCTGGACAAGGACTCCTACTTTGAGGAGATGTCCAGGATAGTGATGGACCCTCTGACTTACTCAAGTTTACCCATGGATCCCACTATACAATATAAGAAGGAGTTCAGAGCTCTAGTTGATAAGGGACATGATATGGGTATTTTAAACCCAAAAGAAAGGGAACATTTGGTGCCCTTGGCGCCTAGATTGCCGGTGATGTACATATTGCCTAAAATCCACAAAACTTTGATTAATCCTCTGGGTAGGCCCATCATCAGTGGTATAGACTCTATTACTTCACGTATTGGCAAGTATATTGATTATTACTTGCAACCACTGGTGATGGGCACCCCGTTCTTTCTCAAGGACACCAAGCACGTGATTAACCTGCTTGGTGAGATTGAGTGGAAGGCCTCCTACTTGCTCATTACGGCAGATGTCGCATCCCTCTATACAGCCATTTCTCATAATCTAGGTCATGAGGCGGTGCGACATTTTCTTTATCGCGACTCCGGCAGTTCTGTCACGCAGTGCAACTTCGTGATGGAACTGCTGGACTTCGCGATGAAGCATAAATCATTTCTGGCATAGTGGTACTCACTATCTCCAGATTAGGGGTGTGGCCATGGGGGCCAAGTTTGCCCCCAGTATGGCCAACCTCTTTATGGCAAAGTGGGAAGAGGACGTGGTACTTTGTGATAGGTCACCTAATCTTATTTTTTGGAAAAGATTTATTGATGACATCCTTTTTGTCTGGGATGGTGACACTGAATCAGTCAATTCCTATCTGTCTTTCTTAAATAGTAATGACAGGGGAATTATTCTTAGTTATGAGATTAGTCCCATTCAGATTCATTTTCTGGATCTCAATATTTCAATAGAGGACAATAGGATTGTCACGTCCACCTTTTTTAAACCGACGGACAGGAATGGTTATATACCACTGGACTCTTGTCATCATAGTTCCTGGCTGTCGGCGGTTCCAAAGGGTCAGTTTTTGCGCTTAAAGCGCAACTGTACCGATTTGGAGCAATATCATAAGGAGGCACAAATCCTTAGATCTAGATTCATAGTCAAAGGTTATGATATTGCTAAACTGGATTCTATCATTGCTGAGGTTGGTCTCAGAGATAGACAGACTCTTCTGTGTGACAGACCCCCAGAGGTGGAAAACAGGGAGGATTTTGGCCTAGCCTTTCTGACCACATATTCAAGCCAACACTGGGCCATTAAAAAGAATCATTAAAAACATTGGTCGGTGTTAAAGAATGACCGAGTGTTGGGGCCTCTGTTGTCCAACAGCCCAAGAGTGCTCTTCAGGGGTGCTTCCAACCTCAGACATTCAATAGCACCAAACGTACCTGATCCCCCAACTCGTCCGACTTTTTTTGGGGACCTGAAGGGATTCTATCCCTGTAGGAGATGTAAAGTTTGTAGGGTCAATGCTCTCCAGGGTAGAAGAATTACTGGTTTCACTTCATCTGGAACAGGAGTGACATATCCCATTAGGTCCCTTATAACCTGCACTACTAAATGTGTGGTGTACCTCTTGCGGTGCCCATGCGGGTTGGAATATGTCGGACGGACTATTAGGAAACTCAGTATAAGATTGGGGGAGCACATTACCAACATAAAAAATGGTTTTGACAAACATAATGTGTCAAAACATTATGATCTTGTACACAATAGAAACCCAAAAGGTACTATCTTTATTGGTCTGGAAAAATATGTGCCCCATTGGAGAGGTGGAAATGGTAGAAGAAGCATATCCAGATCTGAAACCAGCTGGATACATAAATTAGGCTGTCACACACTGGGAGGCCTTAATGTGGAATGGGACATAAATTGCTTCATTAATAATGGGTGATTTATTATTTTGATGTCCCTTCCAATAATCTTTATCCATTTTTCACTTTCTTACCTTTTGTGTATTTTCGATCTGGGCTTTAGTTTATGGATAACATTTCTGAATTTTGAACAATTAGTATATATAATAGAGAGTTTTTTTATTGATTATATGTATATATATATATATATATATATATATATATATATATATATATATGTAATGTATATTAATCTGTTATAATTGGGACTTTACAAATCCCTCTTTTTGTAAACAGTTACATCATGACCCACAAGATGGCGTTGTGTGGAATAGATTCAAATAGGTGCAATATCCGGAGGTTCCACCGGGTGTCAGGATGTGATTGTTATCTATGTATAGACCTCTGCATTGAGAATTCAATGCACAGGTCCACTCTATCTGCTCCGTCTGTCAATCTGAGGCCTAACCAATGACAGAACCCTTTGCGGGCCCTTTGGCTATAAATAGCGTGTGTGCGCTTGCGTGGGCGTGCCCCTGATGATGTCAGATTTGACGAAACGACGTAGGGTGACACGTGCATGCATTGCGCACACGCGAACGGTCGTTTGATTGACAGAATACGGAGCTTTTTATTCCTTGCAAGGAGTTTTTTAACCAGCATTTTAATATCTCAGGACTTGTTACTTTGAGGTTCTGTATCGCATACTTTGTGAAAATAAACCCCTTTTTTATGGATGAACGCTACACTATGGAAAGTTTTTCTCTTTTGGATTTTATCCTACTTACTGAGGAACATCCACTCTGATCTGCCAAGAGTGTGTCTACTCCCAGTTCTGGTCAGGTGTTCAATCAACGTCTCTGGAGACTCTCCCATTGTGGATGAAGCGTTCCTGCAGAATCATCCTGCCTTCCATGGAGTAAAACATCACTCTACTGAGCCTGTTTTGACCCCCCCTGAGAAGGGCGGTCACAGGCTGTCTGGTAAGCCTTCATTCTTCACCTTGGTGGAGGGATCTTTACTAAGTGTTGGAGCATTTTGCCTATGATTTTCATCGGATACCTGCACTCTGTAGAACTCTTATCATCTTTAAATAGAGGAGAAGATTTCATATATTTTTCACTGACACACATGAACTTTAAATTGTTTATTTGTAGTATTCACTCATGTTTTTGATACTTTTTCTTATATTATATATTTTTTTCACTGTATAGCCATACACAGTTTTGCTCATCCAGCGCTACACCTTTTTGTATATTTAAGTGGTTAAGTGGCCCTCTCTCTTCAAAAAGGTTGGGCACCCCTGCTTTAGAGTGTATGTTTAACCAAGTATTTTCTTCTTCTTTCTACAGTCTCAGAGTGGGGACCACTGTCATTGGGACTGCATGCGATAGGAAATCAACATTTTAGGCTCCATGTACATAGAAGCTGATAAACTGCAGTTTATTGGCGTTTTTTTTTTTAAAAGCCCATTAACTGCACTCTATGTTAGCCTACAGTATGTGTCCATGTACACAACGTTTTTTAGCTTTAATGAGCAGTGGAGTTAATGGGCTTTTTTCTGAACGCAAGAAATTCGCGTTCAAAGTGCTGTTTTTCGGCAGGAAAAAACCCGCAAAAAAAGCTAATAAACGCTCATAAACACTCAAAAATGCTGGTCGCAAGCGTTTTTTTTGCGTTTGAGCCATTTGGGAAAAAATAAATAAATAAAAAAGCTAAAAAACGCTACACTGAAAAACGCCAACAAACGCTAGTAAAAAAACGCTGATAAAAGCTAGCTTTTTCTGCTGCTTTAAAAACGACAGTTTTTGAGCTTCTGTGTACATGGAGCCTTACAGTTGTCAACAGAACATGAGGGAAGAGCAAATCTTCTAACAGATGTTGGTTTTGGAGACAATTGCTCCAACTTTGTAGGAAGCTGCTTCCACTAACTGTTTGTGTCTCTTAGATAGTGAAAAATACCCCAATAGGACACAGATAACAAAATCTGACAAAAGTTTGCCTAATCTATCCCCAAAAAAAATGGCTTTACATACAACTTTAAGGCCTCATGCCCACGGACGTTTTTACAGCCGCGTTTTTGAGCGTTTTTTGCAGCTTAAGGCCTAACTCTTCCTTACTCTTTCCCATTTACAACCCCAATTCTAAAAAACATTTAGGGTGTAAAATCTACATAAAAACTAACAGAGTTAGAGATCAGAAATGATTTTCAAATCTCAGACCCATATTTTATTCACAATAGAAAAAAACATATCAAATGTTTAAACTGAGAAAATGTATCATTTTAACCACTTTAATACAGGGCTTTTTTTACCACATCAATACCGGGCCTATTCTGGCACTTCTCTCCTACATGTACAAATCATCATTCTTTTGCTAGAAAATTACTCAGAACCCCCAAACATTATATATGTTTTTTTTAGCAGACACCCTATGGAATAAAATGTCGGTCATTGCAACTTTTTTTCTTGCACGGTATTTGCGCAATAATTTTTCAAACGCCTTTTTTTGGGGAAAAAAAATGGTTTCATGAATAAAAAAAACAACAAAACAGTAAAGTTAGCCCAATTTTTGGGGAAAATATGAAAGATGATGTTACGCCGAGTAAATAGATACCTAACATGTCACGCTTTAAAATTGCGCACACTCATGGAATGGCGCCAAACTTTGGTACTTCTCCAAAATCTCCATAGGCGACGCTTTAATTTTTTTTACAGGTTACCAGGTTAGAGTTACAGAGGAGGTCTAGTGCTAGAATTGTTGCACGAGCTCTAACGCACGCTGCGATACCTCACATATGTGGTTTGAACGGCGTTTACATATGTGGGCGGGACTTACGTGTGCGTTCGCTTCTGATCGCGAGCTACCGGGGACAGGGGCGTTTTAATTTTTTTTTTTTTTTTTTTATAATTTTTTTTTATTTTACTTATTTTATTTATTTTTTACACTTATTTAACTTTTTTTTTTTTTTTTTTATCACTTTTATTCGCTTTTTTTATGCCTAACGCAGAGGAACGCACTGGTCCTGGGTTTTTTTTACAGCTTAAAAACGCCTCTGC
The DNA here is from genome assembly GCA_029206835.1 of Rana muscosa. Lineage (NCBI taxonomy): Eukaryota > Metazoa > Chordata > Amphibia > Anura > Ranidae > Rana > Rana muscosa. The sequence goes on along the minus strand of CM055117.1, from coordinate 804,224,909 downwards.
TATTTGCAGCTCAAAAACGCCTAGGTGGGCATGAAGCTATAGACTAACATGGACAGGCGTTTTTAAGCTGTAAAAAACGCTCAAAAACACGGCTGTAAAAACGTCCGTGGGCATGAGGCCTTAGTCATAACAAGGAAGAGTCAAAAGAACATTTTTCAACTAATTAGTAGAAATTGAATAGTGAAATAAAGTCACGAAAATTCTCGTACGCCAAAAAGGAAGAAAAAAAAAAACGGAAGTGATGTCATGTGTTGTAATGTATTTGTAGTGTATTTTCGGACGACAACTGTATTGACTAAACAAAAATCGTACGATCTGGTATCGTACGAGGAAAATTTTCGTGCTGGTCAAATCGAATAATATCGGATGAACTTTCGGGATCGGCTCTCAAAAGTAGTGTACACACGATCCGAAAATCGTACGATTCTTCCTCGAACTACTGTTTTCGTCCGATATTCGGATCGTGTGGACGGGCCAAAAAGAGAGTCAGTGTGTCTCAGAAGTAAAGATAGGCATAGGTTTACCAATCTGTGATAGCTGCATTTAAACATTGTCGAAGAATTTCAGAATGATGTAAAATTGCAAAGACTTATATATATTAGAGCTGCACGATTCTGGGCAAAATGAGAATCACGATTCTTTTGCTTAGAATAAAGATCACGATTCTCAAAAAACTGAACGCCAGAAACCCCCCCTCCCCAATAAAATAAATAAACAGACCTGTTATATATCTGAAAATATGAATGTATAAAAAACAGACCAGTGATATGTCTATAATATTAAAGACCATATAACTCCTATGAAAAAAGCAGAATCAAACTTTGATTCTGCTTTTTTCATAGGCGTTATATGGTCTTTAACATTATAGACATATCACTGGTCTGTTTTTTATACATTCATATTTTCAGATATATAACAGGTTTGTTTTATATAATCATACATTTGTTGATCATCCACTGGGTGGCGCATGGATACACACTACAGTTGTACAGAACTGTGAGAAAGAAGGAAGCCCAGGCATCCATCCAGCGGTGCAGGATGCTGACGTCAGTTCCGATATCGGCGCCATTTGCGTTCCACGCTGGTTCCAACGGCTTCTCCTTGGTCCAGTTTACATCCCGGGGGATACATGAAAAATCAAGGTAATCCGGGCCGGAGATCGCGCGGGGGGGGGGGGAGGTGTTGATGAATCGAGATTACGATTAATCGTGCAGCTCTAATTTATTTATATATATATCACCATCTACAGTACATAATATCAAAAGATTCCAAGAATCGGGCGAACTAAATCTTTGTACGCAAGGGACGAGGCCAAAATGCAATGCTGGATGCATGTGATTTTCTGTCCTTCAGACAGCACTGCAATAAAAACAGGCATTGATCTGTGAGCAACATCAAATCTTTGGCTGAAGATTACAAAAAAAAAAAAAAATCAGTTCACTGTGCCATACAAAAATGCCAGTTAAAGTTCTATTGTGCAAAATAAGACACCATGAACATGATTCAGAAATGCAGCCATCTTTTTTGGGCCAAAGCTCATTTAAAGTGGTCTGCTGCAAAGTGGAGGACTGTTCTGTTGTCAGACGTATCGAAATTTTTAACAGTCTGCCAACCATGGGTGCTGCACCTTCTGGACTAAAGAGGAGAGAGACCTTCTGGCGTGTTATCAGTGCTCAGTTTAAAAGCCTGCATCTTTGATGGTATGGGGGTGCATTAGTGTGTATGGAAGAGACAGCTTGCACATCTGGAAAAGCACAATCAATCCTTTAAGATTTATCCAAGTTTTAGAGCAGCATATGCTCCCAAACAGATGACATCCTGTTCAGGGAAGGCTTTGCATATTTCAGTGGGACAATGCTAAACCACATACTGCATCTATGACAACAGCCTAGTTTCATAGCAAGAGAGTCCAGGTGCTTAACTGACCTGCCTGTAGTCCAGACCTTTCACCAATTGAAAATACATGAATACATCTTGAAACTAAAAATAAAATAAAAAAATCACAAAGATGACCCAGGACCGTTGAGCAGGTAAAATTCTATATCATGCAAGAATGAGACATTCTTCTCCCAAAACTCCAGCAACTGCTCAGTTCTCCTCAGTTCCCAGATGTTTACAGAGTGTTAAAAAAAAAAAGAAGGAGTGGTAAAATGGCTCTGTCCCAAATTACCTTTTTTGTTAAAATTATTAATTTTCTCAGATTAAACATTTGGTATGTTTTCTATTTTCTATTGTGAATAAGATATGGGTTTATCACATTTGCAAATCATTGCATTCTGTTTTTATGTAAATTTTACACAGCATCACAACTTTTTTGGAATTAGGGTTGTAGTTATGTTATTCTTCCTTTAATAATGCGTCTACAAACAATAATTTTTTCCTCAGTAAAAGTCAATGTTGCTTGTATCATTTATGAACATACATTTTACAAAATGCAAATTTATTGAAAGGGAATTTTTGTAATAAAAGCAATAAATGACACAACCACAGTCACTTAGGTTTTGCTTACTTTTCCCCATTCAGATTCCGTTGTAGCTCTATTGCATGCATTTGTCAGGATCAACAGGGAAAAAGGGACATCTGTGAAAGGTTGACCTTTATAGGCGGTCATGTCATCCGGAACAGCAATATGTAAATGACCAACTCCATGCTAGGAGAATGGCATCTCCAACATACATAGAAGACATACATTTCAGTGCATCAGAGCAGCCGAACTCTGGAGTTTAACTGGCATATTACATGAAAGAAAATAATTTCGATTCACAAGAGGTTTGGGAAAGAAATGCTGACACAAACAGGGAATGCTCTACCTAATTTGTACAGTGGCCTTAGACATAAGATGAGTATGACTTGTGCTGACTAATTTAGAAAAAAAATTATTTGTTCACATCAAGATAAGATAGTGCAGAGTTTTCTTCTTGTCCTCCACAAATTCTGATTAATGTACACGACGATCTGAGCATGTAGGTTGTGACAAAATATTCTGTCAACCCCCATAATTATGAACCACAGACAACTGCAGTTTATTCAAGACTGTATAGTATTTGATTGTCTTTGGAAATAGTTTGTATAGCACATGATCAACTGCATAAATAAATAAAAAAAAGGAAATAGTCACTTTAATCAAACATGGAGAGGGACAAAAAAACAAAAACAAACACACACACACACACACACACCAGCTTATTCAAGAACACAGGGCAAGGAAAAAATCTTTAACCCCTTCCTTACTGGGCACATATACCCCCTTCCTGCCCAGGCGAAATTTCAGCTTTCAGCACTGTCACGCTTTGAATGACAATTGCGCGGTTGTGCGACGTAGCTCCCAAACAAAATTGACGTCCTTTTTTTCGCACAAATAGAGCTTTCTTTTGGTGGTATTTGATCACCTCGGCGGTTTTTATTTTTTGCGCTATAAACAAAAATAGAGCGACAATTTTGAAAAAAAAGCAATATTTTTTGATTTTTGCTATAATAAATATCCCAATTTTTTTTTTTTTTTATATTTTTTTCCTCAGTTTAGGCCGATACGTATTCTTCTACATATTTTTGGTAAAAAAAAATCGCAATCAGCGTTTATTGATTGGTTTGCGCAAAAGTTATAGCGTTTACAATATAGGGGGTAGTTTTATGGCATTTTTATATATATATTTTTTTTATTAGTAATGGCGGCGATCAGTTATTTTTTTCGTGACTGCGACATTATGGCGGACACATCGGACACTTTTGACACTAATTTGGGACCATTCACATTTATACAGCGAACAGTGCTATAAATATGCACTGATTACTGTATAAATGTGACTGGCAGGGAAGGGGTTAACACTAGGGGGCGAGGAAGGGGTTAAATGTGTTCCCTATGTGTGATTGTTACTGTGGGGGGAGGGGACTGACTGGGGGAGGTGACCGATCTGTGTCCCTATGTACAAGGGACACAGCATTGGTCTCCTCTCCCTGACAGGACATGGATCTGTGTGTTTACACACACACACACACACACACACACACAGATCCATGTCCTTGTCTCTGTAACCGCCGATCGCGGGTGCTTGGCGGACATCGCGGCCGCCAGGCACGCGCATCGGCATCTCAGTGATGCGCCGGGCGCGCGCGCGTGCCGCCGGCGGCGCTCGCGCGCCCCCCAGTGGCCAAATAGCGGAGGCCGTATAATAACGGCCTTCCGGCATTTGACAACCACCTTGCGGCCGTATATTCTCGTACGGCGGGCGCGAGGTGGTTAAAACCCATAGGGGGAAGGGGGGATTTACTAAAACTTGAGAGTGCAAAATCTGGTGCAGCTTTGCATAGAAACCAATCAGCTTTCAGATTTTATTGTCAAAGCTTACAGGATAAATTCACAATTTGTAACATATAATGTTGTTACATCCATATTCAGGGTCTAACCAGTAACATGTTACAGATGCACCGGCCCCCACTCTCCCCGAACCCCCAGTCTGACCACTAGCGGACACAATATGTAAAAATTGCAGCCATTCGGAGCTCTGCCCATCTGGCGGCATCATCCATTCAGTGTTCTGTGAATCAAAAAACTACAAGGTCCAACATCCTTTGTGGCTGTCGACTTGTAGTTCTTAAAGCGGAGTTCCACCGAAAAAATAATAATTTAAAGTCAACAGCTACAAATACTGCAGCTGCTGACTTTTAATTTTAGGACACTTACCTGCCCAGGGAACCCGCCATGTCCTCACCCAAAGCCGATCTGTCCCTCGGCTCCCGGGTGGAGGCACTGGCATTTTCGGTAAGGGAATCCGGAAGTGAAGCCTTGCGGCTTCACAGCCTGGTTCCCTATTGCGCAAGCGAGTCGCACTGCATGTCCTCACTGGTCCCTACTGTCTTCTGGGACCTGTGTGTCTGCCAGAAGACAGCAGGGGACGGAGAAAGGGCCAGACACTGCGGTGATCTATGCCCGGAAGTGGGAGAAAATACCTGTGTTAAAAAGGTATCTGCTCCCCCTGAAAGGTGCCAAATGGGAAGGGGAATCCGAAAAGCTGAAATTCCATTTTTGGGTGGAACTCTGCTTTAATGAACTACCATGGTGCTGTTGAGCACTGTGGTAGTTCATTAAGCCCCTGTTCTCCATGTTTGATAAAGTGACTATTTTCAATTGGAAGATTTATTCTCTCTCTCGTAAGGTTAGGCCTGGCACAGGCCTCAGCAACAGCCTTTTGCAGGCAGGGACCGCGGGCCCATATGGTGTTGCAATTAGTACATTAGTGATAGATGTACTACTGGTCTACTACTGCTCCCAGTCAGCCCTCTTGGCTGCAGCTGCCTGACTCTACTGCCCATGATATTGCAGCCCTGCCTACTGGCTCTGCACCCATCTGGCTGTTTCTTCTCAGGCATGCCCCCAGGTCCCCTTGACTGCACGTCGCTTACCAGCTCTCCTGGCTGCAACCGGTGGTTCCCTCCTTAAGACTTGCCAGGCAGCACTGTCTCCTGCTGTCCTCACTTGCTCCTCCTGTCCAGAACCTTCACACTTTCCTGAAGGGCTCCGTCCTGCACCTGAGCCCAGGCCACCCCAGACTGAAGAGCTCCCTCAAAGGCCCCGACAGCGTAGTACTCCATTTCCAGTACTTCCACCCGACACAAACTCCTCCCCAGCTGGGCTGACGCCGGGTATTTAAGGAGGCCTGCCCCCTGCCAAACCAGGTTGGGGATTTGTCAGGGCTCCTTAGAACACCTCAGGCAGCTCCAGCTCCAGCTCCAGCTCCACCTCTCCTCTTCTCCTTCTAGAATCCTCTAGAAGACAGAGGGAGGTCTCAGTGATGCTGCCTGTGAGTCACCAGCTGCCAACTCTGAGCCACTCCCAACCCACACAAACTAGAGAATTAGCTCTAATATAAGTACATTTTAAAATATGTAAACCTTACAACTTTTGTGATCTTTAGAAAAGCACAGCTGATGAAACATTTACACCATAGCATGAGCTGTTCGGCATGCTCCAAAAAGCATTGCACCTTAACTTTTTGGACTGTTATCCATGGTACAGGAGAAGTAGGGACAAATCTACTATAAATCACAGGAGGAGTGCACTTCATTCTGCAGTGCTCTGTCCCGTTTTCAACCGACAGTGAACCCAGCCAGTCCAGGCTCTGGAAAGGTCCTAACTTTACAGTTGGGATCCAACCAGATGCTTGCACCAGCTACTGGCTCAGCCTCCCAGAAAGCCGTTGGGAGACACAGCTAGCCGATCCCTCCCCCTGCACAGACGAGCATATACTGTCTCTCTGCAAACTGAATCAGCGGTCTTTGATCATTCAATTATTGATGTAGAGCCAGCAAGGGACTGCTGCAGCCATCTAGGGGAGTAGGATTGTTAATTTATTTTGTATTCCCAAACTTCTCTTTTAAGGAGAGATCACTATGCTGGAAAAGAAGGTGCTCAGGTATAAGACACACCCCTCTACCAGCTTTTCATTAGAAGGAAACTTAAATTTAAAGTTCTTGTAAACCCTCACATATACCCAGTGAAGTGAACAGCCTCAGATGATACACAGAGATGAGACAAATCCTCCTACATAAGTTTGACTTGTATAATCTGCAGTTTTCTCCTCTTCACACCCATTGAAAAGTGCAGATCATGTTAAAAAAAAATCTTCATTATTCAGCAGTACTTAGGGGTGGGTGGAGAAAATAGGATTTTTTTTGTACTCACCGTAAAATCCTTTTCTCTGTAGTTCACTGACTGACACAGCTCCTTTACTTTAGACCAGTGGTTCTCAACTCCTGTCCTCAGGACCCACTAACAGGCCAGATTTTAAGTATTACCTTGGTGAGATGCAGACTAGAATACTGCAATCCCTGAGCAGCAAATTATATCACCTGTGATGCATTTCAGTTATCTTGCAAACCTGGCCTGTTGGTGGGCCCTGAGGACTGGAGTTGAGAACCACTGCTTTAGACCATCGGGTTTTTACGCCACCTTCAGGAGAGGACTAGGCAGAACATGTTAACATGTACAAAAAAACAGAACTTTCTAGTTCCCTTCAGTAACAACCCCCCAGCCTGCACCTTGCAGCCTCAGTACGTCAACAAGCAGTACAACGTAAAAAATAGGAGGGGTGGGTGCTGTGTCAGTCCGTGAACTACAGAGAAAAGGATTTTACGGTGAGTACAAAAATCCTATTTTCTCTTACGTTCACTGACTGACACAGCTCCTTTACTTTAGACCGGGGATATGCAATTAGCGGACCTCCAGCTGTTGCAGAACTACAAATCCCATGAGGCATAGCAAGACTCTGACAGCCACGAGCATGACACCCAGAGGCAGAAGCATGATGGGACTTGTAGTTTTGCAACAGCTGGAGGTCCGCTAATTGCATATCCCTGCTTTAGACCATCGGGACGTCCCCAAGCAGTGTCAAACGAGGGGTGGGAAAAAGCATAAAAAAACTTCACCCACAAAAACAGAAGTGCTCCCTAACAGGGGAGACACCACCTTATCTAACCGCCTCAGAACTTGCGGTACCAATGCAACAGTGCATGGACTGAAAAGTACCTGTGGTTCTTGCCAAAAATCAAGTGCAATTGCAAATTACACGGCCGCCTGCAAACCTTTGCGGCCAAAACAGGCATCAGCCGATGCACTGACATCTACTTTGTACAATTTTATAAAAGTATGAACAGACGACCAAGTCGCCGCTTTACACACTTGAGCGACAGACGCTTGATGTCGGAAAGCCCAAGAGGTTCCAATTGCCCTAGTGGAATGGGCCGTGACCGGAAAGGGGGGCACCTGCCCCTTCAAGGCATAGGCCTGAACCACAATCTGTCTGATCCACCTGGAAATGGTGGCCGACGAGACCGCCATGCCTTTTTTCGGACCAGCTACAGAAACAAACAGAGTCTGACTTCTGAAAGGGAGCGGTGGGAGACAAATATACCCTTAAAGCTCGGACCACACCCAGGGAATGGAGGGTTACCTCCTTGGGATGTGTCGGTCTAGGACACAGAGACAGAAATACAAAGTCTTCATTGATGTGGAACGCCGAAACCACCTTCGGCAGAAAAGAAGGTTGCGGACGCAACACCACCTTATCCTTATGGATAACCAGATAAGGCGACTTGCAAGACAAAGCCACCAGTTCCGACACCCTCCTGGCCGATGTAATGGCCACAAGAAAAAAGAAAAACAACTTTCTGGGAAAGAGTCAACAAGGGAATCTCTCTGATATTCTCAAACGGCGGCTTCTGAAGCGCCGACAACACCAGGTTCAGATCCAACGGGGGTAACGGTGGGCGCACCGGAGGAAATACATGCCGAACCCCCTGAACAAAGGTGCTCACCAGAGAGTGAGATGCCAGGGGTCGCTGAAAAAAGACAGCCAAGGCCGACATTTGTCCTTTAATGGTGCTTAAAGCCAATTTCTGGTCAACTCCTCGCTGCAGAAACAGCAAGACCCTAGATACAGAATAGGAGCGCGGACGCCAGCCTTTCTGCTCACACATAGCGATGTAGGCCTTCCAGGTACGATGATATATCTTCCGAGATGAAGATTTCCGAGCTCTCAACCTAGTTGAAAACACAGAGTCCGATAGGCCCCGGTTCCTTAGCACGTGGCTCTCAACAGCCATGCCGTTAAACCCAGCGATGGTAAAGCAGGATGGAGAATCGGACCCTGAGATAAAAGGTCCTCTCGTAACGGCAGACGCCAGGGGGCGTCCGCCACCAGGCGCACTAGGTCTGCGTACCAGGGACGCTGAGGCCAATCTGGGGCAATCAGAATGACTGGAATCCTCTTGGCCTCCACTCTGCTGAGCTTGAGCGGAGGAAAAGCATAGATCAGTTGGTACTGACCCCACGGAGCCACCAGCGCGTCTGACGTGTCTGCCCAAGGATCTCTTGTCCTGGACACGAACCTCAGCACCTTCCGATTGAGAAGGGAAGCCAGGAGATCCCCGTCTGGTGTGCCCCACCGCAGGCACAGTAGCCTGAACACATCCGGATGCAGCGCCCATTCTCCTGGGTCCAGCATCTGGCGACTTAGGTAGTCCGCCTGGCAGTTCTCCACTCCCGGGATGTAAATGGCCGTCAGGCCCGATACATGTCGCTCTGCCCACTGAAGGATGTGAGCGACCTCCCGTGCGGCGCTGAGCTTCTCGTTCCTCCTTGATGATTGACATATGCCACTGCCGTGGCGTTGTATGAATGGATCCTGATTGGACGTCCTCGAAGTCTCATTGACCACGTGGAGAGGCATAGCCTGATCACACGTAGCTCGAGCATATTGATCGGCAACTTGGATTCCTCCTCCGACCAGAGGCCCTGGGACGACTGTACTCCCAGTACTCCACCCCGGCCGGACAGGCTGGCATCCGTAGTGATCACTGTCCAATGTAGAGGTAGGAACGACTTTCCGGACCGAAGTGCCAGGGATCTCAGCCACCAGAGCAGGGAGTCCTTGACCGACCGGCTCACCTGAATCCGCCGATCCAGGGATAACGGAGATTTGTCCCATTTTGTCAAGATCTCCTTCTGCAAGACTCTGGTGTGAAACTGAGCATACGCTACTGCCTCGGAGGAGGCCACCATGAGCCCCAGGACTCGCATGCAGAAGCGTAGGGACGACCACCTGCGGTTCACCAACAGGTTTACCGCGGCTCTGAGAGTCTATAGCTTGTCCGGAGGGAGAAACACTCTCGCTTCCACGGAGTCCAGCAGTAAGCCCAGGTACTCAAAACGCTGAGTCGGTAAGAGTACCGACTTTTTTAGGTTCAACAGCCACCCAAAATCCCGCAGGGTCTGCATGGCGATCGCCACATTCTCCTTTAATTCTGAGGCGGAAGATGCTCTCAGGAGGAGATCGTCTAGGTAGCCTACGATCGCGATCCCGATCGCGACAACGCCAGAACTGGAGCCAATACCTTGGTAAAGACTCGGGGGGCTGATGCCAAGCCAAAAGGGAGAGCCACGAACTGGTAGTGGGCATCCCCAACTGCAAATCGCAGAACTTCTGATGCCAAGGGCATATGGGTATGTGCAGGTACGCACCCTGGATGTCCAAGGACGCCAGGAAGTCCCCTTGATGGAGTGCAGCGACTACCGAGCGAACTGATTCCATTCTGAACCTCTGTACTTTCACGAAGCAATTGAGGGCTTTTAGGTCCAAGATTGGACGCACCCCTTCCTTTTTGGGAACTACAGATTGGAGTAGAACCCCTGAAATTTTTCCAGCTCCGGAACAGGTACTATCACCCCGTGACTCAGCAAGTCCCTTACCGCCCCTCATGAGGGCCTCCCGGCAAGCCGGGAGCATGGGTATGCTGGAGGGGAAGAATCTGTTTGGTGGCCAAGAGAGGAACTCTATCTTGTAGCCAGAGGTAATCAGTTTGCAGACCCATCGATCGGACAGCCGAGAGGCCCACCGGGCTGCAAACTCCCGAAGGCGACCCCCCACCCGTGTGGCGGGCGGGGGCAAACCTTCAAGCAGTAGCGCTTTTGCTCGGAGGCTTGCGGTTCCAGGGACGCTTTTGTCCCTCAGAGGTCGTCCTGTCGGGCTGGGGACGTTTAGCCGAAGCCCCGGAGGGACGAAAAAGTCGTTTGTGAGCGGAAAAAGAGGGCCCTTGCCTACGGCGTGGCTCCTTAGCCTTCCTGGTTTGCGGGAGTAAGGTACTCTTCAAACCGGTGGCATCCTTAATGATGTCTCCAACGAGGCTCCAAAGAGCCGTTTGCCAAGGAAGGGTAGATCTGTCAATGCTTTTTTAGATGCCTGGTCCGCAGATCAGCATTTTAACCAAATCAGGCGCCTCAGCACCACTGCTGACACCGAAACCCTGGACAACAGAGGGAGGGTATCCAGGGCCACGTCACAAACGTACTTAAGGCCTTGTACTAACTGGTCTGCTAGTTCCACGCAGACAGGAGAAGCCTGTTCCCCCAATTCGCTGTGCAAAAGTTCTGCCCACTCGGTCAGTGTCTGTGACACAAGCGCGGAGGCCAGTACTGGTCGCATCGCTGACCCCACAACCGTAAATAAGGAACGGGCCACTGCCTCGGCCTTCCTGTCCATGGGGTCCTTAAAAAGGCAGGAGTCCCCTCTACCGGGATCGTGGTTACCTTATTTAACCACTTCCATACTGGGCACTTATACAGCTTCCTGCCCAGACCAATTTTCAGCTTTCTGCACTGTTGCACTTTGAATGACAATTGCGCGGTTGTGCTACACTGTACCCAAACTAAATTTTTATCATTTTGTTCCCACAATTAGAGCTTTCTTTTGGTGGTATTTGATCACCTCTGCGATTTTCTTTTTCTGCAAATTTTTTTTTAAAAAGACCGAATTTTTTAAAAAAAAAACGTATTTTTTTTGTTTCAGTTACAAAACTTTGTAAATAGGTAAGTTCTCCTTCACTGATGGGGCTGCACTGACGGGCACCGAGAGGCGGCACGGACGGGCACCGAGAGGCGGCACGGACGGGCACCGAGAGGCGGCACGGACGGGCACCGAGAGGCGGCACGGACGGGCACCGAGAGGCGGCACGGACGGGCACCGAGAGGCGGCACGGACGGGCACCGAGAGGCGGCACGGACGGGCACCGAGAGGCGGCACGGACGGGCACCGAGAGGCGGCACGGACGGGCACCGAGAGGCGGCACGGATGGGCACCGAGAGGCGGCACTGTACTGTAATGTGTTACGAATGGATGCCAGTGCCAAACAATAATGCCCGCCAATCAGTGATGCCCATTGTGGGCACTGATTGGCATCAATTGTGGGCACTGATTGGCATCCATTAGGGGCACAGAATGGCATCCCTGTAGTCTAGGGAGGCATACCTGGTGGTGGGCATCCCTGATGGTATCCCTGGTGGTCCAGTGTGGGCATCCTAGGGGGGGCTGCGCTGATAATCGATCAGCATAAACCCCCCTGTCAGAGGAGCAGCCGATCGGCTCTCCTCTACTCGCATCTGACAGACGCGAGTAAGGAAAAGCCGATGACCGGCTTTTTCTGTTTACATCGTGATCAGCCGTGATTGGACACGGCTGATCACGTGGTAAAGAGTCTCCTTCGGAGACTCTTTACCTAGATCGGTGTTGCGAGGTGTCAGGATTTTGAAACCACTTTGCCGCCGTCAATCCGCTATAGGGCGAGCGGCAAGTGGTTAACCTGGATACAGGGGGGTCCACAACCGGAGGAGCCGACCATTTCTTAAGAAGGCTCTCCTCAAAAGGGGTAACGCACCGCCATATATTTTGGGACCAAAAAGGTCCGTTGCGGACGCCCCCATTCCTTGTATATGAACTTATCGAAATATGTCAGATACGGAAACACCTTAGGTGTACGGGCTGGCTTACGGGACCCAAAAGGGACCACTACTTCAGCAGAGGAATCTGCCGTATCCTGAATCTTCAGGGTATCACGCACAGCTGTGATAAGTGCTCCAACTAGCGCTTTGTCGCGGACGGGGACTCATCCTCACTGTCCGATCGGTCCTGGTCAGCGTCATCTGAAACAACAGAGCAGGGGTCACCAGCCTCAGCGGGGCCCGAGTCTGAGTCCTAGCTCTCCCCGGAGGACGGGGGAGGAGGCCGCTTTTTACCACCTTTGCGCCCACGCACCGCCTCCATCTCGGCAACGAACGAGTTAAGGACCACCGACAAAGCGCCCAGAGGCACCGTACTGACTTTCGGGGGAAGAAACACTAGGTTCTGAAGCCATGCTGACCCACCCTGTCTGCCGCCTGTTTGGGACTTAGGACAGTGAATGGTCCCACCCTCTTAACTGCTGCAGGCTGAGGGGCCCCCACTGCAGGACTCACCACCCTGACCGAGTTCTGCGCCGTCCAGCTAGGTGTGCCTGTGTCCTGTGTCAGCTCCCAGGTGTCTGTGAGAGGAAACCGCGCTGTTCTGAGCCTACTGGATCAGCGCTAAGCATAAAAAAATGCGCCAGGCTACAACAAAATGGCCGCTGATCGTCCAGTATAAAAGGACATAATCACAGGGAAAATGGCTGCCGAACTACAAGAAAATGGTTCCTGACCATGCTTCTCCCTGGGCACACCAAAGATGGCCGACAAACAACTGTATGCAGGGAAAGACACAGTGAAAAAAACAGGCAGAGGTCAGCATAGAAGCCCTCCAGACACCCACCCAGGGGAGAGACAGACACCCAGGACACTGCCACCCAGTGCAGCCCCCCACCCAAAAGGTGAGAGCCCCCACGGGGGCACACACACACACACACACACACACACACACACAGAGTAGCAGCCCATGCAGCATCCCCCACGGGGGGGGGGTAGGGACAGGGAGAGGAGAGGGACCCCCGAATCAACCTCCCAGGGAATGCCCAGCTGCTCAGCCCCACCGGGACAGTGAGGGCTGTACTTACCATTCCGGACGAGCTGGGGACATTCCATCACAGACCCACTCTCCGATCAGTACGGGGTGGCTGCTGGCCCGGCACACTGTGACGCAGACATCAGTAGCCCGGTCATTTGTGTGCCCCGGAGCATTACGCTCACCGGCCGCCCCTGGAGTCTGAGGGGCATGTCTGGCCGACCCAGCGCGGAGCTCTGGTCTGCACACGCTCACTGGCCAGGCTGGGGAGACTACAAGGATAAGGTTATCCAGCCTGTCACCCAGCCGGCTGTTGATAGCAGATCCCAGGATCCTAATCTTGCGCAAAAGGCAAACTTCTGCAGAAAAAATCCACGGACCGATGGGCCCGCAGGGTTCCTAGGTCCTTCTCCTTCACTAGGCAGAAAAAAACTGAGGCTGCAAGGTGCAAGCTGGGGGGTTGTTACTAGAGGTCGACCGATATATCGGCTGGCCGATATATCGGCCGATATTTAGGCATTTTTGATAAATCGGCTTTGGCCGATTAATATCAAAACTGGCCGATATTATTCACTGGCTGCACTTCCTCCCCCCTCCTCCTCCCTCCTCCACACTTCTCCACACTCAGCAGCATCAAGCGCCGTGCTGTGTGTGTGTGTGTGAAACTGAAAGTAAGAGGAGAGAGAGAGGATGTGTCAGCTTGATGTCGGGGGTGGGCGGGACCCAGCAGATATTACACCAGCCAATGGGATGGTATCTGGGCGGGCCACTACGTCTAAAGCAGCCCAATCATTGGCTGGTGTAATTTAGCTGCTGGCCCGCCCACCCCCACATCGAGCTCAATTCTAACAGCTCTCTCTCTCTCTCTCTCTCCTCTCTGTCAGTTTCACACATTACACTCGGCTTAGTGTGAAACCTGCCAGTGCCCCAAGCCAGTGCCATCTGTCAGTGCCCAAGCCAGTGCCATCTGTCAGTGCCCCCAGCCAGTGCCCCCAGCCAGTGCCATCTGTCAGTGCCCCCAGCCAGTGCCATCTGTCAGTGCCCCCAGCCAGTGCCATCTGTCAGTGCCCCCAGCCAGTGCCATCTGTCAGTGCCCCCAGCCAGTGCCATCTGTCAGTGCCCCCAGCCAGTGCCCCAGCCAGTGCCCCCAGCCAGTGCCATCTGTCAGTGCCCCCAGCCAGTGCCCCCAGCCAGTGCCCCCAGCCAGTGCCCCCAGCCAGTGCCCCCAGACAGTGCCCCCAGACAGTGCCCCCAGACAGTGCCCCCAGACAGTGCCATCTGTCAGTGCCCCCAGCCAGTGCCAATCAGTGCCACCGCCAATCGGTGCCATCTGTTAGTGCCACCAGCCAGTGCCAATCAGTGCCACCCAAATCAGTGCCCCCAGCCAGTGCCATCTGTCAGTGCCCCCAGCCAGTGCCATCTGTCAGTGCCCCCAGCCAGTGCCATCTGTCAGTGCCCCCAGCCAGTGCCATCTGTCAGTGCCCAAGCCAGTGCCCCAGCCAGTGCCCCAGCCAGTGCCATCTGTCAGTGCCCCCAGCCAGTGCCATCTGTCAGTGCCCCCAGCCAGTGCCATCTGTCAGTGCCCCCAGCCAGTGCCATCTGTCAGTGCCCCCAGCCAGTGCCATCTGTCAGTGCCACCAGCCAGTGTCAATCAGTGTCACCGCCAATCGGTGCCATCTGTCAGTGCCACCAGCCAGTGTCAATCAGGGCCATCTGTCAGTGCCACCCAAATCAGTGCCACCGCCAATCGGTGCCATCTATCAGTGCCACAGCCAGTGCCATCTGTCAGTGCCCCCAGCCAGTACCAATCAGTGCCACCAGCCAGTGCCATCTGTCAGTGCCACAAGCCAGTGCCAATCTGTGCCATCTGTCAGTGCCACCGCCAATCAGTGCCATCTGTCAGTGCCACCGCCAATCAGTGCCATCTGTCAGTGCCACCAGCCAGTGCCAACCAGTGTCACACGCCAGTGCCACCCAGTTCCAAGTGCCACTGCCAATCAGTGCCATCTGTCCGTTCCAAACCAGTGCCCCCTGCTGCCAATCGGTGCCATCTGTCAGTTCCGAACCAGTACCACCTGCCAGTGCCATCTGTCAGTTCCAAACCAGTGCCATCTGTCAGTTCCAATCCAGTGCCACCTGCCAGTGCCAATAGAGCCATCTGTCAGTTCCAAACCAGTACCGCCAGCCAGTGCCACATGCCAGTGCCATCTGTCAGTTCCAAACCAGTGCCATCTGTCAGTTCCAATAGTGCCACCTGCCAGTGCCATCTGTCAGTTCCAAACCAGTGCCACCTGCCAGTTCCAAACCAGTGCCATCTGTACTGAGGACATCAAGTGTGTGCTAGAGTGACAGGAGTAAGCAGGAAGGAATAGAGTGGGTGAGGGTTTTTTTTTTATTTTTTTTTTAATCGGCCTAAAATATCGGCCACAAAAATCGGCATCATATATCGGCCATCGGCCGCCCCAATTTCAAAATATCGGCATCGGCCAGAGAAAAACCCATATCGGTCGACCTCTAGTTGTTACTGAAGGGTCCGCCCCTTGGGCGGAACTAGAAAGTTCTGTTTTTTTGTACATGTTAACATGTTCTGCCTAGTCCTCTCCTGAAGGTGGCGCAACAACCCGATGGTCTAAAGTAAAGGAGCTGTGTCAGTCAGTGAACGTAAGAGAAAATGTATTTGCACTGTGTGAGAGCTAATTGAAGGAAAGGGACACACCCCTTCCACATAGGCAGAGGAACGAAGGGATATCTAGAGCTGTATAGACCAGAGTTTCTCAACTCCAGTCCTCAAGGCGCACCAACAGGTCATGTTTTCAGGATTTCCATTATTTTGCACAGGAGATTTGATCTGTTTCACTGCCTTAGTAATTACCACAGCTGTTTTATCTGAGGGAAATCCTGAAAACATGACCTGTTGGTACGCCTTGAGGACTGGAGTTGAGAAACACTGGTATAGACAAACTCCCTGCTTATCTCCCTCTAAGCACCCTCTACGACACAAATGTTTAGCTCATGTTAGGAGATGTTGCCAGAAGGGACTAATGCTGATAACAGAGGAACAAAGCACCAGAGAGAAACGGCACTTAGAGCTTTGGAGACAGATAAGTAAACACTACGGATATATGTGGGTTAAAACCACTTTAAGGGAATTAAAAATGACACTTAGCCCTGGTTCACACTGGTGCAATTTGACATGTCAAATCGGCAATATTTGCCGCAAATTGCGGGCAATGGCACCGTCCTAATCGGTGCGACGCCGCATCTGCGGCGCTGCACCGATTTCAAAAATTAGTTTTTGTACTACTTTTTGCGATTTCGGCCGCAATTTACATTGACATCTGTGTCGGATGTCTTTGTAATCGCGTCTGAAATCGGGACTGCCAGCAAGAGTGAAATCGTGCGAGTTCAGCTGAAATCGTGCGAGTTCAGCTGAACTCGCACGGCTTCACTCCCGCAGCCCAGTGTGAACCTGGGCTTACTGATATGTGTATTTTTAAAGAACCTATATGTGTCCACTAATCAATTTTTTTTAAACAATATGTACTTGTATGAAAAAGTATTATGTTCTCTTTGTATTGCTTCCTTTTTGTGAAATCCCTGGTGATCCTGCCAGTCCCTCTTTTTTCTATTATAAACAGACGACACCAAGCAGGAGAGCACAGCGTGGTCAGTTCTCTTGCTATGCTGGGAACTCAGTCTGCTCTCCTGCAATGACCAGACTTGTCCTGACTAGGACAAGTCTGGTCTTGCACAGCCATTCACTGGCAAGACCAGCGTTTCTCCTCCTCCAGCCCTCATGCAGCTGAGAACAAAGGGAATGTGATCACTTAAAAAAAAAAAAAAGTATTTATTGCATATCTATAAACAAATGTGTTGCCTTTCATTTCTATTTTAAATTGAATGGTATTTTATACAAGGGGAGGGTTTGCATTGGGGTTGTCCCAATACAGACTCGGGGAAATGCTCCGATGCTTCACCCGATACCTGGGCAGTCCGGGATGATCGGTGCGGCGGGGGGAGTTACATGCACCAATCTCCCTGTATAGATTTCTATAAAGCTTGACAGCATCTCCCCGGACCCCCCCCCCCCCCCCCCCTTTCAGCTGCTTTACTGAAATTTATACAGTGGTGATCGGTGCTTGTAACTCCCCCCCAAAGCCGCACCAATCACTGCTGAATGTCCCTGTATCCCCCTCCGTGCCCTGTATCCCCCTCCGTGCCCTGTATCCCCCTCCGGGAGTTACATGTCCCCCTCCGCGCGTCCCCCCCCCCCCCCCCCGTGCTGTGTCCCCCTCCGTGCTGCTCTCCCCCTCCGGGAGTTACATGTCCACCTCCGTGCTGCGTGTCCCCCTCCGGGAGTTACATGTTCCCCTCTGTGCTGCGTGTCCCCCTCCGGGAGTTACATGTCCCCCTCCGTGCTGCGCTCCATCTCCGGGAGTTACATGTCCCCCTCCATACTGCTCTCCCCCTCCAGGAGTTACATGTCCCCCTCAATGTCCTCCTCCACCCCCTCGATATGTCAGGATGGAGAGCGGAGGTAGGAGCCGCTAAACCCGGCTCCTACCTTTTCCGAATGAACAATCAGTGATCACTGACTCTGTCCATTCGTATATCTGAAACATCGTAACCTGTGTGTATGATGCTTCAGTTTATGAATAGAGAGGAGCCTCCTGTCCATTAATTTTAGCTGAGGCTGCAGAGAAAGGGACTGGGGAATCTGTGTCCCTAGTCCTTTTCTCTGTCTCAAAGGGGAGATGTCAGGGGTCTGTTAAGACCCCTGAAATCTCACCAAATCCCCGCAACAGGGCTAAAAAAAAAAAAAGAAAAAAATTGCAATAAATAAAAAAAATTACCGTATATACTCGAGTATAAGCCGAGGTACCTAATGTTACCACAAAAAAACTGGGAAAACTTACTTACTCGAGTATAAGCCGAGGGTCAACAATGCCTCACTGTGCCCATCCTCACTGTGCCCATCCTCACTGTTTAAATTTAACATTGTAAATAGTACCTGAAAAAAAGTTGAGCGGCTGCGGCGTCCATCGTTTAAATCCCGCGGTCTCTTCCTGGTCCCTTCCGTGATAGGCGATTCTCAGCAGACACTCTCCGCCTATCACGAACGTTCTCTCATCCTCACCCATCCCAGCAGACACTGTGTTCGGTGTTCCGCCAATCACAGACGTCTGCTGGGAAACTGAGGATGAGAGAACGTTCGTGATAGGCGGAGAGTGTCTGCCGAGAATCGCCTATCACGAAAGGGACCAGGAAGAGACCGCGAGATTTAAACGATGGACGCCGCAGCCGCTCAACTTTTTTTCAGGTACTATTTACAATGTAAAATTTCGCTGACTCGAGTATAAGCCGAGGGGGGGACTTTCAGCCCAAAAAAAAGGGCTGAAAATCTCGGCTTATACTCGTATATACGGTATTGTAAAAATAATAAAAATGTAAATAAAAAAACACACTGACACAATCCACCCCCCAAGAAGAAAGCACTGTAAAAAAACATAACAAAAAATAAAAATTGTAAAGAAAAAAAAATACTGACACATGTGCCATTGTCACATGACATTAAAAAAAAAAAATTAAAAGGTAATCGGTATCGGCGAATACTTGAAAAAAAGTATCAGTACTTGTACTCGGTCTTAAAAAAGTGGTATCGGGACAACCCTAGTTTGCATATACTTTAATGGTTTCTTACTCTGGTTTTCTGCCACTTTGTAATGTCTTCCATGAGCTCCCAAACCTCTCCTTTTCCACATAACTTCCATTGGTTTGTAATGAGCAGTGCACGTTAATTGCAGTCATGTGTACTGCTCTATGCACATTACACAGTCAGTAATCCATAGTCCCCAACCCATCTCAGGAGCAGGCAAAAGAAGTGGTCTTACAGTGGGACGATGGAGCGCGAACATAGCCACTCTCTAAGAAGTCACAGTAGCAGAAAAAAAAAATAGGTATATGGAGATTTGGAGGAGACAAAAAGGTAGAATACATACTTGAATAGATTTTTTTCTTTTTAAACCCAAGTTTAGTGTTGCTTTTATTTTTAGTTATCTTGCTGCGAAGCAATGGTAAAATCAGAGATACAAACTGATAGTTAATGATTTCTATCAGCTGGTCTTGAACTCTACTTCCGACAGAAATGATACATGTTTCCCCAATTTTCTGTTTGTTTTACCCCTTGAGATTTGTCCGTTTTAAATTCAGAGTCCTCTCTGTACTTTCCCAATACAGGAACGGACTCTAGAGCCATCTAATGGCTGAGCTGAATATCGTTTGAAGATCTGCCATCAACAAGACACACAGCACACATCCCTTTATCTGTTCAAATTCCCAATTACTTTTTATGTTCCAATCGTGAATACTGATAAAATAATACATTTTATTGAGAGGCCAGTATTTTCTTAATGTGTCAACAGTAAAAAAAAAAAAAAAAGATAGGTTTATAATAAATTTGGTTTATACTGTAATTGTGCTGTCCCCCCCTATACATTGTAAAGCGCTGCCTAAACTGTTGGTGCTATATAAATCATGTATAATAATAATGATGAACACAAAAGCGCACTTCAGAATCTATGCAAAATCTAAATGCTACAAAACCTGAGCCCAGGTTCACACTGGGGCTGCGGGATTGAAGCCGTGAGAGTTCAGCTGAACTCGCACGATTTCACTCCTGCCTGTCAGTCCCGATTTCAGCTCGATTACAGAGACATCTGACACAGATGTCAATGTAAATCGCGGCTGAAATCGCAAAATGTAGTACAGAAACTACTTTTTGAAATCGGTGCAGCGCCGCAGATGCGGCGTCGCACCGATTAGGACGGTGCCATTGCCCATATTTGCAGCAAATTTCGCCGATTTGACATGCGATTTGACATGTCAAATCGCATGTCAAATCACACCAGTGTGAACCAGGGCTGAAACAGTTTTTTAGGTGTCGTCTACCAAGAGCGTGAACCATTGTGCTTTGATGTGTTGTTCAGAAAAGCCCCAAATTTAAAAGGTAAAAATATTTTTTAAAGTGAGGACATGCAAAAACAATGAATAGATTTTCAACCTAATATAAATACAATATTCACAGCTGTTTTTTTTTTTTACCTATCTTACAATGAGAAATACATGTAATCCTTTTTAACCAACTAACTCAATAAAACGGAAAATCGAATCCACAGCTTCAATATTCCTTAGAGATGTTTGAAACATGTTGCTGTGAAAGAAGCTGCAAATCGATCTATACAAAACAAGGGAGAGCCCTTGTTAACTGGGTGAGATGGCTCAGACTTTCCACCTTCCTTGTTGCCCGAGGTGCAGGTTCTAACATGCAGCCCTGCTTACCATAATTGACAGGAGCTCCTAGAATTGAGCTCTGCCTTCAGCAGCTGCTGTGTGCTGAACAAGGGAATAGAAAAGCTTGACTGCTCATCTGTGAGCCCGATTGCTATCCACACAAGTATGATCCAAATGGTTGCAGGGAGGATAGCTGGGAGTCCCATGTCGAGCTACAGAAAGCTGCTGCGTGTATAGCAATCAATGTGTACAATCAGAGTGTATTAAATGCAGGTTTGAGAATTTATGGCCAACAATGCTTTTGTTTTTTATCAAACCTGTAACCATCTAAGATATAGAGATGTCATGAATTATATATAGTAAAGCCGAATGTAGTTTTAGGCTTCAATGTTTTATATATTTGACTCTGTTGAGCATGGCAAAACATTACAGATGACCAATATTCAGGTGAACCTGCCAGATCCTGGCGAGTGTTTCAGAAAAAAAACAAAATACGGTGAAATATCGAATAAATTTAAGCTGTCAGGAAAGAAATAAACAGCTGCAATTGCTGCTAGCTGTATAGCTTTTAAACCAAGCTAACTTAAAGAGTAAAACCGGCCATACGGTTCGAATTTCAAAAGAATTTTCTTTCGAAAATCGTATCTAAGAATTTTCGTACAAATTTCGCATCGTTAGTGGGCTGCAGCAACAGCCGATTTTCGTGCAGCACACAAATTTGAGGAATCGGACATGTTGAAAAACGAACGATTTTCTAATCAATGATGGGAGAATCGTGCGAGAAATGTAATAGAAAAAAAATGCGCATATGCAAGAAAAGAACATTCCCAGAGAGAAAATAATATTCCCGGCCGATCTTCGAAAATCAATGGTGGCATCATTGGATCACAAAAAAAAAACGAACATTCTGATTTTGGAAAGAAAATTTGTTCGACCGTGTATGGCCTGCTTAACTCCACTTTTGTGGGAAAAATACAGCAAATTAAAAAAAAAAAAAAAAGAGAAAGAAGAATACTTCATATACAATTGATCACAAGCCATATTGTAATTAAACATCATTAAAAGTTACTTTTACTTTTTAATCTGCAGCTCTGTATTTTTCTGTAAAATGAAATGGCAGCCTGGAGGCGTTCTGTAAACAGTTAGTGTAAGAAAACATCCAGAAATGTCATTTCCTGCTTGTAGATTTGGTTGACTGATTGTCCTAGAAGTCTGCACTAAGGTACTAGAGAGTTTTAGGAAACCTCTGCAAAGGAAATATACTTTTGGTGAGGTATTCCCTAAGGGTTAAATTGATATTAAAAACAGATTTTTTTTTTTCTTTCTTTTAACAAACATGTTATACTTGCCTTCTCTCTGTGCAGTGGTTTTGCACAGAGCAGCCCTGATCTTTCTATCCTCAGGTCCCCTGCCGGCACTCCTAGCCCCTCCCTCCTGCCGATGGACCCATAGCAAGAAGCTCGCTATGAGGGCACCCAAGCCGAGGCTCTGTGTGTCCATTCACACATGGAGTGTGGCTTGGCCCCACCCCTGATCTCTTCTCATTGGCTCACTGGCTGTAATTGACAGTAGCGGGAACTAACGACCTCTGATACTGTCCCAGCCAATGAGGAGGAAGAGACCCTGGAGAGCCACGCCTCTCGTGCACATCGCTGGATTGAGATGGGGCTCAGGTGTGTATTAGGGGGGGCTGCTACACACCGGTAGTTTTTTACCTTCATGCATAGAATGCACACAGGTTAAAAACCTTTACAACCACTTTATTTACTTTTACAGGAATGCAGGCACTGCAACTTTCCTCATTAGAAAAGTGCAAGGGCATCAGCGGCTTAATAATAAAAAAGACACTCCCATTCAGATTCACTTTGCAGACAACAAACAACGCTATTTCCTAGTCTAGAAACCAGTAGGAATGTGCAATGTACATGCATTGCCCATAGGAAATTGCATTGTTTTTCTGTTTATTGTTTTTTTTTTTTTTTTTACAAAAAGTTAAAGTGATCCTATAGGTTAATTTATTTAATTTTTTTTTAAATAACATGTCAGACGTACCTCCACTGTGCAGCTCATTTTGCACAGAGTGGCCCCGAACTGCGTTTTATGGGGTCCCCCGGCGGCTCTCTCGGCTCCTCCCCGCTTCAGATAAACCCCTATGGGAGGTGCTCTCCCAAGGGGGTTACCTTGCGGGCGCGCTCCCAAGTCCTGAATTCGGCGTCCATAGCCGCCGAGTGCAGGACTCGGCCCCGCCCCCCTGCGTCCACATCATTGGATTTGATTGACAGCATCGGGAGCCAATGGCTGCGCTGCTATCAATCTATTTAATTAAGAGCCGAGAACCCCGGGCAAAGATCCAGCGCATTCTCGACGCAGGACTTTCCAGGGCTCAGGTAAGTTAAACGGGGGGCTGGGGGGGGGCCGGTAACTGTCAGATGTTTTTTCACCTTAATGCATAGGATGCATTAAGGTGAAAAAACGAGAGTTTACAACCCCTTTAACCACTTGCCGCCCGCCCTATAACAGATTGACGGCGGCAAAGTGGTTTCAAAATCCTGACTGGACGTCATATGACGTCCTCAGGATTTTGAGCCGCTGCGCGCCCCCGGGGGCGCGCATAACGGTGATCGTTGCTGTGGATGTCAGTCTGACACCCCGCAACACCGATCTAGGTAAAGAGTCTACCACGTGATCAGCCATGTCCAATCACGGCTGATCACGATGTAAACAGGAAAAGCCGGTCATCGGCTTTTCCTCACTCTCCTCTGACAGGGGGGGGGGGGGGGTTTGTGCTGATCCATTATCAGCGCAGCCCCCCCGAGGATGCCCACTGGACCACCAGGGATGCCACTAGACCACCAGGGAAGCCCACCTATAGGTATTGCACACTAGACCACCAGGGATGCTAATTATATACTAAATGGATGTCAATCAGTGCCCACAATGGGCACCACTGATTGGCAGGCATTATTGTTTGGCACAGATTGGCATCCATTAGTACAGTGCCACCTATCAGTGCCCATCCGTGCCGCCGATCGTTGCCCATCCGTGCCGCCGATCGTTGCCCATCCGTGCCGCCGATCGTTGCCCATCCGTGAAGGAGAAAACCAACTTATTTACAAAGTTTTGTAACTGAAACAAAAAAAAAAAACCAACAAAATTTTCGGTCTTTTTTTATTTTTTTAGCAGAAAATACCACCAAAAGAAAGCTCTATTTGTGGGAACAAAATGATAAAAATTTAGTTTGGGTACAGTGTAGCATGACTGCGCAATTGTCATTCAAAGTGCAACAGCGCAGAAAGCTGAAAATTGGTCTGGGCAGGAAGGTGTATAAGTGCCCAGTATGGAAGTGGTTAAGCAGGGTATACATGGACAGTTTTTTTTTTCATTCAACCAGTTCAACTGAACAAGCAATGATAATGCAGGGATGTTTCCCACCGT
Organism: Rana muscosa; assembly: GCA_029206835.1. Taxonomy (NCBI): domain Eukaryota; kingdom Metazoa; phylum Chordata; class Amphibia; order Anura; family Ranidae; genus Rana; species Rana muscosa. Next base: position 804,200,883 of record CM055117.1, on the reverse strand, counting down.
ACGATTTTATTCTGACAGCGGGGACATCCCCCACTCCATCAGAATACACCAATCAGCACTGCAGCAGCTGATCGAATGCCGTTTTTCCAGCAGGACCATTCAACAGACAGGGCTACACACGTACTAAAATACGACTGGTTCCTGCTTAACCAAACTAATTTCCTTATGTGAATACCCAGATTTACTTTTTGATGGTTTTAAAATAGCTTAAATTTCTAACCAACAAGTATGCTGATTAGGAAAGTCAGGAGTCCTGCTAGGGTAGCTTGTTCTAGCTCATTATTAAAGAAAAACAGCCAACTATCATTTTCAAAAGAAGGTTGAAATTGCACCCTTTCATGTTTTCCTCATTATAGGTTTCCACCATTATTTTAATCGATGTGCTTCTTGAGCCCATGGATCCAAGCAGCAAGCAGTCTGCACACAGCACCATGACTTCCAAGTCATGTCCCACTAATTTAACATTTTAATGCCAAAATCTCAGTGCCCTGTAGCAAAATAAACACAAATTTAGGTCCAAAATCTGACTGCTTTTAGCACTGGCCTAGATGTATCTGCATGTATAATTACAGCCTACATTTGATATGTAGACATTGAAGGACATGTATAAAACTAGGGCAAGCTGCAGACAGGGAAATGTTTGTGCTCTGCATGTTTTTTCTAAACTAATCATATTTTTCTTTAGTGCTGTTCTTTATAAAGCCCAATTACTAACTTTTTATATGGTAAATAATTACCAAAACTGTATTCTGTTTCTAAGCAATCACAGAAATCTCTCTGGTTTCAGCCTGTCCTAGTTTTCTAAAATGTCCAGCTACGAGAGACAGAGCGGCAAAGAAAATAAGGCAGAGATAAATATAAGCTACTAAATATTGTAGAGGATTATTTTGCTATTTTCTGCAGTCTAATAACCACCAGGGGCAGCAGTCATTTGTTGGCATAAAAATTATATATTAACCAGTTCTGTACAGCAGGGAAAAAAAAAAAGAGAATACCAGTCCATCACAGCCGTCTCTGATCCATTCCTATTACACATCATTCAAAAAAGGAGGATATCATTACAGCCAGTCCCCAACTCCCAGCACAATAACAACTTGTCTACCGAGAATCCTATCGGTATTTACTGTCAGCACTGGTTGTTTTATTCATGATGGTACTTATCCTTTCACTGTACTATAGCATGGCACAGTTTACAACTGCAGTGCCATATCACAAGCTAAATAGCGAATCCGCTGTTTACTGACTGTTGTACCCAGGTGGAATGTGAATTTATGTTTGGATCCTTACTCATTACCATGTGCCACACATTACATATTTAATGCCCATACAACAAGCACTAAATGTGCCGTGTTTTGATGCACTTGAACATTTACAGTTTACTTTTTCTGGTGTTTCTAAAACAGGTCAAAGATGGCTCCAATTATTTATCAGATTGATCAAAGATTCAACGAATGAATAACTGCAAGAAAATTGCAAGAGAAGCGATCACTATTAGCTGAAACAGAAGGTAGATATCTGGAAAAAAAGGACCGATTGAAAACGGTCTTCTGTAGAGGATTTATTTAGACTTTTAAATACCAACTCCAGGCTTGGCCCCGCAATATTTGTGTGTGGGTATTTTTTGTTACTTAACCCTTTACAAAGGCTTCATGTTGGTCATGTGACTCTCTGGATCCGGTTTAAAAAGCAACTCCACAATTGTTGAGAAAAACATTCCCCGCTGGGTGATCTATGCACATTGCAAGGTATTTAACAAACTTTGTTGCAGATTCCGACCTTTTGGTATTCTGCAGAAATAGCAGTTTGTGTCTGTGTGAGTGAATCTGTATGGGAGTAGTTTTATAACTATCAATCAGCTGCTGCACCTGCAAGGCTGTAATGAGGAAATGGGCAGGGTCTGGATCTCTTTAGACGTAATTTCCCTTTGGGAGAATCTCACCAAAAATGAAATTTTTGTTGCAGGGGATGATCAAAATTGGATTTGTATGTTAGTGTAGACCAGGGATAATTGCATATCCCTGGCGTATACTATTGGGAAAATCAGTAAGCCAATCACACAAGCAGGAAATTACCTTTTCAGGGGGCGTTCTGTACACCATCTGTGTACAGAACGCTTCCAGGTAACCATATTGCATTTTACAGAAAAATACAGCGCTGCAGATAGTAAAGGAAAGGTCATTTTTATTATAATTCAATTACAATATGACTTGAGTTGCAATTGTAGACACTATATTTATTTTTCCCATAAAAGTGGAGTTACCCTTTAAGTCTTCTCCTGGGGGCAGGAGGTCATAAATGATTTAGACAACAGTGCTAAACTTAAAGACCTCAGCACCCATGTATGCATTATTAATCAGTGAAGAGGATACCGTAGTGAAAGCCCCCACAGAGGGATGGCCCATGACACGCTGCATTAACAATAGAGTCCCCATTTTTCGGGTTGAATGACGCCAAGCATCCTTTAAACTAAGCCAGAAGACTGAGCACCTCTTGTGGTGAAGAAAAATCACAAGGGTCAGTTCTAGACGAAAAGTCAAGTATTGCAGCCTGAGCTGCTTATTCATTTTAAGAACCTGCTGGGACTGCTTTTTAAGAGATAATTTCCATCAATCCACAGTGTGCATGTTCTAGAAGTACTTGTCTAGACATAAAGGAAATGATTGTTGCATAGCATGTTACCTACACAGGAACTATGATTGTTAAGATCTCAATATGCTCAATAAATCAGCCTGTAACAGTCTCAGTCCCCAATATGCTGCTTGGAACAAGTCATGAAGCACCTGTTGGCATCTCTGTCACTGGGTGGAGATTAGGTGACAAAGAAGATTGTTTCTTAAGTTTGTTGTCTCCCCCCACTTAAATCTCTTAGGCCTTGTTCACACTATTGCAGGTTTGCGCAGGCACAGCAGCCCATTCATATGAATGGGCTGGTGCGCCTGCATCGAACACAAGAAGAAAAAAAAACGTTTCCTAGAGCAGAGTCCGGGAGGTCTACGTTACAGTAAAAATGTATCCAGAATGGCAAATACAGAAAATAACTAACAAAAAAACCCTCAGATTTTGGGGGGGAAAAAAGCAAGTCTTGTTATACCCCTTGCTAAAAATCTTAGAACTTTGGTGCCCAGCCTACAGCTCTTTGATTTTTCAATTTCTTTATTAATTTTCTTTAAAAGTATAAGATTACACAAAAAGCCGGACAACTTCTCCTCGGCCTGTCATCTCTTCTTCCATACATCACAGACGGCCAATACAATAAATACTTTTATAAAAACTTCCCCCCACCCACAAAACCCTCCCCCCACCTCTATGGTGCTTAATTTATTACTTTCTCTTCCAACACTCGACTATCTCCTATTCTATTCCCTCCAGTTTATGTTCCGAGTAGTTTGGTGAATCTTACTGAATATTTGTATTTTATCCAGTCTCTCCAAACGCCTCCATTCCTTCCTCACCACTGAACCATAGGAATTCTGAGTTATAGATTTAATTTACTCTGTTGCACCAACTCATCATTGTGGGCCTCTCTGGGTCTTGCCACTGTCACGGTATTAAGCTTTTAGCGGCATTTAATGGCTGGGGAACTAAAGAATTCATATATATCTTGGTTGGTATTTTAATCCCGTGAAACAGGCATCCCCAAGGGTCATCTGGAATTTCTAAGCTGGTAATATCCTTAATTGCTCGTCTTACCTCTCCCCAGTATTTTTGGATCTTGGGACAGGTCCACCATATATGGGTCATGGTTCCCATCTCCTTACATCCCCGCCAACATAGCTGCGATATCTTAATTTGACATTTATGTGCCTTATCTGGTGTAATATACCAGCGAGCCACACACTTATAATTTAGTTCTATCACATTACAGTCAACTGACGTAGTATGTACCCTCTTCAATATGTGCCTCACCTCTAGGTCATTCACCCGTGATCCCAATTCTTTTTCCCACCTACTGATAAATGGCGGTGTTTCCTTCCTTCATATCCATCAGTATTCTATATATATTCTATATGTCTTTGAGATCACCCGCTTCTTTCCTGCAGCTGTACATAATCACTCCAGGGGAAGTAGGTTCTCACCAGTTCGAATTGGTTGGGGCAAGGTCTCTATAAAATGTTTCAGTTGGAAATACCGCCACCTATCGATCACCATTAATTCTCTTTTATGTTTTTAAATCCTGATAAGTGCAAATTTTACACAGCTCTTAGATACTATATGACCATCGGTCCCCAGCACAGTGAAGGAAAATACTCATTAAACTTATTACTACTACCATCTCTGTTAGAAAAAAAAAAAAAAAACTTATTACTACTAGCTAAACAATAGGAGTTATTTATTATTCATTCTCAATCCCTTACTTTTTCTGTGCCGTCCAATCCATTTTTTTTTCTCTCTTTGTGTATTAATTTAGTAATAGATCTTACGGCGATTAAATGTGCTGCCAGTATTTTTTTTTTTCAGCCAGTGCTGAATAGTAAAGTGGCTGTAATGACAGTGATCTCTAGGGGTGTTGAATATAATCACAGCATCGGTACATCGCGATTCAGACCTTCACGATGCTGCGAGTCGGCTGAATCTATTTTTGATGACATCATCCGTCACTCTGCTCCGTACAGTGCTCTGCCTCACAGGGAGAAACACAGAGGCAGAGCCTGTATGATGGCCAAAGTCCCCTCCCCTTCACTGAAGAACAAAGTCAGCTGATGAGCTGACACCCAGTACAGTGCAGGGGGGGAGCTGAAGGAGACCCAACATGAGCAGAGGAATCACAGGAGGTACTGGAATGGGGGGAGGAGACGAGGGGAATAAACTGACACTAATAGCAGGCGAATGTCACTGATCCCATCCCTCCACTACCATCACCCCCTCTGCCTCATCCCACCATACCCCTGATCCCATCATGCCTCTGGAGAAAAATGTAGTTATTCTGACTGCTTGAATTTTTGGATAAAAGGTCTTTAACCGCTTAAGGACTGCCGCACGAACTTATACATCGACAGAATGGCACGGCTGGGCAAATGGGCGTACAGGTACGCCCCGTTTAATTTGCCGCCGTGTCGCGAGCTTCGTGACCGTGCCCGCGGGACCCGTGGACTCTATGTCCGCTGGTGTCCCGCGATCGGGTCACAGAGCTGAAGAACGGGGAGATGTCAGTGTAAACACAACATCTCCCCGTTCTTTGTAGTGACATGTCATTGATCGCTGCTCCCGATGAGAGAAGTATTCAAATCAGTGATGTGTCACTCGTAGCCACGCCTCCTAACAGTTAGAATCACTCCCTAGGACACACTTACCCCTTCAGCGCCCCTACAGGTTAACCCCTTCACTGCCAGTGTAATTTTTACAGTAATCGGTGCATTTTTATAGCACTGATCACTGTAAAAATAAATGGTCCCAAAATGGTTTCAAAATTGTCCCATGTTTCTGCCATAATGTCGCAGTCACGATAAAAATCGCTGATTGCCGCTATTACTAGTAAAAATAGGATTTTTGTACCGTAAAATCCTTTTCTCTGAAGTCCATGGACGGATACAGCTTCTTATAATTCTTGACTTGTGGGTTATGTTCCGTCTATTAGGAGAGGACTAGGCAGACATGTTAGACATTTAAAATATGCAACTTTAGCAAAGCTGTACAGCCCCACCCAGGGGGCGGGTCCCTCTGGTCATGACCCCTCACACTGCACTTAGCAGCTCAGTTCATCAAAAAGTAGTACAAACCTAAAAAAGAGGGGCGGGTGCTGTGTCCGTCCATGAACTTCAGAGAAAAAGGATTTTACAGTGAGTACAAAAATCCTATTTTCTCTTTTGTCCATGGACGGACACAGCTCCTTATAATTCTTGACTTGTGGGACATCCCTAAGCAGTACAAAAAACGAGGGGTGGGAACAGCAATTAAACAACTTCACCCCAAACAACCAGAGCTCCTCAACGGAGGAGATGCAATCTCAAACGGCAGCCTGCAAAACCATGCGGCCGAAACAAGCATCCGAAGATGCATGCACATCAACCTTGTAAAACTTAGTGAAGGTATGAACGGACGACCAGGGCGCCGCCTTACACACCTGTGAAACAGATGCTTTATGTCGGAAAGGCCAGGAGGCAACAATTGCCCTGGCCGAGACAGGAAGGGGAGGCGCCCGCCCTCTAAGGGTATAGGCCTGAATCACAATCTGTCTGATCCATCGAAAATGGAGGCCGACGACACCGCCAGGCCCGTCCATGGGCCAGTCACCGTAGCAGACAGATACACCCGCAGAACACGTTTAAGGAACGTAACGCAGCCTCTTTGGGATGCGACGACCGAGGACACAAGGATGGAAGTACAATGTCCTTATTCAAAAGAAAAGCCGAGACCACCTTCAGAAGAAACAAAGGCTGCGGGCATAACACCGCTTATCCGTATGGAGGATCAAGCAGGAGAACTTGCAAGACAAGGATGCCATTTAGAAACCCTCCTGACAGAGATAAGAGCCAACAGAAAGGCAACTTTCTAACAGAGTGCCAAAAGAGGAATCTCTCTGATGTTCTCAAAGGGAGGTTACTGAAGTACCGAGGGTACCAAATTCAAATCGCACGGAGGTAGCGGTGGCCGAAACGGAGGAGCCACACGTCGGACCCCTTGCGCAAATGTACTCACCAGTAAATGTGCCGCCAAGGGTAGTTTAAAGAAAACAGCCAAGGCTGAAAACTGTCCCTTAATGGTGCTTTAAGGCAAGTTTTAAAAACAGCAGGATCATGGAAACCGACTATGCCCGTGGGCGCCAACCCATCTCCTCACACAGAGCTGTAGGCCTCCCACGTGCAATGATAGATCTTCCGAGAAGAAGACTTCCGTGCTCTCAGCATGGAGGAAATTACTGAGTCCGACAGGCCTCAATCCCCCAGAACCTGATTTTCAACAATCAGGTCGTTAAAGCCAGCGACTGTAAAGCAGGATGAAGTATTGGACCAAAGGGGCATCCGCCACCAGGCGCACTAGGTCGGCGTACCAGGGAAGCCGAGGCCATTTTGGGGCAATTAGAGTCCCCGGAATCCCCTCAATCCCCACTCTGCGGAGCAGACGAGGCAGAAAAATCAGTGGGGAAGAGGTATAACTTAGCCAATACTGACCCTACGGGGCCACCCACACGCCCATCGCGTCCGCCAGGGATCCTTGGCCCTGGCCACAAACTTCAATACCTTCCGATTGAATCGAGAAGCCAGGAGATCCACGGCTGGCGTGCCCTATCTCAGGCAAAAGAGTTGAAACACATCCGGGTGTAGCGACCATTTTCCTTGGTCCAGCATCTGGCGACTTAGGTAGTCAGCTGCCATATACTACACCCAGAATGTACACGCCTATAGAACCCGGCACGCTCCATTCAGCCCACTGCAGGATGTGAGCGACCTCCAATGCTGCAGCCGAGCTGCTTGGTCCTTTTAGATGGTTGACATATGCCACTGTCGTGGCGTTGTCCGACTGGATCCTGACCCAGACGCCCCTGTAGCCTCCGTGACCATGTGGAGAGGCACTGCCCGATCACTCGAAGTTCTCATACATTGATCGGCAGGCGGGATTCTTCCTGTATCCAGCGATCTTGCGTCAACAGAATACCCCCAACCGGTCAGGCTGGCATCCGTCGAGATTACCGTCCAGTGAAAAGGAAGGAACGACCTTCCGGACTGAAGAGCCGGAGATTTCAGCCACCAGACTAGGGGAGGTCTGACTAGGTGGCCCACCCGGATTCGACAATCCAGGGACAACGGAGACTTGTCCCTTTGGACAGGATCTCCTTTAGCAAGGCTCGAGTATGGAATAGGAGCATACGGTACTGCCTCGAAGGAGGCTACCATGAGACCCAGGACTCGCATGCAAAAAGCGCAGCGACGACCACCTGCGGGATGCCAACAGCTTCACCGCCGCCTGAAAAGCCTACACTTTTTTCAAAAGGGAGAAAAAGCCCTTGCCTCTGAAGAGAGCAGGATCAAACACAGGTACTCCAGGCACCGAATCGGCACCAACACCGACTTCTGGAGGTTCAGTACCCAACCATATTTTCAAGGGGTCCAACTGTCATCACCACATCCTCCTCTAATTCTGAGTCCGAAGCAGCCCTCAGAAGGAGGTCGTCCAGGAAGCCCACAAGCGATTCCACGCTGTCACAGCAAGGCCAGGATCGTGGTGAGCACCTTGGAGAAAAGCCTTGGTGTCGAAGCCAGGCCAAAAGAGAGAGACACGAATTGGTAGTGATCGACCCCGACTGCAAAAATCAGAAGTTTCTGATGCCCGACATATATGGGGACCTGTAAATATGCGTTCTTGATGTCCAAGGACGCCAGAAAAAAAAAACCCCGGATGGAGAGCAGCAACCCAAGTGAACTGATTCCATCCTGAACCTTCGTACCTTTACAATGGAGTTGAGGACCTTGAGGTCCAGGATTGGACAAACCCCGTCCTACTGAGGGACCACAAACAGATTGGAATAGAAGCCGTGAAGCCTTTCCAGCAACGGCACAAGAGCGATTACCCCGTGCTTCAGCAGGTCCTGCACTGCCCCAAAAACAGGGCGTTCCGACGAGCCGGAGGAAGATGAAGGTTTGAGAGAATAAATCTGTTATTTTGTGGACAAAAAGAAAATCTATCTTGTACCCTGATGGAACCTTTGTGCAAACCCACTGGTCGGAAAGCAGGGAAGTCCACGAAGCTGCCAACTCGCAAAGTTAGGCAGGGACAGCCCTTCATGTAGTCGCAGATTTGTTCGCAGGCCGTCCGGCTTGCGAACCCAGGAAGATTGTTCTCCCCCCAGCTGGCCCCTTGTCGGCCTGGAAACGATCACCAGCGGGTCCGGCGGAAAGAAAAAAATTGTGAGCGTAAACAAGGGGTGGCCCTGGCCTACAGCATGGCTCCTTACCCTTTCTGGATTGTGGGAGCGCCGTGCTCCCACCCCAAAATACATTTTCAACAATGTCATCCAGTGAGGCTCCAAAAAGCCCCCAACCCTGGAAGAGCAAATCCGCCAGAGTCTCCTTGGACGTCTGGTTCGCAGACCAGCACATCAGACAAATCATGCGGCGGAGCCCCACCGCAGATACAGCTCCCTGGCTTTCCAGAATATTCAGTATCAATGCCGCATTGCAGACCTACCTGAGGCCATGCACCAACTGGTCCACTACCATGCAGACCAGGGAAGCCTATTGCTATTCCAAGCATGGTGCAGCAATCTTGCCCATTCATTCAAGCGCCAGTGACACCAGGGTCGTGGCCAACAGAGACCACCCTGCTGACCCCAATACCATGAAAAAAGGACCAGGCCACCGCCTCGGTCCTCCTGTCTGCAGGGTACTTAAAGACAGGGACCCCTACCACCAGACCGTGGTAATTCCCTTGTCCTTTTTCAGGAAACACTCCCCAAAAAAAATAACGGAGAGCCATGCAATTCTTCTGGAATGCTGTTGCCGCTCCCATACGTAGTATTTAAAAAACGTATCAAATAAGCTAGGTAAGGAAACCTCCTAGCGATGCGGGCCGGCTACTGGGACCCAGAAGGGACCGACACCTTAATAGATGCCCTCGCCGTAACCTCCATTTTATTGGGGATCCCGCACGCGGTGATAAGTGCTCCAACAAGCGCCCTTGTGCGCTGACCCGGACACGGAAGCAAGCAAGGACGCAGTTCCGCACTGTCCGAAGGGTCCTGGTTTGCATCTTCTGACAAGTCAGAGCAGGGGACATCTGCCACAGCAAGGCCAGAGTCTGAATCAGAACTGTTTTACCGGAAGATGAGGGAGGGGGCGTTTTTACCCCCCTTACGTTCGCACACCACTTCTACCCTGGTAATAAGGGACTCCAGGACCACCAGCAAGGCGTCCATACGCACCCCGGGAACAGGGCACCGGTTGCCACCACAGGGATGTCAGGGAAAGAAAACGCCAGCTTCTGACGCCATGCAAACCCACACTTGCCTGACCCCCATAGGGACCAGGGCAAGGTACATTGGGTCCACCCTCCTAGCTGCTCAGACTGAGGGACCCCCCAGGGGACTCACCGCTACGACCCAGGTGCCGCATAGCGCTGCCGTCCGCTCTCCCCATATGTCTGCAACCTGTCATGGTTGCGGTGTATTCCTGTGCCCGAGGTGTTCTGCGCTGTTTAGAAGGGACGTTTTCACCGCTAGAGGCAAAAAAACAAAGCCGGGGCTACAAGAAAATGGCCACCGGCCGCCCCTGTGTAAAAGTGTGCAGACTACAAGAAAATGGCCCCCGCTGCTCAGCATTAAAAACAAGTCCAGCAACAAGAAAATAGCGCCGGACACTGCCAAAATGGCCGCCGAACAGGAGGTAAAAAGAAAAAAAAAGGCTGTGAACACACTGGGCCTCTGCGCGGAGGCCCCCCCCCATGGCACCAAACGACACCCCACATGGAGAGCGGACCCTGGACACCCCGCAGCCCCCAGCCAGGACACGTAGCTCCCCCAGAGGACCCCCCCGTCAGTACACAGCAGGCCCAACCCGACAGAGTATGGGGAGGAGGGAAAGGACAGGGAGAGAAGAAAGGAAGGGTGAGAGACCCCCTAGACGACCTCCCCAGCTGTTCCAACCTGCCAAGACAGGAGGAAAAGTACTTACCCGCCCTGCGAGTACTGCTGGCGCGTTCCAGATAGACCTACATCCGAGCAGTATGGAGTAGCTGACGGCCACGGTTCACTGTGACTGAGACAGCAAGCAGCCCAGTCATATGTGAACCCGGGAGCATATAGCTCACCGGCCACCCCTGGAGCCATGGGGTATGTCGTGGCCGACCCTGCACGTAGCTGAGGTCTGCTCACGCTCGATGGCCAGACTGGGGGGACTACAAGGATCTATATTATACAGCCTGTCACCCAGCCGGCATATGATAGTAGATTCTCAAAAAAAAAAAAAAAGTAAAAATGTCTTCAGGACCCTGGGCCCAAAAGGGAGCCAGGTCCTTCTCCTCTACTAGGCAGAATAAAACTGAGCTGCTAAGTGCAGTGTGAGGGGTTATGACCAGAGGGACCACCCCCTGGGTGGGGCTGTTCAGCTTTGCTAAAGTTACATGTTTTAAATGTCTAACATGTCTGCCTAGTCCTCTCCTAATAGACGGAACATAACCCACAAGTCAAGAATTATAAGGAGCTGTGTCCGTCCATGGACGAAAGAGAAAAAAATAATAATAAAAATGCCATAAAACTATCCCCTATTTTGTAGACGCTATAACTTTTGTGCAAACCAATGAAAAACTTTTTGGGATTTTTTTTTACCAAAAATATGTAGAAGAATACCTATCGGTCTAAACTGAGGAAAAAAATTGTTTTTTTATATATTTTTGGGGGATATTTATTATAGAAAAAAGTAAAAAATATTGTTTTTTTTTTTCAAAATTGACACTCTATTTTTGTTTATAGCGCAAAAAAACAAAAAAAAAAACTGCAGAGGTGATCAAATACCACCAGAAGAAAGCTCTATTTTGTGAGAAAAAAAAGATGACAATTTTGTTTGGGAGCCACGTCGCACGACCGTGCAATTGTCAGTTAAACCGACACAGTGCCGAATCGCAAAAAGTGGGCTGGTTTTTGGCCAGCCAAATGATCCAGGGCTTAAGTGGTTAGCATCATGTAATCGTTATGCATCATGGAATCGAGTCGAATCGTGGACAAGATAAATCGTAATCGAATCGTGAGACCAGTGAAGATGCACACCCCTAGTGATCTCTAGGAATTTCTTGCAGCATGCCCCCACCATGAAAAAAAAACAGCTCATTGCAAACCAAAATCCAATTACAGGGTTGGGAGTAAACTTCCTTGGTTAATTTTTACCTATAGGTAAGCATATAATAAAGCTGGATACACACCATACAACTTTTGTTGTTCGATTTCCTTTAGATTTACTTTCTGCTTAGGTTTGACCTCATATTATATGGTTTTGGTAACTCTAAAAAGGAAAAAATCTAAAAGAGAACTGTACAGTGTGTATCCAGCCAAAGGCTTACCTGTAGGTACAGTAAATATCTCCTAAACGTGCACCGTTTAGGAGATATTAATTTGCAAAGCCGCCGGTGACGTCACTGGCGCTTGCGTTCTGTATTAGTGAGACACAACTATGGAGGAATGAGCACCGGTGGCACAGCAGACAGCAACATTGTCAGTTGGGGAGGGTGGGGGGGTGTTAGATGTATTAGCAGATTTTAGGCTGGGTTCACATTGCTGTGCAGAGCGGCTCACAGCAGGGGTCCGGTGCGTCCCTGTTCTCCGTATCTGGGATGAATCAGGCCCGAATTTTGGGCTGGATTCTGACCTGAAACTGACCAGAAGATGCACAGACTCTTCTGCAAACCGCTCCGCAGTCGTCCCAGAGCTGTGTGAACCAGCTCCATTGAGAGCCAGTCACAGTCTCCTGACATGTGAATTGGATGCGGGGAAACCCACAAGTGTGAACCCAGCCTAAAACATATTTTCTTCTTTTTGGGTTAAAGGTTTTGCATGCATAAACGCTGATCATTTTAATCACCTCTGCCTGTGTCAAGTGGTTTGTCCTATCGAAGCTGATGATAAACTGATAATCTACTGTAGGGCTTATGCTTTTGAAAAACAGACTTGCTGGATTACCAGATGTAAATAAAAGAAAAAGCCTAAAAAAAGAAAAACGAATACAGCCATCACAATGTTTGCAGAATAAAAAATATCCTATTTCTATGCCTTCCACTGCAAAATTACCAGTTGACTAAGGCCTTATAGGCTGAAACGTGTCAACCATTCCCATTTGTGTTTGTCTACTGTGGCTTGTTAATAAACACTACTAATTTTTACAAGAAACGACCGGAGTGCAGATCATCTTTTCTTCATTACTCTACTCAGCCAGCGACTGTGGATCGAGCACCTGGGAACCTTGCTTTCTATGTGATGCAAGGGTAGCAGCACTGACTTTTTTGTTTCTAAAATTACCACTTGCCCTCCGGAAGATTTACTCCCTTCATGACCAGGCCATTTTTTTTGTACTGGGGTACTTTAACTGACAATTGCATAGTCATGCAACACTGTACCCAAAATAAATTTATATCATTTTTTTTCACACAAAATATAACTTTTTGGTGGTATTTGATCACCACTGGGTTTTTTATTGTTTGCGCTATAAACAAAAAAAGATTGAATATTTTGAAGAAGAAAAAAAACCAAATGTTTTACTTTCTGCTGTAAAACCTATCCAATAAAAAAATATATTTTGCAAGACTTCCTTGATGTGTATGTTTTTCCTTTTCCAACACTGAATTTGGTAGTTGGATGTTCAGTATGCCTTGTTCTTGATGTGGCTCATATACTAGCAATGTGATGTTTTGGATCTGCGATTCCCTGGCGTTAAATAAGATATTTGAAAAAAACAAACAAAAAAAAAAAAAAACGTCTTTATTTATTTAGGCCAAAATGTATTCTGCTACATATTTTTGGTAAACTAAATCTCAATCAGCGTATTTTGATTTGTTTGCGAGAAAGTTATAGCATCTACAAACTATGGTATACAGAGGGTAATATAAGTATTGAACACTTCAACATTTTTCTAGGTAAATATATTTCTAAAGGTGCTATTGACATGAAAATGTTCACCACATGTCGCTAACAAGCCATGAGATCCGTACATACAAGGAAACCAAAATACGTTCAGAAATGAAGTTATGTGTAATAAAATGGAATTATACAGGGAAAAAGTATTGAACACGCTAACTGAAATTTATTTAATACTTCGTACAAAATCTTTTGTTGGTAATGCAGCTTCAAGACGCCTCCTCCTGTATTGAGAAACTAGTCCCATGCATTGCTCAGTTGTGATTTTGGCCCATTCTTCCACACAGTCTTCAAATCTTGAAGCTTCCATGGGCCTCTTCTATGAACTCTGATCTTAAGTTCTTTCCATAGAGTTTTTATTGGATTCACGTGATTGACTGGGCCATTCCAACAGCTTTATTTTCTTACTTTGAAACCAATTGAGAGTTTCCTTGGCTTTGTGTTTGGGATCATTGTCTTGCTGAAATGTCCATCCTCCTTTCATCTTCATCATCCTGGTAGATGGCAGCAGATTTTAATCAAGAATGTCTTGGTACATTTTTCCATTCATTCTCCAATGATATGAAGTTTGCCTGTACCATATGCTGAAAAACAGCCAACCAATGCTCCCACCGCCAAACTTCAATGTTTGTATTGTGTTTTTGGGGTGATGTGCAGTGCCATTTGACCTCCAAACATGGTGTGTATTAAGGCATCCAAAGAGTTAAATTTTGGTCTCATTTGACCAGACTAAATGCTCCCAGTATTTTACAGGCTTGTCTAAATGTTGTGAAGCAAAAAACGGTAAACGAGCTTCAACATTTATTTTTTATGTATAAGACCAATTCCTCTAATATAATTCCATCTTCTTATAGATACCTTCCATCATGATATAATGATCTTCGGTTCCTCTTTTGGAATCTTACAATGACCTTTAGATTAAGGTATTGTTTTAAAATTGGATTTCATATATTTAGTTCCTTTCTAGTATGGGTCTAACTTTATAATCATCCTTTTTCCTCCTTTCAGGTGACTATTCACCTTCCATTGCCTTCAGCAGCACATTATCTATTTATGTGCTCTCTTTGAGCTAGCACCTTCTCTAAGGTTCACTGCAAGACTCCCTTATGAGAACACACCTCTGATTCAATACCAGCTAAATTTTTGATTTCTTCAACAATGCACAGGTAATGAAGGCTCATGTGGTGGTCTTGAAAATGTCCTTGCATCACTCTCTGTTGAATATTTAAATATTATTTTGTAGAGCAACATATTGGTGTATTTTTGTATACTTACTGTGTGTATTTCTCGTTCTAGTAATACATGACAATAATTAATACTCCTGAAGAAGCCAGTTTATTGGCGAAACGTCGAGATTATCTGTCTGTATAATACTCCATTGTTTTTTACTGTAATTGAAATTATATATTTGCATACCTCCCAACTTTCACATTGTCCACTGCGGGACTTTAATTTTTTTCCCCCTCATCGAAGTTGTTGAGCGGGGGGGGGGGGTTCTCGTGAAGTTGTTGAGCGGGGGGGTTCTCGTGAAGTTGTACAGCAAACAAGCCCGCCCGCCCAACTCACCTGCTTTTCGCTGCGCTGGAGGTTCGTTGCGGGTCGCGGAAGTGTGACGTGACGGGGGGCTCGGAAGGACTGTGTGGGGAAAACAGTGTCCCGCACGAGTACGCGGGAAGATGATGTCCCTGCGGGAGAAACCCGCAGAATCCGGGCGGGTTGGGAGGTATGTATTTGTTATAATATATGTGAATGGAATTTTTCTATTAAATAAAAAATTATATTTTTTATCAATTATGTGTTTGAATGCACCTCAAAAGTCCCACCTTTCTCTTATCTGTACATGCTTTTTTTTCAGCAATGGAGTCTTGCGTGGTGAGTGTGCATACAGGACATGACGGTTGAGTGCGTCTTTAAAACAATTGCACCTGCTAATTCCAAGTTTTTCTGAAGCTCTCCACAAGTGGTTCTTGGCTCTTGGACAACTCTTCTGATAATTCTTTTCACTCCTCTGTCAGGAATCTTGTGAGGAGCACCTGGTCATGGCAGGTTTATAGTGAAATGATGTTCCTTCCACTTCTGGATTATGGCCCCAAAAGTGCTCAATGGCACATTCAGAAGTGTAGAAATCCTTCTGTAACCAATGCCATCAGTATGTTTTGCAAATAAGGTTATGAAGGTCTTGAGAGAACCTTTTGCTTTTACTCATCATGAGATGTTTCTTTTGTAACACCTTGGTAATGAGACACCTTTCTATAGGCCATCAGTTGAGACTGAACCAGCTGGTTAATCTGCACTGACAAGGGACAAGGGGCAGGATTGCTTTCCAATTACTGATAGATTTCAGCTGGTGTCTTGGCTTGCCATGCCTTTTTGCACCTTCCTTTCTTCATGTGTTCAATACTCTTCCCTTTGTCATTCCATTTTGTTACACATAACTTAATTTCTGAACCCGTATTAGTTTATTTGCATGTATGGCTTGTGCCTGGGTTGGTGCCGACATGTGGCGAAAATTTCATGTCAATAGCACATTTAGAAATATAATTTACCTAGAAAATTAGTGACGCGTTTAATATTTACCCGCCCGTATATGCTGGAAATTTTTTATACTCTTAATGGGAGTAATCAGCGACGGGACTGTATTAGTATGGCGGGCAATCTGACACTTTTGGGCACACAGTGACACCAATACAGTGATCAGTGCTAAAAATATACATTGTCACTGTACTAATGACACTGGTTGGGAAAGGGGTTAACATCTATTGTAATCAAGGTGTTAAATTTGTGCCTACCAGTGCTCGATGCATTCACCGTGTGCTGTTTTTACTAAGGGATGTGACTTTTTTTTTCCTGCTTTGCTTTGCAGGGAAACTGAAAAAAACTCACGTCCCCGCTGACAGGACAGAGCTCTGCATTGTTTACATTCACAGAACTCTGTCCCCCCCATCCTATTCGCCGATCAGCAGGTTCCCACGGTCAAGCATTGGCCGGGACCCACTGATCGGCTTGTTCTGTGACTAATCACAGCACAGCCTACATGGCGGCCGTGCACCCACCCCCTAATTTATGTGTTACTAAAACACTAAATGTGCTACTAAAATGTGCTCTTTTCACTAAGAGCCGGTTCACACAGGGGCGACTTGTCAGGCGACCTAGCCGCCTGACAAGTCGTGCTCCGCTCTGTACAATGGAACCATTCTAATAGGAGCGACTCAAGTCGCTCCGACTTAGAAAAAGGTTCCTGTACTACTTTGGTACGACTTCAGGGCGACTTGCATTGACTTCAATACAGAAGTCATTTTGCAAGTCACCTCTGAAGTCGTGTGGAGATCGCCCGGCAGAGTCGCGGGACAAGTCGTGCCGCCCCTGTGTGAACCGGGTCTCACATATATAAAAAACAGTCCCAGGTTTGTATAAAATTATTTAGATACCGCAGTCAAATATTAAATTTGTCTTTTAACCAATTGAGCCTCTTACACGAGAGAAAAAAATAATCCTGCGCTTTTTACTGATCTGAAATAAGCTGCATTGTCATCTATTGGACATTGCACACAGTAAAAATTTGTAAAACAGCATTAAGCATTAAAATTCTTTATTTTTTACATGTGAGTGCAGTCATTTACTTACATATACTGTAAGCATATTTACTCAAGTATAACTGAGTATAATACAATACTGGTAATGAAGAAGTATTTTACTCGTCGACGGGCTTACGTGCTTTTATTTGCCTATACTCAACATTACTCAGGTCTTTACACTTAGTTTTTGGCCCCATGCATACAGACATCACAAGTTCCTGAGTAAACATCAATAAATTATGATGCCGTGTGCAAGGGGCCTTAAGAAAACATAGCGTACCTGCTAAATGGTTCTTCTATTCCTCCTGGAATTCCTTGGATGTAGCCGACAACTAAACTCCCAAACTCCTCAGAATTGAGCATAATTATTTGCAGGCGATTGTGTTTACTGTTTAAAGCAACATTTTGGGACCGATAAAAATTACTTAAAACACTGGTACTTGCGCCCCCTCCCAAAAAAAGGCAGCCAGAGGGCAAGAGACTAGTCACCAGTAATGGTCTTAGTGCACCTGGTCTTTCCCCATTACGAACTTGCCATGTCTTATACAGCACTGTGTCTGTGTGAAGGTGGCCTCTAGAAGATCTCAGCGCCTCCAACAAGGAGCACAGAGAGATCACCAAATCTCCTGCAGACTAGACTGACAGGGGCAGCGGTATACCACACTGCATATATAAAGATAGGAGGCTTTAGGTTCAAGTGGAAAAATAATAATAATAATAATATTAACAATAATTTGAAAATAAAGAAAATACATTACATTTTCAGGGTACTGCCGAGGCACAATGAAGACCCCCAAGTGTCTCTGCAACATAGCAGTTCACTGATTGATTTTTCTTGTTATCTGTACTTTTTTTGGAAATTATATTTTTATTAGTTTTCATACAATACAGAAAACAACACTCCACACAACGTGGAGACAGCCGGTCGCAACATCCGCCGGTGCATACAGTCATACAACAAAACACAAGTTGTTACATTAAACCTACGACCTTCCCAACCCCCCCCCCCTAGAACCAACAAAGCATACCCCCCCCCCCCCCCCCCTTGCCTAGAAAGGAACATACATGACCCGGACCACCAACCAGATGTGGTCCGCCATATTTCAGAAGTATAGTCCAGTAGCTCTCTGCGAAGACAAGTCGGATATAGCACATGAAATCAAATCCCCCTCGCCCCCAAACTCCCCCACCCAGACATATGTATTGCATAAGTGCACAATAACCCCTCAAGGTCCTGACATCCTGAACACTCCCACCCCCCCACATCACATTACATCTTGCATTGCTGTGTTTAATCGGAAGCCGTATCTACAGTAGCCATCCAACCCCCCCCAAACCTTATCAAATTTCGTCAGTGCCCCCCTACTCAAATAGGTGGCCTTGTAAAAGGGTATGGCTTTATTAACCAACGCTTTCCAAGTGTTAACTGTAGGAGCCACCGGGCTCTTCCATGATAGGATGATGCGCTTTTTAGCGTAGTACAACAGAAGCGTGAGTAAGGTTCGTATAGCCCTGGTAGTGGCCAGGGGTTCAACCAGATGTAAAAGACAGACCTCAACAGACATGGGGATAGATATAGAGGTGACCAACCTAATACAATCAGCAATGGCCTGCCAGTAGATTTTGATTGGAGGACACTCCCAAAAGATGTGCATAAAGGTGGCAGAAGGTGCAGAGCATCTCCAGCAGTGAGAGCTCTGCATCCCATACATCCTTGCCAGTCTAGCCGGAGTAAGATAAACCCTGTGTAGAAACTTATAAAGGATCAGTCTATCCCTACTCGAGACCAAATATTGAAAAGCAGTCCCCCACATGTCATCCCAATCATCTCTGTCTAATCCCGGGGCCACAACCTCCCAAGCCCCCCTACAAGGTCTGAGTAGGAGAGTCGTCTCCGGGAACAGGTCTTTGTAGAAACTGGAAACTGGCTTAGGTAGGGACTCACTGCGCGCCAATAGCTCAAGATCACTGGGCTCCAGGTTAAGGGTCCCCCCACCGAACTGTGAGTGAAAGGCATGCCTCAGTTGCAAATACCTGAAAAAGTGGGAATTAGGTAAATTATACTTCTGTTTTAGTTCATCAAAGGCCAATAGAGCACCGTTGGACACAATATGGGCCAAAAGCTTAATTCCATACCCCGTCCAAACTACTGGGTCCGGGTAAGAGAAAAAGTGCGGTAAGTTGGGGTTCCTCCAGATGGGGAGACTAGGTGAAAAGCTAGGAGCTAGGTGACAGCAATCCCTGGACCACAGCCCAGGCCCTCAACACTGAGCGCATGGAATGCGTTAAGGGATATGGAGCTTTCAGGCCCCTGTAGACCAAATGAGACAACGCCTCATAAGAGCCCAGACAGGCAGCCTCCAGGGACACAGATGTATCATCCAGAGGCGTAGTTAACCAGCGGTGGGCCACAGTCAACTGTCCAGCCAAAAAATATTTGTGGAAGTGAGGGACTGCAAGCCCTCCCTCCCCACACGGCTGTTGCAGGATCGCCAATTTCAGGCGAGGAACGCCCCCCTGCCACAAAAAAGGAGGAAATCATAGTGTCAATGGACTTGAAAAGGGACTTGGGAATCCACACCGGAGAGTTTCTAAGGGTATATAACAATAATGGCAGAATTTTCATCTTGACCAGATTAACTTTCCCTATGAGGGACAAGGGGAGATTTCTCCAGGCCTGAAATTTTTTAGATATTAAAGTGAGTAGCGGGGAGACATTAAGATTGACAAAGTCTGTCACAGAGTTAGTGATCTGAAGCCCTAAGTACTTAATTTGGGAGACCCACAGCAAAGGAACGGTAGGATCAACCTGAGCAGGGATGGGGTGGGAACACAGGGGAAGTATCTTAGACTTAGTCCAATTAACCCGGAGCCCAGAGACTGTAGCAAATTTTTCCAAGAGTGACAACGCAGCCCGTAGAGAGGGTCCAGTGTCTGATAAACAGTACCAGGTCATCTGCATATAGTGCTGTGGTTTCAGTTAGGGTGCCCACACTAATTCCCTGAATTTGGGGGGAGGAACGTAGCGCAATCGCCAAAGGTTCCATGACGAGAGCAAACAGGCCGGGTGAAAGTGGACACCCCTGTCTAGTGCCCCTGGACACTGGATAAGTCCCAGAGACCCCTCCATTAAAGCGGAGGGCCGCAACCGGGTGGTCATACAACAGCGAGATCCATTTAAGGAACCTGGGGCCAAACCTCATGCGCTGGAGGACATAGGTCATATAACCCCAATCAATGGAATCAAAGGCCTTCTCCAGGTCGAACAACACCAAGGCCCCCCCAGAGGACACCTCGGCCCCCAACTGCGTGTGAGTAAACACCCGTCTCAGATTTATATCAGTGGCATTTTGAGGCATGAACCCTGTCTGATCAGGCGATACCAAGTGATGTATAATTTTCATCAGTCTATTTGCAATCATCTTAGTGAGTATTTTCAGATCCATATTTAAAAGCGCTATGGGCCTATAGGAAGAACAGCAAAGAGGGTCCTTATCAGGCTTGGGGAGTAATACAATATGCGCCTCATAGAAAGATGCCGGGAGGTTTTCCAAGTCAAAACAGTCACTATAGAGCTTTAAAAGTCTGGGGGATAAAACATCTAGATACTGTTTATACCACTCTGCCGGGAGTCCATCAGGACCCGGTGACTTAGCATTGGGAAAAGATGCAACGGCAGACGCCAATTCTTTGTCCGCGAAGGGGGACCTCAAGACCGGCTACCGCCTCCTCGGACAACTCCGGGATCTGAAGGAGACCCAACAGGTCAGTCAGGTCCCGGTGGTCATACGGCGGGATAGCTGAGTAAAGTTCTGAATAGTAGGACACAAAGGCCTGCTTGTTATCTGTACTTTAACTATAAAATTTACAAATTGTAAAAATGCATCTTGCCTTACAAAAGATCAATGACAACTGGATTCTGACATGTAATAATAGTATTAGGCTTATTTCCAAAGTTTCAAAAGGTTCTCTCGCAATTTTGAGGTTATAAGTGCCATATGCCCTTTCCATTCAAAAGCGGCGTTCATATTTTCAAAATCGATATTTAGCAAAAAAAATCAAAAATGTAAATGTATAATTGTAATGCAAGCCTTTCCCTCTTCCTGTTGTTCTAGTTCATATTTATTCTCTACTTTTTACCAGATTACTGCTTTTCTGTGTCTCTGGCCTATAGATACAACTTTATAAATTCATTTATAAAACGAACACCTAAACATCTAATGGCTTTTAGAAAATCAAGAATTTGCAAATTGTTTCAATTCACATGTTAATACTCGGGTCCCATGAAGCTTCTGTAAACTTCATAGATAAAAGTAACCTGTATTATGTAAACAGTGCACTAGAAAAACATTGGTTTACACTTAATTATTAAAAGGTGTATCTAATCAAAACATGCGAACAGTGGGAATGAGCGAAACAGTGTTCACTTCATCAAAATTTCAGTGAAGATTGGAACATTTCAGAAAAAAGGTCTACATTTTGCAGCAAAGCATTGGCATCGTCAGAAAAGGTGAAAAAACGGTGGTTTAAAGGGTTCAAATAGGCCTTAAAAGGCAGGGGCGCCCAACCTTTTGAAGCACGAGGGCCACTTAAGCGACTTGGTAACCGGTCGTGGGCCACAATAATTGGAGTGGGCAGATGGCAGGTCCATGTCTGCTCTGCATATGCAGAGCAGACACGGACACAGCCCATTATACTCTTTTTTAGCGGATCAGATTGGAGGTAGGACACAAGTCGGTTAACATCGGCCACTCCTTAGGGAGGCGAATGGAGGGTCCAATTGGGTCGGACTGACCGTGTGAAAGGGGCCCAAGGCTGCTTTCACACTGATGCGCTGCGATTTACCAACGCGGTGTACCTTTGGCTTTCCTGCACTTTGCAATAGACTTCTATTATATTTTGCATGTTTGGCGCATTTTCAGAATGTGTATGGCTCAGTGCAGGTAGCCCGCAGGTGCGCTGCTCTGCATCTTCAGGTCAGTTTGAAAGCAGCCCAGTAACCACTGCAGAACAGATATGCCCATATATACACTGTGATTTTAGTAATAAACTGACCTTTAGCCCTGGTTCACACTGGTGCGATTTGACATGCGATTTGACACGTCAAATCGGCGAAATTTGCCGCACATTGCGGGCAATGGCACCGTCCTAATCGGTGCGACGCCGCATCTGCGGCGCTGCACCGATTTCAAAAAGTAGTTTCTGTACTACTTTCTGCGATTTCAGCCGCGATTTACATTGACATCTGTGTCAGATGTCTCTGTAATCGAGCTGAAATCGGGACTGACAGGCAGGAGTGAAATCGTGCGAGTTCAGCTGAACTCGCATGGCTTCACTCCCGCAGCCCCAGTGTGAACCTGGGAGCCCAGGTTCACACTGGGGCTGCGGGAGTGAAGCCGTGCGAGTTCAGCTGAACTCGCACGATTTCACTCCTGCCTGTCAGTCCCGATTTCGGCCGCGATTACAGAGACATCTGTGCAGGTTTCTGCACAGATGTCAATGTAAATCGTGGCCCGAAATCGCAAAAAGTAGTACAGAAACTACTTTTTGAAATCGATGCGGCGTCGCACTGATTAGGACGGTGCCATTGCCCGCAATTTGCGGCAAATACCAGCGTTTTGACATGCGATTTGGCATGCCAATTCGCATGTCAAAACGCACCGGTGTGAACCAGGGCTTAATAACAGTATTCTATTCTATTCCATCCCAAAGCAGGATGTCGCGGCCACTTCAGAGGGCTCCCTGGGCCACTGGTTGGGCACCCCCTGCCTTAAAGTGTTTTAAGTTTTGGATAGAACAAGAAGTTTGTCCATGTGCCCATTGGGAAGATTCACTACTTTATTTGTACTTGTATGTATGCATTGTCAAAGAAAAGAGAAGAGAAAATTCAAGTGGGGACAACTGTTTAGAATGGAAATACCTTTATGCATGTTTTATGGTCCCATGCACCCATGAAGACTTAAAGCGGCGCTCCGCTGTAAAAAAAAAAAAAAATTTAAAAGCCAGCAACTATAAATACTGCAGCTGCTGACTTTTAATATTAGGACACTTACCTGTCCTGGAGTCCAGCGACGTCGGCAGCAGAAGACGAGCAATCGCTCGTCACTCTGCTGCCCCCACTGCCATCCTTGGTGAGGTTACCAGGAAGTGAAGCATTGCGGCTTCACTGCCCGGTTCCCTACGGCGCATGCGCGAGTCACGCTGCGCCAAGCTCACTGGTCCCTGTTGTGTTCTGGGAGCCGTGTGTTTCCCAGAACACAACGTGGGGGGGGGGGCAGGAAGTGACGCACTACCCGCAGAGTGAACTCCCGGAAGTGGGTGCAAATACCTGTCTTAGACAGGTATCTGAACCCCCCTCCCCCTGAAAGGTGCCAAATGTGACACCGGAGTGGGGGAGGGTTCTGATGAGCGGAAGTTCCACTTTAGGGTGGAGCTCCGCTTTAAGGAATAAAGTGCATATCTAAAACCGCTTTTATTGCCCCCTCTACCCTCGAATACAGCTGTATGACAAAGGTACATTATGTCAGCGCAAGGTTAAGTAGAGCAGGGAATAAGTGCTGGAATAGAAATCAAGCAATGTAGGGTAAGGGATAGAAATAAATTATTGGGATTTAAAGTGATTTCAAACGATCACCTTGTAAAACTACCCATTCAGTTTCAAATAGAAATGAAAGGCAAACCAATTGTATATAGATATAAAAACACATAAAAAAAAACAAAACAAACAAAAAAAACAAAAAAAAAAAAAACACAATTTCTCCTTTTTTCTGTTCTCAGCTGCATAAGAGCTGAGGGGGGGAGATGCAGCAGTACACTGAGCTCCCCAGTGAATGGCTGTGCAGGGGGGGGGGGTGGTCAGGACAAGTCTGATCATTAGAGGAGAGCACACCGAGTTCCCAGCATAGCTAGAGAACTGACCATGATGTGCTTTCCTACTAGGTGTAATTAGTTAATTAGTTTATGAAATAGGAAAGCAGTTGACTAGCAGGAACACCAGGGATTTCACACAAAGAAAGCAATACGAAGAGAACAGGTTACTTTTTCATACAGGTACATGGTACAGTAGGCACATATCAGAAATATGAAGTGTTGGGGCAACAAACACTTTAAAGAGGAAGTAAAGTCTTCCTTTTAATTGTACCTACAGGTAAACCTATAATAAGGCATGTAGGTACTGTAAATATCTCCTAAACTTACACCGTTTAGGAGATATTTACTATATACGCCAAAGTCATCAGCGCATGCGCTCTAAAGAAACGGCCGCCCGGGACGTTTCTTCAGGCCCCTGTGCCGTGACTGGCGGCTAATGCGCGGGAGTGATGTCATCGTGGCTCTGGCCAATCACAGCACCGGAGCCCGCAATCTAGGAAGAAACACAGGCCGTCTCAGCGGTGTGCGGGCGCCGCTGGAGGGCTTGGTTCAGAGATGGACTAATGGAGTGAGCTGAGGGGTAGAGAGATAGATTTGAAAACTAATTTAAACTAGTATCAGGCTGCAACATACCAAAATTGAAAAAAAAATACACAGTATTTAAAAAAACAAAACAAAAACACACTTTAGCATAGATTTGCTTTTTAAACGATACCCTTTCTGTAAGGTTAAACATTATAACCCATCTAAAACAAGCACGTTAGCAGCTTTACATGCATTTCTATTTTTAAGCAATACTCAAGGCCAATATTTGTGATGTCATCATCTCACTGTCCAAAATTAGAAAATTTGCCTAAAATGTACTAAAAAGGAGGCACTATGGGGGTTATTTACTAAAACTATCTAGCAAGGTTCCCGGCCTCCTTCGGTCTAATGAGAACCTTCAGGGCCAGAGATAGACAACATACTTCTGTATATGGTGGGTTGTGAGGCATAGTGGGTGCAAAGTAGTTAAGAGTCATTGGGCGCCAGACACTTCTTGAATGCAAAAGAGATTTTATTTCTCTTAACAGAACTAGTTGCAAAATTAATTGGCAGATTCCAAGACTTCAACAGGTGGACAGCCATGCAGGGAAAGGCATCCAGCAAGACGCCACATTTGCATGTGTAGGAATGCTGTCTCCTATGGCAACAGTCTTTAACAGTTCCTAACACAAAAGTTTAACAGTTCCTTCACTTCCACTACAATCACCTCTTGTAGTTCTTCAGCCCACTGAGCTCCCAGTCTCTCACTAGACTAGATGGTTCACTGCCACTGAATCCCTTAAACTCCTCCAATCTTCCTTTCTAGTATCTTCCTCAAGCGTCCCTAGCGTGGCACTCAAGATACTTCTAAAGCTTCACCCCACTGGTCAGCTCGGTCCCTGGCTTGACACACAAGGCTGCTTTGCAAGCATCACCTACGCTGGCTGTGTCCTTGGCTTGCTATTCGCTGAAGTTTCCCCGATTCTTCACCGCCCCCGGTTGGTGAGAATACTGCTCCGGTACTTGCTTCAGCTACTCACTGTGGTCCCAGGTAATAAGGTGGTTGGTCCCTTAGTGGCGACAGCTTCCCCTTTACCTCCGACCACAACAGGTTCTCTGACCGGCAGAACCATCACTACTGGTTGGACTGCAACCTGCAATCCCAACCCTGTGCTGCTCTCTTGCTTCTGGATAGGCCCACAGACAGCCTAACAGCCAGATGTGCCCGGGATAGGCCCAAACTTCAGCATAGCAGCCCAGGCAATACAACACACGTGCACCCAGACAGCCATCCAGGTGGCACAGAACAGAGATCACCTGACTCCTCCAAGATATATAGGTCCTCCCAGCAGGCCAAGGGATTTAAGAAAACCCCTGCCCATTGGCTGGGATACCCCATATACCCATAATCTGACCTTGCATTGCCCTTCTCATATCTAATGTCACCAGATACCCGGCCACATGGCAGCAAGAAAGAAAAGTGCAGCAATTACAGACTTGGAGTGAAATCAATTGATCCTCAACAATTAGCCAAGGTAAATAAGGAGTTTCCAATTAGCCAAGGTAGCAATACCTGGCATATAACTTTAGGAGCAATCCTGCCTAAACACCAGGGTGCTACAACTATAATGGTGCAAAATCTGTTGCAGCTCTTCATAGAAATCAATCAGCTTCCAGGTTTTATTGTCAAAGCTTAATTGAAAAAGCTGAAATTAGAGGCAGATTCGCTACCATGCACAGCTTTATCCGATTCTGAGTGCTACAGTTTTAGTAAATCTCCTCCAGTGTTACTTATACTTCTGTTAAATACTATGTATACACAAGCTAAAATATCCAAATTGAATCTGTACCTACAGAACCAAAATAACCGATTTTTGAAACTTAAGGGGGTCCAAAATTGCAATGCTTGCCTTTATTGTATTCTAAAAAACATCCGTTAATATAATTTGAGCACAATGGAACTTGTTTACAATCCCCAGCAACCTCCAAAAGGTGATATACAATAAACCTTGGAAAACCTCAAAATTACCTACACAATCCAGCTGCTCAATATTTCAGACATGCAAAATCATTATGTCATTAGGCTAATCACAAAGCGAGCACAGGCAGACCTTTATGGGAAGAAAATGCAACCTTATTTTGTTCAGTCTGAAAATCAATTACCTTTCTACCTTTTTTTGTGATGTAGACATATGTTGAAACAGGGAAAAAAAATTGGAATAAAGGCAGTGTTTTCTGATGAGAAAATGTATATGACCTCCACCATTGTACCTGATGTTTAGAGACACAGAATCAATTACCCAAAACTGTGTACATATTACTGCAGTCCTTTGCTGCAACACAAAATGGCATCAGCAGCTAAGAGCATAATAAAACAAAGTTTTTTCTAAGATAGAATTTGCTTAACCACTTCAGCTTCGGAAGGATTTACCCCCTTCCTGACCAAGCCCTTTTTTGCGATTTGCCACTGCGTCGCTTTAACTGACAATTTACGGCCGTGTGACGCTGTACCCAAACAAAATTGACGTCCTTTTTTCCCACAAATGCATTTTTCATTTGGTGGTATTTGATCACCTATGCGTTTTTTTGGGGTTTTTTTGCGCTATTAACAAAAAAAGAGCAACAATTTTGAAAAAAAAAGGAATATTTTTTACTTTTCGCTATAATAAATATCCCCAAAAAATATATAAAAAAAGAATTTCCTCCTCAGTTTAGGCCAATATGTATTCTACATATTTTTGCATTTTTTTTTATATCTATCTATCTTTATGTGTGTGTGTGTGTGTGTGTGTGTGTGTGTGTGTGTGTGTGTGTGTGTGTGTGTGTGTATTGTGGTACCCCACCAGTGTAGTGAACCAGAATTCTCAACTGGACGGGTTGAGGGGCTCCAGGGAGCTTATAATGTACAGAGGAAACTGGCGTTTCAGTTTCCTCATTATTTAATAAAGTCCACTTTGGGACCTGGAGCCCGGAGATTTCGTAGAGATCCGGGTGGGATGAAATCCCCAGTCCTGGGTCCAGATTTTGAGATTTACCCAGCACACTGACTGGTCAGGTGTTTGCTGGCCTATTTGTAGACACCTGACCATGGTTCTGGGCTCCACCCTCCCGAGGAGTCCAGGCTTGCAAGGGAGAACCCAGGGTGTGCACTGAAGTAGCTGGAGTAGCTAGAGAAGCTAGATTGTGTAGGCTGCACTGTGAAACCCAGAGACCCGAGTCTGAGGTTGCTGACAGATGTCAGGAGGGCTCCATGCGGGAGCCTGACCAGTGGTGCTGCTGCTGAAGAGAGCCAGGCGGCTTGGTATTTTTATTTGCACTTTTGCATGTGTGAGCCAGGAGGCTGAACATACTGTACTACCATTTAATGTTGATGGTGAAAACCCCCTGCGAGGGAAACCACATTTGTTTTCATTTCTGGAACTTTGATTCTTTTTAATAAAAGTGGGCCAACAAGCCCTCAAAAGGAAACATTTGTGTGGGACTGTTCTCGCTAGTGGGTGCTACACTTGAGCTAAACAACCCCCAACATTACACTAATAAATTATATATATATATATATATATATATATATATATATATATATATATATGTGTGTGTGTGTGTGTGTGTGTGTGTGTGTGTGTGTGTGTGTGTGTGTGTGTGTGTGTGTGTGTGTGTGTGTGTGTGTGTGTGTGTGTGTGTGTGTAGCGGGGTCTCTAAATTTATGTGGGACACCCTGGTGTGGAAGTATAGGGATAGTGGACCACTTGTGTTCGTGGAGGATTGGATGGTGTAATAATCTCCTTGGCCTCTGGGTGGCGGGGTACCTGGAGGCTCAAGGTAGATTTGCCATTACAGTGCTAGCCTTTTTGTCCCTTTCCGGAGATGGTACGGCGAGGGCGGGGAACCCGCCGTGGTGTCGATGGGAAGAGATAAAAGGGGGAGACGCCCTAACCACGAGGTTCTTCCGGAGGATCTTCTTCACGCGCCCAGGCACCTTAGGCCTGGGTGCGGGCGGTTCTGGATTCCGGCTCAGGTGCCCTAGGCCTGACCGGAATGGAGTCGGAGTCCATCCCAGGCACCTTCAGCCTGGGGTGAGGTACTGAACTAGGAGGCCTAGGGTCCAGTGACTTCGACTGGATCCCGCGAGGGTGGAGACGTCCGAGGGTCCCTGAGGTGGATGGGGCCCATGTCTGAGGTGAGGAGGCCGGGGAGGTTACCCGTCCGGAGAGTCTGGAGCAGCATCAACCCAGTGACGGATGGGCCTCTGGTAACTCCCTTGGAGGGACATCTTCCCCTGATAGGGGCCGCAACGCAGCGAAGGTACTCCTATCTATGTTCTCTTGAGTCGCTGGTAGAGACTCTCAGATTCTAAGTCCTTTCTAGCTGAATGCTATAGTAACCGCTGGCGAGATCGCAGTGGTTTAGCTAATAACCAGGATAGTGCCTCGACCTGCATCACCCCCGTATCAAAATGTTATCAAGTCGCAACCAGTTGGCTACTGAAGCACTGTTTATTGTGAGATGTACAATAAAGCAAGAGTTGGACTGTGATCGGTGTGTGGAACTCTGGTTAATGGGAGCAGAGGGAAGTGTGAACACAGCAGGACTGTATTCTAGAACAAAACACATAGGCCCGAGGAAGTATCTGGTGCTGGCCTTCACCTCACCCACAGCTCTGGGGAGGACATGGGCCGTAGCGCATCTCACCCTGTTGTGTGACATACCCCTAGACCAGTGTTTCTCAACTCCAGTCCTCAAGGCACCCCAACAGATCATGTTTTCAGGATTTCCCTCAGATGAAACAGCTGTGGTAGTTACTAAGGCAGTGAGACTGATCAAATCACCTGTGCAAAATAATGGAGAGCCTGAAAACATGACCTGTTGGGGCGCCTTGAGGACTGGAGTTGAGAAACACTGCCCTAGACAAAGGAGATGGGGTGAGGCCGCCACACATATATATATATATATACACAGGTCCTTCTCAAAAAATTAGCATATTGTGATAAAGTTCATTATTTTCTGTAATGTACTGATAAACATTAGACTTTCATATATTTTAGATTCATTACACACAACTGAAGTAGTTCAAGCCTTTTCTTGTTTTAATATTGATGATTTTGGCATACAGCTCATGACAACCCAAAATTCCTATCTCAAAAAATTAGCATATCATGAAAAGGTTCTCTAAACGAGCTATTAACCTAATCATCTGAATCAACTAATTAACTCTAAACACCTGCAAAAGATTCCTGAGGCTTTTAAAAACTCCCAGCCTGGTTCATTACTCAAAACCGCAATCATGGGTAAGACTGCCGACCTGACTGCTGTCCAGAAGGCCATCATTGACACCCTCAAGCAAGAGGGTAAGACACAGAAAGAAATTTCTGAAGGAATAGGCTGTTCCCAGAGTGCTGTATCAAGGCACCTCAGTGGGAAGTCTGTGGGAAGGAAAAAGCGTGGCAGAAAACGCTGCAAAACGAGAAGAGGTGACCGGACCCTGAAGAAGATTGTGGAGAAGGACCGATTCCAGACCTTGGAGGACCTGCGGAAGCAGTGGACTGAGTCTGGAGTAGAAACATCCAGAGCCACCGTGAACAGGCGTGTGCAGGAAATGGGCTACAGGTGCCGCATTCCCCAGGTCAAGCCACTTTTGAACCAGAAACAGCGGCAGAAGCGCCTGACCTGGGCTACAGAGAAGCAGCACTGGACTGTTGCTCAGTGGTCCAAAGTACTTTTTTCGGATGAAAGCAAATTTTGCATGTCATTCGGAAATCAAGGTGCCAGAGTCTGGAGGAAGACTGGGGAGAGGGAAATGCCAAAATGCCTGAAGTCCAGTGTCAAGTACCCACAGTCAGTGATGGTCTGGGGTGCCATGTCAGCTGCTGGTGTTGGTCCACTGTGTTTTATCAAGGGCAGGGTCAATGCAGCTAGCTATCAGGAGATTTTGGAGCACTTCATGCTTCCATCTGCTGAAAAGCTTTATGGAGATGAAGATTTAATTTTTCAGCACGACCTGGCACCTGCTCACAGTGCCAAAACCACTGGTAAATGGTTTACTGACCATGGTATTACTGTGCTCAATTGGCCTGCCAACTCTCCTGACCTGAACCCCATAGAGAATCTGTGGGATATTGGGAAGAGAAAGTTGAGAGACGCAAGACCCAACACTCTGGATGAGCTTAAGGCCGCTATCGAAGCATCCTGGGCCTCCATAACACCTCAGCAGTGCCACAGGCTGGTTGCCTCCATGCCATGCCGCATTGAAGCAGTCATTTCTGCAAAAGGATTCCCGACCAAGTATTGAGTGCATAACTGAACATAATTATTTGAAGGTTGACTTTTTTGTATTAAAAACACTTTTCTTTTATTGGTCGGATGAAATATGCTAATTTTTTGAGATAGGAATTTTGGGTTGTCATGAGCTGTATGCCAAAATCATCAATATTAAAACAAGAAAAGGCTTGAACTACTTCAGTTGTGTGTAATGAATCTAAAATATATGAAAGTCTAATGTTTATCAGTACATTACAGAAAATAATGAACTTTATCACAATATGCTAATTTTTTGAGAAGGACCTATGTGTGTGTGTGTGTGCGTGTGTGCGTGCGTGTGCGCGTGCGTGTGCGCGCGTGCGTATCTCAAGCATATATTGGCTTGCGCAAAAGTTATAGCGTCTACAAAATAGGGTATAGATTTATGCCATTTTTATTATGATTTTTCTTTAGTAATGGCGGTGATCTGCGATTTTTTTATCATGACTGCAACATTGCGGCGGACAGATCGGACACCTTTGACACGTTTTTGGGACCACTGATATTTATAGAGCGATCAGTGCTATGAAAATGCACCGATTACTGTATAAATGTCACTGGCAGGGAAGGGGTTAACACTAGGGGGCGATCAAGGGCTTAACTGTGTGTTCCCTCACTGTGTTCTAACTGTGTGGGGATGGGACCAACTAGGAGAGAGGACAGATCGCTGTTTCTACTTTGTAGAAACACGCGATTTGTCTCCTCTCCTCAGACAGCACAGTATACACACACACACACACACACACACACACACACACAAATCCCGTGCTGGCTCTCGAGCACACGATTGCACGTGGCCGGCGGCGATCTCACATGTTCATTTTTTTTAAGCTACAGTTTTTAATTTAAATACCAAGGGAGCCCGGGTCCTTGTTCAGACAAAGGATGTCCCTGTCTACAAAATGTGTGTCTCACACAAGCTTACACGCATTGCACCTGCATGGTTCATTTATGTTTTTATGTTACCATCAGGAAACCATGAGAAATGCCATTCAGTAAGTAACTGCAGCACTGATATGCAACAAAAGTGCTTTGTGCACTGGTGCAAATCATTTGGTGAGGGGGAGGGGGGAATTATGGTGTGGGGTTGTTTGGCGCCTTCGTTCCAGTGAAGGGAACTTTTAAAGCCGAGTTCCACCCATAAATGGAACTTCCGCTGATCGGATTTCTCACCCCCTCCAGTGCCACATTTGGCACCTTTCAATATGCTCCCACTTTCGGGAAAAGATCGCCGCACATTGTGCGTTTAACTATGTAATGTCCGGCCCCTCCTCCCCGCCCCCCCCCGCTGCATTCTGGGAGACACATAGGTCCCAGAAGACAGCAGGGACTATTCAGAAACCGCAGCTCAACTCACGCATGCACAGTAGGAAACAGGCTGTGAAGCCCTAAGGCTTCACTTCCCATTTCCCTTAGTAATGATGCCGTCGCCTGCACCCAGAGCCGAGGGACGGGTCAGCTTCGCGTGCCGATATCACGGGCTCCCAGGACAGGTAAGTGTTCTTAGAGTATTTGTAGCTGCTGACTTTTAAAAAATTTACCCAGGCGGAATTCTGCTTTAATGGGTCAGCATACCAAGACATTTTGGACAATTTCATGCTTACAACCATGTGGGAACAGTTTGGGGATGGCCCCTTAATGTTTCAGCATGACTGTGCACCATTGCATAGAGCAAAGTCCATAAAGACATGGATGAGCGAGTTTGGGGTGGAGGAATTTAGCTGGCCTCAACTGGACCTTGCTTTGTGCACTGGTACGTAGTCATGTTGGAAAAGGGGCCATGCCCAAACTGTTCCCACAAAGTTAAGAGCATGAAATTGTCCTGACCTCAACCCAATAGAAAACCTTTGGGATGAATTAGAGCGGAGACTGCGAGCCAAGCCTTCTCGTCCAACATCAGTGCCTGACCTCACAAATGCCCTTCTGGAAAAATGGTACAACTTTCCCATAGACACACACCTAAACCTTGTGGACAGTCTTCCCAGAAGAGTTGAAGCTGTTATAGCTGCAAAGGGTGGGCCAACTCAATATTAAACCTTACGAACCAACACTGGGATGCCATTAAAGTGTGTGTGTGTATATTTACACACACACACACACACACAATCTCACAAAAGTGAGTACACACCTCACATTTTTGTAAGTATTTTATTATATCTTTTCATGTGACAACACTGAAGAAATTACAAAGTATTGAGTGTAGAGCTTGTATAAAAGTGTAAATTTGCTGTCCCCTCAAAATAACTCAACACAAAGCCATTAATGTCTAAACTGCTGGCAACAAAAGTGAGTACATCCCTAAGTAAAAATGTCCAAATTGGGCACAATTAGCCATTTTCTCTCCCCGGTGTCATGTGACTCATTAGTGTTACAAGGTCTCAGGTGTGACTGGGGAGCAGGTGTGTTAAATTTGGTGTTATCGCTCTCACTCTCTCCTACTGGTCACTGGAAGTTCAACGTGGCACCTCATGACAAAGAATTCTCTGAGGACCTGAATAAAATAGGATTTTTATAACAGCTTACCTGTAAAATCCTTTTCTTGGAGTACATCACGGGACACAGAGCGACATAGTCATTACTATGTGGGTTATATAGATTACCTTCAGGTGCTGGCACTGGCAACTTCCAAAACCGGAAGTACCCTCCCCTATATAAGCCCCTCCCATCCGGGAGTACCTCAGTTTTGTAGCAAAGCAATAAATGTCCCCAAAAGAGTGGTGGGAGCTCTGTGTCCCGTGATGTACTCCAAGAAAAGGATTTTACAGGCAAGCTGTTATAAAAATCCTATTTTCTTTTTCGTACATCACGGGACACAGAGCGACTTAGTCATTACTATGTGGGACGTCCCAAAGCAATGCCAAATAGGGGGGGGATACACCATACATAAGCTGGGCGCTATCAGACATGAGGATCTTTTGCGGCCTGCAACACACTGCGCCCAAAGGCGACATCCTCCTGACTTCTAACGTCCACCTGGTAGAACCTAGTAAACGTGTGTACTGAAGACCGTGTTGTGGCCTTACAGATTTGAGCCAGGGAGGCCTGGTGATGCACTGCCCATGAAGTTCCAACTGCTCTCGTGGAGTGCGCCCTAACTTTGAACGGAGGCGGTCTCCTTCTTAAGCCATAGGCTTGCATTATGACCTGTCGAATCCACTTGGCTAAAGTAGATTTTGACGCTGCCTGACCCTTTCTGGGGCCTTCCGGCAGAATAAACAAAGTATCCGTTCTACGAATCTGAGCAGTGTCTTTTAGATAAGCTTTAACTGCTCTTACTACATCCAAAGAATGTAATAACTTTTCCTCTACCGAACTAGGTTTGGGGAAAAAGGAAGGAAGAACCACATCTTGGTTCAAATGAAACCTCGATACCACCTTAGGAAGAAAGGCTGGATGAGGACGTAACACTACTCTGTCCTTATGGATAACCAGATATGGCTCCTTACAGGACCTAGCGGCCAATTCCGACACTCTTTTAGCCGAACAAATGGCTACTAAAAAAATCAATTTCCTGGTGAGAAGAACCAAGGAAATGTGCTGTAATGGTTCAAATGGTTGTTTCTGTAGAACCGATAGAACCAGGTTTAGGTCCCATGGACATATGGGAATTTTAACCGGAGGGCTAATACGCATCACTCCTTGTATAAAAGTTTTGACTAGTGAATGCGAAGCCAAGGGCCTTTGAAAAAATATTGACAAGGCCGAAATCTGACCCTTGATAGTACTCAAGGCAAGCTTCCTATCTACAGCCCACTGTAGGAAGTCCAGAATCCTACCCATTACGTATTTACGTGGATGCCATTTCTTGGCCTCACACCACGCGATGTACGCCTTCCAGATTCTATAGTAAATCTGCCTGGATACCGGCTTTGATCATGGTAGATACCACAGGATTAGAGAGACCTCTCTTTTTTAGAATGTGGGCTTCAATAGCCAGGCCGTCAAACCTAAGGCTAGTAAGGAAGGGTGGTATATCGGTCCTTGCGAAAGCAGATCCGGACGACGTGGAAGGGTCCAAGGACTCCCCACAGACATTTTTACAATCTCTGCGTACCATGCTCTTCGGGGCCACGCTGGAGCCACCAGAATCACTGGTTTCTTTTCTACCCTGATTCTGCGGAGTAATCGAGGCAACAATTGTGGCGGTGGAAATGCATATATCAGCTTGAACTGATCCCAAGGGAACACTAGAGCATCCGCGCCGCAAGCTAGGGGATCCCTTGTCCGAGAGACAAATCTGTCCACCTTTGCGTTGAATCTGGATGCTAGCAGATCTACATCCGGTGCTCCCCACCGCTGACATATTTCCCGGAAAACCTCGGGGTGAAGGGACCATTCCCCTGGGCATAATTGTTGGCGACTTAGAAAGTCCGCCTTCCAATTCTCCACCCCTGGAATGAATACCGCGGATATGGCTGGGACATATCTTTCTGCCCATTTCAGGATGTAATTTACTTCCCTCTGGGCTGCACGACTCCTGGTGCCCCCCTGATGGTTGATATATGCCACTGCCGTGGCATTGTCTGATTGAATTCTGACAGGGGACCCTTGGAGTTTGGATGTCCATGCTACTAGGGCATACCGGGCTGCTCGTATCTCTAAGAGATTGATGGGCAGGGCCTTCTCTGCATCCGACCATCTGCCCTGGAGAGACCATCGCTCCAGTACTGCCCCCCAGCCTATAAGGCTGGCATCTGTAGTGACCACCTTCCAAGAAATCGGACTGAAGGATTTCCCTTTTTCCAGATTCTGGGGAACCAACCACCAACGGAGGCTCTTGCGAACGGAAGGGGACAAGGACATTGGTAAGTCTAGGGCCTGAACTTTTTTGTTCCAGGCTGACAGTATGGCCCTTTGCAAATTCCTTGAATGGAATTGACCGTAGGGTACTGCTTCGAATGATGCCACCATTTTTCCCAGCAGCCTCATGCACAGGCGTATGGACGGCTGTCTTTTTGTACCCACCAGGTGGATCAAATCTCTCAAAGACGACACCTTTTCTTGAAGCAAGAAAAATTTTCTCTGGTCTGAATCCAGCCTTAGCCCCAAGTATTCCAGACTTTTGACTGGTTTTAGGGCTGACTTGTCTTGGTTGATAATCCAACCGTGAGACTCCAGATACTCGATTGTCTCGTGAACAACCACTTCTAGTTTTTCCACTGAGTGGTCCGTCAGCAACAAGTCGTCTAGATATGCCCTTATCGTTACACCTCGTGTTCTTAGATTGGCCAATAGTGGGGCCAGAATTTTGGTGAACACTCGTGGTGCTGTGGCCAGACCGAAGGGTAAGGCTCTGAACTGAAAATGGCGCCCTTCTACTGCAAAGCGTAGAAATTTTTGGTGGACTGGAAAGATGGGAATGTGCAAATAAGCATCTTTGATGTCGATCGAGGCTAACCATTCCTCCCCTTGTAGGGCAGTGGCCACCGATCGGATCGACTCCATCCGAAAAGTCCTGATATGTAGGAATTTGTTTAGCCCTTTTAGATTTAATATGGGCCTCACGTCCCCGTTTGGCTTCGGGACTGTAAAGAGGTTTGAGTAAAACCAGAACCCGCATTCTTCCAGGGGAACCTCCATAATTACTCCTTGGAGCAATAGTTGTTCTAGTGCCGACAGGAGGGATCCTCTCTTCCGGGGATCTCTTGGCACGTTTGACCACATAAAATGGGAGGGAGTAGTGTCTTAACTCCAGCTTGTATCCCAGACTTACTGCGGAGAGCACCCATCTGTCTCTGATCGTGTCCCGCCAGGTCTCTGCGAACAACTGAAGTCTTCCCCCCACCCGATTGAGTGGGGGCGACCTTTCATAAATTTGACTTGGGGGGGGGGGGGGTTTGTACCTCTCCTGACCCAGGGTTTTTTGTTACCCTGTGATTGTCCCTGATTTTTCCCCCCGGGATTTGACCGCGGAGGCCGTCAGAACTGCTTCACAGCAGATGTCCCAGGGACTGGAGAGGCAGGCCTCTTAAAAGAGGGACCTCTAAATCTCTTTTTAACCGGCAAGAGTATACTTTTACCGCTGGAAATTTTCTGGCTATATTTGTCCAGGTCTTCCCCGAATAGGCGTTCACCATGAAATGGGAAGCTAACCAGCAATTTTTTACAGGGAGCTTCAGCAGACCAGTTCTTGAGCCATAGAAGCCTACGCATATGTACTACAGACAGCGTAAGGCGGGAGGCCTGATGGATTGAATCCTTGATGGCGTCAACCGCAAAGCATAAGGCTCTAGGCAGATCAGCTAGGGCAAGGGCCTGCTGATCCGGCAAGTCCCTTAAGACCTGTTTTAACTGATCCTTCACCGCTTGGCAGACCCCAATAGCTGCTACTGCTGGTTGTGTCACCAAGCTTGCTGTAGAAAAAGCAGATTTTAATAAGGACTCCAATTTTTTATCTATCGGGTCCTTGAACATTTGAACATTATCTACTGGACATGTCAGTGATTTGTTCACACAAGAGATGGCTGCGTCCACTGTAGGGACCCTCCATTTTCGGATGAACTTATCCTCCATGGGATAGACCACCGGAAATCTCTTAGGGGGAGTAAATATTTTATCAGGATGTTCCCAATCCTGGTAAATGAGTCCTTCCAGTAAAGGATGGATTGGAAAGGAACAGTCTGGGGAGCTTTTAGCGACCCCAACGAGGAGACAGAAGTGGTTGATGGCTCCGCAAGGGGCATTTTAAATGCTGATCGGACCATATCAGTCAGGGACTGAACCCATAATCTTTCAGCATGTGATGCTGAAAATGGCTCTTCCACTGTTGATTCCTCTAGAACAGAATCAACCTCATCCTGATCCCCTTCAGGTAGGTCAATCCCAGCATGGGACTGTTGTTCCGCTAACAGGTACTCTGAGGGAGGAGACGGAGATCGGGCGCGCTTTCCCTCTGACAGGGAAGCAGCTATCAATGTTGTCTCTCTTCCAGTCCTCCCAGAGCTGAGGAAAAAAACTCCTCTGTTGCATACACAGGAGCAGGTGAACTGAGGACAGCCACAGTACCAGGTACTCCTGAGGGTTCTCTACGGGCACCAACCTCTGATTTTTCAGGGGAGACTGGTGCAGCAAAAGCATGCCCAAGATCCTCAGAGCCCGACGGAGACCCCCTTTGCTTCCTGGGAGTCTTAGTCCCGGAGATTTTGGACTGCATATTCCTAAGCCAAAAGCTGAGGTATTCCAGCCGTAATACACCACTTACTGAAAATAGTCTAGCACAATTGCTGCTATATAAACAGTTGGTGTCTACTAATGTGCCTTTCTATGGGGATGCCTGCATCAACCGCCTGCTGTATGCCTTTTTTAAATGTTACCAGCTCTGTCTCTGCACTCCATAGCCAGCTCACAACACATAATTGTGCCTTTTAACATGCTGGGACGCCCGCACATGCGCAGAAGCGCTGCGGCGCGCACAGAGCGTCATCCGCCAAGCTTCGCCCCCTTTCCAGCTCACCTCTATATATAGAGGCGCGCACGCGCGCGGGCGGCACGTGCGCCTTCGGCGCTTCTTTTTGAAAAAAAACTAGGGATAGGAGCCAGGGTCCGGGGATGGACGAGCATTACAACATGACAGAGGAAGCAGTTTCCCACAAGAGAACTCACCATCTGCCTGGACTTGACCTCAGAAGGAAATCGTCCACATAACAAGAAAACGACGTTCCACAGCGGCCTCTAGTGGATTAACACAGGTACCGCGGTTTGTCCATTTTTTTTTTTTTTTCTTGACCACCATTAAAATTATTACATTTTCTAGTAGTTATAGGCATGCACAGATATTTAGCGGGAATACCGTTAGGTAACAGGCAGAAAGACATATTAGGCTTGGGGGTCCCCCCCAATAGAACCAAGTTCCTGAGGGGCCCCCACTTACCTTTTCCCCGCCGCAGGACTCTGTTTGGTCCACAGAAGCCCAAACTTCACCTCTCACGGCAGGCATTGTACTTAAACCTTCAGGGACTGGGTTCCCAAGGATTCCACTCCCCTGGACCTGTATAGCACCCTTGTCAAGGTCAACTGTGGCCAGGTGACAGATGCACACCGTAGGGGGACAGGAGTGCACCGCAAGGTAGTGAACCCTATGGCTGACTGCTGCGGATAGGAAGCTGGGTGGTTGTGGAAAGCGGGACCAGAGGAGCACAACCGGGATCCTAACGGAAGCTAGAGCCAAGATTCCACAGGGCGCGGAGTCTAAGACCCAGCAGGTCTTCTCCAGGGCCTCTAGTGGTGAGGAGGTTATGCTGCAGGCTGGGACCAGGTCGCGGCCCCTGGAGTTTCCTAGCTCACGCCCCGTAGGATAAGGGGAAAAGAGGGGAAGCAGCAGCACAAGATATGAGAGAACCGAATAACAAGCTGAAGGTCAGGGGCCACAAGCAGACAAGGATAACGAAAGAACGAGCCGAAGGTCAAGGGTCATGAGCAGACAGGGATAGTCGGGGACAAGCCAAATATGTAACAGAGAGACAGACGTAGCACACGGCAGGCAGGAACCCAACCACACAATGCCTAACAAACACGTTGATCAGCAAAGCAGGCTTGCAGTGCACAGGTTAATATAGTGTTCTGTGATAGGGCCTGGGGTGGAGTCTGGCTGGGAGGAGATTATAAAGGAAGCCAGGTGAAAGGGCTCAGGCCTCTAAGATGAACACATGGGAAGGAAGGTAAGCTGACAGACAAACACTACTGCATATCCATGACAACCCTGCACAGAAAACATCTTGGTCATGGGTATGACCAGAGCTCTGGATCCCAGGGTCCAGCCCTCCTAAGAGAGGCATTACAGGCAAAACCTTGCTCTTCTCTGCAAGGCCCGGGTACCGACCGTTTAGCTATGAAGCTTTTTTGGTCGGATCCGGAATAGCTTGCTGAGGCCCAAAAGAACCTGTACACAAGCCCAGATGAAAACACATGTTAACCTTTGGCCAACACCTTAGACACTGGCAAAAAACTGAGGTACTCCCGGATGGGAGGGGCTTATATAGGGGAGGGTACTTCCGGTTTTGGAAGTTGCCAGTGCCAGCACCTGAAGGTAATCTATATAACCCACATAGTAATGACTATGTCGCTCTGTGTCCCGTGATGCACGAGAAAGAAAAGAAGAATTGTTGCTCTACGTAAGATGGCCTAGGCTATAATAAATTGCCAAAACCCTGAGCTGCAGCACGGTGGCTAAGACCATACAATGGTTTAACAGGACAGGTTCCACATATCCAGAGATTGTCTTTGGGAAATAGATGTACGAGTGCAGCCATCATTTCTGAAGAGGTTGAAGGGGTGGGGTGGGTCAGCCTGTGAGTGCTCAGACCATACACTGCACACTGCATCAAATTGGTCTGCATGGACATACGCTGCACACTGCATCAAATTGGTCTGCATGGCTGTCGTCCCAGAAGGAAGCATCTTCTAAAGATGATGCACAAGAAAGCCCGCAAACAGTTTGTTAAAGACCATGTGCTGTGGTCTGATGAGACCAAGATAAACTTATTTGGTTCAGATGGTGTCAAGCGTGTGTGGCGGCAACCAGGTGAGGAGTACAAAGACAAGTGTGTCTTGCCTACATTCAAGCATAGTGGTGGGAGTGTCATGACTGGGGCTGCATGAGTGCTGCCAGAACTGGGGAGCTAGAGTTCATTGAGGGAACCATGAATGCCAACATGTACTGCGACATACTGAAGCAGAGCAGGATCCCCCTTCCCTTCAGAGACTGGGCCGCAGGGCAGTATTCCAACATGATAACGACCCCAAACACACCTCCAAGTCAACCACTGCCCCGCTAAAAAAAACCTGAGGGTAAAGGTGATGGACTGGCCAAGCATGTCTCAAGATCTAAACCC
The DNA here is from genome assembly GCA_029206835.1 of Rana muscosa. Classification (NCBI taxonomy): domain Eukaryota; kingdom Metazoa; phylum Chordata; class Amphibia; order Anura; family Ranidae; genus Rana; species Rana muscosa. The sequence goes on along the minus strand of CM055117.1, from coordinate 804,160,237 downwards.
TATTTAGCATCTGTGGGGCATCCTCAAAAAACGGGAGGTGGAGAAGCACGAGGTCTCTAACATCCAACAGCTCTGTGAGGTCGCCATGGAGGAGTGGAAGAGGACTTCAGTGGCAACCTGTGAAGCTCTAGGGAACTCCATGCCCAAGAGGGTTAAGGCAGTGCTGGAAAACAATGGTGGCCACACAAAATATTGACATTTTGGGTAGGGATCGTCCGATATCATTTTTTCGGTGCCGATACGATACCAATATATTTCAGCCAACTCTCCTGCCGATATTATGTACGTTTAAACTTTTCAAAAATAACACCAATTTTAGGCACAAATCTGGTATAATCTTAAACATGTTAATGTTTATCAAAATTTTAAATTAAGGGCTCGTTCTCCACATTAAAACTGATGGGAGAAAACCACACACAGATTCAAAAACTGACATCTCTGTCTGCAGTGCACCATGGTGTGATGAACGAGGTCTAAAAGTAAACAACTGGGAAAAATAAAGTGCTTAAAAAACAATAGAAAAAAGTATAACTGTTACTAGTGCATTGCACTGCACCGATTACATTTAAATCACTACTGCAGTGCAAAAAGCTAGACAGTGGACAGGACACACTGACATTACACTTTCTTCAATATTCCCAGTCAAGTAGAATATTATAGTGCAAAAAGCAAAAAACATTTCAGCATGTTCACCTGTTAAAACGGGTTCTGTTTTTTTTCATAAATTGCTGCCACTTCACTGAAAACACGCTCACTTGGTACAGATGAATGAAAATCAGAAAGGCATCTTCTAGCATGAGAGGCAAGTCTTTTGTAACGCGACTCATTTTCTTACCACCACTGAAGAGGATCACCACTTTTTCTGTCAATTACCGGTTCCTTCAAATAGAGATGAAATTCATCATCCAGGCTGATTATTGATGCACATTCAGAATAAACCACCGCATGAGGCCCCAATAACACGCTGAAAATGGCATCAATTCGACCACAATAAAGATTTTTTTCTGCTCGTTGTCTTTTGACGTTTGTGTTTTTTGCAGAATCCTGCTCTTCCAGATTAGTAACATGCTCTTCTAAATAAGCAGCTCGTGTTGATCTTCTGTCAGCCATTGCTTTGCATTGGCCAATACATCTTCAGAAGAGAAAGCATGATTCTTGTATCGAGGATCCAAAAGACATGCCAGCACAAGATTTTTATTCTCTTCATGCTTCTCAAAGCGTTTGGCGAGGCTGTCCCTTATGACCTCCCTGTATGTTTTAATGCCACGTGTGTTGGATCCTTCATTCTCTTGAAGGATCTTCAGCACTCTTACACATGGGATGATAAATGACACAGAGAAGTCATAATAACTCACCTCTAGCGTCACTTCCTCTATGGGGAGGAAGGTCTCAATGACATTGGCTACAATGTCCCGTTGATCAGCAGTAGGACAATTATATCCTCCATGTTCTCCTGAATACATGCACAGAGCTCGCTTCTGATGCAGCATTCTTTGCAGCATGTGAAGTGTTAATTCCAATGTGTTTTAGGGTAGGCCAAGGTCTGCCTGAATGCACCTCAGTTGCTGCTTGGCAAGGACTGAATGGTGGAAATGGCCTGCGCACCTCTTCAGCATGCCAATATATCTATAAAAGCTCTGGCTTGACAGATCATTTACCACAAGTTGCAGGGTGTGTGCCATGCAACTGAGGCCGGACACTTCAGAAAGCCTCATTCCTTTCACCATGTTCACGCCGCTGTCACTGAGCACAAGCACCACTCAGTCTTTGTTTATTCCCCAGTCTTGAAGCATGCCTAGAAACATTTCTCTAATGTACTCCGAAGTGTGGGATCCCTGCATCAACTTTGTATTCAACACCAATTGCCATTTTGTCCATCTGCTGTCAATGAAGTGGTATGCAAGACTCATTCGTGACTCTGTTGGTCCTTACCAGCAGTCAGTCGTAAAAGAGTGAGTTGCCAGCATTCTCTGGTTGCAGCATAGCCTTTACATTCTCAACTACCTTTTCGTGAATCTTTCCCAGCATTTCGGTTTGATAATACTTTTCATTCAGTGGGTACCTTGGCTCAGCTATGGACATCAACTGCTGAAATCCAGAGTCAGACGCTTTGTGATTCAGTTTGTTTTCTCTGTGCTTCATTATATAATTCAACATGATGAACCTTTTAGATGGGCCCAAAGATTTGATGTATTTTTGTTTTTTGCAGTTGTTGATCCCATGCTCACATTGTTTGTGCATGTGTTGCACACTGCTGCTTTTCCTGGAGATGGTTGAGACGAGAAATAGTCGCAGACAACACTAACTTTTTCTCTCTGCATCCATCTGCATTGGAATTTGAAAGAGTAAGGTTAAAAATGGCAGGCACCCTTCTGTGGATGGGCTTGCTGGCCTGGCACCCTGCTGTGGCTGGCTGGCACACTGCTGTGGCTGGATGGGTGACTGCTGGCTGGCACCTTGCTGTGGGCGGTTGGCTGCTGGCTGGCACCTTGCTGTGGGTGGGTCGCTGCTACCTTGCTGTGGGTGGGTGGATGGCTGCTGGCTAGCTGCCACCCTGCTGTGGGTGGGTGGCTGCTGGCTGGCACCCTGCTGTGGGTGGGTGGGTGGCTGCTGGCTGGCACCCTACTGTGGCTTGGTGGCTGCTGGCTGGCCTCAGTGGCCTGGCACCTTATTGTGGGTGGGTGGCTGGCTGCTGGATTGTCGGCTGGTATGTCGAGTGTCAAAGAGAAGGAAAGGGAAGCCCAGTGCGTGGAGGTGTAATGTTGTGTGCGTGTTCTGTGCGCCTCTGCACACTGGGTCTGCAGGCTTCTGGGCCCCAAAAAAATGTCCACGGCCCGTGAAGACCAATAATCGGTAATATTTGTCTCGATTGTGACCGATACCGATGTTTTTTAAAAATGCCGATATCGGCCCGCAATAAAATCGGCCTTGCTGATAAATCGGCCAATCCCCAATTTTGGGCCCAATTTGGACATTTTCACTTAGGGGTGTACTCACTTGTTGCCAGTGGTTTAGACAATAATGGCCTGTGTTGAGTTATTTTGAGGGGACAGCAAATATACACCGTTATACAAGCTGTACACTCACTACTTTACATTGTAGCAAAGTGTAATTTCTTCAGTGTTGTCACATGAAAATATAGAATAAAAAATTTACAAAAATATGAGGGGTGTACTCACTTTTGTGAGATACTGTACACACACACACACACACACACACACACACACACACACACACACACACACACACACACACACACCTCAAAAAAATTGAATATCATCAGAAAGTTAATTTAATTCAGTAATTTTTGTTTTAACAAGAGAAAATTCAGTAATTCAAAATGGGAAACTCGTATATATATATATTCATTATACACAAAGTGATATATTTCAAGCATTTCATTCTTTTAATATTGACGATTATGGCTTACAGTTAGTGAAAACACAAAATTGTAACTCAGAAAATTAGAATATTACATAAGGCCAATAAAAAAAAAAAGAAATGTTGGCTTAATGAAAAGTATGTCCATGTACACTGTAGTATGCACTCAATACTTGGTTGGGGCTCCTTTCGCATGAACTACTGCATCATTGTGGTGTGGCATGGACGTGATCAGCTTGTGGCACTGCTAAGGTGTTATGGAAGCTCAGTTTTTTTTGTCAGCGGCTTTTGGCTCATCTGCATTGTTGGGTCTGGTGTCTCATCTTTCTCTTGACAATACCCCACAAATTCTCTATGGGGTTTAAAGAGGAAGTAAACCCCCGCCGATTTTTTCTATTTTTGAAAAATTATGTTGCACAAGGGCATGGCAATGCATACGACAATTTGAAAAAACGAGGCCCGCGAATACGTTTTATCCCCCGTTATTTTTCTCTCTCCTTCCGGGTATAGAAATCGCCATTGTTTGTGCTGCTCATTGAATCCTTATCAGACGTCACTTCCGCCCTTACCGATTCCCTGTTTGAAATCTCACGCATGCGCTATAGCGCGGTAACCAAGCCTCGATGCCGGTTGCCGTTACCGCGGAAACCAAGATACAGGCACTACACGGGGGGGGGGGGCGGGAGTATCAGGAACAGGAGAAGGACATATAACAACGCGAGACTTCTCTGTGATGGACAGAGGGGAAGCTCATTCATTGATGGAAATAATGAAAATGAAATCACGGCAAACTTTAGATGACGGTTTTCAGGGGCAAAAGTGCGCAACTGCGGTGACGTCATCAAAACTAAAAATATGATTTTAAATCTAATTACAGCGGTGAGTACACTTTCACAGGCAGCGATCAGCTGCCTGTGTTATGATCTAATTTTTAATAGAATGTTATCTCCGAGGGTTTACAACCACTTTAAGTCAGGCGAGTTTGCTGGCAATCAAGCACAAGTGATACCATGATCATTAAACCAGGTATTGCTACATTTGGCAGCGTGGGCAGGTGCCAAGTCCTGCTGGAAATTAGATCAGCATCTCCATAAAGCTGGTCAGAAGAGGGAAGCATGAAGTGCTCTAGAATTTCCTGGTAAAGGGCTGTGCTGACTTTGGTCTTATGAAAAAAAAAAAGTGGACTAACACCAACACCAGCAGATGACATGGCTCCCCAAATCATCACGGACTGTGGAAACTTCCCAATGGACCTCATGCAACTTGGATTCTGTGCCTCTCCACTCTTCCTCCAGACTCTGGGACCTTGATCTCCAAATGAAATACAAGATTTACTTTCATCCAAAAAGAGAACTTAGGACCACTGAGCAACAGTCCAGTCCTTTTTCTCCTTAGCCCAGGTAAGACGATTCTGACATCTCTGGTTCATGAGTGACTTGACACAAGGAATGCGACAGTTGTAGCCCATGACCTGGATACGTCTGTGTGGTGGCTCTTGAAGCACTGACACCAGCTATAGTCCAGTCCTTATGAATCTCCCCCAAATTCGTGAATGGCCTTTGCTTCACAATCCTCTCAAGACTGCGGATATCCCTGTTGCTTATGCACTCTACCACAATTTTTCCTTTCACTCAACTTTCCATTAATATGCTTGGATACAGCACTCTGGGAACAGCCAGCTTCTTTAGCAATGACCTTTTGTGACTGTCTTCTGGACAACTGTCAAGTCAGCAGTCTTCGCCATGATTGTGTAAACTACCGAAATAGACTGAGAGACCATTTAAAGGCTCAGAAAACCATTAGAGGTGTTTTGAGTTATTTATCGGATTAGGAGTGTGACACCACGAGTCTACAATATTGAAGTTTCACAATATTCAAATTTTCTGAGATACAGAATTTTGGGTTTTCACTAGCTGTAAGCCATAATCAGCTAAATTAAAAAGAAAGAAATGCTTGAAAAATACCACTCTGTGTTTAACGCATCTATATAATACATGGAGTTTCACTTTTTGAACTGAAATAAATTACTGAAATAAAACTTACTTTTTGATGACATTAAAAAAAATTGATATGCATCTGTGTGTATATACAGTGGATATAAAAAGTCTACACACACCCTGCTAAAAATGTCAGGTTTCTGTGACATAAAAAATAAAAAAAATATGACAAAGATCCTTTTCCACCTTTTATGTGACCTATAAACTGTACAACTCAGTTTAACAACAAACTGAAATCTTCTAAGTGAAAGGAAGTAAAAATCAAACAATTTAAATAAAATAGTTGCATAAGTAGTTGTAAACGCGCAAAAAAAAAACCCTGCAAGGCAAGAAGGCATAATGAGCCAGTATGCATACTAGCTCATTAGGAAATACTCACCTTACATCAAAGCGCCCCCCCCCCCCAGCGGTCCCCGTACACTGATCTGGCCGGCGACATAACTTCCGGAGATATTTCCGGGTATCGCGGCCTTCGACGCTGTGATCGCCGGGAGCCAGTACAGCACGTCAGCTGAAGCAACGGCGCGAACCGTGCCGTTGCTTCAGTGCACATGTGCCGATGCCTGCACATGCGCCGATGCCTGCACATGCTGATACAGGGGATATCTCCTAAACCGTGCAGGTGTAGGAGATATCCATGGTAGCTGCAGGTAAGCCTCATTATAGGCTTACCTGTAGTATAAAGTGGATTGTAAGGGTTTACAACCACTTTAAAAAAACAAATAATTTGTTAAAGCACCTTTTGATTCTATTACAGCACTCAGGCCTCGTACACACGGCCGAGATTCTCGTTGAAAAAAACATGTCGTTTTTTTCGACGAGATTCTTGGACAAGAAACTTGTCCCGGCCGAGTGTACACACGCTCGTTTCAAAGAACCCGCGGTTCTTTGAAAGGAGTGTACGCGGTGACGTCATCGACTACGTCGAGCATGCGCTCGTCACATTCGATGCCGTCGCCGCCATCTTGGTATACCCTACGTATGCCTAGGAAGCTACCGCGCATGCGTCAAATTCATTTCGAACATGCGCGGGCTTCCGGGCGGACAGGTAAGTGTACACACACTCACTTTTCTCGTCGAGAAACATGCCGAGGAGAATCTCGACGAGAAAATAGAGAGCAGGTTCTCTATTTTCTCGTCGAGGTTTCTTGTCGGTTTTCTCGACGAGAAACCCGCTAGCAGCGTACACACGACCGATTTACTCGGCAAGACCTCTCTGCCAGCAAGTTTCTTGCTGGTTCTTGCCGAGAAAATCGGTCGTGTGTACGAGGCCTCAGTCTTTTTGGGTATAAGTCTATCAGCATGGCACATCTTGACTTGGCAACATTTGCTCACACCTCTTTGCAAAAACACTCCACATCTGTCATATTGCGAGGGCATCTTCTGTGCACAGCCCACACTTCAGGTCACCCCACAGATTTTCAATCAGATTCAGGTCTGGGCTCTGGCTGGGCCATTCCAAAACTTTAATCGTCTTCTGGTGAAGCATTCCTTTGTTGATTTGGATGTATGCTTTGGGTCGTTATCATGCTGAAAGATGAAGTTCCTCTTCATGTTCAGCTTTCTAGCAGAAGCCTGAAGGTTTTGTGTCAATATTGACAGGCATTTGGAAATGTTCATAATTCTCTCTACCTTGACGAAGGCCCCTGTTCTAGCTGAAGAAAAACAGCCCCAAAGTATAATGCTGCCACCACCACCAAGCTTCACTGTGGGCATGGTGTTCTTTTGGTGATGTGCAGTGTTGTTTTTGCGCCAAACATATGGACATATGGATTTATCAGACCATAACACATTTTCCTGCATGCTTTTGGGAGACTTCAGATGTGTTTTTGCAAAATTTAGTCAGGCTTGGATGTTTTTCTTCATAAGAAAAGGCTTCCTTCCATCTTGCCACTATACCCCATAGCCGAGACATATGAAGAATATAGAAGACTGTTGTCACGTGTACCACACAGCCAGTACTTGCCAGACATTCCTGCAGCTCCTTTAACCGCTTGCCGACCAGCGCAGACGATGTACTTCAGCACAATGGCACGGCTGCTCAAATGGGCGTACAGGTACATCCCCTTTAAATCTCAGCGTAGTGGGCCCGCCGTGTACTCCGTGACCGTGCCTGTGGGTCCTGCGGACTCGATGTCCGACGGTGTCACACGATTGTGACACAGAGCTGCAGAACGGGGAGATGCCTATGTAAACAAGGCATTTCCCTGTTCTGCCTAGTGACATGACAGGGATCTACTGCTCCCCGTCATTGGGAGCAGTGATCGCTGTCATTTCAGTGGAAGCCCATCCCCCCCAGTTAGAATCACTCCCTAGGACACACTTAACCCCTTGATCGCCCCGTAGTGTTTAACCCCTTACCTGCCAGTGTCATTTACACAGTCATCAGTGCATTTTTATAGCACTGATCGCTGTATAAATGAAAATGGTCCCAAAATAGTGTCAAAAGTGTCCGATGTGTCCGCCATAATGTCGCAGTCATGATAAAAATCGTAGATCGCCGCAATTACTAATAAAAAAAATGCCATAAATCTATTCCCTATTTTGTAGACACTAACTTTTGCGCAAACCAATCAATATACGCTTATTGCGGTTTTTTTTTAATCAAAAATATGTAGAAGAATACATATCGGCCTAAACTGAGAAATTACTGATAGTTTTTTTATATATTTTTTGGGGGATATTTATTATAGCAAAAAGTAAAAACATATTGCTTTTTTTTCAAAATTGTTTGTTTATAGCGCAAAAAATTAAAACCGATGAGGTGATCAAATACCACCAAAAGAAAGCTCTATTTGTGGGAAAAAAAGGATGTAAATTTTGTTTGGTTGCAACGTCGCACGACCGCGCAATTGTCAGTTAAAGTGTTGCAGTGCCTTATCGCAAAAAGTGCTCTGGTAAGGAAGGGGGTAAATTCTTCCAGAGCGGAAGTGGTTAATGTTGCTGTAGGCCTCTTATCATCAATTTTGGAAGAATGTCCAGTTCATGGTAATGTCACTGTTGTGCCACATTTTCTTCACTTGATGATGACTGTCTTCACTGTGTTCCATGGTATATCTAATGCCTTGGAAATTCTTCTGTACCCTTCTCCTAACATAACTTTTAATAATGAGATCCCTCTGATGCTTGGCATTTGCTGTAGAATGTGAGTAACAAAATGTCAGGAAAGACCTACTAGAACACCTGAACTATATTTGGGGTTAAAAGGGTTGTAAAGGTTTGTTTTTTATTTTCTAAATAGGTTCCTTTAAGCTAGTGCATTGTTGGTTCACTTACCTTTTCCTTTGATTTCCCTTCTAAATGTTTTTTTTCCCTTTGTCTGAATTTATCACTTCCTGTTTCTCCTCACTAAACTTCACACCATCATCCGAGTGGTGTGGAGTCAGCCAGAACAGCTTACTGAGGAGGAACAGGAAGTGAGAAATTCAGACAAAGAAAACAAAGAAAAAAAAATATTTAGAAGGGAAATCTAAGGAAAAGGTAAGTGAATCAACAATGCACTAGCTTAAAGGAACCTATTTAGAAAATAAAAAACGAACCTTTACAACCCCTTTAATCAGAGGCATTTTAAATGATGGCAGTGTGTACTGACTCCTATTTAACATGCATTTGAATGTGATTGCTTAATTCCGAACACAGCTACTTTCCCAGTTTTAAGAGGGTATGCACACTTATGCAACCACATTATTTTATTTTCTTATTTTTACTCCCCCCTAAAAGATTTCTGTTTGTTTTTCAATTGAGTCGTACAGTTTATAGATCACATTAAAAGGTGTGAAAACTTTTGAAATTATTTATCTTTGTGTCAGCTTTTTTTACATCACAGAAACCTGACATTTTAACAGGGGTGTGTAAACATTTTATATCCACTGTGTATAAATAGATAGATAGATCTATTTCAATACTGTGTGGGCTTTTGTTTCAGGCGGCAGTAGTGTGGACTTTTCAGTTATTTTGTGAATATATATATTTTATTTAGGGGCTACATTTTAGATTACATTGTTTAACCCAACACCCCTATATCTGGTATAAACTCCACAATTTACCCCTAGAACAGCTACAAACCTCCTTCAGCCACACCTACTACACAATCCTTTGCATATTTACATAATCAATATTAAAGTGATACTACTGTAATACACATTGTTTGGTTTACATTCTCCCTTCTATTTCTGTATATGGATGATGGCACGCAAATTCATTTTTTTTTTTTTTAAATACAAACACACACACACACACACACACACACACACACATCAATATACAGCTATCACATGACCCAGCACTTTCCCAGGCGGTCTGCAAGGAAACATAAGCAGGAGGAGCTTCTAGTCCTCTGCTGCTGATCACATGTTCAAAAAATAAATAAAAAATCAGCCATTGGAATACGGAGTAAAAAGTAAATAATTAATATCAATAAACGGTTTTAAAAATTGTCACACTAATACAAATTTGAAAATCAAATATTTTACTATTTTTTGGCAATAACATGGTGTGGGCGGATTTCTGCCAGTCACCGGCTGTGTCACATCCCTTTAGACTGTGTCTGAAGTCTCCATAAGGGCTCTTTCACACGGAGGTCCGTTCAGGTCCGCCTGTCAGTTTTTTAGGCGGACCTGAAACGGATCCTCCATGTACCCCTATGGAGGCACGGATGTCAGCGGAGACATGTCCGCTAACATCCGCTCCGCCAAAGTGTGACGGAGGAAAACCCTATTTTTCCTTCCGTCGGCGGAGCGGATCGGATGACAACGGACTCTACGGTCCGTCGTCATCCGATTCCCCATAGGGGAGAGCGGCGCTCTGACAGGGCGGTCCCTGCACAGTGTGCGGGGACCGCCCAGTCATCCGTCGGCTCAGCAGGGATCAACGGAGCGATCCCCGCTGAGCAAGCGGAGCTTCACGGGGCGGATCTGCACGGATCCGCCCCGTGTGAAAGGACCCTTAATCTGCATGTAATATCACATCCCAATTGTGTTTAGCTGGTTAGTGGGCATGGGAGGAGGGAGGAGGGAGGGAGGGAGTCGGCTGTCATTTAATACTGAGTATACACCCACAGGTAATTCTATAGTCACATGCGCTGCTCAGATATGATGGGGAGGAAATGCTCAGTGTAGAAATTCACTCAAAACCAAACATGTGAAAAGTTGCCAAAACAGCTGCAAGATTCCTAGCTGAATTGGGGACATGAACAGAAAGGGGAGAGAGAGCAGCAGGATCAACCAGGTTTTTTTGCAGAATACAGAAAACAAATCTTATAGTGACTGAGTATAAACAGCATGTAATACGCCATTTACTGATAGTATTTTATAATGTGGGTTTAGTGAAATTTTAATGGTGAATTCACACCAAATGTGTTGACAGACATTTTACTGCATTTAAGCGTCAATTCATTTCAATGGCTAGAATAAATTATTATTCTGGTCAATGAAATTAATGCTAAGTGCTTGATGGGCTCAAGCGTGGTACACACGTTTAGAAACGATAAACATTTTTTTCCTGCCTAAATACTGCTGTTAGGAGGAAAGGCGTGAAGATGAGATGGCCAAACGCCCACTGTGCAAGAGCTAAAAAAATATGCTTTATTCATTTTTCACATCAGAGGTTTACAACCACTTTAAAAATACGGTACTTTGGAACTTTACTCATACGCATATTCCACCAAGAGCCCTGTACTATAAAAAAATAACAGGGACAATGGGAGTAAATTAATAAAAGGAGTAGAGGGTGTTCATTTAGCAAAATGCACAGTCACTGTGTTTAGGGAACAGCCTTTACTTTTTTATTAAATCACCCACATGTCTAATGTTCTTATGTCCAACCCAGTCTCAGCTGCACAATTTAAACTAGGCAAAGCACATGTGATCTACTTTAAATTTCAAAGTAAATGAATAGGACAACAAAGTATAAACCATTATACACCACAGATCTTTTCTGAACAACAAAGAATGCTAACATATGTTAGTGTACAAATTACATAAACACCATTACCATTACAATTTCATGGTCACACACGGTGTTAGATTTAACAAAATATCTGAGCATGCAGAGTTTAGTTCAACAAAACACAGATATAGCATCTTACCACATCATCAGTCAAGTTTCTGAGTTTGTTTATTTGCTGTATAAAAGACAAAAAAGTGAAGTTGTGACTAAATACGGTATATATTTTGTGAAAGCAAGGTCGTTTGAAACACAATATCTTAAGAAGATAGTTTTAAAAAGGTTTTATGCTCATTGTAAACACTGCAATACACGCATGGCTATCATCTAATTGGCCAATTACAGGGGGCGTTGTAAAAAGAAGGTCATATAGTCTACAGTCAAAATTGTGGAATATAATTGGTACATAGCCTAAAACAGAAAAATCAGACTAACAAATTTGTAAGATGAAACAGACATGCCATTTCCAAACCTAAGAGATCTCTTTTGGTGGTATTTAAAGTGGAGATCCACCCAAAACGGGAAACTCAGCTTGTCTGCCGCCCCCCCTTCTGCTGCCACACTTTGAAACCTTTTGGGTGGAGGGGGGGCAGTGGGTACCTGGCTGAGGCAAACGGAACAGGAATTGACACCCCCCCCTTCTTTCCCCAGAAGACTGCGGCCCATTCACAAAGCACAGCGCAGTAGGAAACTGACCGTTAAGCTGCAAGGCTTCACTGCCCGTCTCCCTTAGCTGATTGAAGAATCGACTCGGGTGAGGACACCGCTGGATGCCTGGACAGGTAAGTGCCCCAATATTAAAACTAAGCGACTACAGTACAAACAGTCCCCAGGTTACAAACACAATAGGTTCTGTAAGTTTGTAAGTTGAATTTGTATGCAAGTTGGAACAGGTAAATTTTTAAGTGCAACTCCAGCCAAATCAATTTGTATATTTTTTGCATAGCATAGGGAAGGGTTAACACCCCTGTAACTTTTGTTTTGCTGTCTGTGCCCCTATTCAGGAGATTTTAACTTGCTTTCTGTTCCTATGACAATTGAATTATGAAAATGTTGGGTTGTTGTGGATTGGTAATAAAGGTTCAGTGGAGACACCTTTTTCCCAAAGTAACTAACAGGAGTGAATTTCTTTTCCTGGGGTAGATGTCCTTGAAATTCCAGTTTTACTCCATTTGCAAGTATGAGTCGTATGCAAGTCAGTTTTTTGTAACTCGGGACTTCCTGTATTTGTAGCTGCTGACTTTTAATTTTTATGGGGAGGGGGGAGCCTAAAACTACCGAAAATGTAAAAAAAAAAAAAACACACACACACCCACACACACACCACACACATTGTTTGTACTTCAGGTTCTAACATTTTGCAAATAAATAATCGATCTTCATAAATTTTGGCCAAAATGTATTCTGATAAATTTCTTTGGTAAAAATAACACAAATCAGTGTATATTATTTAGTCTGTGCGAAAGCTATAGTACCGTATATACTCGAGTATAAGCCGAGATTTTCAGCCCTTTTTTTGGGGCTGAAAGTCCCCCCCCCCTCGGCTTATACTCGAGTCATATAAATTTTACATTGTAAATATTACCTGTAAAGAAGTTGCGGCCGCGGCGTCCATCGTTCAAATTCCGCGGCGTCCATCGTTCAAATCCCGCGGTCTCTTCCTGTTCCTTCCTTGATAGGCGAGTCTCAGCAGACACTCTCCGCCTATCACGAACGTTCTCTCATCCTCAGTTTTCCAGCAGACGTCTGCGATTGGCGGAATACCCAACACAGTGTCTGCTGGGAAAACTAAGGATGAGAGAACGATCGTGATAGGCGGAGAGTGTCTGCTGAGACTCGCCTATCAAGTAAGGAACAGGAAGAGACCGCGGAATTCGAACGATGGACGCTGCGGAATTCGAACGATGGACGCTGCGGAATTCGAACGATGGACGCCGCAGCTTCTTTACAGGTAATAATTACAATGTAAAAATTTCTATTTACAGGGAACAGCGAGCTAGGGAACAGTGGGGCATCGGCTTATACTCGGGTCAGTGAGGTTTCCCAGTTTTTTGGGCAACATTAGGTACCTCGGCTTATACTCGAGTCGGCTTATACTCGAGTATATACGGTATGTACATTTAAAAGTCAATCAGTTCTGATGTACTGACAGCCTCATTTCTTGGGGCCCTAAAATGCCAGGGTAGTAAGGTTTAAAAAATAAAATAAAAAACACCACACACTACAAACCCCTCCTCCCAATAAGTGCCCCCTTAGCAAGCCACCTGCTATCGGGGCACTCATACACGCTTGCTCTCGAGCAGCCCGTGTGTCCATAATACACAGAGCGCAGCTCAGCCCCGACCCCCACTGCTTTCTCACTGGCTGTAATTAAAGGAGAAGTCCAGCCTGAGCTTTTTAAGCTGGGCTTCTCCTTTGGGTCACAGGAGTGCAATTCGTTTTGCACTCCTGTGACCCGTTTTCAGCGGAGAGCAGTCTGAAGTCCGCTCTCCGCTGACAACACTGCCATCAGCCTGGGCAGCGTGTCATCACGACTTCCAAGTCGGGATCCGCCAGCTGCCCTGATTGATGGCAGTCTCAGCATCTCAGCGAGCCGCTGAGACAGCCTCTACCCGCCCCTCCACTGCTCGGCGCTACAATGAGCGTGGAGAAGAAGCAGAGAGGAAAGACACTCACTGATGGTCAGCGGCTTTCCTCTTGGGGATCTGTGAGAACCGAGCCATCGGTGAAGTTCGGTGACTCGGTTCTCAGTGCAGGGATGGCGGGGGACAGATGGAGCATCGGTCTGATGCTCCATCCACCAAGGTAAGTATGAATCTTAAAAAAAAAGTTTAAACCATACTTCTCTTTTAACAGCCAATGGTTCCCGCAACTGTATCTGAATCGATGAGGAAGGAGAGAGACCAGGGAGTCTCAAATGTCATGCACATCACTGGTCGAGATCGGGCTCAGGGAGTATAAGAGGGGGCTGGGGGAAGCTGAACTCTGTTTTTTTTTAACCTTAATGCATAGAATGTATGAAGGTTATAAAAAAAAAAAAAAAATTCTGCCTTTACAACCACTTAAAGTGGTTGTAAACCCACTTAAAAAAAAAAAACAACACCTGCAAGAAAAAGACATAATGAGCTAGTATGCTATGCATACTAGCTCATTATGTGGCACTTACCTCAGATCGAAGCCTCTGAAGCTCTCTTCGTCCCCCTCCGCCGCCCTGTCTGCTCGACCGTCTTCCTGTTATCGCCGCTACGACGCTGTGATTGGCCGGAGCGGCGATGACGTCACACGCATGCGCGCGGGGCCGTCATTCTCCATTGAGAAAACCGTCAGTCTCCATTGAGAAAACTGGCAACGCTCAGTGCGCCTGCGTCTACAGCGCGCATGCGCCGTAGACATCGGTGCAGGGTTTTCTGAAAATATCTCCTTAACCGTGTAGGTTAAGGAGATATTTCTTGCACCTACAGGTGAGCCTTAACCTAGGCTTACCTGTAGGTGCAAGTTGTGTGGTTGGGTTTACAACCACTTTAACCTCCAGATTTACCCGCCTTCATCACTAGGCCATTTTTTGCGAAACGGCACTGCTTTAATTTAACTGAAAATTGCACGGGTTGAGCAACACTGTAGCCAGATAAAATAGAGCTTTCTTTTGGTGGTATTTGATCACCACTGCGTTTTTATTTTTTGTGGTTTAAAAAAATAAAATAAAATTGGTTAGATAAATATCTATCTATTACACACACACACACACACACACACACACACACACACACACACACACACACACACACGCACACACGCACACACACACACAGTGGATATAAAAAGTCTACACACCCCTGTTTCTGTGATGTAAAATAATTAGACGACGATAAATCTCAGAACTTTTTTCCATCTTTAATGTGACCTATAAACTGTACAACTCCGTTGAAAAACAAACTGAAATCTTTTAGTAGGTGGAAGTAAAAATAAAAAAACTAAAATAATATGGTTGCATAAGTGTGCACACCCTCTTATAACTGGGGCTGTGGCTCTGTTCGGAATTAAGCAATCACATTCAAACTCATGTTAAATAGGAGTCTGTACACACCTGCCATCATTTAAAGTGCTTCCGATTAACCCCAAATAAAGTACAGCTATTTTAGTAGGACTTTCCTGACATTTTCTTAGTCGCATCCTACAGCAAAATCTATGGTCCGCAGAGAGCTTCCAAAGCATCAGAGTCATCGCATTGCTAAAAGGTATCAGTGATGCCGCGTACACACAACCGTTTTTCATGACGAGAAAAAATAGGATTTTTGTACTCACCGTAAAATCCAGTTCTCTGACGTCCATGGACTGACACAGCTGGATACTGTAAACGTGTGGTATATGTCCCTGCTCGCAGGAGAAGATCTAGGCAGAATGTTAGATACATACATTCTAGAACAAACCAGAGCTGAACAGCCCCGCCCAGGACATTACCGGCCCACCTGCAGTCAGCAGACCTCAGTTCGTAACAAAGCAGTACAAACCTTAAAGGAAGGGTGGGTGCTGTGTCAGTCCATGGACGACAGAGAATTGGATTTTACGGTGAGTACAAAAATCCTATTTTCTCTTACCGTCCATGGACTGACACAGCTGGATACTGTAAACATGTGGGACGTCCCAAAGCAGTATCAGAAGGGTGGGAGCAGTAGTGAATGGAACAACCAAAACTTCACTCCAAACAAGCAGAGCTCCTCAACGGAGGAGTTGCAACATTAAACAGCGGCCTGCAATGCTTTTCGGCCGAAGGGAGCATCCGAAGATGCAGCCACATCAACCTTATAAAATCTTGAAAAGGTATGAACGGACGACCAGGTCCTCGCCTTGCACACTTCTGCAACCGACGCTTGATGTCGGAAGGCCCAGGAAGCACCAATTGCCTTGGTGGAATGCGCCGCAACCGGAAAGGGAGGCGCCCGCCCCTTAAGGGCATAGGCCCGTATGACGGTCTGCCTGATCCACCTAGAGACGGTGGCAGACCACACCGCTCGGCCCGGTTTTGGACCAGACACAGACTTCCGAATGGAAACAGTAGCAGACAGGTACACTCGTAAGGCTTGTACCCATCTTAATGTATGAAGCGCAAACTCTCAGGGATGCGATGGGTGAGGACACCAGGACGGAAGAACAATGTCCTTCTTAATGTGAAAGGCAGAGACCATCTTTTGAAAAGGACGGTCGTGGGCGCAACACCGCCATATCCTTATGGAGGACCAAGTAAGGCGACTTGCAGGACAAGACATCCAACTCAGACACCCGTCTAACCAAAGCAATGGCCACTAAGAAGGCCACCTTCCGGGACAAGGTCAAGAGAGGAATCTCGGATATTCTCAGGGATGTTCTTGGAGAACCGAGATGCATCAAATTCAGATCCCAAGTAGGGAGAGGAGGTTTAACAGGGGGGGGTCACATGGCGAACCCCCTGCACAAAAGGTGCCATCAAGGAATGGCCCGGTAGCGGTCGTTGAAAAAGACAGCCCGGGCCGAAATCCGACCCTCAAAAAAGGTATGCAAGGCCAGCTTTTTGGGTCACACCACGCTGTAAGAACAGCAAAATCCTGGGAATGGAATACATCCGAGGACGCCACTCAAGTTCCTCGCACATAGCGATGCAAGCCTTCCAGGTACGGTGAGATATCTTCCTGGGAGGAAGATTCCTGTGTCAACAACATAAAAGAGATGACCGAATACGAGAGAACTCGGTCCTTCAGCACCTGGCTTTAAACAGCCATGCCATTAAAGCCAAGGACTGTAAAGCAGAATGAAGTATGGGATCATGAGACAGAAGGTCCACCCCCAATAGGCAGTCGCCAGGAACGTCTGCGACTAGCCGAAGTAGATCGGTGTACCAATGTCGCCGTTACGGAGCAATGAGGATCACTGGAATGGCCTCAGTCCCTACTCTGCGAAGCCGGCGAGGCAACAACAGTAGCGGAGGGTAAGCATATATCAGGCGATACTGCCCCCATAAGCTTCCAACGCGTTTGACACGTCCGCCCAGGGGTCCCTGGACCTGACCAAGATCTTGCCACCTTGCAAGTGAGTCGAGAAGCCATGGGGGTCCACTTCCGGTGCCCCACCTCCGGTAAAGGAGGTGGAAACACCTCCGGATGCAAGGACTCTTCCCCTGCAATGCACACGACCGACAGGACCGTCTTGCAGCGAGATGTATGAAAATCCCAGAGACTCTGCAATGTATCAGAGAAGAGAGGCCCCGGTGTACAGGGTGCCTCAACTGTTGGCCAATAAAGGCAACTTTACAGAGCTTCCCTAGAAACTCTGTCAGAGGACCAGTACCTCAGCCTCCACAGGTGGCGCAAACCCACCCTGGGCACAGAGACCCTAAAGGCTAAAACAGTTGCAGTGCACCTGCTAGACGACTGATGGATGAGGCAGAGGCTTTTGCCCAGTCATTGAGCTACAAAAAACGCCAGAGACACAGCCATTAATGGGCGTAACGCTAACCTCAGCCTGGCAAACAGTCCAAGCCAGCGCTTCTGATCACCACTGAAAGCAGGTGGAAAGTGGTACCCCTGAAACCAGGGATCCTTGTGACAATGCTCCATCCAGCAGCTAGCCATGGATAAGTGCTGATTGTACAAACACATAGTTTATACTATGTATTGCGTCAAACGCGCAAATAGAGTGTGGGAGGAAACCCACCCAGCCACAAAGAGCATAATACCACCACATACGGCGTATGTAGTTTAGTATGTGTGGATAAACCTATTAAACACGTTTATACTGTGCCAGCGACGAAGCCGCGCACATCATCGGGGCTTGGACGTAAACCAGCCACGCAGATTGCGTACACAACCGTGTAGGGTAGGTTAGCCTGAGAATAAACAAATTGCACATGTTTATACTGTGCATAGCGCTGAAAATGTGCACACCATTGGAACGCAGGGGAGAAACCTGAGCACCCGGATGTATTTAGTGTATAGACATAATGTGTATGTTTACACCGTGTATTGCACCATGTAGCGTGGGCGGAAACCCACGCAGACTGCATACGCATACCGTGTAGGTATTATAGTGTGTGTGCTAAACATTTTGCACAAGCCCATGTGTGCATAGCACCGAAGGCGTGCACACTGTTGACGCGTGGGAGGAACCGAAGTACCCCACGCATACTCAGAGAATGCAATACCTACAACTACTGTGAATGTATTTAGTGTATAAACATAATGTGTACGTTTACACCGTGTATTGCACCAAAAGCATGCATGTCATGTAGTGTGGGCGGAAACCCACGCAGACTGCACAGATATACCGTAGGTATGTTAGTATGTGGATATCCAATCGCACAAATTTAGACTGTGCATAGCGCCGAAGCGCCCATACCAATGGAGTGTGGGAGGGAACCGGAGTACCCGGAGGAAAACCACACAGACTGCCTACACATACCGTCTAGGTATTATAGCATGCGTGATAAACATTGAACATGTTTAACTGTGCAGAAGGCCAAAGGCGCACATACTATCAGCGCGTGGGAGAAGACCGGAACACACGGAAGAACTCCACGCAGACAGCACACAGATACCGTGTAGGAATGATAGCATGTGAATAAACATATTGCACATGTTTATGCTGTGCATTTCCATTGGAGCATGGGGGGGAAACCGGAGTACCCGGAGGAATCCCACACAAACAGTATACCCATACTGTAAACATGTAAAGTATGTGCAATAAACATATTGAACATGTCTATACTGTGCAGAGAGCCGAAGCGCACATACCATGAGAGCGGGAGGACACCGGAGCCCCCGGCGGAAACCCGCGCCGGCGCAGAGAGTATAATACATACATATACTGTGAATGTATCTGGAGTCGTGCATAAACATATTTTGTACGTTTATATCATGTATGGCACTAAAACACAGCATTGGCACGTGGGGGGACACCCACGCAGACACAGAGACCAATAACACATACATACACAGTGAATGTATGCAGTGTAGAGGTATAGGAGTTTAAATTATGGCGCATAATCTTCTCTGCATCATTCCAACCCGCTTGACTGTGCTGTCGAAGCAGCATGCAGGTAACAGGTAACCTCTGACCTTCAGACCGTGTGTCTGTCAGAGCTCAAAGCGTTCCCCAGGAAATGGCGGGAAATGTTGCCTCAGGATATCACACAGAAGGCTCACAGGGACTAGAGACATAAATGAATAAAGTCCCCCCCGACCCCACCATGCTGCACCGACCGGGGGGAGGGAAACACTGTGTACCACTGTATCATCCATGCTGCTCTTGACGCAGCGTGTGAGGAAAACAGTGAGGAAGCTGTGTAAAAGAAAGGCTTGAAGGAACCAAGGGAAACAGCATCCCTGAGGTACCTCAGCCACGGCAATTCCAGCTTGGGAGTAGCAGCTGGGCAATTTTCCCCCCCAAAAAAAATCAGCGATTTTTTTATAAAAAAACTCGATTTACGTTTCGATTTTTTTTTTTTTTTATTATATTAAAGTGCATCAACAAACAAAATTGCAAAGGCAAACCCTTTCTCTAACTGCAAAGTCAGTGTGCAACAAACACAATATAATCCAGCGCTCATGGAACATATATTATTAACTATTGAAAACTCTTGAAACTGCGTGTGATTCCTTCTGTCCCAGCCTTGCTGCGATCCTGGCTCTGCATCCTTTTGGGTTGGAGGGCCCTCCACACGCTGGTCTGCCTGTTGTCCATCATTCAAGGTACTGTGCTCACACTGAGATCATGCCACAGGCTTTGTTTTGACTTTTTTAACCCCTCCTTGCTCCACGGATGTCACTGCAAGTTTAACAAGTTTGTCACCACTGGCAACTGGAGAGTTAAGATTCATTTGCCCTCTGCACATTTTGGATTGGATCCCTCTCTTTATTGTGATTAATAAAATGGACTAAGCTTTTTTATCAATTCTTCAAGAGTTTTCAATAGTTAATAATGTATGTTCCATGAGCGCTGGATTATATTGTGTGCATGTTGTGTATTTTGTACTTCTGGGTACGGATTTTTTCTTGCTGCGCTGGATCCTGTTGTTTTTTCCCCCTTTTGGATACTCTGTACTTCCCAAAATATTTGGGATTTTTTTCTTATTATTATCATCCATTATATTTTTTTCTTTATCCACCAATTTAGCGCTTGTGACCTTTTGTTTTTTGCAGTGTGCAACAAAGATTGTTAAACATCCAAATTATTAATACTGTATTTGGATTTAGCTAATAAAACAACAAAAATTCCTGAGGTTACTCTTAGTTGAACTGAACTGTGTCCGTGTCTCACTGTGCCCGTGTCTCACTGTGCCCATACCTGATGCAGATTTTCATGGGATATGGATTTTACTGCTACACCGCTGGCCATTCCAGTATTCAAAAGCCGCGCCTCCTCCTCGTCTGTGATAGGCAGAACACTCAATTTCCCAGCATTCAGTGTTCCGCCTATCATGGTCATCCTCATAACACAGACGAGGATGAGAGGATGTCCGTGATAGGCTGAATACTGCCTGCTGTGAAATTGAGTGTTCCGCCTATCACAGACGACGAGGACTCGGGAGGTGCGGCTTTTGAACACTGCAATGGCCGCCGTCTGTCTGCATGACACGCTGATCAGGTAGGCAGACGGCGGCTGCAGCGAGTAGATGTAATTGGGGTAACGCTGCCCAGTGCCATTCCAGATACGCCCCCTGCAGTCCTGCTACGGAAACTTTGAAGGAAAAAAAAAAAAAACAATCTAAAAAAAAAACGGATTTTCTTCAAATCTGAATCGATTTGAGCTCAAAACTCGATTCAAGATTAAAATCGATTTTTTTCCCAGCCCTACTTGAGAGTGTTCCTCACATCATCAATGAGATCACTTACAAGCGCCTGTCATTCACTGACACAAAACTGGAGTCTTCCTCACAAGGGAATGTCCTGTTCATAAACATTAAATATTCAGAGCTAGGGTCCTGAGCACAGTAGCTAGGCCCATATCTGAATCAGAGCACTCCTTCACTAAAGATTTTTGTGGGGAGAGGGGGCTTATAGCTCCTTTTGCTCGCACACCGCTTCCATTCTGACAGGAATTCCAGGACTGCTGACAACTGGTCCATAAGGACCGCAGGTGCAGGAAACATATGAACATGGATAACTGTGCAGCACTGCCAGTTGCCCCAGACAAGTGTGGAGAGCAGGTGTATCAGACTCCATAACGCCACCCTCTGAGACCTTATACACTATACAGTGAATATACAGTCCACCCACTGGCTACGCTGAGGAGGGGATACCCGGAGGACTCACCAACCCTTAAGGACCGCTCAGTCCTGCTGAAGCGTGCTGTGAGCCTGAGGAGAGTGAAGAATCTGTGAGGAGATTGTGAGGAGATTCGCACTGCAGTGCCGCCGCTAGAGGCCGAAACCGAAAATAAATGCGCAGTGGCCACAAGAAAAATGGCTGCTGGCCGCAGCTATAACTGCACCATTGAACCACCCAAGATGGCCGCCAAGCGTGAAATTCAAGCTCTAATGCACGCTAATGGGTGCACGCAATAACCACCTCACACACCAGAAAAAACTGCCCCTCTCTCCAGAACCCACTACAGACATGAGCGCCCAGCCAGGCCAGAGTGACTCCAAGCACCCCACAGCATAGCACCAGTACAGGGTGCAGAGAGCAGCATAACAGGGGGGAGACAGGG
The DNA here is from genome assembly GCA_029206835.1 of Rana muscosa. Classification (NCBI taxonomy): domain Eukaryota; kingdom Metazoa; phylum Chordata; class Amphibia; order Anura; family Ranidae; genus Rana; species Rana muscosa. Next base: position 804,138,239 of record CM055117.1, on the reverse strand, counting down.
AGAAACCCCCCATATAAAGAAACACAGCAAGCATGTACTCACCTGCAGTAGGAGAGACTACTTACCCGTCCCTTTCAGGGACCCAGTGGCTTGTTTCAGACAGACCTATCACAGAGCAGTACTGGGTAGCTGTCGGCCCGGTCCACCGCGAGAGATACAGTCAGTCAGGTACTGTTCAATCTTGGGAGGACCGCGGGAGCATGAAAGCAACCCCGGTCACCCCTGAAGTCATGGGGCATGTCGTGAACGGAGTCTCACGCACACAAAAGGCGAGGATCAGCACGCTCGATGGTCGGACAGGGAACACTACGAGGATACCAGTGTACCCAACCTGTTGCCCAGCCGACAGTTGATTGAAGGTCTCAAAAATAAAATAAAATTCCCAAAGGAATAAAATTTAAAAAGTAAAATCTTCCAGGAGACTGGCTCCTGAGAGAGCCACGTCTTCTCCTTCTGCTAGGCAGAAAAAAACTGAGGTCTGCTGACTGCAGGTGGGAGGGTAATGTCCGGAGGGACCGCCCCCCTGGGGGGGGCTGTTCAGCTCTGGTTTGTTCTAGAATGTATGTTTCTAACATCTAACATTCTGCCTAGATCTTCTCCTGCGAGCAGGGACATATACCACACGTTTACAGTATCCAGCTGTGTCAGTCCATGGACGGTAAGAGAAATTAAATTTTTTCATTTGGTCATTAAAAACGATCGTGTGTGGGCTCCAGAGCAATTTGCACGACGTGAAAAATGGGCATTAAAAATTTGGAACATGCTTTAATTTTTCTCGTCGTTTTTCTCGTCATGAAAAACGGGCTTGTGTAGACTTTAACGACGTGAAAAAAAAAAAAATAGGATTTTTTGTACTCCCGTAAAATCCTTTTCTCTGTAGACGGACACAGCTCCTTTACTTTAGACCATCGGATTGTTACGCCACCTTCAGGAGAGGACTAGGCAGAACATGTTAACATGTACAAAAAAACAGAACATTCTAGTTCCGCCCAAGGGGCGGTCCCTTCAGTAACAACCCCCCAGCCTGCACCTTGCAGCCTCAGTACGTCAACAAGCAGTATAACGTAAAAAAAAATAGGAGGGGTGGGTGCGGTGTCAGTCAGTGAATAACAAAGAAAAGGATTTTACAGAGAGTACAAAAAATCCTATTTTTTCTTACGTTCACTGACTGACACAGCTCCTTTACTACAGACCATCGGGACGTCCCCAAGCAGTGTCAAACGAGGGGTGGGAAAAAGCATAAAACACCTACAAAAACAGAAGTGCTCCCTAACAGGGGAGACACCACCTTATCTAACCGCCTCGGAACTTGCGGCAACAATACAACAGTGCATTGACTGAAAAGTAACTGTGGTTCTTACCAAAAATCAAGTGCAATTGCAAATTACACTGCCGCCTGCAAAACTTTACGGCCAAAACAGGCATCAGCCGATGCACTGACATCTACTTTGTAGAATTTTGTAAAAAGTATGAACAGACGACCAAGTCGCCGCTTTACACACTTGAGCGACAGACGCTTGATGTCGGAAAGCCCAAGAGGTTCCAATTGCCCTGGTGGAATGGGCCGTGACAGAAAAGGGGGGCACCTGCCCCTTCAAGGCATAGGCCTGAACCACAATCTGTCTGATCCACCTGGAAACGGTGGCCGACGAGACCACCATGCCTTTTTTAGGACCAGCTACCGAAACAAAACAGAGTCTGACTTCCGAAAGGGAGCCGTGGCAGACAAATATACCCTTAAAGCTCGGACCACGTCCAGGGAATGGAGGGCTACCTCCTTGGGATGTGTCGGTCTAGGGCACAGAGACGGTAATACAATGTCTTCATTGATGTGGAACGCCGAAACCACCTTCGGCAGAAAAGAAAGTTGCGGGCGCAATACCACCTTATCCTTATGGATAACCAGATAAGGCGACTTGCAAGACAAAGCCACCAGTTCCGACACCCTCCTGGCTGATGTAATGGCCACAAGAAACACAACTTTCTGGGAAAGAGTCAACAAGGGAATCTCTCTGATATTCTCAAACGGCGGCTTCTGAAGCGCCGACAACACCAGGTTCAGATCCCACGGGGGTAACGGTGGACGCACCGGAGGAACTACATGCCGAACCCCCTGAACAAAGTTGCTCACCAGAGAGCGAGATGCCAGGGGTCGCTGAAAAAAGAAAAAGACAGCCAAAGCCGATATTTGTCCTTTAATGGTGCTTAAAGCCAATTTCTGGTCAACTCCTCGCTGCAGAAACAGCAAGACACTAGATACGGAATAGGAGCGCGGATGCCAGCCTTTCTCCTCACACATAGCGATGTAGGCCTTCCAGGTACGATGATATATCTTTCGAGACGAAGATTTCCTAGCTCTCAAAATAGTTGAAATCACGAGTCCGATAGGCCCCGGTTCCTTAGCACCTTGCTCTCAACAGCAATGCCGTTAAACCCAGCGATGGTAAAGCAGGATGGAGAATCGGACCTTGAGATAAAAGGTCCTCTCGTAACGGCAGGTGCCAGGGGGTGTCCGCCACCAGGCGCACTAGGTCTGCGTACCAGGGATGCTGAGGCCAATCTGGGGCAATCAGAATGACTGGAATCCCCTCGGCCTCCACTCTGCGGAGCAGACGTAGTAGTAGCTTGAGCGGAGGAAAAGCATAGATCAGTTAGTACTGACCCCACGGAGCCACCAGCGCGTCTGACGCGTCTGCCCAAGAATCTCTTGTCCTGGACGCGAACCTCGGCACCTTCCGATTGAGACGGGAAGCCAGGAGATCCACGTGTGGTGTGCCCCACCGCAGGCACAGTAGCCTGAACACATCCGGATGCAGGGCCCATTCTCCTGGGTCCAGCATCTGGCGACTTAGGTAGTCCACCTGCCAGTTCTCCACTCCCGGGATGTAAATGGCCGTCAGGGCCGGTACATGTCGCTCTGCCCACTGAAGGATGCACGCGACCTCCTGTGCGGCGGCCGAGCTTCTCGTTCCTCCTTGATGATTGACATATGCCACTGCCGTGGCGTTGTCGGACTGGATCCTGATCGGACGTCCTCGAAATCCCATTGACCACGTGGAGAGGCATAGCCTGATCGCACGTAGCTCGAGCACATTGATCGGCAACTTGGATTCCTCCTCCGACCAGAGGCCCTGGGACGACTGTACTCCCAGTACTCCACCCCAGCCGGACAGGCTGGCATCCGTAGTGATCACTGTCCAATGTAGAGGTAGGAACGACTTTCCGGACCGAAGTGCCGGGGATCTCAGCCACCAGAGCAGGGAGTCCTTGACCGACCGGCTCACCTGAATCCGCCGATCCAGGGATAACGGAGATTTGTCCCATTTTGTCAAGATCTCCTTCTGCAAGACTCTGGTGTGAAACTGAGCATACGCTACTGCCTCGAAGGAGGCCACCATGAGCCCCAGGACTCACATGCAGAAGCGTAGGGACGACCACCTGCAGTTCAACAGGTTTACCGCGGCTCTGAGAGTCTAGCTTGTCCGGAGGGAGGAACACTCTCGCTTCCACGGAGTCCAGCAGTCGGTAAGAGATCCAACTTTTTTTAGGTTCAACAGCCACCCAAAATCCCGCAGGGTCTGCATGGTGATCGCCACATACTCCTTTAATTCTGAGGCGGAAGATGCTCTCAGGAGGAGATCGTCTAGGTAGCCTACGATCGCGATCCCGCATTTTCGCAACAACGCCAGAACTGGAGCCAATACCTTGGTAAAGACTCGGGGGGCTGATGCCAAGCCAAAAGGGAGAGCCACGAACTGGTAGTGGGCATCCCCAACTGCAAATCGCAGAAACTTCTGATGCCAAGGGCATATGGGTATGTGCAGGTACGCACCCTGAATGTCCAAGGACGCCAGCAAGTTCCCTTGATGGAGTGCAGCGACTACCGAGCGAACTGATTCCATTCTGAACCTCTGTACTTTCACGAAGCAATTGAGGGCTTTTAGGTCCAAGATTGGACGCACCCCTTCCTTTTTGGGAACTACAAACAGATTGGAGTAGAACCCCTGGAATTTTTCCGGCTCCGGAACAGGTACTATCACCCCGTGACTCAGCAAGTCCCTTACCGCCCCCATGAGGGCCTCCCGGGGAGCCGGGAGCAGGGGTATGCTGGAGGGGAAGAATCTGTTTGGTGGCCAAGAGAGGAACTCTATCTTGTAGCCAGAGGAAATCAGTTTGCAGACCCATCGGTCGGACAGCCGAGAGGCCCACCGGTCTGCAAACTCCCGAAGGCGAACCCCCACCCGTGTGGCGGGTTGGGGGCAAACCTTCATGCGGTAGCGCTTTTGCTCGCAGGCTTGTTAGGCTTGCGGTTCCAGGGATGCTTTTGTCCCTCAGAGGTCGTCCTGTCGGGCTGGGGACATTTAGCCGAAGCCCCGGAGGGACGAAAAAGTCATTTGTGAGCGGAAAGAGGCCCTTGCCTACGGCGTGGCTTTTTAGCCTTCCTGGTCAGCAGGAGTAAGGTACTCTTCCCACCAGTGGCATCCTTAATGATGTCATCCAACGAGGCTCCAAAGAGTCATTCGCCAAGGAAGGGTAGGTCCGTCAATGCTTTTTTAGAGGCCTGGTCCGCAGACCAGCATTTTAGCCAAATCAGGCGCCTCAGCACCACTGCTGACACCGAAGCCCTGGATAACAGAGGGAGGGTATCCAGGGCCGCATCAAACGTACTTAAGGCCTTGTACTAACTGGTCTGCTAGTTCCACGCAGACAGGAGAAGCCTGTTCCCCCAATTCGCGCTGCAAACGTTTTGCCCACTCGGTCAGTGTCTGTGACACAAGCGCGGAGGCCAGTAATGGTCACATCGCTGACCCCACAACCGTAAATAAGGAACGGGCCACTGCCTCGGTCTTCCTGTCCGTGGGGTCCTTAAAAGGCAGGAGTTCCCTCTACCGGGATCGTGGATACCTTATTTAAACCTGGATACAGGGGGGTCCACAACCGGAGGAGCCGACCATTTCTTAAGAAGGCTCTCCTCAAAGGGGTAACGCACCGCCATATATTTTGGGACTGAAAAGGTCAGTTGCGGACGCCCCCATTCCTTGTATATGAACTTATCGAAATAAGTCAGCTACGGAAATACCTTCAGCAGAGGAATCTGCCGTATCCTGAATCTTCAGGTATCACGCACAGCTGTGATAAGTGCTCCAACTAGCGCTTTGTCGCACGCGGACCCGGCCGGGGACTTATCCTCACTGTCCGATCGGTCCTGGTCAGCATCATCTGAAACAACAGAGCAGGGGTCACCAGCCTCAGCGGGGCCCGAGTCTGCGTCAGAGCTCTCCCCGGAGGAGGGGGGGAGGAGGCAGCTTTTTACCACCTTTGCGCCCACGCACCGCCTCCATCTCGGCAACGAACGAGTTAAGGACCGCCGACAAAGCGTCCAGAGGCACCGCACTGACTGCAGGCGAACCGGTTGCAATTGCCTGGATTTCTGGGGAAGAAACACTAGGTTCTGAAGCCATGCTGACCCACCCTGTCTGCCGCCTGTTGGGGACTTGGGACAGTGAATGGTCCCACACTCCTAACTGCTGCAGGCTGAGGGTCCCGCACCGCAGGACTCACCACCCGGACTGAGTTCGGCGCCATCCAGCTAGGTGTGCCTGTGTTCTGTGTCAGCTCCCAGGTGTCTGAGAGGAAACCGCGCCGTTCTGAGCCTCCAGGATCAGCGCTGAGCATAAAAAAACGTGCCAGGCTACAACAAAATGGCCGCCGAGAGTCCAGTATAAAGGACATAATCACAGGGAAAATGGCCGCCGAACTACAAGGCACACCAAAGATGGCTGACAAACAACTGTATGCAGGGTAAGACACAGTGAAAAACAGGCAGAGATCAGCATAGAAGCCCTCCAGACACCCAGGGGGGAGACAACAGCCACCCAGGACACAGCCACCCAGCGCAGCCCCCCACCCAAGGTGAGAGACCCCCCGGGGGACCCCTGTCCATGTGGCACACACACCGAGTAGCAGCACATGCAGAATCTAAAAAGCAGTTACTGGACAAGGGCTCATGCAATGTATAAGGCTCATGCACAGGGGCGTATAATACGCTGTGTTCAGATACATACTGCATACAAAATTTTAACAGATCTGAACACAGTGGTATAGTAGGTTAAATGCCCAATCACACAGCTGCAATTTGGTAGAAATTCACTGCAGTGTTAAACTGTATAAAGCTA